>JASISA010000042.1:1627500-2227500 GCA_031771865.1 Nothophaeocryptopus gaeumannii | reverse complement strand
TGGGTCTATCTCTTCAAAGGGGACAAAAGTGTACTTGGTGCCAACTGAGCCCCCTTTCTCTCCCCGGCTTCATATCTCGAAGCTACAGGACTCTCATGCCGACAATGGAACCCACGAAAGCCCTTCAGCCGCGCCGTCACCAAATATACCCTATCGTCCCTCCCCACAACGAACGCGGAGACTTTCAAGAGAGCTTCACCTGCAGTCGAGGGCTCTCTCTCGTTCTGCCCGTGGCGTGGGGCCAAGGTACCGCGTGGTCAATGCGGACTCTCCGGGCTCTCCAGACTCAATAAAGTCGAGTCCTGGGGCTGAGCACGAGACATCTCCTACTTCCAGATCTATCTCATCAAATGCCTTGCCACGACGGATCAAAGAAGAGTCTGTACCAGCTTTGCCGGAAATACCTAAGATACACATCGCCTCCCCCTTGCTCAGGCGAAAGACTCCGAAAGACTTCAACGAGGTCGGTCTTGGCATCCAGAAGGCTTTCACCAGGAGGGGATCGGTACCTCATAATCGAGGCGTGGGAATGAATGCATATGCGGACTTGAACTCTCGGCTAGCACCAGCACAAGGAAGTCTAAGGCATCAAAACAGCCTGACTACGGCGCTACCCAACAGTCCCGACACGAACGACCCCAGCAGGTTATCTGACGAGGGTGATCTTGACGCAGAACTTGACAAACAGCACTACCGCGCTATCATTGGAGACTTCAACGACAGTCAACTGGACCAAGCTGAGGCGAACCTGCAGTATCTGCTTGAACGGCAGATACAACGAGATGATCCGGTAGCTCGTAGAACACGGCATCTGCTCGGCATAGTCGCAAGTCTGAAAGGCGAATGGGAGGAAGCCCTCGCTCACTTTATCTCTGTCCTCAATGTGCCTATCACCGGGGCTTCACCACTGGACATGGGCGATTGTACCGCAGCTTACTGGCTTGGGGACACATATGCGCTACTCAACCGGAATGTTGAAGCTCTGCTTGCATATTCGATAGCTGAGCATGGCCCGCTCTTCCACGGCTTCGAAGCGTATGCTTTACACCAGAATATCCGCGCCGAGCAAGCAACGTGTCAAGCTGGTAGGGACTGGGGCGAGATGAAGCTTGAAATGGATCGAAAATTGCAGAAGAAAGACCCCGCTGGGATTGCATCGATCTTTGACACCAAGATCGTCTCAATTGAAGCTGCGAAGACTTTCCTGGACTCTTTGTCGTGGCCACCAGAAAAGCACAATCTGGAGCCTAGTAAGAACAGAGCTGCGACGCTCTCTCTCAACGACAGTTCTTCGCAGTATGAGAGTCGCAAGGTCGTCATTGACGAGTCAGCCTTCGAACCTGGCGGACTGTGGCCCCTGACCTTCGACCCTTTCTTCACCATCGCGAACGTGACAAGTGGCCATCGAAGCACTTCAGCTTGCGATCTCCTTCAAGTAATGAACGCAGAGCAGGCTCCCAAGATTCCGAAGACAGGGACATGGAACAGGAAGGGTGTGAATAGCTTTACCTGCCATGATCTTACTTGGCTAATCAGGACTATTCGCGAATGTCTCGCCCTTCTTGATATTCAATGGACAGAGTACTGCGGCGCAGAAGGCTCCGGTTTCCTCGCATCGTACCCTGCCCAGGAAGAGAAAACTGCCACGAAACACTACTTCTCGATCTCGCTCTTCCGCCTGAGTCTGCGATCCGGCTACGGAGCCGATGTATGTCCTGATGGAATCTGTAGCGCAAGGGTGATCAGGACAGAAGGAAATTTTGAGAAAGGCGTACATCAAGATGAAGTCAAGAGAATCAAGGCGAGAGTCGGGCAGTATCTTGATATGGCGCTCGCAAAGCATGAGGCTGGTACTTATGGAAGTTCTGCAATGCCGATCATGGGTGCTGTTGGTCCGACGTCTGGCGGCTTGCAGAGGAGGATGTCTTCGGCTATGAAGAGGCCTACAAAACCGGGTACAGCTGTGTCGAGTAGATCTTCGATGTCCTCGAAGAATGGGAGTGTGATGAGCTGATATATATACTCGTTCATGTAGTGATATCATGCTGATAGTATGCACTGCTGTCGATTGAAAGAGTCATGCCTCAGGCACAACGGTGGCTGCACTTTTCAACTTTGCTGCTCCTCCTCCGCTCTCATAAAGTCCCCAATACGCAGTCAATCTTTCACAGGCCGTCCAAAATACTGTTGCACGCAAGCCTCGTCGCCCGCGAGGTCCGAAGATGCATCTGGTGACCGGAAGCATGTTTCTGACCCGCGCGTGCTGCGGAAACGGCCTGCATTACACAGGAGTGTTGTGGACGCGCATAGATCTGGGCACTGTTCTGGATGCCGTCTGAACAGCCTCAACTGCTCTTTTCACTGGCCAAAGACTGTCGTGCAGCTAAGTGAAGGCCGCATATCGGTGTAATACACGGGATGTAAGGGCGCCATCGGCAGCAGGATCCCGGACGAAACGCTTAAAGAGTGTTGCTTAACCAAAGACCACCCGATGCATGTCTCGGCCATACCAAATGTGTTCTGGAGCAGATGGAGGAGAACATTCAGAAGAGGAGGTAGACTAGTGGATGTCTGCAGAATTCCGAGCCATCTTCAACAATCCGGAACTCTCCAAGATCGTGGAACGGCACCAGAACACTCGGGCGCCGGTGTCCGCCTCTAGCTCCACCAGCAGACACCGTGACTAACATCTGGTTGGGTGATTCAGACAATCCACTAGTAAAGGTATTCTGCAAGTCATGGCGACTACATCAATCGGGCCAGGAAACCCTATCATCACATGTACTGCATACTAGGTGTCCGGACAAGGCTGGCAGCCACCCGGCTCACAGATCCCACCTTCAGAAAGGCCTCTGGAGAATTGACTGGATGATGCTCGCGGAACGCTAAGAAATGTTCCCTGTTGGCTGTGATGATCGAAGGCACCCGTATTGCAGAGGTCTCAGAGGGCGGAGAGGATCTTTGTTGGTTGTGAACGACTGCGAGAACTTCGGCTCTCCGTGTTGATGACGAAGGGGGGAATATTGTGGAGTCTGGATCCACTCTTGTCAGCTCTTGAAGTGCATCCCTGGATGTAGAGGTGGTACAACTAGCTGTTGTTCGCAAAAGCAAAGCGCCACGTTCCTTCTCCTTGGGATTGTATACAGAGGCCGCTATATTGCATTGTGACGTTGTTCGTTTGGACGTGGAACAAACGCTCTCGAAATCATATTGACAAACCAGATGGGGCTGTACATGCTTCACGTCAACTTTCAAAGCCGAGAAGCATTGCGAGATGCTGGACTAACAGCTGTCGCATGAATGTAGCTCATTTACAGAAGCCTTGCCTCGTTCACGATCCGACATCCATCTCGTTCGGCATTACCAACTTCATGAGCCTTTCACAGGGCAGATCGTCGCACTCAGCCGTGATATGCTTCAACGTCCCGCGTTGGTCGTACCACAGAAGGAGCGAGGTCCGCGAGAGCCACAAGAAGTCTTGTACAGGACGCAGTAAATGCATCTGAAGGCTACATTTGCAATCGAGATACTGAAAGCCAACTCGTGGGCAGCATATATGGAAGGCTTGAGCTGACGAAGACGTTCTCGTCAAGGTATCTCGTTCCTCGCTCAGAAATGGCCAACCGTAGTACAGATGGGCTCGTCCCAACCAAATGTGGCCTGTTTGACCCACGGAACATCTGGCTCAGAACTACTCCGTGCATTACTGCCGGTGCGAGAGGAATTCATGCATTCGGTATCTTCTTGTCTCTGGATGAACTCATGTATCATTTCTGCTCTTCGACGAGACGCTGATCTGGATGCTCTTGCCTGAAAGAATTTAGTGCTGACCATCTCTTTAGTCCTCTTCATTCGTTGACCCTTCCATCTCGCCCTCCCAGCTCTGGGCCACCCTCGAGAACTCAGCCATCGCCATTTTCTGCCTCTGCTGCGCGTTTTTGGCCGAGATAGTTACCGCTCCCAAATACCAGCTCAAATCCACGATGAGGTAAGGAGTGCCTGTTTACAAGCGTTGTGACTGCCGAAGTGTCCATATTGGCGTATGTACTGGGCGGTAGGGGTGTGCATAGATCAATGTGTATAGGCTGTTTCATACGCGGACGAGCGGTGTGTGAGTAGGCCTTTAGATTTTGCAGGTAAGTTGGCCGGTGTTGACAGCTCAAAGAATAAGCAAACGCGAGAAATGATGCAGGTTGCATGTGCGTGTTTGCATGTGTGAGCCTCCTCGACTTCCCTTCACTTGCAATCGTGCCCGAGCTTGGCATTCATGTGAATGTTCGTGATGGGCACCTGCTCCGCATGTATGCCTGGAAGATCGTGTATAAGTTATGTTGCCAGTAGTCTCTGCACATGGGCAAACTGATTGCAAACTCGCATGAGAACTCGGACAATTGTTTTCGGGAAGAGCGTGGTATGGGATAATGGAATGCTCTCTTGTGGGGATCCAATACCGAATAGTAATGTGCTGAGCCGCATCCTCGGAATACGGCTATAGCTTGGAAGTATTGACAGTGATTGTTTGCTCTAGGTGACATTTGGCACACCGGCTATGGAACAGAAGGCAGCAGCATCGTCTAGGAGCGATACACGTACTTCAGGGCGTCTTCCAAGACCCTGACGTTTTGTGAGATAATCGAAGCACTTAATAATCCCAGACTGAAAAGCTACGTCCGACGCTCCTCGCTCTTGACATATATTTCTTTGTCACCACTGCAACCAGAGAGCAGAAGAGGGTAGCACCAAATGGGCTGGCCGTGGCTATATTTGGCCGCAGAGACTGCTGTATTGTGTTGTTCTGTGTATAAGCTAACGACCATTCATGAAGTTGTGTGCGTGGCACTCAAGTCTCCGAATCTCTGACCTTTTATCATAGTGTGTACATACGTATGTTATTGCTCCTAACGCCCTTGCTCATCATCCTACATCTCCGTTCCTCTCTTATTCCGTTGATCATGACTTCGTATCGGCATTTCCACCCTTAAACACACTGAATTCCCCCAAACATTCGTTAGTACAGGGCTCTCCAAAGCATTTGCATGTTGAAGATATCATCGTACTTATTGAATGCGTTGGCAATCATGCCTCCTTGTGGCTTCGCACTCATGTCCTTGATGGACTCTCTTCGCTTTTGAGAGGCGTCGCTGTCTTCGCGCTTATATTGTTGGAGGCCGGAGAACATCTTGGTTGGACCTTCTTTGTGGCCGAAATCGGTGGAGCCGCTGCGGTGGACTTCGTTGCCGGACATGGTGGAAGACGCGTGGTTGTTGGTATATGTAGTTGGTGGTTGATGGTTGGTGATCGTTGACCAGTTTTGCAGGTTGATGTTCAGTGGAAGGCGTTGCGAAGAGAATCAGAGGGTACGCTTGGCCGAAGCATGTATATCTGTACGGAGGCGGCCATCGCTACCAAAGCATTTCGTCAGCCATCTGCTTATCACGAGAGAGCTTTCACGAGCGAGCCACTGCAGATCTAGGCCACGGGCATCGAAAGGCTCCTGTACCGAGATCGATCGTCATTGACTCAGTGCCGTGATTGGCCTCCTCTGCTCCTAGATGCATCACATGCCAAATCTAATCAAGATGCGGCAGCGAAACGCCGGCATCGTCCACTTCGCCAGTGCACATTTACCTGCAAAGAGCGGTGGAAGCGCGTAATGAACAAGGTTGGTCACCTTTCTGCCGTGAATGAGTGGTCGACGTTCAGGCTGTGGAGATGGAAGACGTCATTGGCGTTCCTGGAGAGATCTGAGACAAGCGTTCAGGCCCCTTGCGACAAAGTGCCTTTCGATGATGGGCTCGTCGTCATTGATCAGCGCGTGAAGCACCTGGAGTGCTCTGCTGAAACATCGATAGAGGCTTGATTGCTTGATCGTTTGATCGTTGGAATGTTTCTTATATAATAATTTCGATCGCAATTACCGCTTTAGGAAGGTCTAAAGATGTGTGAGCAACTGAGCAGAAAGCAGTCTTGTCGTCGCAGAACGCTCTCACCAATTCAGATCGTATCGCCGCGTCTCGCGCTTGAGTTCGCATACAGTAGTTCGTTCGAACTCACACGGACATATTGCAATGCCGCCATCCAGCAGACATCGATAAGCAGTAGCAGAACAACACTTTTCAGGTAGAAGCACCCGTACAGGTGCCCTCCATGGCTTCTGCGCACCCCTCCATGTCTTGTTTATCAACCGGATGCTCTGCTAGAACTTGCGCCCTCTCCATCCGACCTACTGCTCTCCGAACCAGAAGCGGCCGCACTTGTCCCAGGCGCGTCCTCAAGCTCGAACAGCGCGCTAGGTCCCTGTTTGAAGGTCATCTTCGTGTCTTCGAATACGCTGATGCTCTTCACCCGCTTGTAGCCAAACTGTTGACGATGTTGAAGCAGCAGCCAGGACACAGGAGCCAAAGTTTGTAGCGAGCAGAGCCTTGAATGAATCACCGTCCCTCGTGGGCGTGAAGAGCAGTCGTTCTTCCCAAGGCAGGGGTTCGTAATCCGCTTTGAACGTTGGCTCTTCGCTACCTTGGTCGGAAGCTGTCTGGCCAATCTCAGAGGCGCCGCGCTTCTTTAGAATGGTGTCAACGACATCGATTGTCTCCTGGGTGTGCATTTCGGGGACAATGATATAGTGCAGCCGATTGAGCGGATGTCCAGGCGAGGTTTCGGTATTCCAGAAATTGAACATCAGAGACCTTGGCCACTTCGGAAGTGCAAAGAAGTCGGCACCATCACTGTAATCTTCCTTCCGCTGATGCGAGGGAGAATATGCCATCTGCGTAATTAGAAGGACCTGCCGGGTGTTGAAGACGCTGGTGTATTCGCCCTGAGACGCCTAAATGCGGCTTCAATAAGTATGCGAAGTGCGATCTAAGGTGTTCGAAAGCGATGAGCTTACTTCTGTATCCTTCTTTGCATCAGCCGGCGCGCTCTCGTAATCGTGCTGATCGTGTTGCCACAAGACCTCGACGTTATCACCTCTTCGATTCTGACTAGTCCGCATGCTAGTACTGAAGCTGAGGTCCTAAAGGCTATTCTCAATAGGAACGTCTTCCCTGAGTTCAAGCTTGTCAGGGTTAAAGGGGGAATGTGCCGGATTCTTGGTCCAGCCACTGTTGGTCAAGTCACCTGGATATCTTGTAAATCGGCTTTGACTAGTCCCCGACTGGCCGAGTATTCCAGCTGCCCGTAAAGCCCTATCAAGCTCGACGATATCCTTTGTGTTCATCCACTGCACGAACGAATTGCCTTTGACGACGTACTGGTGGAATTCTGCGTCGCTGAGAGCCTGTCGCTTCTCAATAGAAGACACTGAACGCTTGCCTCCCGCTAGATGCGGATTATATGACCATTGAAACGGGAGATGGAGGCAGGTGAGTAAGCAGCTAACCTGTAGCACGCAAGCTATCAGAGCCAATACAATTCGTAAGTGCTTCTCGTCATAGACGGAAGCGACATGCTTGGCAGATGCCTTGGGGAGTCGTGAGGTCTTCGTGATTCCAGGTCCGAAGGAGTTCGCTCGTGAGTAGAGCATGGGGGGTTCGTGAAGAGTCTCTGGTTCCTGTTGTGGTAGCTGAGTGTAAGGCCCTTTGACCGAAGAACGATACCGATTCGAGTGGTAAGACATGGTCGAGTGTTCGAAAGTGGTCCTATTTGCACAGGATGGCCAGACAGGAGCGCAAGGGGCGAGATTGATATACTGACCCCTCTGCAATCGAGCGTGACGCTGTCCAAGCGACGGTAGGGCGAATGATAGCCCAGTCCATGTGTATAGGTCATTCCGAATTACTTTCTGTCCCCACGAGTAATCATCATGCGGTGAATGAGAGTCACCGGTACCTCGAATCGACGCCTATACGTATGATGTTCTCGACTTTGTGGGGACCTTGAAAACCACTTGAGCTGGAGCCAGGCAGCATGGCTTTGAAAAGCTCCTGTGAATCTCTCTCTCTCTCTCTCTCTCTCTCTCTCTCCTGGAACAACTCCGTACGCCTCGCTAATTCTGATACTGCCTCTCCATCTTGAAAACGCTCCTTAAACAACCCACTACCCTTCGAGGAGTTCGAAACGCACCACTTCCGGGGTGAGAGACTCCATATCCATGACAATGACCTCTCCAGTCTGCCGGAAGCTCGGCACAGCCACCAGGCGCACAATCTGCCCATGAGGCCCCTCGATCGTGCTCGTCTCGAATTTAGGCTGATTTCCAACAAAATAGACGTGCGGGCATTCCTTCATAACAAACCGATCGCCATCTTGGAAAGGGTAGCACCAAAGGGTGTCAGGTGCGGTCGGCGCTGTCAGCCGCCAGCGTAGCATGGCCTCCATCATCTCCAGCCTCTGCTCTCCGTCGACATATCGGTACACATCGTCCAGGGTCTGTCCACCGGCACCGAGCATGCGCCAACCGTCGAGATCAAATTCCGCCGGGTTGGTCACACTCTGAAACCAGCCGGCATCTCCAGTCGGCAGCGGATTCATGAAGCCTCTGCAGTACGGAAACATGGCAGGGTGGATAGGTTGTTGAGGGAGAGCGGTCGATGTTGGGTCCATGGCGCCCGGGAGTAGCGTGATCGGTATGGATGGCAGGAGAGAGGCGAGATAGGAGTCTAACCGCTCCGTAGGTGCAGCGTTGTAGGCAGAGGCGTCGTATCCGTAAGTGCGCTTCCCTGTTTTCTTCGCGACGGCCAATTCTTCACGGGTTGGAATTGGCTGTCCATGTGCTAAAGAGTTTCCGGCGATTATGAGACGGGATACGGTCGAGGACTCGGCCTGGTCATCGTTCCCTGCAGCTTCTCCCAGCAGCCACTCTGCTAGCATATCCAGCTGCAGTGTGTCCGCTTCATCTCCTGATAGACTGAGTCCAGAGACGATTGCCACCTTGCCAGCACGCGCCTTCCTTTGGCTAGCGCTCTTTCCATTTACTGCCGCGTCTCCTTCCTGTTGTTCCCATCGCTGCGGCTGCCTTGGCAGGTCCGGCACCCTCAGATCCAATACCTCGAAGTCACCATCAGCGTTCTCCGTGCCTATAACAGCGACAATTGCTCCTGTAACCAATAATACGCTTCGTAGGGAGCCCCCAGTCAACCTAAGCCTTCCCGATTCGTCCTCCAGCATCACTTGTCCTGCCCCGCCGTTATACTTCTCGCGTGCAGGTGGCGCTGCAATCCAATGCTCCTTCCCTATATCCTCGAGTACGTTCGGTTTGAGAGGCATCTCCATGTATATCGTGCCAATCACCCAGCACAAATTGCCCTGCCGTACGTCCAGAACCCGGTCAACGCGCTGAGCGGTCTCACCACCGATTTGGAAGTCGCCGAAAGATTCTGAGGCTATCTGTTCCACGGCGGGTTTGAGCTGCGCCAATCGCGCAAAGTACATGTCGGCATATTGCTGCTGGTAGTGCTTGCCATCACCGCGGGGTAGCGTATACGTCTCAAGTTTTCGATAAGAGCTGGAGGTGCGAGAAGACGTTTCGTAGGCTCGGTCGTCGGGCTTCGACAGGAGAGCATCGTCGCTCGCGGCAGAGGAGATGGCCATGGTGCGAGAGTGGTTTTGTTGGGATGTGAGAGTGCGCGTTTGGGAGACGCGAAGTAATTACGCGCCAACTAAGTTCGCGCTAGTAGGGCTCGGACTTTCTATCCGAAGAACTCTGTACGACGCTGCTGCACCTCCCCTCTCACTTTTGCGAGGCGACTGTGAAGGCACTGACTTTCTATGAGGCAGTACGTATCCCTTGATGTATCATAAGAGAGCAAAAGTCTTGCCGGAAGCGCTCATCAGCGACACTAGAGATTGGACTGTCGACAGCGCCGACGTTCGCTCGCCGCCAGCATCCGTGAAGCCAAAGGAGTGAAATCTGGGAGCATGGAGCGCGGCTACGACATGGAGAAACCTTTCTATCTAATGCATGGTCGCGATATTTACGACAGGTGTGGAATTGCCATCTGGATGTACTTTCGTAGCTGTCAGACCAGAGGATGCAGCCGATTCTCTGAGAGCATCTGCTTCTTGGCTCTCGGGAAGTGAGGACTACACAGTAAGTCAGCGATGCTTAGCCAGCCTTCTCCCAAACTGGACGCACCTCTGCAGCCGCGGTTCGGCCTATCTCTCCTCTGGCTCGGCCTATCTCTCCTCTGGCTCGGCCTATCTCTCCTCTGGCTCGGCCTATCTCTCCTCTGGCTCGGCCTATCTCTCCTCTGGCTCGGCCTCTTCTCTCAAGGTACGCAATCAGGATGATGGCCGGTACCGTCAAGCATCCAGTCACCAGACTTGCAATGTACCCTTTGCGATAATTCGGGGCATCGGTGACAGGATAGAAGACGAGCGGCCACCACGAGACCCAAGCGAAGTCGAAGCTGTTCATGAAACCTGTCGTTATCGCGCGTAGTTGAAGATCGTGTCCTGTCAAGTCTGCCATCCAGGAATACCATAGCGCCTGTTATCGACGTGTAAGCGAATTAGTATATGTTTCAGACGAGCAGATGCCCTTCACTCACTTGAGGGGCATATCCAGTACCCATGAAATAGAATGCAAAGAAGTAGGCCGCATCCGACTTTGGTGTAGAGACCAATATGGCACTTGTGAGGATGAACGTGAAGCCGATCGCCAACGAGCATTGCCATCGGGAACGAAGCTTGTCCGATAAGTAGCAGTACACGAATGTTGCCAGAATCCCGGTCGCGTGCACTCCAGTGGGGTAGTTGTTCTGCTGGACAATGCTATAGCCGCGCGAGGCCATCCACAGAGGCATCACGTTGTTGCCCAATGCTTGAACGACCAGAGAGTACAGCATGAATATCAGCGGCATGAGATAGAATTGCCAGCTCAGGAGTACCCGACGGAGCACTGTCCAGTCCCATGTGGTCTGCTCGGCTTGACCCAAGCGCTTCGCTGCAAAGTTCTTCTCTTCCGCGGAAAGAAATCTTGCAGCTTTGTGTTCAGGTAGATCGGGTATAGCGAACCAGCCAAAGACTGCAAATGGGATCGTCATGCAAGCGACGACGATGAAGATTAGTCGCCAAGCTGGGAGCGCAATCTGCCTGCCCTCCAGAGATTTCAACAAGCCTGCCTGAATCCAGCCACCAGCCATATTGCCGAAGTTTCCGAAACCGCAAAAAACCGCTGCACGAGTCGCCAGCTCTGATTGCTTATACCAGCTGCCGTAGATGAAGTGCGCGCCGACACTGCAGCTAGGTAAGTAAGATATGACAGTCAAGGCAGATGACACCTACAATGCGACAGCAGAAAATGCCCCCTCGAAAGCGTTGAGAACGAACACCTGCCACACACGATCCACTCTAAACGTCACGAGAGTGAGAGCGCTCCAGACTGTATTGGCTGCCACGAAGACATATCGTGGCTTCACGACTGTGAGGATCGATGTCGAAGGGATCTGAAAGATAGCGTAGGTGATCAAGTATATTGTCGACATGTAATTGTAGTCTTTGCCCTGCCGCCGCGTTAGCCAAAACCTAGTCATATCCTTCTCGTGGAAGTGTTACCTGAAAGTTGAGCTCCTCCTTCATTCCCGAGATGTACGCTGTTGAATAAGTGGCCCGATTGATGCCGAACAGGAACCAGATGATGGAGAAGTAGAGGAGAACTGTAAAGTCGAGTTTGATGAGGAGTGATCTCTCAATGCCTGGCGGTCCCCAAAGATCCAATAGCAGGCTCGAAATCGTCTTCATCTGCACTTTAGACTTCGTCATGGTCGAAAGAAGGGTGGATGCTGAGGTCGTTTCAGAGCGAACTTGATGGCTGAGGAGAGGAGAAGACTCGGATGGTGTAGTCTCGCCCGCCATCCTGACGGCGTCGCTGGATACTGGAGATATAGGATGATGGAATATGCAGCGTAGTTTTCGACATTGGAGACAGAATCCACTTCGCTTACAGAAAGCCTTGTATTCCCGGTCCCATCTTGACGGACACGGCAATGAATTCTACAGGTCAGCTCAGGCCTGCTCAAATGGTAGAAGGTGGTTAGAAATAGTGGCCGAGATCGCAGACACGCAAAGATGTTGTTGTTGAGGGATGGTGAAGTCTGATGCCAACGCGTTTCTTTGTTTTAGCCTGAGGCATGTGTCACGTGAATGGAGCCGCATCTCCCTCTCCCTCCCTTCACCCATCTGCGAACAATTTCCCGACGGCTGACAAGATGCATCTTCCTTGAGCCAACCACTGCACATCCGAGGCTGACCTGACGCCTTTTCAGCTCCGGAGATATTTCGAAGATCTTGCCTTGATGGAACTGATTCCTGCACCCCTTCGGAGCGCAACGACGAAGTCTGCTGAGAACACCCTTCTTGCCATGTCAAAGGGCGCTTCATCCTGTCCAAATGGCACTCCGGCCTCACGTCGATCTACTCTGCCAAAAAGTCTGCTCAGAAGCTACCTGCCACGACCAGCGCCATCATGGGAACATCATCGTTCCATGTCATTCATTTCTACCACCGACCTTGGCGGCGCCTGAAGGCACGACTGTTCGTAAAGTGCGGCTGACTCGGCTGAACGCTCTCGGTTTCTTGTCCCAAAACATGCTCGGCATGAGCATATCGGCAACGACCGTCCCGTGTCCTAGCGGTCCATCAGACATATTGGCATGTCTTGATCATCTCTTCGGTAGGCAAGCTGACTCGCCAGCCGACTGCGAAAGGGTCATCGTGTAGGCGTCCCTTCGTGTCGCTAGCGTTGCACAGCTGTTCGGTCAGCACCGGTGCGCTTCGTACATACGCCGCTAACCACATCGCCACGTTCAAATATAGCATCATGAGAAAACCCGTCGCTCTGCAGATCAGCACTCGGCTCACTTTGTGTGATAGATATACTCCGATGGATGCCAGATCGGTTCGCAGTCTCCGCCGTACTGCATTTCCTGTTGACTTCGTGCGAGGATGGGTTTGATTCAGACGCTCGTTTTTGCTCTTGGCATATCAAATGTTGCAGCTCTACCAGTCACTGACAATGTACGACATGCTATTAGGACAGAGTCGGACTGGGATGTAATTGTCGTTGGTCAGTATACAAGAGTGCGGTGAACGTCCACGGCTAACGTGTGCAGGTGCCGGACCTGCGGGCATAATCGTAGCGGATCGCATGAGCGAAGCTGGAAAGAAAACACTTCTCATCGAACAAGGAGGACCATCATACTACTTCACTGGAGGGCGAGAGCGACCCGGCTGGCTCAATGGCACCGATCTCAGCCGTGTCGATGTTCCTGGCCTCTATAAATCCATCTTCTCCGACACAGGCAATCTCACCTGTGGCGACAAGCTCAACTCCTTCGGTGGTTGCACCATCGGTGGCTCGACTTCCATCAATGCGGGTCTCTTCTTCCAACCTCCAGCCTCGGACTTCGACCGGTACTTTCCCGAATCCTGGAAGTCCAAGGACGTAGCGAAGGCCATTGCCAAGGTCCGAGCCAAGCAGCCTTTCACCGACCTCCCTTCAGTGGATGGCAAACGATACTCCGATTCAGGCTTTGACCCAGTGAAGAAATGGCTCGTGGGCGGTGCCAACTTCAGCGAGGTCGGATTCAATGAGCAGCCGAACAACAAGGTCAAGGTCTTTGGTAGGCCCGAGTTCTACTACCAGGGCGGGCAACGGAGTGGCCCAACAAAGACTTATCTCCAATCGGCACTCAACCGGACCAACTTTCACCTGATGAGCGGAGTCCAAGTTAAACGAGTCCTGCGCGATGGTTCCAAGGCGACAGGCGTGGTCGCTAATGTTAGCGGCAAGGAGACGACTATAAATGTGAGCCAAGGAGGCCGTGTGGTGCTTAGTGGAGGTGCTCTCTTCACTCCTCAGTTGTTGTACTTGTCAGGCATAGGACCTGAAAAAATCCTGACGAACCTGACGGAACACGGGCTGCTGAACCTTACTTCGAATTCTTGGATCAACAACACAGCCGTCGGAAAAGGACTATTCGATAATCCGAATACCTTCATTCAACTCCGGGGTGACAGCATCCAAGCGTTCTCGTACAATTATAGCTATGTCAGCTCGACCGACAAGGATTTGTACCTCAAGTCCCGATCTGGACCATACGCTTTCGCCGGCGAGACCTCTGCCTTCTGGGACGTCATCAAGCCCAATGATAGCAGCAGTGGCGTTGGTGTACAAGGAACAATGGACTCTGTTGGCTACGGCAACTATACTGGACCGAACGATATCACGTTGAACGTTTACGGCACCTCAGGCATGAAGTCGACTGGTCAGGTCACACTCAACCTTACTTCAAGCGCTCCAGGGCCGAATGACGGACTGCTTTACAGCAATCCTGAAGATGCCGAAGTCATTGCTACCTTCATTCGACAAATTTTCGACGCCCTGCCTGGAAGCGGTCTTACGTCTCTCAACCTGCCGCAAAATTCAACCAAGGCCGAAATCGTCAAATATATCACCACACCTTCCGCATACGCTGTCGGCTACGTCAACCATTGGTCCAGCTCTTGTAGGCTGGGAGAGTGCGTCGATGTGAATACGGTTGTCAAGGGTACACAGAATCTCCACGTGGTGGACTCTAGCATTGTGGCGCCTCTCACCACGAACCCGAGCTTTGGGATCATGATCGCCGCTGAGCGGGCAGTGGAGAGGATTCTAGCATTGAAGTGAGAGATTTCAAGTAAGAATGAATAGATTACATTTGTGGAGAATGGGAAATCTCCTCGTCAGGACTTAGAGCACCCGGGACATTTAAGCAGAAGCTGTTGATCTCAGAGACGATCCGGGTCACCAAGGACCATGACCTGAGGCTCCGAGGCGGACGCGGTTACCTAGTTCCAACCGCGAGAGAAGCTGTGCCGCACGTTGCTCCTGAAGCGTGCTCCATCCCTGGGCAGGACACTTTCTCGACTTGGTAAACAGAACGAGGCGGATTGTGGCTTCCCCGGTCCACGAAATGAGCGGCACAGTTGAGACACGGACAAGTTGTCTTTGGTCGATCACATTTTATGATACCACAGTACAATTAAACCGTCACAAATAACGATGTATCTGAAACAACAGCCAAAGCGCATTCCTCCCTCTCACCTCATCAGATCACACTCACTCACTCCACCCCTTTTCTAATAACCCAAGTAACCATCTCCGAATCAATCACACTCCCCCTTCCTAACTTCCAGCACTCTTCTTCTGTCTCCTCACACAAGCTCTCCAGCTTCTGAACCATCTCCTCATTTATCGCATCCCTCACTCGCATACTAGCACACCACTCCCTCACTGCCAGAAACGTCGTGTCTTGTTTAATCAACAACGCTTCCTTCGCCGTCCATACCCTCTCCATCTTCACCAATTCTCCTCCAGCCTCAGCGAATCTGGTATGCAGAGAGGGAACCCAGTGTTGTTTCAAGAACTTCTCCGCGGCAAAAGTACTCCCGTCTTGCATCTTCGCTGCAGCGGATTTGGTTACATCTGACAAGGCCTTTAGCTTCGGTGCATCGGCTGGTGTACCTCCTGCGACTATGATCCTGTCGACTGTGGGGTCGTATTCTTGCCATTGAAGGTTACCACCGGGTTTTAGAAGCTTCATCAGATTCTTCAGCAGAGGAATAGGATTCCCATCCTGGACCACACACAGAAACAACCTGATGTGCACAACATCGTACCTTCCAATCAAGCCCAGCTTCTCGATTGCGTCTGAGTCGAATACATCCAGTTGCCCGAACTTGACTCTCTCGTTTGTCCATGCTTTCGGCGGTGCTTGCTCAAGTGAGATGTCGAATGCCTCGATCCCGGCGCTGTTTGGGAAGGTGGGAGAGGAGGCGAGAGAGGTAGACCAGATCCCTGTTCCGCAGCCGATGTCTGCTATCAAGGCGTCTTGCTGTGGGATTGGGATTGATGGGTGCAATAGGTAGTTGGTTGATGAGATCCAGAGGAAGTGTTGGAGATTGAGACGAGTGGAGGCGAGAGTGTCGCGGTTGAAGGGGTACTTGGAGGCCGACATTGCTGTTGGTTGGGCCATTGAGTCGTTATTTTGAGGATGGTGTGAGGTGCTGCTATTGCAATGAACGATTGCGCTGGTGGAAGCTGGCTCAAAGGACTGAAGGGCTTGGTCGGATATTCCTGTCGTATCAAATCAGTGAGATGCTCAGACATATATACCTATCGCTACCAGAGACATTAGGGTCATTGCTCTTTCAAGGCAATCCATAAGCACGGATCTACTTTGCATGCGTTGACCAATCGCAAAGTATCATGTTCACTCACTAGAGCGAGTGCGATTCAAAATATAGAAGCCTAGGGATGCATCGGAAGGCGTTTGCTGAGGATGTTGCTACATCTGGAGGTATCTGGATGCCTGAAACCGTTGGATCCTTCGGTTGCCATGGGAAAAGTTGATGCCTGATTTGAGCCGCACGATCTCATCCATCGATTTCGTGAACAGATGCATTGATCATGCTATACGACATGGTAGCCAGAAGAGCCGATCGGTCGCTAGTTTTCGAAGGCGCTCTTTGAGCATATCCGCTAGCCCTCCAACAGCTTCGTTCTCGCCTGTCTGTGCAGAGCTGTCTGCCATACCAGAGGTACTTGGTCGTCTATCGTGCGACGACACTGATTCAGGTAAATCTTCTTCGCTTTGACTAGAGTCGTCGCTTTCACAGCTATCTCCGAACTCGATGTAGGTAGTACCTGTACCCTGAAGTCAGTATCTTCAACTTGTTTGGGAAGCGGTGACAACACTTACGTCGGTTGAACCTTGGCGGATCTTCGGCTGCTTGACAGATTCCTGTCCTTCGAAAGGCATCCACAGCAGGCAAGATGATCTCTTCATACCATTGATCCCGCTGGCTTAGTGTGTTCCACTCCCAAGTTCCCACAACTTCTTCTGGGGTCACTTCCCACAGGCAGAGGTAGTGATCCCCGTAATACCGGTCGCCTAGGCTGTACGGGTCATGAACGTTATAGGCTTTCATCTGCTCCAAGCAGTCGAGAAGCGGAAGGTCTTTGACAAAGCGGCGGCGGGGGTCGACGACCGTAACGTATTGCTGGTAACGTCCAGGACGGGTGCGTGGTTGCTCTGCGCATTTTGCGAGAGCCGTTGGCGAGTTTGTAAAGGAGATGTATGGTGTAGGCTCCCAGACTCCGTGGTTCACATGGATTGTGAGTGTCTCCTTTCTATCCTCTCTTGTTCTCAGTGGCTGTCGTACCGCTCGCGCGAACATACGATTGTCGGGATGTGGTTGACTACCCGACATTCGATCCCATATGTGCAGCAGCGGCTCCGAAACTTCTTGACCACACTCGTCCCGCGTCTTCTTCACTCTTGAATATGGTGCGATGGCGTGGAGTGAGAAGATCGCGCGCCTTGTTGTAGTCAAGCAACGGCAAGCCCGCCATGGCAACGGTGCTGCAAATATGGTGATGAAGTCGCAAACATGGTGATGGTGCAGGCTGAACCCCCTTCAAAGACCTCGTGAGTGTTATGCAGCAGGGCGGCAAGGCTGCAACGTGCGAACCGAGACATTTCTGCAAGCAAACGGCGCAACAGGGATGTCTGTAGCAGAGAGCTTTCTAGAATCGCATTGCTACAAACGCTGCGAGGGGAGATCCGAGCAGCGTTGTCCCTGCCTTCCGCTTTGAGAGGGAGGCCTGATAAGTGTAGTAGATTTCCGCAGTTTGCTGAATGCCGCCTCTAAAGTCTCCATCAGTAATACACTGTACATAATCTTCATCTTACATCGAGTTGAGTTCTCTCACAGTTGGGAATTGGAACTGGGGTGCTAAGAGACTCTCAGTCAATGTGAGACCGCCTCACGCCGCTGCTGCGTTGACTGCCGCAGGGTCCTCAAGTGGCGGTGCTGCACTTCCCATATCCACGACCTCCCATGTTCCACCACTCTTCAAAAAGTTCTTCCCATCCTTATTTCCCAGCACAGTGATATAGCTCTGCTTGTCAACCTTCTCCGCCAACTTTTCCGCAGCTTCCTTCACTTGCGGAATGGTCACGTCAAGCAACCACTCCCGTCTCTGCTGATCCATCTTCTGCGTGATACCCTGCACGAAACGATCCATGCCTTCTTCCGAGACACTGATAGGACGATCGGTCTTTTGGAAGATGCTCAGCTTGGCTTCTTCCAGGTCACGCTCGGTCCAATTGTTGTTGGCCGCCCAACGCATCGCCTCGGTATATACGCGGAGTGTGTTGTCCGGATTCGGATCTCTATACGAATACATGCTGAAGACGCCGCCCAAACCGGCGGACATGGCCCCTCCACCGTATGCACCACCCTTTTCTCGGATCTCCGGGTGGGCATACTTGTACGTGAGAGCTTGGGAGAGAATTGCGATAGCCGCAGTTGCCTGGGACGTGTATGGCCCTGTAGGCACGGCGAGCGCGGAGTAGGAGACTTGATAAGGTAGGTTATACATCGTCTTTTGTGTGGCGGCGTATTCGTTGGTGGACGACGGTCGTAGGCCGGAAAGCGAGAGAGAAGGCGCTGAGAGATTGGCCTTGCCGACAGTATCGATGAAGGACTTGAGAGATGATTCGTTCGAAGTGGCGACGTCTGCTCCGCATGTGAAAGCAGCACGCATATTGCCTGTGCGGATGTTCATTGCCACGATCGTTTGAATGGTCTTCAGCTTGTCGATGAGCACTTGCATAGCTTCTGGGTTCTCTTCTGAGGCGGCCAGGGTCGTGATCATCTTAATCTGGGTGATGCCACCTGTGTGTTCAGCAGCCTTGAAGTACGGAGATACTCCGGCTTGTGCAGCCTTCAAAGCGAACATATGCCCACTTGATGCGATACCGTCCACCGCCCCACTCGCCTCGGTCTGCAGTAGCTGCCGTATCATTTGATGTGCATTCGGCGAATCAAAGTCGGTCTCCAGCAGGACTGTCTGGAGCAAGTCATACATAGCTGGAACGTTCCGATCGAATGCGAAACCGGTCAGAGTGAAGCCCTCCTCCAGTAGCTGAGGATCATGTGGCGATGGAGTTGAGTGATATCCGAAGTTGATCCCGCCAGTCTTGAGTTTGATCTCGTCTTCAATTTGGCCCATGCTCTTCGTTCTCGTGCCGATGCGCATCAAGCTGTCACAGAACAGCGGCACCAGCATGCGAAGCTCGTCCGGGAGCTGATCAAAGACCGCGATCGATTTGAAATAGGTCAACCCGTTGGTCGGGGTCTGCAGCCACTGTACATTGACATCGCTGTCGATGATTGTGTCGTTGAAGGTTTGCCACTTTGCTTCTCGAGTAATGTCCGAAACATGCAGCGTAGGCAAGGCGTCTGCAGACTCGGTGCGGCCAGCATCTTGTTCCGCAACAAGCTCCAACTCCCGCTCACGAAGTTGCTTGTAAGCTTCTTGCTCGCTCGGATACTGCTTGACCGCCTCGTCAATCTTCGTTTTCAATCTGCTCGCTTCCTCAGCAGCGACTTCAACCGCATAGCTTGCGTTGGGCTCCATCGTGAACGTGAAGTTGTTATCGGTAAGCAAGTACTTCTTCAATAGGCCCTCGAGGTAGCCACCTTGGGCGTACTTCGCTTTGAAGGCGTCGAGGGTCTTGTTGAACGACAGCGAATCATAGGGACTGATGCCGTTGAACCAGTTTGGGTTGATGCGGCTGACAAGGCCCATGCCAAACTTGGCAGATTTGTGCTTCAATCCTAGTTCGAGCTGGTGCAAGATACCGTCAACCTTGTGCTTCTCGAGGCCCTTAGAAATGGTCTCCATGAGCGTCGCAGTGATCACCTCCTTGACCTTGGGCACGTCCTCCTGTCTCACGCCATTCAAGCCGAGAGAGAAGATGCTTCTGCTGCCAAGTCCAGTGTAGCCAGTGTTCGCGGAGTAGTCGGTGCCCAGTCCAGATTCAATTAGCGCCTGGTAGATCGGCGACCCATATCCATCCAGCAGGATGTTGAGAGCCACGGACAGAGCGAAAGACTCATCCACATCGGTCCTCTCGTTCATGATCCACGTCACAGATGTCTTATTCTGCGCATCAGGAGGTGTCAAAGGATCGACTGGCCCACTGACCTTGACGTCCTTCGCGCCGTTCAAGCTGATGGGAGTCTTGATGTCTGTATCGATCTCCCTCTTCTCGAAGCTCGCAAGCTCTTGGCCCAGCACTCGCAAATGATCCTCCACCGGCTGATCGCCATACGTCAAAATCTTGCTGTTACTCGGATGGTAGTGCTCTTTGTGGAACTTTCGCAGCTGCTCGTAGGTGAGATCGGTCATCTTCTGCGGGTCTCCTCCGCTGTTGTTCAGAGCCGGAATGATCTTCTCCATGAACTTGATATAGAAGAGATATGTCGCGTCGGACACCTGGCCCTTCATTTCATTGTACACCACGCCCTTGAATACGATGTCACTGCCCTTGTCATCCTTCGATTCTGCTGCTGGGTTCTCTGGCCCCAGTCTCCATCCCTCTTGCAGAAAGTCTGACCTCTTCAATAACGGGTGTAGAGTGGCATCGAGATACACACCCATCAAGTTCTTGAAGTCTTGTGTATTGGTCGTAGCGAATGGGTAGTAGGTGTAGCTGGAGCTGGTCATAGCATTCATGAAATTTTGCAGAGAGCGAGGAAGCATCTTGAAGAAAGGGTCCCGGACGGGGTACCTACCGCCATCTATCAGCTATTGTCCTTACTCTCCCGACGAAGTGTGCATGCCTACTTTTGCGATCCACACAGCGTAACATGTTCCAATATATGGGGCACTCCCGTGGCGTCGGGCGGATTCGTCTTGAAGCCGATGCTGAAGACATTGTTCGTGTCGTCTCGTGCTACGTGAAGGTATTCGGCGCCGGTCTTTTCGTGTTGAAACTGCAGTGCGGACAGTTCCAGCTCAGGCACGTGTTCGGATCGCTTGAGAGTGAAGCCATGGAGGCTGTCGCCCGGCCTCGGGTAGTTGCTAAGGTCTGTGACGGAGGCGTATGTCCTTCGGATGCCCCGCAATCGATGGTGTGGCGAGACTATGCGAGGCGATCGCGCCGCCGTGCGCAGTGTGCTCAACATAACCAGATGAAGTGAGTGTGTAGTGAAGGTGAGAGTGATGGTAGGTAATTTCCAAACACATGTCATATAGTAGTTTACCTCGCACCCGACTCGTGCATGTCATCTACACGCTATTCCCTTTTCGACGATGGCAAGAAGACCAGTCCCATTGGTTCTTCGCCTTGCGCCTCTGCATGTCCAAGCACGACGACATCACTTTGCGACTCGAACATAGAAGTGAAGGGTATGAGTGACGGACAGTGGTTGCCGGCATCTTCAGTTCGACTTCACCCTGGATCCGACGTCTTGGCGGCGACATCCATTTCCTCCACATTCCCAATCGCCCGCGCCCTTTCCACCCCCGACCCAAGACCACTGCACCGTCGGCAAAGACCAGGACCATATCCGACATCACACGACAAGCTATTCATACTGCTGGACGAAGTCATTTTACTGAAGAGTGGATCGCGGTGTCAAGGGACGCGCTGATGGTCAGCGCCGAGATCTTGCAAAACCTGCCGTCGGACTATTCCCTACCCAGACCGGCGGCGACGAGGTGTGAAGATACTTAGAACCACCACCTCCCGCCGGACTCGACATATTGGCCACCACCCGATTCATACCTCGCATCACTCCTCCCCGGACGAGCAGCCTCGATGGCGACTGTTGCGAACCAAAACCACGCCCAGCAGCCTCTCCCTCCTCCCACGAGCGCTCGCAATTCGCCCTCCAACGCCGACTACTCGCGCGACTCGCCTTCGAACGATGCTGCTTCGCCCGCGCCTCCTCCGCCTCCCACGAATCCTCCAAACACTGCGAAGCAGGGAAAGGGCAAGGGGAAAAAGGGCGGCAATAATTCCACAAACCCTTCAGATGCTCAGCAGGCGCTATTAGCCAAGATATCGCAGTTGGAAAGCAGCAATGCTGAAGATGCGCATCAGAATGCTGAGATCGAGGCGGAGGTCAAGAAGGCTAACCGCGATCTCTCGCAGTTACTGAACACGATGGAGCCGCATAACAGCAAGCTTGATATTCTTCAACGGAAATACACCGAACTGCTGGCAGAGATGAAGCGGACTGAGCGCGATCATGTCAAAGCCAAGAAGCGTGGAGACCAGTTGCAGAAAGAGAAGGAAGAGATCAGCAAAGATAGGACTAGGGAGCGTGGGCTGAAGGAGAAGCTGGAAAAGTTGAGTCGAGAGCTTACGCGGGAGAACAAGAAGCTGAAGGAGGACTATCGTGATCTGAAAGAGAACTCGGCTAATCGGAATGACGAGTTGCATCGGAAACTGGAAAACCTCGTCCTGGACGTGGAAGAGGTCGTCACAGACACGCGGGCACCGGAACGGCAAAGTCAAGAACTCGAACAGGACAAGCTCTTCCGAGAGAAGTTTACTTCATTTCTACATCAGTATGAGCTACGGGAGCTGCACTTCCAATCACTCATTCGGGTCAAGGATCTGGAGATACAATATCAGATTGCGAGACACGATCAGCTGAAAAAGGCGCAAGAAAGCGAGCTGAGCAAGAGCCATCAATTGACGCGACAAGTCAGCACATTCAGCCAGACAGAGAATGAGCTTAGAGGGCAGCTGAATGTATACGTGGAGAAATTCAAACAGGTAGGTTGGAACACTGCCTGCAATTGCAACGCATTGTTGTTTGCCTGGTAACTGACTGACCCCAAAGCAGGTAGAAGACACCCTCAACAACAGCAATGATCTTTTCTTGACTTTCAGGAAAGAGATGGAGGAGATGTCGAAGAAGACAAAACGGCTTGAAAAGGAGAATCTCAATCTTACTCGAAAGCAGGAAGCGACGAACAAGAACATCTTTCAGATGGCCGAAGAAAGATCACAGTCGCAACAGCAAATCGATAAGCTTAGCAGGGAGAACGAAAAGCTTAAGAAGCTGTGCCGAGCGATGCAGAATGGCGGCTATGGCAATGCAAACATGGCCCAGCAAGGCCAAGCGCATGCGGGCGCGGATGAATTTGACGAAGGCCTTGAAGGTGAAACGGAGAGCGAGTACGAGGACGAAGAAGAGTATGACGAAGACGAGGAGGGTGAGTTTGACGACGACACAGAAGACGAGATGGAAGTCATTCACCCTCCTCCGCCTCGGACGTACGGTCCCGCACCTCCGCCTCCGCCGCAAGAGGTTCACTTACCGAATGGAAAATCTCGAGCGCCGCAGCAAGCGCAAACCGTGCAGGTTAATGGGACGCAGGTCAACGGACAGGCTGTGCGGCACTGATCGGACACAGCTTCGCACGCCTTCGCTTTTGACAAGTTTCTGGCCTTCATTTGTTGATAACAACGATGTACAGCACACGTTCGATACCCAGTCACGTCTCCAACTTGAAGAAGCCGCAGCAACGACAAACGGTAAGCTTGGCCGTTAGACCATGTGTACAAACATTCTCGTTCTGCACTTGACTTTTGAGTTTCGTTCTCTTCTTTCTTCTACAGATATGGCGCCGTCGAACAGATTATACGCCCACCGCACTCCCCAGAGGGTTATCAACGCGGTGAGGTCACTTATCCAGGCGCCAGAGCAACCGAAGCCCCCCACTACACCTAACCGGCAACGGTTGGAGTTGTGGAAGCTGATACCACAGGCTATTTCAGATCTGCTCACCTCGCAAGGACAAAGGGTGGCGGACTAAAGTACTGAGGACATCCAGTGCCGTAGAACATCCTGAACTGCCTCTCAAGCTGTCTGCCTGTAATAAGTTGAGGTGATCACAGACTGGCGCCAAGCCCGCATGCGAGGGCAGCTTGCCTTGACTTGTCACTTCCCGTTCGAACAGATTCATCTCAGCCTCTGCACCTCACACACTCAAGAAGTCCACCACCTCGCAAAAAGCTCCTTGACGACTCCCAGATGTTACCTGTGGGTCTCGAAGACATGTTCTGCTACTGATTGCATGCAGTAACCAAAGCTTTGAGTATGCAGACTCGGTATCCGAGGATCGTGACATCACCGCCTCGTCCTCCTCCCACATGCTGCGAAACACGCTGCGTGCTGCCAAAACTCGCCGAAACTCAACACCCTCTAGCGGCCGTCGGTGCGAGACGAATGGCAGATATGTAGGTGGGCTGGCGTTGCGCGACACCAGACGGTAAAGTCGCTGTTCTGGAAATGGAAACGCGCCGAGAGCCCCACGTCCCACTGCCAACACGTTCAGTGAACGTTTGATATGAAGTAGGACCGAAGGATTCGTCTTCACGAAGAGCTGACGATCTCAGGACGAAGACCGACTGTAATCAGGATTGCCACGAAGTCCGCGATGATGGATGTGGCAACAGCAGTCCGCTGCCAATGCGTCGAATTGGAGAAGAGATGGCATTGCCGACCTTCAGGACGTAGCAACATCACGCGGAATTCTAACGTCCATCTGCTCGGGTGGCAGAAATCAAGCGACCTCCTGCTAGACCACTCCATTGAACCTTGAGCCGTGCCTTCCAAATCACGCGCCTTTCCCGACGTTCGCAGAGCAACGCCAAGGAGTATGGCCTGCACGGCGTTGACTGAGAAGGAGATTCATACATTCTTCGACGAGCTTGACATTGATCGGACCGGATTTGTTACATTCAAAGCACTGGAATCGAAGCTTGGCGAGGTGCACGCAGAGCTCGCACCGACAACACTGCACGAGCATCACATCTTGCATCCAGCACGACGGGATCTGGAGAAACAACTGGGGCATGTCGGTCAGCTGCAAGATACGAGTGATGGCCTTCATCGCTTCCTCTGCCGGCTCATGCCTCATTGCGGAGGGAAGCTGAGTAGGAGGAAGTTCGTTGAAGTCGTCAAGGAGTGGAACATACCAAGCCAGACGCAGACAGACACCGAAGTGCAGGACCGAGAGGATGCTCGACTGGAGAAGCAGCGGCCGTTGCTGCGAAGAATCAGAGCCTGGTTATCCGTACGCGGACCAAATGTATCCTTCATGTTTCTGGTCGTCGCTATACAGCTCGGCGTGGGCCTTTGGCAGATGATCCATTTCATCCGTGCACCTGCTGCTCGTGCGGCTCTGGGCTGGGGTATCATACTCGCCAAATTTTGTGCAGGTGCTCTCTACCCAACTTTGGCATTCATGCTGCTTAGTATGAGTCACTACCTCAATACCTCCCTGAGGCAGAGCTATGTCCTCAGCCGCTTTGTCAACTACGACCATAGTCAAAGATTTCACATGCTGATGGCGATCGAGACGCTCATTCTTGCCACTCTCCACAGCATCGCTCACCTGGGGGGCGACATCCTCTATCAGTCGAATCCAAAGCATCGCGCGGATGTTATTCGCTTCTTTGGTGCCAAATTCGAGACGATGCCTCGCACCTACATCGCGCAGATCAGAAGTCGACCTGGGTGGACTGGCCTGGTCGCCCTGGGGCTATTCTGGACGATTTCTCTTCTCAGCACTCCATGGGTGCGCCGACGTTGGTATGAAGTTTTCCAACTCAGCCACTTGCTGATGTTCCCGATCATTGGCCTGCTCTGCGCTCACGGCACTTTAGGCCTGCTGATGAAGCCAATGCTTGGATACTGGCTCGCCTTGCCTGCTTTGCTTGTCATTCTGGAGCGCACTTGGCGCACTCTGCAAGGCTTCATCCCAATATCAGCGATCCTCAGATCCCTTGACGATGACGCTGTTGTTGTGACATGTAGACATCCTCGCGGAAAAGATTGGAAGTACAAGGCCGGTCAATACGTGCTAGTGCAAGTGCCAGAGATCTCTCGCTTCCAGTGTCATCCATTCACCATCTCGTCCTGCAGGGGCAGCGACCTGCAAATACACGTGAAGATTGCTGGAGACTGGACAAAGAGACTTTGGTCTCAACCATCTGGCGAGATACAGCTTGGTATTGATGGCCCGTTCGGTGCTCCCGCACAAAGATTCTATGATTACGACTACTCGGTCATTGTTGGGAATGGAGTGGGCATTACACCATCCTCTGCTATCTTGACGGATCTAGAGGACAAATTCAGCGCGCTCCAGGACCCGTGGGCTCGGGAAGTGTCGAGAGCCACGTCTAAATCACCGCCTACCTTGCCAGAGGAGCCGGCTCCTGCAAAGACACGCGCTCCCTCGACGAGCATTTCTCACTCATCCACACGTCGTCATCGACAGTTGTCGGGTCTGGAAACGCTTGAAGAAGAGCCAGAAGACGCAAAAACTACGAACTCGAGCATCTACTCCAACGACGAGACAAGTCCACCTGAGAGCATATGCAAGACCGGTTCGAACCGACCTTATTCCAACTCCTACGAAGACATCGCCACCACCGAGTTCCGCCGTCATCTTCTCCCACCTCGGCGAAAAGTCGATTTTCATTGGACAGTCAGAGAACAAAACAACCTCCTCTGGTTTTCTGACCTCCTCAACCGTGCTTCTGACCGAGCGGCAGCCCTCCTAGACCAAGGTGTTCTGGACTTGAAGATCAACACACACATCACAGCTCAGCGAAGAAGCGTGTCTGCGCATGTCTTCTGGTGCCTGCTAGATCAATACAGAACACCCGCAGCTCCATACTCGGCACTGACTGGACTGAAGCAAAGAAGTCACCTAGGCCGACCGGACTGGGATCAGCTACTAAAAAGGCATTTTTGGGAGGTTGTGGGCAGTGGGGTCAGAGACAAGCAGATTGGAGTGTTTTATTGTGGCACACCTGTTGTTGGCAAGATCTTGTCGGATCGATGTCGGCAATTAACAAGTAAGGCTGATGGCATGGGGCTGAGGATTCGGTATGAGTTTCACATGGAGATTTTTAGCTAATCTCTACGCGTCTTGTTGGAGACCATCTCTATAGACTGGTTGTGTTAGCTTGATACCTTTCGTCTAGACATTGTCAACGCCCGAGTCGTATTCTTCGAAGCTCAACATCTCGGGCTCCGACGCAAGGAAGCACCGGACCAAGGCTTGTAGATTAGAATACCGACATGGGCCCAGCGGATGAATTGGGCCGACCGGGCTTTGACTTTCCCAAGTACATCTCATCTGTCTTCACAGAGCCTCACCAGTCGCTCAGGAGCAGAGAACCGAGATCATCAATACTATTTTCTTGCTCGTCTATCATGGTCACTTTCTCGTACATTTGTGGGCTTTTTCTTTCAATTAGCAGGCATCCAACCACCGAGCGAATATTATGCATCTACTCGCATATAACCTCCTCACCATCATCACTCTTACGGCCATTATTGTCACCGCTCGCCCTGGCATATCGCCTCGTGCACTCACCAGTACCAATACTGGGCTGTTTCATCTGTCTGTACGCGCTGAACCACCCTGCACACCCTGCGCTGGCGGCAACGCTGTAGGTTACGCAGACGCTCAACGTGCGGTCGCTGCCATCGATCCTCGTCTGATGGCGGAGGCTCAGCAGACGTTGACGGTGCAGCAATCTTTCGATGCGAGCTATTTCCCGCAGATTTGTGGCGTTGTGGGAGTTGTTTGTGTTTTGTGAGTATTGTACGAAGACAATGGAGGGGCAGGGGAGGTGTGCTGACTTGATGGGGATGTAGCTTGGGGCCGGGAATCAGTTATATCTCTGGCGGATTGACGGTGCCGTTGGGACATTGGATTAGGAGTGATGGGAGTGAGTCTTGCCTCCCGCTCGTTGCTTCCCTCCACTGACGACTTCTGTAGCTCAAGTATGGAGCTGGCCCCGTTGGCAGAGCACGCTACTCTTTACGGCCGCTGGTGGGTCGATTAACACGTATCCGGCTCATTGTTGCGTTTATACGTGTGTGAAGGGATTGCTGAGTGCGCAAATTTTGGATGATGGGCAGATCTTGAGAGGTGATGGAGTGAGCAGTGATGCAAGCAGGGAGAAGTGTGCTTGCTCGTATGCTAGTGATGCGGATCAGTATTTCTTCTTGGGCTGATGCGATTGCTTCGGTGGAGATGGCTGAGATATGGGCGATTGGATGGCGTAACTAGGTGAGAAAGTTTTGACGTAGCAGCAGGTCGTACCGTGCCTCGAGAACTCATTTCTGTACTTCATACCAATTTGTTGCTGGTACAGTTTGTCTTACTTCTTGCCGCCTCCAACGCTTCCCTTCCGCCATTCGCCTTCTCACGCTCTTGGGCGTTCTTGGCTTTGATGGCCTCGACCTGGTCATCCAATTCCCGGCCGTATGCTTGAGCCGTCTTTTGCAAATCCGAGTAAGACTTTCGAAGGGCACTTTCTACCAACTTGTTGTAAGTCCCGCCAGACTCGGTGTCTTTAACTGGATCAACGAGGGATCGTCGCGTAACCGACCTAGTCCCTTGTTGCACAGGCTACGAAGACGATCAAATGTTTCCCGGCTGCGTTTCCGTGTTTCGTTCACATCATAGGTCACTGCGCGGTTAGCGAAAGGCAGCACTTCACGGGAGGAAGATACACTCACCTTCATACCAATTTCATCTAGCTACCCTCTTTTCTTCATTGGCCTGTTCATTGGATAGAGCCTGCAGCCGTCGATCTATAACGCCTATCCAGTCCTAAGCCTCGTTGGTCTTGG
This sequence comes from Nothophaeocryptopus gaeumannii, assembly GCA_031771865.1. Taxonomy (NCBI): domain Eukaryota; kingdom Fungi; phylum Ascomycota; class Dothideomycetes; order Mycosphaerellales; family Mycosphaerellaceae; genus Nothophaeocryptopus; species Nothophaeocryptopus gaeumannii. The sequence goes on along the minus strand of JASISA010000042.1, from coordinate 2,199,048 downwards.
GCAGTCGTTTCCGACTGTTCATGGTAGATTTGCAGGCCGTATAGGTCCCTTCGATGATCCTTTCGCTCACTCTGTACGTACCTTCAATCCCTTCCAAGCTCCTCACCATGGAACACCTCCAGAGACTCTCCCCTTTGCCATTTCTCCTAAATCTGAACACTGCCACACTGGGCTTGATAATGCCCGGAAGGATGCCTCTGGTATCGAATCTCACGAAAGCCTCGGCAAAGTCGGTCTCGAGATAGACTGCTGTCTTCATGTCACACACTACGAGCTCGTGTTCAGGGTAGGGCGCAGTTTTCTGAAAAAAGGTCGGCCAGTATGACGTCCACCCGAGAGAGCCTGTTCCCCACGCAGGGCGGAGGAATCCTTCAAAATCTGCGTGGACGGTCCGACGGAATAGGGGATCATCTGCCTGCCTGGGATGGGCGTGGCGGCTGTTGGCGGCGTGAGCAAGATCTGTGATGATGGATTCGCAGTACTGGGCCACGTCCTCTCCGGTCGTGGCCTGTGCCGAAGCCTCGTTGGACAGAAGAGGCCTGTTCTTGGAAGTGAGAGACATATTGTAATGTGGCATGGAAATCGTGCAATGATACAGAGATGATATACCCACGAAATGGTCCAATCAAAGCTTAATCAATGTGCCAAGCATCATCACCATCACCGAAACTCTGTTCAGGGCTCGGGGAGAAGCTGCGAGATATCCTCACCTCGACATAGACTATGGACACAAGATGTTCAACATTTACCACTTCTCCAACATGGCCCGCATGTCCACCTCATGCGCAAAGCATCTCCGGCTCTGCTGATGCAGGCTCCAATACGTCTCCGCGATACCATCTGGATCGATCTTGGCGTTCTCCTCCTTATCTTTTAAATACTGCTGGTATTGTGGAGCGTCAATCGGGCCATCTATGATCGAATGTACCACATGAACACCTTTTGGCCCGAATTCCCTGGCGAGCGACTGAGAGATGGCGCGAAGGCCGAATTTGGGCGCCGAGAAAGTCATAAAGCGGGCGCCAGACTTGAGGGACGCTGTGGCACCAGTGAAGATCAATGTCGGAGGGAATTCATCCTTTCCTGCGCTGGCATCTGCGTGCTGGATCAGAAGCGGCAGGACTTGTTGTGAGAAGATGAATGCGCCTCGCCTAGGGACTTGTCAGCTGTAATAGCAGAAACATAACATTTGCTCGACCCACATGCTGACATTGTATCCAGCATCGAAATCCTCGACGTTCGCGTCTAGGAACGGCTTCATCATGAATGGTCCAGTCGCATTGAACAGTGCTGCCGCACATGTCGCCTCTGGAAACTCTTGCTTGATCTTGCTGAACGCTTGCTGCACGCTCTCTGGCTTCGAGATGTCGGTGCTTACACCAAACGCTTTTCCGCCATTCTGATTAATGCCATCTTGAACAGCTTGGTAACTTTCTTGCTTCCTGGCGAGAAGTACAACCGTGTATTTTGTTGCAAAACGGCGGGCGACTGACGCGCTGAGGCCCGGACCAACTCCGGCAATGATGGCAAGCGGTGTTGGAGACATCGTTGGACAACCAGACAAGGAAACTGGTTTCGCAGAGAAAGACTGTCGTATTGAGGCTTCTGATTAATTTTTATTTACTGTCAATGCCATGCGGCGAAAGGTCGCCGGGATTGACGTCACGGCGCTTTGTTCCTGCAGAAGCGCAGGTCGAGCTTCACCAAGAACATCACAAATTTTGGAATCGAGCATTGATCCTTCATCAAAAGAGAAAATCAGCGACTGTTCGGAGCAGACCGCACGAAGCGATCATTGTAATGCTGTTGAAGATTACGGACAAGGGCACGGCCGGCTTGAACTAGAACTACTCACGACGCCAGCACACTGACCAATTCGACTTCTCTTGCGTCGACGAAGCTGATACACTCGGACGATGCCGCATCAGTCATACTCACTGGAAAGCGTACTATGCGACATTGAACATCGCGGAGGAAGTGACGAGCTCGTATAGAGTGCGCAACCAGGGTCGAGTTGAGCCTCAACGTCCGGATACAGAGGACAAGTCACGTGCGCTCGGTGATCGAGGAGAATCCTTTGCCTCACACATGAATTCAGTTGGAACAGATAGTTCAGCTGGACTTTGTGACTGCATTCACTCCGTACAGGATTGTATAACTTGATGGTGGTCTGAATGGTGGGTTTACTTCGGTCAACGACTCCCGTTCTGGAGAGCAGCTCTTCCAGAAATGGACACCTAGGCACAGACACAAGACAAAGAATCAAGCTCTTTAGGTCAAGCAGACCGAGTGTTGCTTAGCTCGGAGGCTTGTAGAGCGAGTGGCCCAGGTGCCGGATCCCACCATCATGGCTGCGCTCTCATTCCCCTTATGTCTTACCCGAGAACAGACTACGGCGTTGGCCTTGAATCTCCAAGCTTGGTACTACCCGATTCCCTAGTCATTGTCGGAACTCTCAGATTAACGCACGTGTTGACGACCTCGCTCGTGGAATCCATCTCCTTCGAGCAGGATCGCCAAAAGGATGCCAGATGTGGCCGCGAGACGGTCATCGAGGAGAAAGCCCTCGAGCAAAGCCGACAGCCTTTTCAGCGGCAAGCCGCCTGATGGCTAGTCTCTGTCATATATATCCTGCTGATCAACGTATCGTCGAACGAGTACAGCAATCGGCGATAGCAACACAACGCCTGGAATCTTGCCCATTTCGCCTCTGACGATGCATTCGTTCTCCCTCCTTTCCCTTGCCACTGCCGCTTTGGCTCTGCCTGCTCCAGAGGCCCAATTCGGCAGACTGATTCCTCAGCCTGGAGCGCCAGTAGCGTACTTCTTGGACAACAGTGCCAACGGCTCCTCCGTCGTCTCACTCCAGATCGAAAAGAATGGCTCGCTGAGCAACCCATATCGAACATCGACACTTGGCAAGGGCTCCATCACACTATTATGTGCAGATGCGTCCCCCAATGGCCTTTGCGCTCCACCTGCGCACAACTCGTCTCAAGACCCCGTTGATGGCGCTGGCGCTCAGGGTGCTTTGACTGTCAGCGAAAATGTTAGTGAACTCAAGCATCAATTTGCATTACCAGCCTACTGACGCTATTGCAGTATCTCTTCACAGTCAACATTGGCAGCAACACGCTTGCCATGTTCCATATTGACCCGCTCAACCCAGCCAAGCCCAAGATGGTCGGTCAACCGGTAGATACTCTTGGAGAGTTCCCGATGTCCGTTGACTACTCACCCAAGCTTCGTCAAGGTAAGTTTTCCAAAGCAACAGAGTCGAGCACCACTGACCTGTTCTCCAGCATGCGTTCTCAACGGTGGAGAGAAAGCCGGCGTCACCTGCTACGAAGTCAACCCAATTACTGGCCTCAAAGCCATCGGTGGTCTCCGAACTCTCGGCAAAGACATCATCAACCAAACCACTCCAGCCAGCGGTATTACCGGCAGTGCAGCACAGATCCTCTTCAACCCAGACTCCACCGCCGTCTTCGTCACCATCAAAGGCAACGGGTTCTTCCCTCCAATGCGTCCTGGTTGGTTCCTCGCATACCCTGTCACCAACGGCCAAGTCAGCACTGCCGCACCTATCCCCTCGCAAAAGGATGATGTGCGAATGAACTTCGGCTTCGAGTTCTTGTCGCCCAACAAGATCTTCATGGCCGACTCCTCTTACGGATTTTCTCTGTTCGACGTTGGCGACGACTTCAAACTCACTGAGACGGCACACACGAAGATCCCGAACCAGGAGATCTCCTGCTGGACCCAGTACGAGCCTACCTTGAACTCGATCTACTCGATGGACGGAGACAGCAACACCGTCACAATTGCGGACCCAAAGACTGGAAATATTACTGGTAGCATTCTGGCCCAGACTCCAAATGGTAACAAGACTGTTGGTGTCTTTGACAGTGCGATCAAGAATGGCAAGATGTATTCATTGGCTGCGACGAATGGATTGTTGACCTTTGATCTGAAGAGCAAGAGCCAGCAGCAATACCTTGATCTCTCAGACTTTGGTGAGAGGCCAAACTATCAGGGCTTTGGGGTGTGGCCTGCTGGAAGGGGGTTCTCAGGTGAGAACTTGCCTGGTCTGCCATAGGATGGTTAGATTGTGTATGAGAAGAGTATGGTGTGAGGTGGAATGAAAGAGAAAAGCAAAGATCTTCGCAGATTATAGCCTACATCGATGAGCGTTTTTCTATGAATTGCTTTGGTACAATCCTTCCGAGTTCTGCTGCACTGAACCACACTCAGACCATGCGGAGTCTCCAGCGCCTTGGGCAATACATTGATCGGAAAAGCCATTGCCGTCTATGTGCTGACCTCCAGAGAAGGCCTGAAGCTGCAGAACCGTCAACTAATCTAGTTTTTGTGGCCGGCTTAGTTTCGAAAGTATGCATATTCACATAAGTCCCCGCGAATCTCATATTGCCTGATGCTTGGAATTGTGAATCTGGCCCTGAGCCACTGACACATATGGGAGCTGCAATTGTAAAGATTAGTTTTCAATCGTTGAGTCGGGGAGGATGGGCGGGAGTCTTGCCCCAGGCAAAGTTATTGCATTCTGAGTCTCCGATGTTGAAGGTTGCGTCTGCATCGAGTCCGCCGTCTGTCAACATTGGCGAGCACAATAGGTGTATTTGTCTGCCAGAACGAGGGCACTGCACTCAACTATTGGCTTACCTTGCAGGGTTGACAGAAGAAGAGGAAGAGGAGGAAGGTGTATATCGGTGGTTTCAACGCGTAGGTGGATGGCATGGTGGCAGTTTTCGGAAGCATCTTGGCCGATTCTGTTGGATGGCTCAAGATGTGTAGTGGCGATGAGCACAAGTGTACATATACGGACGGTCTACATTGGCAGCGACGAATATGCTGATACAATTGATGTAAGGCGGATTATTAGCTCAGGAGCATCTCGGTCTTGTAACGCAATCTTTGCGCTTGATGTGTAAGATCCACGAGGTCCTTAATGGCCTTCCGCGTGTCGCAGTTGATGTCTATGACATCGGAGCACGAAGCCTTCCATAAAGCGATCCTCTTTCTGTCACAGCAGGACTATACACGCACTACGCATCCCACGTGGTTCTCTTATTTTGCGACTTGCCCGGCTCAGGCTGAACATAGGTTCCAGTTTGGTAGACGAGGTCCCGGAATGTGCGCCGATTCGCTCCCAAGAGGTGCGCTGTACAGAGAATTGCCGGGGCAGACGGCGGGAAATATCTTCCCGTGATGAGTATGTGAAAGGAGAGTGATTGTTGGTGCTGATGTTCTAGCGCTGAGATGAGCGAGGCAGAGCAAACAGTCTAAAGTTGGCGAAATGTGGAGCTGCGAACGGTAAGTAGTACAAAGGACCCCGAGTTCTGCTGTCAGGGCATTTAATGTGTACTCACCGTGAAAGTAGTCTACCGTGTTTCGTATGGGACACTGTATTGCCCACTAGTTCCGGCTACCAGCACAAAGCAAAGAGTGAGTATCAACTTCCTGCTTGCCTGATCTTTTCGGCCGACCATGGGCCAGCTGACTTCAATGACAGTGTACATCTCGCCCAAGATGTCTACAAGACTGCGCAAGCTGCTCCTCCTCTTCCTAATAGCATGTTTCGCCACAGCAAACGCTATTCCACCTCGTGTCTTGTTCGCTCGACTGGGACAACGTGTCTCCACGGGAAACACGGAACCATAGGGCGCGCCGGATAGCCTGATTACTGTATACTCGGACCAAAGCGGAACCACCCATCGTGACAATCACGGGGAGTTTCGCATGACTCAGGTTATTCTCAACACCGGAGAGATACAGCATCTGTACGACTACCTTGGCCAAGATGTTGGGACGGAGCATCGCATAGCACCCGACGCAAATCCCGTCCTGAGTCGAGACTGTTATGGATCTGAGGCGGGAGATCGCGCTCCTGCGATTGTTATTCCAGCGAACCACGATGCGAGCGTGGAGTCATTTTACCGAGCGCCGGGTCGAAAGAGGCGGTTGAGATTCATGATCATCGTCTAATGGGAAAGGTGAGGAGCCAGGCCAACACCAGTACCTATGGTATGTGCTGACCAGAGTGGTGAAGCCTTGTAGTCTTCTCGCTTGGCGGTAGAGCAGGGTTCCGTGATCTGTGACCGAGTGAGAGTACGGTAGATATCTGGGTTGGCAAGACCTGCAAACGGATACCTTATCACATGCTTATGTATGGTTTGTTTGCTAATCAGCTCAGAATACGTGGCGTGAACGTACCTGATCAATCCTGAAATTGCCGCCGCGCCGTGTGCAGTCAAGTTTGTGGAGAGGTGAGGCCAGGAGAAGAGAAGAAGTGAGTTGGGATGTCCAAATTGATGTCACTGATGCGTTGGCCCGTGCCCTTTCCACCGCCTTGGCCTTACAGCTTCCGGGTCCCATCCGCAATTCAGCTCATCACGACCTTTGACATTCCGCTTTGCCTTCGGCCCGACCGTATCCTCTAGTTCTTACGACTCAATGGGCTCCGTAGACGGCGCGCGGTGCACCGTCGCTCGAAAGACACCCGCTCAACCTCATACCCGCGCCGCAGCGGCTTACGACACCCAGTTCAGGACCTGCCCAGACGGGGGGAACATGACAAGACGTGCACGAAAATCTTGAGAGGAGCTCAAAGGCCAGATCAAAGAGATAACTTGATTACATGGGAGATGCGGCTTCGAGGGAGCATTGGTGCGCACAAGTACGACTGCTCAGATGGGCTATGAGCTTTGCAATGAGCATTTGGCGCCCAAAAGTCTGAGCAATGTCGTAGAATGTCGCTGCCACACTACATGTACCGGCGAGCACTTCTTGTAGCCGCAGACGTGTGTCTCCTCGGTGCTCTTGGTCCGACTCAGTCCGACGCCGTCGATGATGCGTGGGACTGCGTTCTCTTGGCACACCGTCGTCCAGTTCAAAGACACAGGCCGCCCAGTCGATGAGTCGACAATGTACATCGCTTGCAATAGATACACAACAGTGAGATCGACGCGCAGGACGGATACCGAGACCAAAAGTGCCCAGCATGCAAAGTACTCGGATGCCGAATCCTTGTCGATCCTTCGTGCTGCCCACGCCGTACCCAAAGCGGCAATGGCAGTAGGGCTGAAGGAGAATATTTCCAACACCCGACGCCTGAGTACCAAGAAGCGGAGATCGCTGAGCGAAGCTTAGCATTCTCTTGCCATTCTTGTCTGGCCGTGTCTTTCAACGACACTTCAACCAAACAGGTCGTTCAGTGAATCGCCCTACAGAAGCGCAACTAAAACGGGACGTTTGCTTGAAGTCGGCGCTCGGCAGTCACTCTTACTCGCGTAGACTGCTTGCTACCGCACGAGGATGTGGTTCACAGCAGAAGGTCAAGTTGATTGAATCCCACCGAGAGTTTTAGTAAAGCCCCCGGCACCCTCGAGTGTGGCAAGTGCACCGCACACTTTGAGCAGGCACATACTCCCCATTCTGCTAGGCATCGGTAAGTTCACGGTCATGTAGTCATTGTACAAAAGATTTGGTGACGACGTTATGTCTTCGAGTTTGGAATCACACTCCCACAGACAGCGTTTGCATAACGCAAAGCATGACTGGCCTTCTTTTCGCTATCGCGGCAGTGCTGCCCGCAGTCTACGCTCTCCCGCCGCCTCTACTCCCTGGCCAAGGTTACCCGGATCTACAGATCAAGCAATACCAAGCTCCTGGTCCTCAAGATGCTCGTGGACCATGCCCAATGCTGAACACTTTGGCCAACCATGGCTACATCAACCACTCAGGCAGAGACATCGTTAGGCAAGACCTCATGGATGCTTTTCTGCAGCATATTGGCATCGAAGAGAGTGCAGTCGATCTGGCTTTTACCAACGCAATGGTCCTGTGCAAGTTCCAGACTGGCCTTGATTGCAACAACGTGCTCAAAAATCTTACCATCTTGGCACAGCCGCATGCCTTCGAGCATGACCATTCATTCTCACGACAAGATTACAAGATGAATTACCTGGGCAACTTCACCGATCACACCGACAACATGAGTTTCAATGCGACCATCTTCCAGGAATCTCTTGATGTCTTGCAGGGCTCGCCGCACATGAACTATCAGCAGATGCAACAGATCCGCCTGCAGCGCGAGTCTAACTCGGAGAAGGAGGCCTATCCAGGATGGTTCCTCGAGAACGTTCCTGTTCAAGAGTTCGAGTCTGGCTTCATCTTCGCTGTCATGGGCGACTTTCACCTTCCACAGTATCAAGCCGAGCCACGCGTGCGAGTTGAATGGTGGAAATACTGGTTCTCCAACGAGGCTCTTCCGTACGAGCTGGGCTGGCATCGTCCAGTACCGCCGCGAGGTGTGGACTTCATGCTCTCTGCTTCTTCTCGTGTCCTCGCTGCCGCTGTTACTTCAACTCCTTCTCCACTTCCAAGCGGGGCCATAGGTAGTTTCGCGGCACCCATGACATTACCTGCTGAGGTTCACACTTCGACAACATACCAATTGCCAACGAACACGCCGTATCGTGGCACAATCGCAAATCCCGGAGTGGCGCTATTCCCTCGAAGAGCAGAGGCAACGCCTGCCCCGGTGTTCAAGAACCCGTACGTGCACAAGCTCGAGGTGGAGGACATTATGAAGCAGCAGGAGGTTGCTAGGCGGCGTATGGCCGCAATGAGGCGGCTGTAGATGTGATATTGTCTGTTCAACTAGCCGGACCCATCGCATGAGCGTTTTGTAGTGCCTTGCTCAACTTCCTTTTGCCTTTCCTTCCTTGCTTTCTCAGTAGCAGCTTTGTCTTTCTTCTCCTTTACCTCCTGTTGCTTTTGAATAACCTTCAACTACCTAGCATTAGCTTAGAACTGTTTCTCTGCCTCCTTCTAAACTTACTTAACAGTTTTCAGTCTCTGTGTAAGCGTCAAAATCAGTGCACATGCACTGCGAGCTTGAGCTGCTTTTAATTGTGTTAGCTATTAATCTCCGAATGTTGCATTTAATTCATTCTTCTTACTTACCCGACCGTTATAAAAACCCATAGTTTCCCTTTTGGGTAGTTCGTATATTGCTTGCATTAATCCCGATAGGCAGGGCTATATTACGAACTAATATAGTAAGTAGACTAGAGAGTAATACAGCCCTAATATCCTTGGTTTATGTAGCTATTAAGTTCGCTTAGGTAGCATTTCGTCCCTATATGCTAATAATAATAATAATAAATGTATTCGAGCTAGCTACAGGCCGTGCCCCTTCTAGCATATCTACATGTTGTAAAAGAAAACCCTGTAGAAAGTGCCTACAGCGTAAAACTTCCTCCCTTCTCTGTTATGCCTTACACCCTACTGCATCTTAGGTACTATAGAACCAATATGTTTGCCCGTAGGCAGCTGGCTGACACGCTAGAGTCAACATTATCCTCCTTACTTGGGTTCGAGATCTCCGGCCTGCTCTAGGAGATGTTTGAGGGTCCACTCGAATTGTCCTATAGGGAGATGCTTTATTGCCCACGCTGCGGTTTGTCTAGGAAACTCAGTAAGTCATCTTCTCGCGTCCTGGCATCTAGTGGCTAAGATGAGTTCCCTTCTACTCTCTCGCATGTTTGTACAGTAGGCAAGGTAGTGTCGAGCTGTCCCTCTATCTCCACATTCGCAGTAGGGGCTAGTGTCGGGCACCCCAACCTTGTGGAGGAAGTGAGGAAGGCCAATTGTCTCTGACCGTATCTGGAACACTATCGCGGCCTGGGCTTTGCTAAGCCCTCGATAAAGCTCCCGGGTATTGGTGTTCCATGGAGTCCTGAACGCGAGTGGGAGGATTCCTTCGCGCCTAGCATTGTCCCACTTCTGTGACTCGTCCCGCTCATACTGGCCCTGGAGGATAGTCCATGTTGCTTTCCGAGTCTTCTTTGGATCTGCTCTGTCTATGTGAGAGAGCTGGGACCGTAGGATAGTAGCCTGCTCGTCTGTCTGCTCTAGTGGCGAGCTGTATGGTTTTCTCAGGCGTCTGCTATATGCCCCAAGTTGTCCGCACTTTAGTAGGATCCGCCCCTTCAGCTCTTGCATGGCCTGGTGTATATCCGGCCTCTGCCTCTGCGCAGCCATTGCAGCTATAGCAGTTCTCTTCCCATACTCGGTAATGTCTTCGATCTGGAGTTCTTTGTGTAACAGTCGCGTTGGTGTAGCTCGGTAGGCCCCAAGGATTATCCGTAGGAATCTATTCTGCATTACCCGTAGCTTTTGTTGGAGCATTTTGAGATTCCAGTCTCCTTTCCTGCCATCCATACCTCGCTCCCGTGCATTACTGCTGGCCTGATCATTGAGATATATAGCTTACGGGCTGTCTCTACCGTGGCGCCCCACGTAGCAGCAGTAATCCGTCGTAGTGCAGCTTCTAGCCGTTTTGCTTTTGTAAGGGTATTCTCTATCTGTGCGTGCCACTTGAGTCTCTTATCAACGATTACTCCTAGGACCCTCATTGTGTCCTCTGGGCCACTCTGGAGCGACGGGATGTTGGGTGTTCTCTGGGATTCGGATGTGCTCCTTGTGCCTTTGTAAAGTGCATGACTTTGTATTTCTCAGGGGCGAACTTAGCTCCATGTCTTGAGGCCCATTGTAGACAGCTGTTGTGGTCCTTTTCTAGTGCCTCGCATGTACCTCTTGTCGAATTTGACACTGCAATGAGGTATGTATCATCTGCAAACCCAACTGCTTCGGTGTATTCCATTCCTTCTAGGAGGGAGGCTGTAAAGAAGAGGAACAGGATAGGTGAGATGGTGCTTCCTTGTGGGATTCCGCATGCCACTCGTGCGGCCGGTGACTCGTATCCGGGGATAGCGATTGTTGTCTCTCTGTCCTTCAGGAATGACGCTACAAAAGCTGTAATCCAGTATGGAATCCTCCTGCACCGTAGGTTGTGGATTAACCGTTCGTGATTGACTTTGTCAAACGCTCCTGTCATGTCAAGTGATAACACCGAGGCCACCTTGCCTTTCTTCCACGCAGTCTGAACGCTTTGAAGGATGTACCGTAGTGCGTCTCCGGTCGATCTACCCGCTTGCGCCATTTGGTTTTGAGGAAGCAACTTATGTTCCCGTACAGCCTGTCCTATTTTCCGTGCAACTATTGCTTCTAGTATCTTGCCAATGCACGATAGAAGGGCAATAGGCCTCCATCCCTTTGGAGTAGATGAGTCTTTACCCGCCTTCTGTAGCATAATCGTCCTAGCTTTCCGAAACTGGGCTGGGTGGTAGCCAATTGAAACACACTGTTGGAAGATGCGTTGGAGGATAGGGAGTAGCTGAGCTAGGCACTTCTTAATGCATCTGTTTGGTATCTCGTCGAGGCCGGGAGCCTTGTCGTTCGGCAGTCTTTGGACTACTTTTCGTACCTCCTCTTCTGTAATTTCGCATGCTATATTGACAGGTTCTGGGTATGTGGTGCTCTCGATGTCTGATGTGTCTGCGGGCTCTGGCATTGGGAAAAGGGCTGTCCGTAGGATCTCTGTTTTCGCACTGTCCGTCGTGAACTGATCGTTATTGTGTGTTAGTGTAGGCATCTGGGGAGGTCGAATAGGGCTATCGCTGTTCTTTGCCCACTTAGCCAGCTTCCACATTCCCTGTGGCTCGCTAGCGGTTTTGTGAACCGCGGTCCTCCACTGTTTCCTTTTCTCTGTCTGGATAGTTCTCTTTTTCTCCTGGTTTCGTGCCCTCCACTCCTTCCAGTGCTCCTCGCTCCTGTCCATTGTGCATGCCGTCTTGCCTGCCGAGCCTCCTGAATCGCATGTAGTACCACCGGCACACTCCTTGGATCTGGCGGCCGATATGTTTTACGCCGGACAACAAGGTCCCTTGTCTTTTGTAGAGCATTGCTGAGATCACTCACGGTGCTATCTATATCCTCCTTTGTTGTCATCCCTTCGGCTGTAGGTAGGAGCTTTTGGAGCGTCTCTCTGAACTCCTCCCAGTTAGTGTCCTTCCACATCCATCTTGTTCTCGTCTCCTCCTGTATCCCTATGTTAATAGTTGTCTCTATGCTGATATGATCAGAGTCAATGTCTTCCTTGCCTGGCTGACATGCTGTTATCCTCTTTGATATCTCCTCTGTTGCAAGAGTAAGGTCTATCGTCGTCCCAGTTTGGGACTGTGGTGTCTTTCTCCAGGTAGCAAGGCCTAGGGGTGTCGCTAGGTATAGCGTGTCTCGACACGCCTCTCGTAGCTCTCTTGCTCTAAGATCCTCCTGTGGTACTAACGGTCCTCCCCACCAACGGTGGTGAAGATTGAAGTCTCCAACTAGAACGTGTTCTCCCGGTTCCTCAATACCTTCTAAAGCTCCTCCACTGTAAGCCTCGCATCCCAGTTATAGATGTTATGGAGGTGTACAGTTCCTATTGTCGTTTGTAGTGAGATGAGGATCTTCTGATTACTCATAATCCGGTGCGACCATTCGGATAGGCTGTACTTCTTATGGACGTAGAATACGACTCTCCTGTCTTTGTCTTCCCTGCAACAGTATAGTACTTCGGATGTGTGACTGTTCTTCCATTGCTTGGGTTAGTGTATGGCTCCTGGATAGCGAGAATGTCTTTCTGGCTGTCATCGAGTAGCTGCCGGTGGGTAGCCTGTGATTTCCGTACGTTTGCCTGCAGTATACTTAGTGTCGGTTGTGTGTTCATTGGGTACTAGCTGGTGGTTGATCCCGCTGTATTGCTCGTCGGATTGACCCTTGTCCTTGCTCCGGTACAATGGTCTTAGCCCTGTTCACCGCCCCAACTGGCCTCCCAAACCTCTGTAGTGTTCGCTTCTCTACTGCTGTTCCTATTGGCCTCCTGCCTGGGACATATTCGCGGCTTGTCCGGGTAGCTGTTTGTCCTCTCCTCCCCATTCGCTCCTTGCTGTAGAGGAGGGGAAGGCAGAGGAGAAGTAGAGCTAGGAGTACTGTAGGTTAGCTTAGCCATGTAGCTCGCCCCTATCTTCTTCATGCTCTGAATCTTGTCCTTGATTGCTTGTCTCTTTGAGCACATATAGTGCCAAGCTGGGTGGTTCTGACTGCAATTTCCGCATTTACTGTGCTTTAATCGGTCTGCCTCTGCAAGCTTCTCGTGCGCACATTCTCTTATGTTATGGCTTCCTCCACACCTTGCACACACCGTACCGTTTGTGCACCTTGTGCCGATATGGCCATATCTTTGGCAGTTGAAGCACTGTGTTATTGTCCATTGGTGGTCCCATTCTTCAGTGTCGTGGAGCACTCCGGAGATGATAATGCCCTTCTCTACCGCAGCTCTAGCAGCTTCCACCGTCTTCAGTTCGACTACTAGAGTGCTCTGTTTCTTTGTTCCCGTTGCTATAGCTTTCTAGCCCTTCCACTAGGCATTCTGTACTTGGATTCCGGGTATTAGCCGCTTGTTGTCTTCCTCAATTAACTGGATCCGCTATGTAGTAGGGTCGTTTCCTGCAACTGTAACAAAGTGGACTTGGACTAGGAAGGTTTTCTGTGCTATTCTTGCCTCCTTCAAGACCTTGCCTAGGCCTTGGGTGTCTGCCGCCATTCGGTTCCTTGCTGCAGGGTCCGTAGTCGTGAGAACTAGTCCATCGGGGACCTTCTTGACTGCGACTACATGTGCCCAGTTCCCTCCTTCTGCAGTAAAACGCGAAACAATCCGGGTAGCTTCAGCATCCCTAAGCTCAGCCCTAGTCGCTTCGTTGTCTACGTGAATCTTGAGGGAGCACGCAGCTCTTTGTGCTTTGATGCTAGACAGCTGGGCTGGCTATTGGGCTGCGACTGTAGCCCAGGTTGTCTTTGGTCCTGGACTCTGCTCTATCTTCTTCTGAATCTGTGTAATACTCCGTTGGATAGATTCCAGAGTGGCTTCCTGGTTGGTGCGCTTCGTGGTCCGCGCTGCAGTTGAGTGAATCATATCCAGAATCATCTGGGTTGCCCTCTCTGGTTGGAGGGAGGAGTGTTGACTCTGATGCATCAGTTCAGCTGCCTCATTCTAAATCTCTTTCAGGGCCTCCCAAGGTGAGAGGGGACCCTGCTGGTTCTTGTTTACTGCTGCGTTCTTCTCTCTATACCCCTTCTCTTGGGAGGTTGGGTAGGAAGCTAGATTGATACTCCCTGTATCTCTGCCTGTAGTAGTTTCTTCAGTAACCTCTTGAACTGGCTCTAGTCCGTTGTCTGTGCCTGAGGCAGCACAGCCTTGTGCACTGGCCATGCTTGGCAGAGAATTCTCTTCTTCTAATGCTGAGAATTAGTATTTTCGAGCGCTGACTGCGCACCCGCCAACAGCGGCGTATAGCCGTGCTTTGGATGCGTGTATTGCCTTGATAGGTTCCGTATGTTCTAAGGTTTTGGTAATGCCGCCTCCCCAAATTCGTTCGTAGGTAAAGATTCTCCTATACTACCTCCCCCTATATGCTAGCCCGACGATAGGGGAAGTAGAAGTATAGCGATTATTACTAAGCCTAAGAGTTTTATAGTATCCGATATAAGTATTATATTTCTCGGTTCGATAAGGTAAGGAGGAAGTCGTACGTATAATAGCGACTAGAGTATACGTATCTATATATACTTAAGGTCTAAATACGAGTTATAAGACTACTTAGCCCTTACTATATATAGTAATAGTTTATACATAGGGTATAACTAGGTACTTAAAAAGGCTATATTAGGTATAGAAGGTAGTAAAGTATTCCTAGCCTTCTATAACACGGATATAGTTAAAGGCTAAGATAATATCTAGCTTTATAAGAGACCTTTACTTAGAATAGACGATCTAATACTTCTAAGATTAGTAGTAGTAGCCTATAGGTACTACTTCTTAAGTATAACTATATATAACTCTCGATAGTTAATATAGAAGCGAAGGCTACTCCTAGCTTCTTAATAAAGAGAATAGGTAAGGTAATATCGGACTTACTTACTTAGCTAAACTCTATCGCTAGGTTCTCCTTAAGATACTAAGTAAGTTCCTATAACTTATCTTAGCTTACACTATATAAGAGGCTCTTTAGAGCTTTATAAGTCCTTTAGGTAGAATATTAATAGTATAGCTAGTCGATTAGTATAGTAGTAGTCTATCTACTTTTTATATAAGAAGATAGAAAGCTATTTATAAAACTATTAGAGTATAATTATAGTAGGATCTATATCCTTACTCTAGTAGTAACTCTTAAGATTAGTAGTAGTTATATTTATAGTAATTTATAGTTCCTTATCTATAAGGAATATTATATAGTTATAGTTATTTTTAATACTATATCTTAGCTAGCGACGAGAAGTACCTATACGTAGTACTAGCTACGAACCTACGTACTCGCTATATAGAGCCAAATCTTCTTAGATAGAGCGGGAGTAGTAGAGTGCGACTTCTAGGCGTATTTTAATACTATGCGGCGGCGCTAAGACTATACTAAATAGAGGACTACTATTAAAACGGGTATGAAAACTATCTAATAGTAGCTTACTCGTGTAGGAAACGAGTCCGCTCTTCCTACGAAGCGTATAGGGGAGCCGTAGAACCCGATTACCTAAGCTATAGATAGGATACCTCTAGTATATAAGAGAATCGATATACGTCTATAGAAGGAACTTAATGAAACTATATCGAGGCGCGTCTATTAAGGCTGGCTATTTACGCGTTATGTACTTAGGGTAGATAGAGTTAAAGAGCTTAGAGTATAGCGTTAGTTAGCGGGTAATAGAATAGGCACGAAGACTATATAGGCCTATTAATTACTTAGGTACGGGTAGGAGGGTTTTACCTAGGTTAGTATAGGATACCTAGTCTAGTAGTTAGATAGAAGAGCTTAGGGACACTAGATGCAATATATAGAGGAGCGGGTAGGCGGGGTTATAGAGAGGCGGGTAGTAGTAGTAGAGAAAGGGGATAGAAGGAGGCGTGCGAGGGGACATTACGTATTAGTTAGTAGGTAGAAACGCAAGGAGGTAGTTACCTAGCGAGGAACTACTATCTAAGTAAACCTACGAGACGTGGCCGGCTATATCTAAAGAGATACGGTATAGTAACGCGAAGGGAGTCGCTCTCCTAGGGCGTAGTAGGTAATAGTAGCGACTAAGACACTATCTACCTAGCCTAAGAGGACGGATACGCACGTCGGTCTTAGAAGAGAAGCGAACGGTATACGTGCGGCGTAAACTAAAGGAGCGTAACTAAGGCTTAAGGAGCAAATAGAGTATAGAGCGTAGGAAGAGAGGCTTCGGGGCCTAGGCCTCTCCCTCGAAATATTAGGGTATATAGTAAGCTATTCGTAGTAAGATCTTAGAGCAAGAGAGCTACGAGAGGCGTATCGAGATACGCTATACCTAGCGATACCCCTAGGCCTTACTACCTAGAGAAAGACACTATAGTCCTAAACTAGGACGACGATAGACCTTACTCTTGCAATAGAGGAGATATTAAAGAGGATAATAGTATATTAGCTAGGTAAGGAAGATATTAACTCTAATTATATTAGTATAGAGATAACTATTAATATAGGGATATAGGAGGAGACGAGAATAAGATAGATATAGAAGGACACTAACTAGGAGGAGTTTAGAGAGACGCTCTAAAAGCTCCTACCTATAGCCGAAGGGATAATAACAAAGGAGGATATAGATAGTACTATAAGTAATCTTAGTAATACTCTATAAAAGACAAGGGACCTTGTTATCTAGCGTAAAACATATCGGACGCTAGATCCAAGGAGTGTGCCGGTAGTACTATATGCGATTTAGGAGGCTTAGTAGGTAAGACGGTATATATAATAGATAGGGAGCGAGGAGTACTAGAAGGAGTAGAGGGCACGAAACTAGGAGAAAAAGAGAACTATCTAGATAGAGAAAAGGAAATAGTAGAGGACCGTAGTTTATAAAACCGCTAGCGAGCTATAGGGAATATAGAAGCTAGCTAAGTAGGTAAAGAATAGCGATAGCCCTATTCGACTTCCCTAGATACCTATACTAATACATAATAACGATTAGTTTACGACGGATAGTGCGAAAACAGAGATCCTACGGACAGCCCTTTTCCTAATACTAGAGCCCGTAGACACATTAGATATCGAGAGTACTATATACCTAGAACCTATTAATATAGTATACGAAATTATAGAAGAGGAGGTACGAAAAGTAGTCTAAAGACTACCGAACGACAAGGCTCCCGGCCTCGACGAGATACTAAATAGATGTATTAAGAAGTACCTAGCTTAGCTACTCCCTATCCTCTAACGTATCTTCTAATAGTGTATTTCAATTAGCTACTACCTAGCCTAGTTTCGGAAAGCTAGGACGATTATACTATAGAAGGTAGGTAAAGACTTATCTACTCTAAAGGGATAGAGGCCTATTACCCTTCTATCGTGCATTAGTAAGATACTAGAAGTAATAGTTACACGGAAAATAGGATAGGCTATATAGGAATATAAGTTACTTCCTTAAAACCAAATAGCGTAAGCGAGTAGATCGACTAGAGACGTACTATAGTATATCCTTCAAAGCGTTTAGACTACGTAGAAGAAAGGTAAGGTAGCCTTAGTATTATTACTTAATATAATAGGAGCGTTTAATAAACTTAATTACGAACGGTTAATCTACAACCTATAGTGTAGGAGGATTCTATACTAGATTATAGCTTTTGTAGCGTTATTCCTAAAGGATAGAGAGATAATAATCGCTATCCCTAGATACGAGTTACTAGTAGCACGAGTAGCATGCGGACCTCTTCTTTATAGCCTCCCTCCTAGAAGGAATAGAATATACCGAAGTAGTTGGGTTTATAGATAATACATACCTTATTATAGTATTAAATTCGACAAGAGGTATATACGAGGTACTAGAAAAAGGACTACAATAGCTGTCTACAATAGGCCTTAAGACATAGAGCTAAGTTCGCCCCTAAGAAATATAAAGTTATGTACTTTACAAGGGGTATAAGGAGCATATCCGAATCCTAGAGAATACCTAATATCCCGTCGCTCTAGAGTAGCCTAGAGGACATAATAAGGGTCCTAGAGTAATCGTTAATAAGAGACTCAAGTAGTACGTATAGATAGAGAATACTCTTACAAAAGTAAAACGGCTAGAAGCTGCACTACGACGGATTACTACTACTACGTGGGGCGCTATAGTAGAGATAGCCCGTAAGCTATATATCTCAATAATTAGGCTAGTAGTAATGCACGGGAGCGAGATATGGATAGTAGGAAAGGAGACTAGAATCTTAAAAGTGCTCTAATAAAAGCTATAGGTAATATAGAATAGATTCCTACGGATAATCCTTAGGGCCTACCGAGCTATACTAACGCGACTATTATATAAAGAACTCTAGATCGAAGGCATTACCGAGTATAGGAAGAGAACTACTATAGCTATAGAGGCCGGATATATACTAGGCTATGCAAGAGCTAAAGGGGCGGATCCTACTAAAGTACGGACAACTTAGGGTATATAGTAGACGCCTAAGAAAACTATATAGCTCGCTACTAGAGTAGATAGACGAGTAGGCTACTTTCCTACGGTCCTAGCTCTCTTATATAGATAGAGTAGATCTAAAGAAGACTCGGAAAGTAATATAGACTATCCTCTAGGGCTAGTATAAGTAGGACGAGTTATAGAAGTAGGATAATGCTAGGCGCGAAGGAATCCTCCTACTCGCGTTTAGGACTCTATAGAACACTAATACCCGGGAGCTTTATTAAGGGCTTAGGAAAGCCTAGGCTACGATAGTGTTCTAGATATAGTTAGAGACAATTGGCCTTCCTTACTTCCTCTATAAGGTTAGGGTGCATAATACTAGCCCCTACTACGAATATAGAGATAGAGGGATAGCTCGATACTACCTCGCCTACTATACAAATATATAAGAGAGTAGAAGGGAACTTATCTTAGCTACTAGATACTAGGACGCGAGAAGGTAGCTTACTAAGTTTCCCAGATAAACCGTAGCGTAGGCAATAAGGTATCTCCCTATAGGATAATTCGAGTAGACCCTTAAATATCTCCTAGAGTAGGCCGGAGATCTCGAACCTAAGTAAGGAGGATAATATTAACTCTAGCGTGTTAGCTAGCTACCTATAGGCAAACATATTAGTTCTATAGTACCTAAGATGTAGTAGGGTATAAGGTATAATAGAGAAGGGAGGAAGTTTTACGCTATAGGTACTTTCTATAGGGTTTTCTTTTACAATATGTAGATATACTAGAAGGGGCACGGCCTATAGCTAGCTCGAATACATTTATTATTATTATTATTAGTATATACTAGACCTAGATTCGCGAGGATTTGCGCCCTAGTTATATAAGGTAGTAGATATAGTAGATAAACTACTTAGTATACGAGGTAGAGGCTAAGTAGGCAAGTACTAGGCTATAAACTTTTCCTAAGGTAATTAATACGTAGTGTAATCTTATTAAAGATACTAAAGCCAAGTATAGTATCTATAACTATAATACTTATAACTTTAATAAGATAGGCTTTTAGATAGGTATTATTAGATCTATAAAAGTAGTTACTAGTTTAGAGAGACGTACTCGGCCTTAGCTTATTTAGCCTAGTAACTATAAATAGGTTATAGTAATCTAGAGTATTTGTACTACTAGGTATACAATCCTACCCTTTATTATCTATAAGGGCCGTGTTTATATCTCTATATAGTACAAGGAGGTAGATATACCGTAAAATTGGAAGCTCTTAGTCTCTAAGAATAGATAGACAAATAATACCCTTAGTCTAGAGTAGTTAAAGTACTTTAATACGTATATAAAAGCGCGTTAGGTTAGTAGCTATAGGCTACTTATCTTGGATAGCTATAAGAGTTATCTTAGCTAGAATTTCAAGGATTACTATTTAGAATACAAGATCTTAACGCTCTATATACTAGCCTACTCGTCGTATATCCTATAGCTACTAGATATAGTATGTTTTGCGCCTTTAAAGATAAAATACTCGTAACGCATCTAGGACTTAGCGCGTCGATACGTCTTCTATATTAATAAGGAAACATTCCTCCTAGCCTTTAAAGACGCGTTTTTAACGTATTTATAGAGTAGAACTACTAGAAGGCCTTTTAGGCGTTAGGATTAGTCCCTATTAACCCGTAGGTAGTTATTAACTACCTTAATATACGCCTATGTACTCTACTAGAACTACTACTATAAGAGATATTATAGTAGTCTAAGATACTAAGTAATTCGTATAAGTTTAGGTTACAATCCAAGCTTATTAGTAGCACTATTAATCGATCTCCTATAATAGCCTAAAATGCCTTATCCTAGCTTATAATAGAGAAGGGTCTTCTAAATCTAATAAGAGTATAATATTTATAGGTTCTCTATTTAATAGCGATAAAAATAAATAATCTATAATACGAGTTAGTCGTACTAAGGAAAATTAACTAGCTCGCTTCTACGACTAGCTCGCTTATAGGATATATTAGAAGAAGTAGAAAGACTATAATTCTAGATTATATCCTTCTTATACTAGGTCTTAGAGTTAACCTTATATCTTAGAATTATTTAAGTAAATAGTTCTCTATCTATACTTGTCCTTAGGCTACATGTAAATGAAATAGGTATAGTTTAGGGGCTTAGATACTCTTGTATATACGTGTAGGTAGCCTTAGTAGGCCTTACCTATACTAGCCCTATTTGCACGTATACAATAGGCCTAATTCGCTACTATTTAGTATAAACTACATAGATCTAGGTATATAAGAGCTACTTTAGGCTACAGGTAGGTAGGAGCTAAGGTTCTATAGCCTAAGGATATAGATAGAGGGCGTGTATATATAGGAGGGAAGTATAGCCTAGCTACGGGATTCGAAATAGCGCCCTCTAAGTATAGACCCTTTTTATCTATACTTGTCCTTAGGCTATATATAAATAAAATAGGTATAGTTTAGGGGCTTAGATACTCTTGTATATACGTGCAGGTAGCCTTAGTAGGCCTTAGCTATACTAGCCCTATTTACACGTATACAATAGGCCTAAAAGGGGACTCTAAGAAGGCCGCCTAGCGCCTAAATAGTAGGAGTAGACGTACGTAGTACGTAGCTAGGGAGGACGCGTATAGTAGGGACGAAGTAGCGTAGCTATAGGGGGTATTATAATCTTTCGTAGGTAGGGCTCTTAGTCTCTACTATAGCGAGTAGAGGTAGGGCGATACCTGTCTAAAACCGATAGTTAAGCCTAAATAGGTCGAAAATAGGGGTACTAAAGTAGAGCCGAAAGGTATCCGACTTCTAATAGCCTAGTAGTTAGATTTCGCTATCTACTAGACTATCTCTTAAATATACTACTAACTCGCTACGTGTAACGTTAAATAGCGCCGTGTCTAGGGGTTACGGATTATTATAAAGGAGCTAGCTTATCTAGGTAATAGAGTAGGTAACTCCGTACGTTACTATAATAACTATCGTAATACCTTCGTTATAGGTATTAGTCTTAGATTATTTTAATCGTAGTAATATGTAGTTACTATTTGCGGCTATCTGTACGTCGGACCCTATTAGGTTTAATAATACCTAGTAGTTAGTAAATTCCTTTAGATACTTCTTTAGTATAAACTCGCTAGCGCGTATAAAGCCTACGAATCTAGCGTATACTACGGCTCTTAGTCTTAGTATATAAATGCCCTTATTATACTTAGAGACTTTATAGTAGACAAGGCTAGTAATTATCGATAGCGTAACTAGTAGGCATTCCTTCTTCGGCTCTATCTACCTTAACTTAGTACCTTGGACGAGGCGTTTAATATATCGGCTATTAAAGACTATAAGGCAACTGATAGGCAAGCCTACGTCGATGTAGTACGACGCTAGGGTAGCGAGGTTATACTCTAAACTTGTGCCTTTTAGGGCTATAAATATCTCTATCTTATACTAGAAGTAGCTCGTAATATATTAGTATAATAACTCTACTCTTAGTAGCTACGCAGCTTCTCTAGGTTAGCCGTATAGTATAACGTAGGCTTACTATTATCTTACTACGGATAAGTACACGGCTCTTATTAAAGGCTTTAGCGTAGACTAAAGGAGGCGTGCCTAATCGAGTAGTACCTTTACAATTAAGAGCTACTCTATAGGTAGTTCGTTAGTATTAGCGTCCTCTTTATTAGTAGGCCTAGCTAGTAAGTAGGTTAGTTATAGTACTAATATCGAGTCGTAAAAGTACGTCCGTAAGGAGGTTATTATATATTAAGATCTACTTAGCGTAAATACGAATATTACGCTCGATAGCGAGTAGTTATATTTCCTGTAGTAGTATATTTCCCTAACCTCGAGTACGTCGCTTAGATAGTCCGCTATAGGCCGTAGTATTATCCGTGTATACTATAATATAGTAGCTACTCTAGAGGTAACTCTAGCGCTTAAACGATAGCTAAATAGCGAGGATTTCGGCGACGTTAATATAGACTATCTCGTGTCGTAGTAGTACGAATAGATAAAGAGGGCTTATAGCTATAGTAAAGGTCTACTAGTTCCCTAAGCCCTCGTACTAGAAGCTACTAAGGCCGATATTAGAAGTATCTATAAATAGGTATAGCTGTTAAAGCGCTAGTTCGTAAAGAAGCTAGATACCTTCGTATCTTCGTAGCGCTATAAGCTACTATTCGAGATCTTTGTATAGGGATATAAAGAGTCTTCTCTTACTCTTTAACGATCTTATTACCTCTATAAAGCTAAATAAGTTAATATTAAAGGCGTAGCCTACGTTAACGACTTTCGTAGCCTATAATAGACGGCCTACGAGCTACTAGGCTTAACTGTACGATAGGCTACTTACTACTCTCTAAGGTTATAACGATATCCTCGATAAGCTAGTCCTTCTTCGGCTACGATAGCTAGGCGACTATATCTATAGTATTAACTTTAATACCTAATATCTCGACTATTGTTCCTTTAGCGTCCTTTAAGTTATTACGAGGGATACCTAGAGTATCCGTAAGGTTAGCCTAAGTACGCCGAATATATAGTACGAGTTCGCGCTTTATAGTAGCGAGGACGAAGATAAAGTCGTCGAGATAGTAATCGAGTTCTATGCTAATTACCTACTCGAGGAGCTAGTATAGTACCTCTACGAATAGGTTGAATAGGATAGGTACTATACGGAGGCCGAATAGGAGGTAGTATTTAGAGTAGTACTTTCCGGCCTATATAAAGTATAGGAGCCTATAGTAAAAGGGCGTAATAGGTACGATATAAAAGGCGTCTTTAATATTACGTTTTATAAGTAGCGTACCTAGGCCTACCTTTACGATTCTATCGATAATACTATCGAACGCGTCGTAGCTAATAGCGCCGTACTTAGGTAGGATAGAGTCGTTTACTCCTTTATTAAACGTAAGGTCGTATATATAGTAGAATCCCCTATTATACTTAGGGACCTAACTAAGTAGCGTAGATAATATATATACGACCTCGCTAGGTAGTACTTCTAATATCCTATTAATAGACAAGTCGCTAGTAACCTTTCTCGAAATATCTAGTAGGTCGCTATTAATAGAGCCGTAATTACGAGACCTCTATAGTAACGCGTCGCCCTCGTATCCGATAGATACGCCGAACTAGAGTATATAATCGATTATAGCTAGTAGCGACTTATACGGGTAGTCGCGTAGGAGTTATCCCTATATATATCGGTATAGTAGCGTAATACCTAGCTCGAGTTTAGTAGAATAGGCGTACACGTCGAATAGTAGGATTGTGTTTAGCCTAATACTATCGCTCTATACTATAAGAACACGTAAGTTACTATCCTTAGTTACGCGTCTTTCTATAGTAATTAGAGTAATCGCCTCTATAGTTACTATACTTGTGATACGGGTAGTCGCGTAGGAGTTATCCCTATATATATCGGTATAGTAGCGTAATACCTAGCTCGAGTTTAGTAGAATAGGCGTACACGTCGAATAGTAGGATTGTGTTTAGCCTAATACTATCGCTCTATACTATAAGAACACGTAAGTTACTATCCTTAGTTACGCGTCTTTCTATAGTAATTAGAGTAATCGCCTCTATAGTTACTATACTTGTGCGGCTACTTATAGTCCTTAGTCGTATAGCTATTACTATTATATTCGAAGTAAAAGTAGTCCTCGCTCTTAAGATTAACTAAGTTTACGCCTATACTACGAAAGGGGCGACTACTATCGTAGGAAGTATCTAACTAGCTACGCTTATTATTATTGTTAGTAGGCTTCGTAATATCGGCCTAGTAGACAATATACTAGTAGTAGTACTGGCTCGTTTGTACGCTCGACTAGGAGGTAGGGTAGAGGGCCCTATTCTAATTTATAATACAGTTAAGTACGTTAGTAATATATATGTAGATAATACCCTAGTAGTAGTTTTTATTCATATATTAGAAGACGTATATAGCGAAAGATACAATCGCGCTAATTAAGCCTAGTATAGTACTATAGAATAAACTTATTAATATTAGGTAGTTACTAAATAGCTTACTAAATAGAGCTGTCTCCTAGATATCGATAATCTTAGAGGAGGTAGAAGGCTTAGGCTTACCCTTTAGTATATAGAGGAGCGTAGTATCGTCTTTAGCTATCTCGTTATTCTTCTAGTTACTAATTACGATACTAGTTCGTAGTCTAGCGAGGTTTACTAGGTTAAAGCTATTATTAAAGATCTACTTAATATATAAAGGCTAGACCTCTACTATCTTATCGAGGACTAGTACGAAGTAAGTAGGAAGTTCTAGCTTACCTTTATTATCTTCCTTTATTAGACCTATACCCTATAGCTAGTTAACCTCTACGCTAGGAGGCTATTTAAACTAGGCTATTCGAGCGTCGTACTCGGCCTTCTTATAGGCTCGTTCCTCCTTAATAGCCTATAGTTTAGCTTTAGTAGTCTTAAGAGCTACCTCTTATTTCTTAGCCTCTACTTCTTCGCGCTATAGGGCTATCTCCTCCCTCTTTAGCTTAAGTTGTTACTTTTTAGTAGCGATCTACTTAGTAGTTATAGTAGCTATAGAAGATATTATAGCTCGTATAGAAGAGCGTCTAGGTATAGGCTAACGTGTATAATATTAATTCGATATAGTAGGTAAATAGGAGTCTCGTTCAAGCTCGTCTACTAAAGATATAGCTATTATCGACTATACCAAGCATGCACGTAGTAGCTACACGTAAGTAACTAAGCCGGCTCTTATAATACGTATCGCGTTCCTAGGCCCCTTAGCGCCTATATAACAATTACGTACCTAGCTGTATACTAAATTAGCTAGAAATTGGATAACGGACGTACCTCGATAGGAAGCCTCGTAATATACTAAAATATAGATAGAAAGCTAAGGTTCTATAGCCTAAGGATACGGAGGGCATGTGTATATAGGAGGGAAGTATAGCCTAGCTACGGGATTCGAAACAGCGCCCTCTAAGTATAGACCCTTTTTATTTAACTACTCTTATTTTTATTAACTTCTCCTTTAGAGAAGGAGGTTATCTAAACTCGTCTTTATAGAGGTATCCCCTTTATTAAAGATATTTCCTTATTACTCTAAGAAAGAGAAGAGAAAGTATACTTTATACTAAGCTCTAATAGATAAGATATAAAAGTAGTAGAAGCTATAGTATAGGAGATTTTATTACCTTGGATCTAGATTACTTTATAACGCCTATAAAGTTATAACTCTTTAAAGCCTAATTCTAGTACTAAAGAATAAAGAAGACTACTAATACTAGGTATATTTATTAGTAAAACTAAAGAAGCGCCTTAGAAAGGTAACCTAGTAAAAGGAAGAGGTCCTAGTACTTATATTAATCGATATATACGGACTACTCCCTTTATTAAGACGTAGATTTAAATACTAGCTCAAGATTATAGATAACTTCTCTTAGAAGAAATAGGGATTCCTACTTATTAAGTAAAAGGATACATTAGAGGCTTAAGGAAAAGAGAAGGACTCTTATAAAACTTAAGGTAGTTAGATTAGATAATACTCCTAAATTACTTACTCTCCTCTATTAGTAGGAGGAGGAATTAGGTATTTCTAATTATAGTACTAAGGCCTATAACTCTCTCTAGAATAGAGTAGTTAAACGCTTAATCTAGATCTTAGAAGAGTTAATTAGAGCTATACTTAAGGAAGTAAAGACTCCTATTTCTAGCTAAGATATTAATAGAGTTATAGAAGGCTAGAAGATTAGTATAGACCCTTGCTACTAGCTTTAGGTTACCTAAGGTATTTCTTAGTATATTAGCCTTAGGTATAATATTCTTAGGAGATAAGAAGGCTACCTTTTATATTACTATATAATATTAGTTCCTATATAGTACTACATGCCCTTTATAGCTATAAGATAGTAAAGACTAAGTTCCTCTACTATCTACTTATACTAAACTAAGTCTACTACTTCCTCTACTAGGCTAGAAGGTTACTTTTACTTAGCGATTTTCGATAATAGTTATTATTAATTAGCCTATTATTACTATTATAGTATATTAGGTAATAGGCCTAGTAGTAGACTAGTACCTATAATATATGATATCTCCTTAAGCTCTCAAGCCTATATAAGCTTAGTAATTTAAGTATATAGAGTCTCTAACTCTTTATTATATATAATAGTATCTACTATAGAATAGGCCTACTTAGAGGTTTTTAGCTATAATAGTAGTAATAATAATAGCGAGCTAGTAGATACCTAGAATTAGTTAGTTCTTTTATATAACGATATATATAGTTAGCTTTTTACTTAATCTAATAATCTATAGCGTTCTAGTATATTAATAGTACGAGTTTTTAATAAAGATCTTAATAGGTTATCCTAGGTATAATATACTAATATAACGTAATCGGTAGGGAAGCTACGTAGGTAGGGAAGCTATACACGGATTTCCAACCCACTACCTTTTATCTATTACTATATACTTAAATATAGCCCGTTTGTTAAAGCAAGCGGTTAGATTAAAGCTAATATCTAGGTAGTAATCGTAGTATATAAAGGAAAGGAATACGACTCCGTTCGCGCTACTACTCTTACCTTCTCTATACTAGCCTCTACTCTCTAAGCTCGCCTTACTAGTACTACTTCACGATCGCACGCCTACGAACCTAGTTAGATACTTTCAAATACTAAAGAGTAGATACTAGTACGATAGATATCGCGACTTTACTAGACTGGATTTCCAATATCTCTAAGGTTACTTATAGAATCAGCTAAGGAAGTCTACTAGTCCTACCTTTAGCTTACGTAGTTACTACCCTCTACCTTACGACTAATTAGTAACTAATAGACCTAGCGCTTCTACGCGCGATACTCTAAGATCCAAGGCGTCTAGACACGGTAGATTAAGAGCGTACGACATACTATAGTAAATGCTACTATAGTAAAGACGTGGTTTAATACTATCGCTAAGCTTTAAATCTAGTATTACTACCCCCTAGACTATATTTACAATATAGACGAGTCTGGATTTGCTATTAGTATAAGTTAGTTATTAAGGGCATTAGTTAATATCCGAGAGCAATTAAGCTAGAAGGTTATTAATAGCTAATAGGAGTGGATAATAGCGATTAAGTGTATTAGTACTACTAGCGTTGCAATTCTACTACTAGTTATTTTCAAGGTAAAGTACACTAATACAGCCTAGATACTAGTAGACACGCTACTGGACTAGAGGTTCTCAACAAGCAATAGTAGTTGGACGTCTAACAGCTATACATATAAGTAGCTAACTACTATTTTCGAGCTATCCACAAAGCTAACTAGCTAGGTACAGCGACGACTTTTAGTTATAGACGGCCATAGTAGCTATATTACTACAAATGTGATTTCGTACTATATAGAGCATGCGATTGACCTTCTAATCCTACTACTGCATACGTCGCACGTGCTTTAGCTACTCGATATAAGCGTGTTCTCGCTACTAAAGCGCGCGCTTGCTACTAAGACCGACGTAGCTTCACGACTCGACGTAGGCCGTATTGCACGTAGCGAGTAGACGCGTATATACATCCGCGCAAGGCAGTCTACGCTACATTCGTCAAATATCCGCTCTAGCTTCAAAGCGACTAGTCTATGGCCCTTGTTACTAATCGTGGTACTCGAGAAGCTACCTATACTACGGGCTTCTTAGGCTTTAGAGCCGTATAATATAGTAACACTACTCGGTCTCGACCTCTCGCTACTTTAGAGTAATCCTCTAGATAGTATAGAGCTACGTGAGGCAAATGCGTTATGTCTTACTACTATTTAGAGCGCTACTAACCTCCTAACGCTAGTTAAGCGCTACATCTCTCGACTAACTTAGGCTTTAGAAGCGTTATGCAGTAAGAATACTACACTTCGTATAGAGCTAACAAAGCAGAGGGAGCTACTTCAGACCCGGAAGAAACGAAATATAGGCAAGCGAGTCGCATTGAAGGGTAAGATTGTGTTTAGTACCCAAGAAGTACTAGAGATAGCCTGCGAGGTAGAGAGGGCGACAGTAGATAAAACTTCACGCAAGCGGCGCCGCACACAACCTGTAGCTGTAGAAATTGAGGAGCAGGAAGTTGAAGTACTTGAGAATGTATTTAGTGACTCAGATTCAGACTGCATTGTAGTGCGGCTGCGTGGGTCGAATTGAAAGGTAGTAGATTAGAAATCCGGACACAGCTTCCCTACCTACGCAGCTTCCCCACCGATTACGTTACTTATTTCTTAGCTATATTTCTTCTTATAATACTCTAACTAGCTATTCGCCTTAATATATAGATTAAATACTCTATAATATAGTTAGTAAATAGGTAGTTAGAGGCGTATTATAAATTATATACATTTAATAAGGAGTCTAGGCTATATATAGTATATAGAGCTAATATAGAGGTTTACTAAGCCTACTAAGTATTACCTTAGGTAGTAGTTATATACTAAGCTTAGATTCTTACCTACTCCTTATAGTTTTATAATACTTTAAGAATATCTTCCTTATAGTATAAACTACTTATACTTTAGTCTATAGAGTATTACTCTCTAGATAGTAAATTCCTATCTTTTAAGCTTTATCTAGCTTTTCCTAGACTTTATCTAGCTCTAACTAGTATTCTCTAGCTTTCTTTATCTCTAAGCTTATTTCTCTAGCTTTCTCTAGACTCTTTTTATTCCCTCTTAGTATATATATTTTAAGTCTATAACTTTAATAAATAGATACTTTACTAGTAATAATAATAATAATAATAAATGTATTCGAGCTAGCTACAGGCCGTGCCCCTTCTAGCATATCTACATGTTGTAAAAGAAAACCCTATAGAAAGTGCCTACAGCGTAAAACTTCCTCCCTTCTCTATTATGCCTTATACCCTACTGCATCTTAGGTACTATAGAACTAATATGTTTGCCTGTAGGCAGCTGGCTAACACGCTAGAGTTAACATCATCCTCCTTACTTGGGTTCGAGATCTCCGGCCTGCTCTAGGAGATGTTTGAGGGTCCACTCGAATTGTCAGATGCCTTATTGCCCACGCTGCGGTTTGTCTAGGAAACTTAGTAAGCCATCTTCTCGCGTCCTGGCATCTAGTGGCTAAGATGAGTTCCCTTCTACTCTCTCGCATGTTTGTACAGTAGGCAAGGTAGTGTCGAGCTGTCCCTCTATCTCCACATTCGCAGTAGGGGCTAGTGTCGGGCACCCCAACCTTGTGGAGGAAGTGAGGAAGGCCAATTGTCTCTGACTGTATCTGGAACACTATCGCGGCCTAGGCTTTGCTAAGCCCTCGATAAAGCTCCCGGGTATTGGTGTTCTATAGAGTCCTGAACGCGAGTAGGAGGATTTCTTCGCGCCTAGCATTGTCCCACTTCTGTAACTCGTCCCGCTCATACTAGCCCTAGAGGATAGTCTATATTGCTTTCCGAGTCTTCTTTGGATCTACTCTGTCTATGTGAGAGAGCTGGGACCGTAGGATAGTAGCCTGCTCGTCTATCTGCTCTAGTGGCGAGCTGTATGGTTTTCTTAGGCGTCTGCTATATGCCCTAAGTTGTCCGCACTTTAGTAGGATCCGCCCCTTTAGCTCTTGCATGGCCTAGTGTATATCCGGCCTCTGCCTCTACGCAGCTATTACAGCTATAGCAGTTCTCTTCCTATACTCGGTAATGTCTTCGATCTAGAGTTCTTTGTGTAATAGTCGCGTTAGTGTAGCTCGGTAGGCCCCAAGGATTATCCGTAGGAATCTATTCTGCATTACCCGTAGCTTTTGTTAGAGCATTTTTGAGATTCTAGTCTCCTTTCCTACTATCCATACCTCGCTCCCGTGCATTACTGCTAGCCTAATTATTGAGCAGGCATATAATTACGAATCCCCGGCTAACGACAGATCTACCCTACGGGGTGGATCTGAAATCACACCGGAGCTACATAAGGTAGGGTAACAAGTCCTACCCGCGTTTTCCTACACGAAGGTCTCGACTCTTACTGCGAACAGCTTACTACATACCCCAATGTTTCGAGGGAGAGGCCCAGGCCCCGAAGCCTCTCTTCCTACGCTCTATACCCTGTTTGCTCCTTAAGCCTTGGTTACGCTCCTTCGGTTTGCGCCGCATGCATACCGTTCGCTTCTCTTCCAAGACCGACGTGCGCATCCGTCGTCTTAGGCTAGGCAGACAGTGTCTCAGTCGCTGCTATTGCCTACTACGCCCTAGGAGAGCGACTCCCTTCGCGTTACTATACCGCATCTCTTTGGATATAGCTAGCTACGTCTCGCAGGTTTGCTCGGATAGTAGTTCCTCGCCGGGCAACTACCTCCTTGCGTTTCTACCTACTAACTAATACGCAATGTCCCCTCGCACGCCTCCTTCTATCCCCTTCCTCCGCTGCCACTGCCCGCCTCTCTGTGACCCCGCCTACCCGCTCCTCTATGTGTTGCATCCAGTGTCCCCAAGCTCTTCTGTCCAACCGCTGGACTAGGTGTCCTGTGCTGACCCAGATAAAACCCTCCTACCCGCACTTGAGTAATTAATAGGCCCTTACGGTCTTCGTGCCTATTCCATTGCCCGCTAACTAACGCTGTACTCCAAGCTCTTCAACTCCGTCTACCCTAAGTGCATAACGCGTAAACAGCCGGCCTTAACAGACGCGCCTCGATGTAGTTTCGTCAAGTTCCTTCCGAAGACGTGTATCGATTCTCTTGTGTACTAGAGGTGTCCTGTCCGCAGCTTAGGCAATCGGGTTCCGCGGCTCCCCTGTACGCTTCGTAGGAAGAGCGGACTCGTTTCCTACACGAGTAAGCTGCTGTCGGATGGTTTTCATACCCGTTTTAATGGTAGTCCTCTGTTCGGTGTAGTCTTGGCGCCGCCGCACAGCATCAAAATGCGCCCGGAAGTCGCACTCCACTACTCCCGCTCCATCTAAGAAGATTTGGCTCTACATAGCGAGTGCGCAGGTTCGTAGCCAGCACCACGTACAGGTACTTCTCGTCGCTGGCCTACTTTACTAGTAGCTAGAATATATCTCTAATACTAGTATAGAACTAATTCTTTCTAAATATAGAATATATAATAATTTTCTTTTAGATTTTCCTCTCTACTATACTTTTATATATTTATTTAGCTATATAGATTAGTAGAGCCTCTATAGTAGTAAGATTTGCTTAGTACTATGAATAGTTTAAGAGTATTCTATATACTACTATATACCTAATCTTATAGAAGTTAACCTAAGGTATATAGTCTAGAATCTAAAACTTAAGAATAAGGTCTAATATCGTTCTAGAAGTATAAAATTCACTATATTCTAGACGAATACTAGCCCTTAAGGTTACTATAGTATATAATTTATCTAGTTCTAAGTAAAGTCCCTCTTATCCTTACTACTAGCTTACTGCCTAGCGAAGCCGAAGTAGCTATATAGTAAAGCTTTGCCGTCGTAGGGGGATAGTAGTACTAGATATCCAGGTTAAAATCGGACGCTACTCTAAGATATTAGATAGATTTCCCGCCGCTTAGCGAGGGCTCTCTTATCCTCGCATACTGTTTTAAGACCTGCGAAGTCGATATCTACCCCTATAGTCTACGCTCTAAACCTCGAAGGCATTATTAGAAACCGCCGTATAGCATTAGAAATACCGGCTGTCGAGGCCCAAATTGGGTGTGCTAGAAGGCGACTTCAGCTCCATGTCCGCCTCTAAGTAGACACTCTCTTATTTAATTTTCTATATACTACCCACGGGCTTTCTACCCACTCGCATTTTCCCTCCCTCGATCCTGGAGAAACACTCTAGAATCTATAAATACTTATTCTCCTTCAGCCACGCCTCGACCGCCTGCTTGTCTCTGCTAATCCAGCCAATTTTAGCTTTGACCGCATCACGCGACTGGGCAAGATTGCGATCGAACCCCTTGGTCGACTTGTCCTCAAAGAATCTCTCCACATCCTCAAGCTGCTGAGGCGTCGTAAAGGAGCTCGTAGCCATAGAAACGACGCTGCCCAAGAGAGTGAAGCTGGGAGGCATCTTCTGTTTGAGAAGATCCCAGTTCTCCTTCATCCACGCCCAAAACGCCTCGATACCCTCTTTATGGGCTCGGAGACCCGCCAGAGGCAGGTATACATCCTGCTCCTTGACATGCTTGCTCAATGAATAGGCCAAAGTACGCTGGATGAGCTCCGGATCGCGCGCGCGGCCGAGAGTACGAAGTGCGGCGTTACGCTCATCGCTAGAAGCGGCCGTTTCGTACTCCTTTACTAGGGCATCGTACTCCTTCTTACCGCCGTACTGGAGAACGACAGCATACACTGAGCCGCGAAGGTTTGGATGAAGCGCCGCGCGGTCGCCAGCAGCAAACTTCTCAAACATGTCGAAAGCGGCCTTCTTGGCCTTCTCGTCGCCAGAAGAAGCGGCATTGCCGAACATGAGCGCCTTGAATTGTTGTTCAATATGGCCATCCTTCTCACTGAACTCCCAGCCAAGTTTTTGCGCCATCTCACTAACAATATCCCGCTGGAAGGCCTTGAGTGCATCCTTCGTCTTGTCATCCTCAAAGATCCAGGCAGCGCGGACAGCACCGACACGTGCGGTGATCTCATCCCAGACGACAAAGGCCGGCTCGGTGTTGAAGCCCTTGACCAGCGACAGGAGGCCGTCGGTCCTTTGATAGCCGGCAGCCGAGAGAGCACCGGCGTCTGCAATCATACCGGCGCGGTCTTCGATGCTCAGCAGACCGGCCTTGGCGTTTTCTCCAAGCTTCTGAAGTCGTTCTGAGCTGTAGGAGGTCCGGTAGATGCCAGAGTGATCGGCGTTCAATTTGAAGAAACCAAGATCCGGAACCTTGAAGTCGGCCTCGCGCTGGTTCAAGGTGAGCTCCTCGTCGATGCCATCTTTCGTTCTGAGCCCCAGGAAGACTGGGTACAATGTCTGATCCTCTTCCGGCTTCACGTCAGCTGTTCGTAGGAAGCGGTTCTGCTTGACGTGAATTGAACTCTTTGCGGCGTCTTCCGTCACCGTAACGACTGGGAACCCGACATTCTTGGTCCAGACATCAGCAACACGCTCGACGTCCTTGCCGCTCGCATCACTGAGTGCTGCCCACAGGTCGCCGGTCTGGGTGTTGCCGTACGCATGCTTCTTCAGATAGCGTCGAATGCCCTCCATAAAGACATCTTCGCCGAGGTATTTGGAGATCATGCGCAGCACACAAGAGCCTTTCGAGTAGGAGATGGCGTCGAAGATCTGGTTGATCTCGTCTGCGCGCTTGACTGGGACCTCGATGGGATGCGAACTACGCAGAGAGTCCAGGCCGAGCGCAGATTGGAGATTGTCGGTGACATAGCTCTGCCACACCTCCCACTCTGGGTAGAAGACGTTGCAGCTGTACCAGGACATCCAGGTGGCAAATCCTTCGTTGAGCCACAAACCATCCCAGAAGTCCATTGTCACGAGGTTTCCGAACCATTGGTGAGCAAGCTCGTGCTGTACGACCTCAGCCACGCGCTGCTTGATCGAGGCGCTGACATTCTGCTCGTCCAAGAGCAAATCGACGACTCGGTACGTGACCAGACCCCAGTTCTCCATGGCCCCGGCAGAGAAGTCGGGAATAGCGACCATGTCCATCTTTGGCAGTGGGAACTCGCTCGCGAACTGCTTCTCGTAGAAGTCCAGTGTCTGGGCAGCAAGCTTGGCAGAGAACTTTCCGTGGTCAATTTCCTTGTCTGGCGTGCAGAAGACCCGTACGGGCACGCGGAAGTCGTTGTTCTCCAGCACCTTGAGCTCTCCGACGATGAA
Source organism: Nothophaeocryptopus gaeumannii (assembly GCA_031771865.1). NCBI lineage: Eukaryota > Fungi > Ascomycota > Dothideomycetes > Mycosphaerellales > Mycosphaerellaceae > Nothophaeocryptopus > Nothophaeocryptopus gaeumannii. Next base: position 2,164,876 of record JASISA010000042.1, on the reverse strand, counting down.
GGCCAAAAGGTAGGTCGACATAAGAGGTGTCTTGTTGAAAGTCACAGCCTTTCGCTTCTTGCCTGTCTGTGCAGAGTCCACCTCCTTCGTGCCAACCACGTCCATATTGCTCAAGCAGGTCATCTTCTCGTCCGCAATCAAGGTCACGGTAAAGGTAGCCTTCAGTGCTGGCTCATCAAAACATGGGAATGCTCTCCGGCAGTCTGTGGGCTCCATTTGTGTAGTCGCAATGTACGCATCTTCTCCATTTTCGGCTTTGTACGAGGATCGGTAGAAGCCAGCCATGTTGTCATTGAGAGATCCAACAAACTTCTGTACCAGCTTCGCCTTGGTGCCTGCAGGGATCGTCTGGTCGAAATCGATCTTTGTCGTTTGGGAATCTTCGTCGTAGGTCAGCTTGGGCGACGAGGTGATTGTGCTCCCTCCAGCCTCAATCCTGGTCTCCTTGACATCGATCTCTACAGCATTGACCGAAATCGACTTGGTATCCTCCACCACGTCTAACTCAATCTCCACTGTGCCATCGTACTTGAACGTCTCGAAGTTCGGCTCCAGCGTCACGTTGTAGTGAAGCGGCTTCACATTCTTGGGCAGCACTTCTCTCCCCTTCGAAATGTCCAAGTTGGCATCGGCCGTGTCCGCCTCTTTGCGGCACATCTTTCTTCGAGTCGAGCAGTGTCGCCGGATCTCACGAAGCCGGCGGAGTGGGCTATGCGTTCGACGCAAACCTCGGATGTTTCTGGGCGAATCGATTGCGGGAAGCGGCGGGTTGGTGTAGGTGCGTGTCGCGTGAGTAGGAAGGATCGATGCGGGTCTCAGTGCGCTATTGTGGGAGGTGGAGGGGCAGTTGTTCCGGCCAAGAACCCGCGCAGCGGGCCGAAGTGAGTGGAAAGAGCGCATCTGCAGGAGTTGCAGACCGGATATTATAATACAAGAATAGAAGGAACGGCGGCAGTTTCATCAGTCGCAGCTGCCTGACGACTTTCCAGGTTGATGCTGAGAGAACACACGAAGGCACGGGTCGGCGATGAAGCTCAGATCTCTTCCCCAATCCACGTAGAACGGACAATGTCCCTGAATCGGTGATCAAGAAGAATGACATAAACCGCAGACGATGGTCGATCCTGTTTCAAACGGCGGTCTAGTGCCTGTGGAAGGCTTACACTTGAGCCACTCCTTCGGGATCCCCCCGAATCTGTGGGGTCCAGACCTTGCTGTCGCTTCGTACCGATCAATGCTCCGTAGACTAATCATGCCTGAATGAGTAAACTGCGGAGCCGGAGGACATAAAAGTTTTGAAAGGGCCGCAATGCTTGCTTGTGGTGAACGATGACGAGGGTCTTCCGGACTGGCGTAGTAATCTTCGAATCATTGGACTGTGAATATTGGTCCACACTACTAGGTCCGCCTAACAGGCCTATATTGGGTGAGATCCTTCGAAAACCGGTATGGTGTGAGCGAATCAGACGGTCCAACTCCATTAACGTGCTTGTCAATAATGAAGTGACGCTGCTACTACCCCCGCTCGGCAACCGCCGAGCGAATAAACCAACTACATCGCACGATGAAGCTCAGATCTCCAATTCCCATCTCCTCCGGGCTCCGAGACACGCCGGGCCACGCCGAGCCGACTTCAGGCACAAAACTTCACGCTCCCTTCCTTCCCTCTTGACTGTGCAGCACACATGTGCGGCCAATGCTACAGCTCATCATATCCGCGTGGGAGCGTGATGCACTCGGGCGATTCCTCCTGCGTAGCCGCGGGTCTCAAAGCATACAACCGACTGTCACATGCAGGACGATGCAAAAGACTCGCGTATGGCTCGCGTGCAAGCATCGCAAAGAATTCTATCACCGCCCCTTTCAAGCACCTCCAGAAGCAAACCAGTCCTCCCAGCGAGCTCTACCTCCGCCATGAGCTCACTGGCTGTCCGGCATACGATGCCATCTTTGCAAGACCAAATCTTTCACGTTGTTTGAGGGGCTCATGACTTCCAATCTGGGTGGGCTACCATAGTTTCAGTGGAACATTGAAGTGAAGCAGAGATGAAGCGTCAGGAAATGCTGGTTCTTGAGTCTACAAGGTTCAACATCCCTCCTCTCTTCATTGAGCAGGGTACGTCTATCTGGACCACACAGATGATCTTCGCCGCCATCGATCATCTTTCAAACATCTTCCATCCCGTCTTAAAACTCAACAGGAGACGATTCTCGATCCACTCCGTTCTCCGAATGCCACAGTCTACTCGCTCCAATCACGTTTTCATCAACAGCTTTGCGGCACCTGCTCTGCGCTATTTTCCTCTAGCCAAGCACGCCACTCGTCGCCGGAGCCCCAGCTTCTGCCTTGAAGAAATCAGACCTCTCAGATTCTTTACTACGAATTTGTGAAGCCGGAACTCATGCGATCACCCTCTCCGGTTCTGAAAGTGGCGGTCTTGCCCAATCACCCATCTCCGGCGCACAAGTCCTGCGCCCCGGCCTCCATCCAATGTCCATCGTCCGCTTCTTGCATGACCAGAGCTGCGTGAGGGCATAGCCGAAGCAGCTGTGTCCTGCGCAGAGGGCCCAGATCGCGGTGTCCCACTCTGTCCCCACCGCTCGTCGCGCACATGCCACATAGGTTCGTTCGATTTCACTGCGACTTCCACCACATTACCAACCCAAGACGCAAGGTCCTCTTCGAATCTATCTCCGGGGTGGGAGTCACCGTCCTGCGGGAAAGCTTTATCTCCACGACGACGGTACTCTCCACGACGACGGTACTCTCCACGACGACGGTACTCTCCACGAAACTCATCGAAGATCGCCTCGCGCAACATGACGCCACTTATGTGTGCGTCTTGGAGTCTGCAAAGCGTGCGGTGCATATCCTCTATCGAAGTTGCCACTGATCAAAGCAGCATTCTTCTCGCGTCCAATGTGGCTGCTGTTCGCGATTTCCGGCCCTTTCGTTGCAGCAGTGAATGCGGTAGAGCGTCCCAATCGCGACTCCAAGAAGGTTGTCCCGATGTATCGTTGCAGCGTTTTGAAGAAGATACAATGGAGCGCGTGTGTACGCAGCCTCGATTTTCATGAGAGAAGTCGCGTATGCGGCAGTGATGGAGACTTCTATTGGAGACTCGGGGTTGGCGTTGCGGATGTGCTTTGTCATTTGCTAGGACGAGTCGAGGAGCGGTAGTCCCTGGGTAGCATGGTGTTTAACTGGATGAATGTCGAGGTAGGATTCTATTTCCTCTTCCTCCTCCTCCTCCTCCTCCTCCTCCTCCTCCACCACATTGTTTTGGGACTCTTCCTCATCTGTGTCCGGGTCTGGCGCGTATAAGACTCTTCGGCAGGTCGGGCAGGAACTTCTCCCCGAAAGCCATATCTTGGCGCACTCGGGGCAGAAGATGTGTCCGCAGTCTGTCTTGAATGGATCTTCGAGCATCTCGTAGCATACTGGACAGGTTTCGACTGTCATCTGCGCCAGGTACGCGTCTTTCGGGAGGAGCGACATGGCTGGTCGAGGTGCTTTTAAACTTGATCTGGCTTCGAAGTCTGTGGGTCTCTCGACTTCGTTCAGCGTCGGCCGTTGTTCGAGTGTTGGAGAAGCGTATGTGCAGAAGAGCGCTGAAGTTGAATTTCTGCGTGGTGAAAGTCCTCGGGCAAGTGTCGAGGGTGGAATGTCGAGTCCTAGGTAAGTGAATGTTCTGTTCCGAAACGGGCTTGGCGTACAGTTGCACAAGAATTGGCCTTAGGCACATACTGCTAGATCTCAACAAAGGAACTTGACCACAGACTACAGAGCCGTCGTGATGTTGGTTGCGGAAGCAGATGGAGCACTGTCCATTGATCTCGCGCGAGGTAAGTAGTTTTGCAGATGCGTGGAGGGCTATGGATAGTGCAGCAGGCCCTGTTAGTATCTAGGAGCGTTTTTGTGGCATGCCGTTCGGAACTCCACCTAAGCTTCACTTCACATCACTTAACACACATGAATACCAAGATGAGACATGACTAACGTCTTTCTTCAGCGGTGAATTGGCGGGCTTGCAAGAGTCTACAACAGCGTCTTATCCAACTTCTTCGCATCAACAACTCAGCAAAGCAGACGCCGTCCAACGCTGTGGCGGCACTGCTGTCTAAGATGCCTCGAGCCATGGCGCGCTTCGGAACAGGCGTCCACATTGTCGTCTCAGGAGCGCTCATCGCTACCGCCGCCTACTACGCCTACCAAAAGTTCATCGACAACCCTGCACCAGAAAACACTAGACGACAACAGCTCGCCACGTTCCTCACCGCCAACACGAAGCAGCGAGCGGGACATTGCCCAATTTGCTACGGTCCATTTCAGAAGTCGGTAAAAACAGCATGCGGTCACACGTACTGCCGCGACTGTCTCTTAGAGTGGCTGGAGGCGCAGACCTCTTGTCCGACCTGTCGCCAGATAGTCTTGCCCCACCTCGAGAATTTCAACACGCCGCCAAACGAAGCACCTGTCGCCAGCATGCCTTTCATCGATGAATTGCTCAGCGAGGAGCAAAAGGCCGGCATGAACACCTGGATTGGATACCTCCAGAGCCTCGAGGGCGGAGACGGCGACGACATTGAGCAACCCAACGATTCCAAAGTCCTGATTGATCCTGAAGTCCTCATCACATGCGCCATGGCCGCACTTTTGCGCGAAATGCCAGACTCAAGGTTTGTGGACGGTCCAGCGACCGAAGAGGAGATGTGCTGGGGCGAGTGGGAGATTGTGGGGCGGGCGATGCACGCTTGTATCATCCAGAACGCGGGTAAAGAGATGAGTGGAAATGAGTTCTGGGCGATATTGTTAATGAGTTGGTGGCGAGCACGCGGAAGAGAAGGACCGTTGATGCCAGAGTACGCGGAGCGTTTGGAATTGGATACGACATTCAAGAGCGACTTGGTTGGCATGTTGGACTATGTGGTCTATTGGGCGCAGGTGTACAAGCGTGATATCGACATCCTGAATGAAAAGGAGGAATTTGCGAGAATGGTGGGTTGCTGGGAGGCGGTGCTGTGTCTGCCTAGCATTCTTATCCCGGGTGTGCTCGAGGAGGTTTGAGCGGAAGCCGCGACTCTCACGGATCTGAAGGAGATGAGAATAAACCGGCAGCACAAGGTCGGCTGCGAGAGGCTCGACAACTGCTTGATTGGGCCTTGACCTTCAGATTACAGCTTCAATATGAGATGAGCGCTCGTAGGTCGCTGGGTTTGAGCGCCCGAATATCTCCATTTCCACTATGTTTTGCGCTTCTTCCTCGTAATCACAAGTTGTACCTTACGCGTGGGCTGTACAACATACAGCCCCAGGAGGTCATGCGAACACCACCCCGTATAGTCCTTCATTTTCATGTTTCAGGGGTAAGCCTCTTCAAGCGTCGAAGGTGGTGATGATAGTGCCCCGAGCCAGACTGTGAGGATTGCTTCCGCAAGAGTGACTGTCAAGCGCACGTCAAGGATATCTTCAGGTTCGGGGCTGTTCATGTACAACACCATTAATGGGACAAAGTGGCCAGGCCATTCGAGGTTTCTGCTTTTAACCTCTCGTTGTAGTCTGGACGCTCGCCAAGATCTGTACTTGGTTCAATGCTGGGCAATACGTCCATTCAACCCAGCTTCATATTTGCTAGCAGATCCAAGTACACGTGGCGATCGATCGGGAGCTTGACTTTGAATTTGCCTCCGGCCGGGCGCGCATACACTCCGGCACATCTCGTTTCCACACGCGGTAAAGCTCTCAAGTCATCAAAGGTTGGAGGTTGCTGCTGAGCAAGGACGGCCTTGACGTCGGGTAAGATACAATTCGAAATGTGCGAATGCCACACGTGACTCTCTCTGCTTTCAATGGATTCAGTCCAGGCCTTTGTCATCGTTTCATGAAGCAAGGTAGTCCAAATTGCCTCGAGACGTTGATTGAATTGGGCTTGTGTCAAATCAGAGCCTTGGGTCTGGTCAGTTGCTTCTCTCTCTTCAAGCTCCGGCGAAAGGGTTTTTGGCGAGGGCTGAATCTCTCCATCTTCATCGAAAAGAAACGAATAATGTTCCATATCATGCTTAACAGCTGGATCTTTGTCGTCAAGTTTGTAATGCACATGGGTTGTGGCAACTGGGGTTTGAGAAAGCTCCAATGGTGATACTCGGACAAGTGATCTGATCTGCGCTCCAATGCGTTGCGAAATGCGGGTGATTACTTCTCTGGCTGGCACGTTGAGGGCACGCATAGCTCGCGCTGAGTGACATCTTCGAAAAGCCCAAGAAAGCATGCTTGGTCGTTTGGCTTGTTCCAATGGTGGAGAGGAAAACCTGGGTGCTCGGCTTTGGCATACACCTCTGGCTGTGGTACATGGTTGTTTTGGCAAAGCTTGCGATTGTTTCTTTGGTCCGCTGTGAGGGCGGTGGAGCGCTGATAAAGGGTTGGACGACAGAGTTGCTTGTGGGCGGAATGGCGGTGAGCGATTTGAGAGAAGACGTTTGACTTGTTATCGCCAGTACGCTCAAAGATAGCTAGAGACCAATGCCGGAGACGTCATGGGAATCCAAGACATGTTCTCACTCTAGTGTTACAACCATTTCCCTACAAGCCCAAGCGCCCAAGTCACATTCTCGTCAACGAACTTCCACCCGCCAGGCAAAGCAAAATATGTATCTCCGTCATAATTGCTTTTCATCACGCTCCACAGAGTCGGCTGGCCATCGCTCGTATCCAGCAATCCCCTAAAGAATTCCTCTTTGAAGTCTCCCGCAGGGTCTGTCTTCTCAGTAAAGACCGTCTTGACGCCCTTCTTGAACTTGAAAGAATGGACTTTCAATCGCGGTATATGAAGAGCTTCATCTCCAGGGCGGAGAGTGATGGGTATTCCTTCAAGAGTGAAGTCGATCTCGCCTTCGAGCACCTCCATGTATTCATCGTGGTGTTTGTGCCAATGGGAGTAAATCTCTGGACACCAAGAGTCGGGTTGACCATCATAGAATGCTTGAGTCCAGTGACGGTGGATGGATGCTTTCGGTAGACGCTCGTCGACGAAGAAGCGCATTGTGCAGCCCTGAGAATCCTCGTTAGCCAGTGAATCGGCAGGCAACATGGGTGGCAAGGTCTACGTTTCCCATGGGAAGGCTTGATGTCTCTTTTACGTGCGACATGTCGACTTGACACTAGGGGTAAGTAACTGCTTCGGCGAGTAGTTGGGAGCTTGAAGAAGCAGTTGATGTGTCGAGCGTGATCTGCACAGCTGCAGGCTCAGCCCCACACATACATAGCTTGGTCGACTTACTAACCAGCAGGGGTGTAGAGCTATGTTGCATAGAGCAGCAGCCATTATAGGAAATCCAGGAGCAGAGCTGGAATTGCGAGATCGATTCCGTTACGAAACACTTTCACCGCCACATCCCAGAGAACCAGCCGCGGCTGCCAGCACCAGGCCGCTTAAACGGATGCGCCTCGGTATTGAAAACGTACTCGTCCAAGCTGATGTGGTCTGTATCAGAGAATATCAGATAGAAGTATTTCAGCGTCTCTGCAGTCCAGAAGCTCTCCATGCTATCAAACTTAGGCGCAGTCCTGTTTGTCACGTCTTTGATGGCCGCGTTGGCAATTTCGGTCCTGGTGTGAACATACAAAGACCTGAACATCTTCCAAGCTGTCTCCTGCAGAGCCTTCTCGCCAGTGACGCGATAGAGTACGAACACGCTCTCGATAGCTTCGGGCCGCAGGTGGTATTGCGTGTCTGGAATGCTGGAGAAACCCGGAGGGAGTCGGTAATCTTCGATGATGGTTTCAGCTGGAATCGTCTTGTCCAAAGCATCACCAACAATCGCTTCATACCACTTTGCCTCGTCCCACTTGCATGAATCTTGGCTCAATCCCGGGCAGGGCACGATGTTGCTATTCTCTGGCATGACGCCGCACGGGAACATATTGTACGCCCAGATGCAGCCTTCAGTCAGCTTCCTGCCAATCCCGACGTGCGATTCGTTCTCCAGAAGACGGCCACCGAGCGCAAGCATACCTCCGGCATAGCAGACCAGATGTTGAAACTCGGGCTGTATTGTGAAAGATTCATTGTTGGTGTGTACCGTACCTGGTACCAAAAGTTCTCGATCTTCCTTCCTGATCATCGGTCGGTACAGCATGTACTTGGTGACAGTATCCATTGCTACAGTGTACATCTTCGCGAACTGAGCCGAGCCTCCAAGCAAAGCGTACATCTTTGGCAAGTATTCGTAGGTGGAGTCGCTAAACGCTGCCAGCGAGAACGTGTCACCGGTCGCGAAATCAGCAGATGTACCGTTAATCTTCAATGGCCACATTCCCGGGAAAGAGCTTTTGTGTTGCTGCTCATCCAACAAGTTGGTGATTCTGGCAGTGGCGTCGTACCATTTCGCGTCATTCGTGATTTGCGAAAGCCGGGTGAACTCGAGACACAGTGACCCGATCTCGGCTAAGATGATGCTGTCCGGAGAGACTTGCTTCTCCCCTGCTGCTGCGGCATGAAAGTCCCATCGAAGGATTGGCAGTCGATTTGGAGTATCAAAAGCAGCATAGATCATATCAGCCAGTTCAAGGCTCTTATCCAGGAGACGTCTGTCACCAGAGAGGTCGTATGCGGCAAGAAAGCCACCCAGGTATCGAATGGTAGTCTCAAACAGATTGATAGTCTCCATTGTTGTGGAAGCAAAGTCGATGTCAACGACGGCATCCACAGCCTCGTGGAACTCAGCCCTCATGTCCATGATCCAGAGAGTATCCAGTGAGTCTACCAGCGTAGCGGCCCAGCCTCCGTAGGTCGTCTTGTTGCCTGCTGAGAGTGGTAGTAATTCATCCTGCAGCCAAGCCCTTCGTCGGTAGGCATCCCAGCAGCGCTCCATGGCCATCTTGACTTGAGCCAGACGCTGCCGACGAGTCACTGCGTCCTCTCTATCCTCCTTCCCGAAATTGTACTGAACTTTGGGTAGTTGAGCTCTGGCTGGTGCTGGTGGCAAAACGTATTGCGAGACTGGATAATGTTCCTGCCGCTCGCTCCATCTGAACTTGTTGGGATCATTGTTACTGTTCTGAGGAGGTTTGTAGACAGCGTTATTCGAAGAGCTGTACGGTGAATTCGATGCTTTGAAGTGCAGTAGGAGAATGACGAAGAGAGCGGCGGCCGCACAGTATGTGGCCAGCCGGCTCATTGAGAGCATCATGATGCTAAAATAGCACGAGAACAATCAATTCAGACCCCGAACCAATGCACAAGCTCAGAAATGACAGTTCGGTGATGGATGTCAATAATGTCATCGCCGCGACGCCCGGTCAAACTGTCCTCTCCTGAGCGCGCCGGGGATTCCAAGACGGCTTCCCGGATACGATTGGCGGACAGGATCGCCACAGAGTTTTCGACTGTTCATCTTGGCATCACGAGACGAAGCAGTCTCCGCCTCCATACTCATAACGGCGAAGTGAATAGTTTCGTCCATTGCAGAGAACCAGAAGTACAAATAGACAAATGAAGAAGAAGCAAAAGAGTGAATGAATATTCGGCGGGAGTTTGGCCACACCCGGCGAGCAGAGCTACCAGGATCACCGGTCTCGTATCGAGTACGGGAGGCTACATCGAACATCAGCAACGAACCTAACATTCCTACACGTTGCGCTGACCTCCTCAACCAATTTATCAACTTCGCCGGTATTGAGGAGCTTTCAACACCCAAGCATGATGCCGAGTACAACACCCAGATTAAGACCCTTCGATCGTGCAATGAAATGCAAGCAGTTCACAGGCACCAGCCGCCAAGTCTCCATGGCACCTTTGGCTGGTCGTGGCTGTGGCAAGGTCGCAATCCTTCGCCAGTGCAAGCTTTCAATAAAGAGGCAAGACAGCTCCAGATGATTCCACTTTGCGACTCCTTCCTCTTCTACGACATGATAGCCAATGATACGATCGACGTGGCCTCGCTCGACATGGGGTCTAAGTCCATGCGAGAGCTGCTAGAGATAGCAGAAGGAAACACTCTTCGAGGGCAGCCTGGACAGGCGTACTGGAGTGGATCCGGCTACGAGCTCCGATCGACCATGTTCTACCCACCAGCCAGCGAAGACGAGATCAACGAGCTGGAGCAACGTCTCGAGATCACCCTGCCTGATGACTTCAAAGAGTTCCTCCGACTCTCAAACGGCTTCATCTCCCACGATCACATCGAGTGCGCCTGCAAAGGTGACGCAGAAGGAATCTTCGATGGCATTGTCTGCGGCCCCGGAATTGTACCAATCTCGCGTATCAACTGGGACGACGAAGTGGCATGTGACATACCTTGCCGGATCCTGAACCTTCCATGGGGAATTGAACACTTAATTGATGATGACGCGTTGCCGACATGCGATCGTGCTGTTCAAGTCGGAAAGACCGATTGCGAATATCTCTGGCTCGTTCCACCGAGTGTTCTGACTGAAGCTCGGACTATGTACCGCCAGATTCATGAGCTTGCGGATGAGGAGCAGCGAGCAACGCTAACGAAAGCGATCGAGAAGTTTGCAGGAAGTATTGCGGCCTTCGAGAGGCTGGACTGGGCATTCATACGATATGAAGGCTCAGCTGTGCTTGAACCTGAACCATATCCGTCTTTCAGGGCTTATATTGAGCAGATGGCAAAGTGTGAACCTTTGGAGGACAGGGAAGAATAGCAGGATAGATCGTGTGCGCGGGGGTTCCGAAGCTGCCGCACACAGCATTGCAAATATCTAGCCTAGCTATCCAACCCCGGGCAGTTCTCGGAGTACTGATCCGTGATATCAGAGTACTTCGGAGGGTCGACCCAGATGATATCAAATCGGTCGCTAGGGTAGTCTGGAGCATCATCGTCGCCGAGCTCCTCCACGATATCGTGAAGACTGGGAACAAAGTCAGTATCAGCACGTTTCCTTGAAAGCTGCCAGCCAAATAGGAGAAAACCTACGCCTTGTGCTCCCAGCAGATCAAAACATTTCCATTAAGGTCTTCCAGGTCCTTGACCTTATCCTGCACGCAGTCTGGGTCGTCGCGATCGCAGGAATGGTCGATAGTCAGGCCGAGATCTTGGGAAAGAGGGTAAACGGTATCGTAGGGTCTCTTGCGAGAGCCATCTGAGACAAAGTCAGCTTATGCAGATTCTTGCAAAATTGGAAGGCGACACTCACCTGACTTGTAGTCCTGCGTAAGGATGGCTTCGACGTTGTATCCAGAACTTGCACCGAATACGTTCCTCAAGCATTGTGCTCTCTGCATGCCCTGAGCATTCAGCCCATTGCCGCTGTCGGGCTTCTCGCCATGGCGGATGAGATAGACGGTGGGTTTGGCAATGGCCAAAGTAGCAAGGCCGAGCATAGCGAAGAAAGACTTCATTGTTGATGTACTTGCTGTCCTGAACCGTGTCTAATTTACTCGCTTCGGAGCAGGCGCCTCGTTTCTCTTATACTTTTCTGATGCCCCGCGTCTGAGGACATTTGAGAACACCTTTTGAGGTCATCCACAGGGGTTAGCAAGATCGGCTGACAGTGTGGAGACCCACCAGCTTTTGGTGAGGGCTTCCACCCACCGGTAGATTGTCTAGTAAAACTGGTATCACTAGCATCGCCGTGTAAAACTGAATATCTTTGGCTACACAAACTATTCCTCCAAGTGCCTGTGTTGAGATAGAAAGCCGGTTGAAGAAATCGATATTGCCGCCAAGCAAGCTTTAACTGGCAGCCGATCTTGCGACCCCCTGTGATCATCCTTTATTCATCATCACATCCGTACAGTCCTCCGTCCCAGGTATCTTCGCTCAAGACGCTACCATCTGCACACCCGGATGCTTGACAACAAAGAAGCATTGATCGACAGAGCAAACGCTGTGTAACGCACACGATCCCACAGCCTTAACGAAGAAGCCCCCTTAGAATGGTTTTACAAGCGCGAAACGTGTTGTTCAATTCGCCGAGTTGCTTGTCCTCAGCTGCCCGAGTGGGATGATCTGCAAACATGTGTTTCAGCTGGGACATGTGATTCGCTTGGGGCTTTATGCGCTTGCCAAGCTCGGTGCTACTGCAGGCACGATCTAAAGTGCATGAGGACAACCTACTCTTTTCGACGATTCGTGCAACTTCAGCCCGCGGAGTATTCGACAGGAGAAGAGGTCACGTAACAAGCTGGGAATGTTCGCCGTGGAAGTGCTCGTCAAGCTGCGCCTCAGTGGGACATAGCCAGCTAAGCAGACTATGGAATTGGACTTGCCCAGCATCCGCAATACGAGGAGACATGGACGTAAGGTGGACATATCGAGCGCATACAACTTTTGCAACAGGTGTGAGATCCGTCTTCAGTTCACAAGAATCCTCATCGGATTCCATTTCCGCTCCGTACACCACCGATCAACCTCCAATTGCAACTTCTCATCCGCATCATACACATTGCTCATCATCTCATTCACCGTCTTTCCTTGTGCGTCCCTATCGCTTTCCTCAATGCTCTCCCAAATGCCCCTCATCGACTCCATGACGGCAAAGAGCTGGTTCGGCAACCAAGTGACAATCGGACTTCCCCCAGTCGCCGTTGGATGCTGTGACCGACGGATGATATACTCGCGTGCGAAGAGCCAGTGTCGCCAGCGGAAGCTGCGGACGTGTTCGAGCAGACGGAGGTAGAGAACTTTAGTTTGGAGATCCTTGAGGCAGTATTCCTTGACCCCAATCTCTTCAGCGCGAGAGCGGACGTGACCCAGGAAGTCGCGATGTGGTTTGGGCCGATAGCCTCTGAAGTCCTTCAAGATCTCGGTGAGTGGGTTCTGAGGCATTGGGATCTGGAGAAGCGAGTCCAGCAAGGGAATGATGGCGTCGTTCGCGCCGGACTCGCCACGGAAGTACATGGGCCTGTTCTCGTTCTCACCTTCGTAGATGACGCCGTTGGGGAAGATAGGTTGGTTGGTGATGCCGAAGATGAATGTGCGGTAGGTGATGTAATCCTTTGGCCGTGATTGGTTCCACATGCCCTCCATGGAGTCTTCGATGACCTTCATGGTGTCAAGCAGGACTTCGAAAGCGTCGTTGACAGTTGAGCTACCAGTGTCTGCCGCTACTGCATCAAGCATCTGCACGGCGCCCTGGACAAGAGGACCAGTATGCTTGACCATGTCGACGTGAGTGAGAATGAAGCCAGCTTCCGACGAGGACGCATCAAGACCCTTCTCAAACGCACGGATAAGGCGAAGATTTTTGTATTCTGACGCGCCAATGGCAGGGTTGGCAAAGCGGTAGTTGAACAAGGCATAGCCAGCAGCATAGGCCAAGAAGGCAGGGACATTGAGCCTAAAGACCTAGTTAGACAATGCAGAATGAACAAGCTGATGCTTACTTGCATCTTAGCACACTTAACGAGCGGCCCAGCAATCTCCTTCGGCAGCACTGAACGACCCATTCCGTAGGTGCCGTCAATGTTCCACTGCTTCCAGCATGGCTCAAGCAGGTATGCGGAAGCCAGGAAGGAGTAGTCTCTAAAGGCCGCCGAGGCCGCAATGAGATCTGGCTTGCCATCACTCGCCACAAGGCTGTCAATCTCGGGCAGGAGATCTGGCAGGGCTTTCTGCTCGTCGATTGTTTGACCAAGCTCATACGTTGCCAGCAGACCCGGAGAGCCGTCCAGCTTTTGAATAGGCATGTCATCGCACAGCTTCTGCAGGGGTGCAAAGACCGCGGGAAGCTCGACTTGAGGGGTCTGAAGTGGTAGGAAGCCATTCTGTGTCGTGATGGTGAATGGGTCCAAGGAAGTTGGAAGGGTTGCAGGGTCGGCATGGATGTGCGGGAAGACAGCCTTGGTGTCGGAGAATCTGCCCTCCTCTTCGTGGCCGGAGCCACTGCTCAAGTAGGGACTCATATTGTTTGAAAGAGGTGAGAAGAGGTGCGAATGGAGAAACCTATGCTGACTAAGTTCCGATATCAAAGAAAGCCACGAAACAGCCTCTGGCGAAGGAGATGAAAGGGAAAAGAAAGCAGATCGGATCTGGAGAACTCACGTTCTTTTATTCAGTGTGGCCGGAATTGCGGCCATTCCCTGGCAGTTTGACATTATCTCAGAATTGAAAATACTCAATGCTGATTCGCCTGGCCGGTTTGGTTCCGGCCTTCGTGGGGACGATAACGGCGACCTCTGACCGCCTGATGTTGACGCAAGGGCGTCGTGGATAGATAAACCCAGTACGGTAATCCCTCAACACACATCATGACATCCTATAGGGACCATGAGGCAAAGGCAGAGTGGTGGCATCGACTTGCGAGGGAACCGAGGTTATGCGGCGACGTCGACGATGCGATGGTCGCAGGCGGCGGAGTTAGGTAGAGCAGTAGACCAGAAGATGAGAACGTCCAAGAGCACACATGCATTCAAAGATCGTTTGAGAACAGCAGCGCTCGATGGTATTCGTCCACTGTGAGCCGGTAGCATAGGCATATGCGCTGATTGGAGGTGCGACACCGACGTCACGTGATATGGGCGCTGAGGTACAGCATGGCCTGGCTGCATGCAAGTGTCCATGATGTGAAGGGCCAGCCAGGGCAGTCGATTGAAGACATATAGCCACGTACCATGCCTATGCCTCCAGGTAGGCTAAGCGGACTGGTAGGGATCCGGTCGCAGTAGGGCAGTGCAGTCACTGCCAGCGAAGCTTGAGACGACAACGCCCTCGGACGCATTGAATGCCCCGAGTACTTCCCGAATTGACGGCAGAGTCCATCAAAGCCAGACTCATGAGCGTAGGCGTGGTGTGCTCATGTGCGCGATAGCCAACACTTCCGGAGGCTTTCGGCGAGTTGGGGACCGAGTGCGCTTCGGGAACAACAAATGGCACCCTGGCAAACACTTCCGGATGCCAAGGCACAGTATGTCGACCGTGACATGTGTATGCAGAGGGCAGTTGAACATCAGAGAACACTTCCGGACTCTGATGCCCAGGCTTCATCCGGAGAACGGCAACCATCTCCAGGCTATGATCTTCGACAAGCAAACACTTCCGGATGCTGGCGGTCATGCCTGGCTCTTACAATACGTGTGTAGCATGTCATCGATCAAGAAGTCTGATGTACTTGGAGCCGAACACTTCCGGACGACACAAGCATACCAGCTCACAAGCAGAGAAGTAGATCGGGTTGTCGACGGGCGAACACTTCCGGATGCTATCAGGTATTCGCGTCTCTTGCAGATATTTGATTCTTCAGGGTAAACTGGAAGTCCTGAAAGTAGAGCCAAGTGAGGTGACAGCCCATCATGGTGGACTGATAAGCGCAGATGCTGCTCTCCTTCCCCAACATGCTCCTCGCGCTCCATCACCAATATCCGCCATTTCAATATCTTATCTTCCAGTATGGCGCCTCCTCGTAGGCCAGCGTCGTCGTCGTCGTTGTTGTCGTTGTCGTTCTGCTTTCTGCAGGGCACAGATGTCGTCTCGGTCGCGCTCTGTCGATAAGGCGGGAGGTGAAGAGTCGTGGACGCAGAACCTGTTTGATCATTATGCAAGCATATCCACGGCCATGATGACCCGGGAACCAATCTGAGATGCGTCTCCCGACGAGCATATCGATGCCTTGAGGCTCGATGGTGTTGATGGGAGACTGTTGACAGGACGACTTCCTCCACCGCCAGAATCTGCCTTTCTTGCTCTCCTCCTTGGCGCCGGCCAGCCTCGGCTTCCCCTTCCCGTGATCGCGACTTCACCTCAGACCCGCAACGGAACATGGATCAAGATCCCGATCGACACCAGGACAAGAGCACGTCGACAGCCAAAAGAGATCATATGTCAAGAGTCATCGTGAAAGCCCAGAAGCGAGTAGTTCAACTTCAATATCCTCTCCAATCTTTCTTCAATCCCAACCCATCCGTCAACCAACCAACACCTCTAGCCACAATTACAGCCCGAACAATGGCGACCAAAGCTCCACTGCAGATCATCACTAGGACTGCACAATGTCTTTGCAAGTCTGTGAAGGTCGAGTTTACTGGACAGGACAAGGGAGCTGTTCTCTGCCATTGCGACAATTGCAGGCAAGCATCCGGAAGCGCATTCATGCACAATCATCGGTTCATGAAGACTACTGTCTCTGTTGTTCAAGGCGAGGAACATGTCAAGGAGTATGCCGATAGCGACACAAAGACGGGGAACACGCTGTTCCGACACTTTTGCAATCAATGTGTATGGAATTACCTCTCCGATCTTATTGAAGCCTGCTAATTTGATCTTCAGGGCTCGCCACTTTGGTTATCAAGTTCTACCATCAAGGGATTCGCAGCTGTCCAAGCTGGTAATCTACAAGGAGGCAAAACGAAGCCTTTCATGGAATTGTTCAAGGAGCAGAAGTACTCTTGGATTGGCGAAGTTACGAACGAGCAGGCGAAGCTGTAAGAATCGCAGCAGGTCTGGTGCAATGCAAAACACAGAATATGCACACTCCGTCATGTCTTGAGATCAGCTTGCAGTCGCGCAGAGGCGAGCGGCATCTATCCCGAACCTCGAATCTCCAACGCCAATCTTTCAGATCTTCTCCCGATCACGACTCCCATTTCCACTATTACATCCCTCATGCCACGGGTTTCCCCTCATCTCATCCTCCCTCTTCAGCAAAATTTGCACCGTGTTCCCCAGCGTCAACGCATCAAACCGACTCCCATGCCCCACAGACTTCGTCCACTCGCTCCCCTCTCTCATCTTGTAGCTCATAGTCCAGACATTTCGCTTCTTCGAAACCGGCTGCACGAGCAACATATCCTCCCAAGAACCCGGCGGCCGATCCTTCAATTTCTCGACTGTATCGAAAATGATATCGACATGCACGCTCTCGAAACGCAGCTCGACTTTCAAAGTCTTGATCCCAGGTCGAGTCTGAATAACCGGATCAGCAAAAAGTGGGTTGACGAGTAACTTCTTCTGCTTCGAGATGAAGCTGAAGAACATCTTCTCTTGGAGTTTGAGGGAACCTCTTGACGGTCACCTTGAAGGTTCGAGAGCCCTATTGGCTAAGCAGGAGAGTTCGAATGTCGAGCGCGGGGTCGAGGAGGATTTGTTCGAGAAGCTCAGAGATGGAGGTGAGTTTCTCTCCAAGCGTTGGTGGGAGGCCAAACGTGGCCGGGCTGTAGGGGATGGTTTGCATCGTGGCGGTATTGGCGTGGGGAAGGCGGTTGTGTATGTGCCTCGTGATGTAGTGGCGGAACAGGAGAGAAGAGAAGGAGAGCGCGCTTCTGCTAGTTGAGATGGACTCGAGTAAGTTCCATTCACTCGCAGCGCGCTTCACTTGATCAAGCTCTGGAAAGGGCGTAGCCAACTCTCCTCAATTCACTGTTGAGGGGCAACAGCTTCCAAGGACTTCCATGCCGGTAACGCGCAAGAGGGTTACAAAGCATCCTCAGTAGAGCTTTTTGTCGATGCGTTTGAACTCGAACCAGAATCCTCCTATGTCCGCATGACCTGATCTCGATACAGAGATCTCCACCAAACACTGCTCGTTGTCCACAGTCAGGTTCAGCGTTTTTAACACATGAGGCTGCACGCTCATTTCTGGGTCAAGCACGTTCCAGATCTTTTCATCGCTGGCCGCCACGTCCCACTTGAAACTAGATCCTTTGGAATTCACGATCGTCCACATAGTCTGCCTCCGGAGCTGATGGGGCTGAATAGTCCGGACGATGAACGCAGTAGATGCGACAGAAGTGCGAGCCCAGGCATTGGATACGCCATCTGCCTAGTCGAGGTAGTATGTGGTTGGAGCAATTTTCGCGCCCTTGGGTATCTGCTGAGGTGCTCTCAGCAATCCATTCTGTGTAGAACTTCCTGCTGGAGCCTTTGAAAGGCTTTGCCCTCGCCCTCTTCGTATAGTAGTGGGATATTGACGTCGAACATGCCAAGCAGACTGTAGTTCTACCTTGGCTCCGTTCTGGAGAGCTGGCTGTGGCTAGAGCTTCGACGCGCTTGGACGCGCTTGCCACGACATCAGCATCATCTTTCACAACATCGTAAACATACCGTTGAATATGCCGGCCGCAACGCGTAGTAAGGGCCAAGGCGCCGTGAAACCCCCATCGTCGGCGGCAACCAAAGTCGAAGCTCCCAAAGGCACGAAACGAAAGGCTCCCGAATCGAAGCCAACAGCCGCGAAGAAGCAGAAGCAACAACCCAAGAAGCAGGCCAAGACAGAGCCTGAGACCGGCAATGTCGACAAGGAGGCAGCCAAAGTGAATGCGGAAGACTAAGCCGAAGACGAGGACGACTCCGAAGTCGTAACGATCAACCGGGCACCCGTCCTCGAACTCTGGGGCAGCTGCGTAGCCCATTTCCTCCATCCCTCCCTCTCCTGGTCGACATGCCTCTCCATCGGCGGCGCAATAAGCATCATCGGCACAATATCCAAAGGCCGCTCAATAGGCGTGATGGACAAGCCTGACAAAGATGCCCAGCAAGAGAAGCAGCAGAAACGACAGGAAGAGCAAGCCGAGCTGGATGAAGTAGCAGTGATGCGCTTTAACTTGAAGATCAAGAATGGGGAGGCGATGGTTGGAGATAAGCCGAAGAAAGTCAATGAGGAGACTTTGAAGAAGAAGTTTGGAGAGGATGAGTATGATAAGGTCAGGAAGACGATGCAAGAGAGCTTGGAGAAGTGGGAGGGGCTGGAGGAGGAGTTGAACGGGAGGGCATTCCATATGTATGAGGACTTTAGGCCGAGTGTTGCTTCTGGCAAAAAGGATGGGGACGGAAGGGGCAGTTGAGGTTGAAGGGTATCAGAGATGCTGTTGGGCCGGATTGAGTGGACGTTCAGCGTTCCCTCCTACCGCCTCGAGAAGACTGCATTGGCGACACCTCGAGCTGCTCGTCCAATATGGATGCCGTACAACGTTTAGCTGAAAGCGCAAAGGCGCAAGCAGTTAGATGCTGGTGCGTTGTTGATCGACAACAGAACCTACCGAGCCCACAAGTCGGACAGCGTCGAGCTCTCCGTCGGGACGGCCTCCCAAGGCCGGTGCCTTATCGAAACCTACGAAATGTTGGCCCTACGATACTAGATCATTTCACCATCCTGTACAAAGGCCACGAAAGCACTGCACAGGCGAGAGAATGGCTTGAAGAAACCCGAGACTCGCGGATACTCTTTCAGACGTTGAGCAGGGGATTCGATTGGCCGAAGAGAGCCTGGAAGACCTGCGAAGATCGATTCAGGAGCTTGGTAGCGAAATTCCGGCCAGGCCCAAGAAGCTTACACATAGACCCACTGGAGATGGGATTTTTCTGAGTTCTTCACCGACGCCAAGGAGTCAGGACAACCTTGACGTTGAAAGGCCCCGCACACTAGATCTTCGCCACGAGCCTGAAAGACGACCTATCAATCGTCGCAGTTGAACGATTGGCGGATGACGGACGGCATGCGAGCAGGCGAGGTGCTGCCTAGCCAACATTCTACTCGCAGCTTACAAAAGCTCAGGAGTGTTGATAATAGCTTGAGGTCGGCATCTCTGGCCCCAAGCCCTGGGCGAAAACGGAAGCTAGAGCGCTATTAGGAACAGCAAGAGGCTCGGCGCGAGGGAATCGAGAGGCAGCGGAGGTAGAGGCGGAGTCCTTGAAAACGCTATGAAGGGCTTCACGAAATACGCCAATTTTCTAAAGCAGTCTCTGTCTCGATGCTGCACAAGACTGCGCAGCCCATAGGCAAAGCGTAGCGCATGAAGCAGATATCTGCTATGTACTGCGTGAACCAGTGCGGAAGTCCAATTTAGCATACGCGACTTTCTGCCGACACTAGGACCAGCCTTAGTTAAAGGAACTCTTAGCTGCGTCTTTTTCGGAAAGTCGCAAGCAAGTCTGCGGAAGTTGTAGGATCGAGGGGGAACAAAGAATCAAGACTTCTACATCCGGATTCGAATAGCCGCGAATTGCTGTACGCAGTGACATCAGCTTTACAATCCGCTTCAATACAGGAGAGAAAAGCCATCTCTGAGATGCTATATATTATTCAAGACTATGTAGCTTGTAGGAATGAATGTCCTCAACACCATCGGGCGAGGCACTCTATGGCTCGTCTCAGCCCCCTGGGCCTGGATGTACAGACCTCGAGACCAGGTTGCGATAGCGATAGAATCCGATTGCGCCTTCACGGGAGATAGATTACAACAGGATCTGCTAGAGTCTTATCGGAGGTCTCAGAGAACACAGAGGCTCGACGTACCTGCACGATTCCTGGATTCGCTCCTTGAGCTTTACAGAGCCTCTCGCGAAGAAGACAACACTCTCGACGGCATGGAAGATCTTTCGAAGCTGCGATATCTGGCACAAGTGAGTCTTGACCGGGACGCAATGGGCCTTATGCGTACCAGAAACGACATGAGTGCAGACTTCTCCGCCTGGATGGCAGGCTGGCAGGAGACCAACGCAGAATGGCAGCCGGAGAAGGACGAACTGGATCGAAACCTCCGTGCATTGGGGAGGAAGCTCAAGCCTCTTCGCGAGTATGAAGAGCGCAAGTGGGAGCGGGGATGAAGACACCTCCATTGTCTCCTGAGCGTCCTCCTTTCATGGCGGCGTGGGCGGCCTTGACAGCGTAGCATCGGGTCATACCGTCCCCGGCGCAGAAGATCGAGGCCAGGAGCAGATCCGCGAGGCATTGTGGAAGTCGCGCTTCTAGCTGGATTTGACAGGGAAGTGTGCAAGTCTCACTCTGTCATGTGGAGCGACTGCAAGTGCTGAGAATATTGCTTTTCTGCAGAAATGATCGGGTCTTATCGTGATTTGTGAGGCATGGGAAGTGTGCCATTCTGGTACACGAATAAGGATTGGAAAACGATGGCATGGACTGTTGAAGATACGACGGGAGATGGAGGAGCGTCGTCTTCCTTCCTTGGCTAAGAAAATGACCTTACTGCGTGTAGCTTAGTGCATCTTGGCATCTCTCTTGACGTGAGTGTGTACTTTACTCCGCGCGATGGGAGCATTCGATTCGATCTATCAATCAACTCCTCAATATTTGTGTCAACACCGATTGACTTCTACCTGCCCGAACGAGCGATTACACGCGTAGCCTGTAAATGGGACCATAACAATCTTGTGTTGTTCCTCGCCCACGATTCGCCGGTCTCGCTCCGGTTTCGCGCACATATCATCGAAGCAAGAGCATGAAGTGGAATATGCTCCAGCGAGAGTGGAATAAAGCGGTTCCAGGTGCTCGACCGTGTGTTATCATACGGATAGAATAGAGATGGGCCCATGGGCAGATACCCTCAGCGCAAGTTCGGCTACTCGCCTAGCACCTGCGCGCTGCTGTGGAATGTCCAGAGCTTAAATGTCAAGGTAGGGTCAAGATACGCTAGGCGGGCTGAAAGGTGGACAACATATCAAACACACATTGGCATCTTTTCTGCTGTTTCGTTAAGCCCTCCAGTACATGAGAAGTGGACATGATGCCAGACTACCTGAGTACTCGACAGTATCACACCGACTTGGCTTCTTTCTATCCACTGCCAAATGAGTAATACCGCTCTGTCTGTCCACCGTGGGCGTCGCTGACTATATTAGTGAGCCGGAACTCGCTCGCCTGAGACAGCAGCATGAGGCCATCGTATCCCTCATGCATGGCAAGCCTTTGCACTCGCCAGTCTCAACCGCAAACCCAAAAAGAATCCTCGACATTGGCTGCGGTGTCAACGCGGACATGACGTTGTATCTTGCAAAAACCTTCCCAGAAGCTGAGGTCTACGGCATAGATCTATCGCCGATTTTGGTGCCAAGGGGGCACATTCCAATTAACGTCCATTTCATACAAGCCAACGTTCGAGATCTCGTGGAGACCGGACGCGATAAGCGAGTGCAATCCGGCACATTTGACTTCATCTACAGTCGGTTTCTAGCAGGGACCATGAAAGACTGGCAAGAATGGATCAAGAACATTGTTGCACCGCTTCTCGCACCCGGCGGCTGGATGGAGGTTCACGATCAGGATCATTTGGATTGGTACGACGAGAACGATCGGCTGATATCGCCAGACTGGCCGTGGATACAACATTTCGCGCCAATCTGGACCGAGCGTATGGGTAATAAATTTCATCAACTCAGGGATGACTTCACAGACATGTGCTCCACAGCTGGCCTCGTCGATGCGCACAGGATCGAATATCAGATGCCATCTGCACCTGTCCAGGGAAGACCAGAGACTGAATTATATGGACGATATGCTCCCAGTCTGAGCGAAACCTTTTCTATTGCCCTCAGCCGGATTACTCCTGGCGAAGAGAACAGAGCGCTTCGAGAAAAGATGTGCGAGAACGTTCGGCAGACGCTGGTTCCAAGGCCTGGCATGTGGACGCCTCTTAGCGTGTGCTGGGCAAGAAACCCTGCATAATGGATACAGAACATGGTACAGTCATGCCTTGCCTATCTCATTGCCAGCTTGACACCAACTGAATACTCTTGTATCTTGCTCCTCTGTCGCCCCTTCTTCTCTCCCCATGTCAATCCTGAGCTGGATTCGGATAGGCTGCCACTCGACCATGAACGCTGCCGCCAGAGCTAGGAATGCGCCAGCTGTTGAGATGATGAAGACCCTTATGACTGCCCCCTTCATAGCGCACAACTCCAGCAGAGATAGTGCGCTGATGGTGCTCGGATCGAAGAAGCTTCTGGCGAGTGCTTCTATCTTTGCATTATCAGAGCCAGATATCAATGCCAAGCTCTCTCGTAAATTAGCCAAACACACAGCATGGCCAACGGCAATAACAGAGCACCCTGAAAGAGCGCGGGCGAAGGTCATGATTCTTGCAGCATTTCCGTTGTCGATCTCATTAGCGCTCCAGGAAATACCGCGACCAGCATGTAATCCTATACCAATGCCAAAACCTGCAAGCACTTCGTATCCTAAGATCTTGCCTGAGTCGGCCGAGGGCAACGGAGAGGTGAGCAGTCCGGAACCAGTCGTTGCACAGAGTCCGCAGAGAACTAGTGCCAGAATGTGGTATCCTAACAGTCTCGCGGACAAAAAACTCGAAAGGCAAAAGGCTGCTGCAAGTGGACCCACAAAAGCTAGCAATCTCACTGCTGTGGCCGATGGGCTGTCTCCTCGTACCGTCTGGAACCAGATGGGCAAGAAATACACCAGTGTCATTTCAGCACTGGACAAGCCGATGGTGTAGATGATCGCTGCAGCCGCACTACGTTGGCGGATTATGCTTGCTGGAACTATGGCATCTTCCTGCAGCCAGATCTGGGAGATGAAGAGAGCAACAGTCAGGACACCGAAGCCCGTGAGGAGAGCCACGACTGGCCCACTGCCCCAGGCATCATACGAGCCGGCCCACTGCAACCCAAGGGTTAAACAGCAGATGGCTGGTATGGCGCAAAGATGCCCGAGAGGATCAAGGTCGCTCCATTCCCAAGTCCGTGCCTCTTCAGAAGGACGGGTTGCTAGGTTCCGGTTGAAGCAAAGCATGACCAGAGGAATTCCAAGCAGCGGTAGTTGGATGTCATAGCACCATCGCCATGAGACCTGTTCGATCAATACACCTCCCACGATCGGAGCCACCACTACCGCCAGTGCGAATGAACCCCTTCGCAAATACGACGCCCTTTTGCGCCCACGATGTGATTTTGTGCATAATGTCACCACCTCACTGCTCGTAGAGACGCCTGACGCCCCGACGCCGCTGATGCCACGTCCCACGATAAGAACAATTGATTCTGGAGCTGCTCCGCTGACCGGGTTGCCAGCCATCATGAGAAGCACTGAGATAGGGAAGAACCATCGCGATTTGGAAGCAGTGAGAATTTTGCCAAAGGCAAGGTGACCGCAGCAAAAGGTTAGCAGGTATGCACTGCCGTACCAGCCTAAGTCATCAAGCGATTCGAACTTGTTCACTAGAGTCGGGATAGCGATGGCTGTCATAAATGGGTCCTACGAGTATGAGCTCATGTACGCAATGTTCCTGGTAGGAGTAAGCAGGACGTACCATCGCCAAGACGAAGTCTAAAACACACGACGATGCCAGGATCGAGTACTGACCAAGTGCGCTTTGTCGCGCTTCTGGACCATCGCTGTTTGGGTACGCAAACGTCCCAGCATTTGCATTTCGCACTGGCTGTGGTATAGTAGAATGTTGAGATGTCAACAGATCTGTGCAATGAGCAGCGACAGTTCCACTCTTCTCAACATCAAGCCCCCGCTCCTCTTGTACCCGGCTATGCGCCGAACAAGTCCCCTCCGAAGAAGACTTAGGGTTGACTTCGCTCTCAAGCGGTAGAGTTTGAGATTCATGTTTTGCTCTGTCCATCAAGCCCGTCATCTCCTTCCTAGAGACCAACATGGAGGAGGATGACGGGACGGGTGCGCAAGTGACCTCGAAAGTTGGGAAGTCCAGCCTGGATGCGTCTTGTTCGTAGATCCAGGTCCGTCCATTCAATCGTGCTTGTGCGAAGAGCGAGATTGGAAGATGCTGTCTTTCTGGGGTAATGCCTTACTCGATCGTCGAGGAACATGGCAGAACCCGATCGCCTCTCATTTCCCGCTAGAGGTCCTCACGACTGACCTTCGTGATCATGATGGTCCCTTCACAAGAAATACGTTGGTCCCGGCTTCCGAAGACTGATGCCCATTGGAGCCATCTGCACTCTGCTTTGGACCGACTATCCATAGGCTGAAGTCATCAAAATGCCTGTTGCAAATCTGGGGATATCCTTGTTCCCCACGAGCTGCCAGCACCCGGCATTCTCGGGTTGTTTCCGGGAGTTGATAGATCGTCCGATCCGAGAAGGTTACCGGACGGAAGAAATTTGGGTTGTGGGGGAGTTATGACTGTTTCCTGTCGTTCCGCAGCCTTTGGTAGCGACTAGTTGTCTCCCTTTAAGGTGAATTGGAAGACTGGAAGGCAGAATAATGAGCAGCAACACCACTTGAAGTCATAGTGAGAACTAAATTCAACAGAAGCATTCTGCGAAGAGTGAAAGTCTACGGGTAGGCCTATGAGAAACATCGAGGGTCAAACTCACCGTTTGCAGTATCAAAGCTTCAACTTCGCCTTGTTCCATGGTCCATAGCATAGCATACCAATATAATAGAATATTCCCCCCTCTTAAGACCAGGGACAAACACTAGCGTCATGAGCATGAACTCCAATAAAGGCACCGAGAGCCTTCGATGCACTCACCCAGGATAGTGATATGCATGAACGGAAGGCCGGAAACCAGCTCGGTAGAGCCCTCACACACATGCAAATCACCATACAGGCACTCGACGCACAACGAAGCGCTGGAACGAACACAAACGGCTCACTCTCCCAAACGGAGTTTGCCCCGCCAGTCCCTCCTTCCGAGACATTCCAGAAGCCTGGCACACCAAAGCCAAGCTGCGCAACAGAATACGCAAAAACACAAAGGTCGCCGAAAAGGTTCGCGAAGCAAAACACAACCGGAAGAAAAGCATTTCCCTGCGGGACATAAGATTGGATTGTAGAAAGAATGGCAGGGAAGCCTAGAGGTACGGTTCAGATAGGCTCAATGCCGGTCGGCCTGCCGGCTTCAGCATGCCCGAGCCTTGAGCCCTAACCGTACGGACCTGGCGATTGGGTTATGAGACCCTGGTGCTTAGGAGGATTTTGGTTTTCCGTTTGACTGCTTTGGGTTTCCAGGAGTTGGCAGTCTGGAGTGTCGGTGTGATTGTCTGTGCATGGAAGATATTGCTAGGTCGTGTTGAAAAATTGTAATAGGGAAACTTCTGCTGCTTATCGTTGTCGTTGAGCCCCAGATTGCAATTCGAAGTGCGGAGAATCCTTAATTCGAAGCTCATATGATCGGCGTCCTGCATAGTCTCGTGCATAGTGAGGCGCTGGAAATTCGTCCCGCTGGATTAAGAGAATAATAGTAGCTCAACAGAGAGCTGCGAGCCATTGAACCTTTTCCCACCACACATTTCGTGCCGTCTCTTCACCTCTGTGCACAATCCATATAATTTTGCGGCTTGCCGTATTCCAAATGCACTCTTGTCACATCATTGTGAACTTGCACCCGGAGACCTCATAGACCGTCTCTTTGCTCCCGTTGTTCTCCTCAACATCCATCCCAGATCGCGGCCCAGTGGCAGCTTCAACGTCTTCTTCTCCAGAAAGATACTTCGCCTCTTTGCGCCCTTGCGCAGCTCGCTTCTTCGCCAACCACAGTCCGAACAGAGTAATCATGAATGCCACAGTCAGGATGATCGCAATGATGGAGAACCAGAAGAGCGGGCCTTGGGGTCCAAAATTGTAATCCCAGCCCCTGTGGTCGGGCATTTTCGGTAGTTCTTGGGCACCAATCTTGATGGTGTTCCAATCGCTTGAGTCGTCAGCATCAGTGTAGATAGGAGAAGCCCTGAAAACGATGGCACCAGCTGCTTGAGCTGTGAAGTTGTAAGAATAATCCTGGCCGGCCGGTATCGAAGTTGGCGGAATGAGCGGGACATCAGATTGAGGATCGTCTTGAGTTCTATGTGACTAATCAGCTTTAGATGTCCCAGTATGTGTCCCATTCCGAGGTACCTACAACACGTGGTCCCAGTGAACAATGATGCTCTCAGACATACCATTATGGACTTTGATCTCAACGCAATCGCTCTGGGCGAAGTAAAGAATGGGCGCCGGCTTCTCCCAGTGCGCGAGTGTCACGTCCCTGGTTTGAACTCGAGACTGATCCATGGACTGCAGGAAGTAGATCTCTTTCTTGATCAAAGCGCCCTCACTAAGGATTGAGGACATCGCCAGGACAGCGCAGAGCGCGAGCCAGCGCGATGCTGAAATGGGTGACATTACGTGAGAAAGCGATTATCTTGACGCAAAGTCGAGCAATAGCGCAGAAGAGAGGAGTAGGATAAGAGAAGAGACGATTCTCTATCAGCAGTGACCTCGCTGCCTTCAAGTTCTTTCACTTACCCTTGCGCATTGTGCACGAGATATCTGCAGTCCAGTCCTTGTGTGATCACATCTCTGTTCATCGAGTGACGGGTCGCGCATCTTCGATAACGGATGGCATGTGTTCGGTCTCCGTAATAACTCTGTTCAATGGCCGATGGTGGCCCGGAGTGAGAAGGTTGTTGTACCCATGGCGATGCCCATGTTGCTGATCGAGCTTATTCGAAGGAGTAGCAAACGGCATGGCAAGAGCTTGAAGGACGCAGTATCATGCTCAGGACAACGAGATGCTTCCCAGACCATGAAGATGGTTGAGGACTCATGGGAACGCGACCCGTGGTGAGAGCAAATTCCGAGATATCGGCCAGGGAGAGGCTGAGTATTCTGGCCGGGGCTGAACGAAGGGAACGATTTGCATTTTGAGATCATCTTGGCATGTCGTCTGAGCGAGGCCGGTGACGTTATCGTAGAGTTGATGCTGGGGACCACCGTATTCGCGTTCGTCAAGACTTTGGTAGCTTGTGTGGCTGCTCGATGGTGGTCAGCCATGCAAGGGTCAGTATTCTGTCAATAGCGTGATAGAGGCCATTTCAGGCCCTTCCTGGTGGCGATGCTTGTTTCTGCGATTGAAACGAACTCTAGACTTATACGTCGATCTCGATGATGGCCGTGTTGATGGAACACAGAGCGAGGTGATGTTGGAGAGCGAAGTTGGCAGTCGTGGAACCTCGAACGCCTGAGGCATCAATAGCATCAATGACGGGCCGAACCTTCAAAGTTATCTGTAATTCTAACACAGCCGGTTTCCGATGAGATTCCAAAACAACAGCCGGGAAGAGGGGCTGCGTAGGCTCCCCGCTGCTGTTCTTGTCGCTGATTCGGAAGTGAGGCAGAGTCGGACAAAGAATACCGGCTGCGCCTCTGCCAATACTCGGCCGAGACACCGCCATCCGCTTATGCTGCGAGCCACAGTCCGTGATGACGACGGCCGCGTCATGGACAAGACATATGCCAGCAACACCGCCTACAAGGAGGACGATGTACTCGGAGTAGGATATATGGATCTTGTAGGCAGTACACAATTGTAGAAACCCATCTTCCTCTGCAACACGCGAGCACAGCGTACAAGCGCCAACCCGATCATCAAAGCCGCCATCATCTTCAACAAGCAAACGCTTCGAAGATTGCTTACCTCACATCTGCGACTACGAGCGATCTCTTGGGCTACATCGAGAACCAGCTCTGTTACCCGCTCTTTGAGTTCACGATCACTTTGCCACTCCGTCGAGAAGCTCCATCCCATCTCGCCGGAGTTTGAAATAACCATGGCGTATTGCTACTATAGATATGGCCAGGAGTACTGTAGAAGTTCTAGATGGTACGATTGGGGTCGGTGGGTATTGCTCGGTGCCATAATCGTCGTTGCGCTGCTGGCGTTCTTCCTGTTCGCGTAAGTAGTCCAGAATTGTGCTCCAGGTGGGCCATACTAACTCGTCCTCCAGATGCATATCAGCCCGTCGCCGACGCAAGGTCGGCCAGAAGCCTCTCATGATGACTGGCTGGGCAGCTCCTGGTCACGGTCCCGTCACCTACAACCCGAACAGACCAGCAAAGAATGGAAACGACACCTACCCGACATATGCTCACTATGGCAACGAGAATGCGGGCACTGCACCTCCGCCGGCGTATGGAGCGAATGCGGATTACTATGGTTCAGGTGCGAATACTCAGCCTGGAACGTACCAAGCACCCCAGTATCCTCCACCTGCGGCAAATCGTGGAGATGGTGTTGTGAGGTAGTGCATTCCTCGGGCGATATGCGTTCACCCACGGTGGCCAGCCACAGACCGGTCCAGCTCCAAATCCTCACATGCTCATTGCTACGGGTCTGCTGAGAAGCTACTCGGTACGATACAAGGGAGGATGGGCAGCATGGGCAGGCTCGCGTCCCATCCTTACAAGGATCCAGTTCACGAAGAGCGGTCTCGAGACTATGAAGTTATGATGAGCATGATCTGGGGGCCATTTTTGCGTGTATTGTACAGCACTTTACGCAATTAAGATACCAAAGCTTTTTCTTGAATGGAGGTCGAAGTATTTATTCCAGTCGAACTTGGCCAAGCTTTCTTTCGCCTCAGGCAGAACTCGTCCTCAGATAAACGCGTACGTGCTGACAGATGCCCTTTCCCATCTCAATCTCCAAACTCTGCTCGAACCCCAGCATCTCCGTTCGAATACCATCAAGATGATGGCCGAGGCGGAGATCGAGGCACTGGCCACGCCAGAATACTGGAATACAAGATATGAAAAGGCTGAGGGCGACAATCCGACCCACGAATGGTTCCGATCGTTTGAGGCCCTAAAGCCCTTCTTTCGGCGTCATCTCTTCGAGAAGAGGGCGCCAGATACTAACCCAAGAATACTCCATTTGGGATCTGGAGACAGCGTATACACATCAGACGGTTCGAAGGGTGGCAAATAGCTAACAGAGACCAGACAATACCAAACGATCTCTCTTCTCTAGGCTACAAGAATCAACTTTGCGTGGACTTCTCCACCGTCGTCGTGAACCTCATGAGCAGTCGTAACCATACAGATTCCGGTATCCAATGGAAATGGGCCGATGTTCGAGACATGAAAGACACCCCCGCCGGCTCGGTCGACGTCGCTTTCGACAAAGGTACTCTGGACGCCATGATCCACGGGAGCCCTTGGAGTCCGCCAGACGATGTTCTGAAGAATACTGGCAAGTACATTAATGAAGTACGTCGACTGCTGAAACACGACGGTGTATTCTTGTACGTCACGTACAGGCAGCCTCATTTCATGAAGCCGTTGCTAAACCGGGATGGAAGCTGGGAGCTCGAGATGGAGACCCTTAGTGAGGATGAGAGCTCGTTCGACTACTATGGGTTCATCTTGGGAAAGGCGGCCACGAAAGCATGATGGCAAATTCGGCTACGATTTGACGCCGATTCAAATGCTTACAACAAGCGAAATCCTGGCACTCTTCCAGGCTACAATCCACCATTCAACCTGAACAAACGCGCAATTCGAGCGCCGACTCGATGCAAAAATGGACAGTTCTTCGGCAACAGCCAACTCCTCAGTTCCGCCGATGATCCGGTAAGATTTTTGGAGGCCCGCAAATGCACTTACAGACATATAACTGACATCTTTCACGATTAGTACAATGTAACACGTGCTGCCGACTGGTGCGCCTCCAACTTCACACGCACAGGCACGGAATGTAACTTCTTTAAATGTTACTTCGGAACCATTCTTCCTCCTCATCCTCAGGCTGGCAGTAGGTTTGGACAAAACTGCGATTTATATCGATACCCGCTGGAAAAAGAGCATGCGACCAAAGTCAATGCTTCTTTCGATGGGCCAGTGCTATCGATTTCAGAGAGCTTCGCATATTCTAGGGTCGGTGCTCCAGCTACTTGCGCGATCCCGCCTCCGCCGATCACATAGTTCCAACGGATCAAGAGTGGCAGGGAAGAGAGTGGAGAGTTATAGAATATGAGAGAACAGTCGCTACCAGAAAGCATGAAGTCACAGCGGGACGATGAATTAAGAGCGAGACTAAATCCCAGACCACAAGATCAGTTGTACAAGCTCTTCATCTCTCGATGCTCTCAAGCCCCCTCTCCTCTCAACCCTCTCAAATATTGATAATCCCACCCCCCGGCTGCGCAAACGTAGCAATAGCCTCATCAAAATACCCCGCAATCTGCCCCGTAATCAACGGCGCAAAATCCTTATACGGACTCGCCAGTTTCGCCGTAATCGCATCTCCCAACTGTCCCGACGCAGTCTTTTGATCCTCCAACGTACTCTCAATCTGCGGACTCACACCCCCAATGATAAGCACAGAATCAAAAGCCGGCTTATGGTTTTCGAGATTCTTCAGGAAAGATTGAAGGTCTGGTTGGAGGGCGAGGACGGCAGCGGCGACTTTGTTGGAGTCGTCGGACGAGAGGTTATCGGAGGCGTTTGCGGTTTCTGTGGCGGAGGAGACGGCGTTGGAGACGTCTGTGGATTGTTGTTGGATTTTGAGGACTTTGAGGAGGCCGTCTAGGTCGCCTTGGTGGAACTGTGTGCATCGTCAGTGAATTGCTTGATGGGGTTGAGTTTGGAGATGGGACTTACGGTGTTCAATGTCTGATTGAGAGTAGCGACGTTGGCTTGGACGAACTGTACGGAGCTCACGATGCTGGCGGCATCGCGCTTGTCGACTTGGAGCGCTGTTGGCAGGGCGGACGTGATGGTGAGCAGAGTGCTCAGGATGACTGAAATGGAGAGCATGTCGGCTTATTGATGGTTACGGTCGATTGGTTTCAAGGCTTCTATGCTGGTCTGGACGATGGTAGGTGGAGACAAGAGGCGCCTGAGGGCACCAGGACGAATATGTACTCCTCCTTCGCATCGTCCTTGGCAGATGAGGCGCCATCAACTCGCATATGCTCGTTCCATCACATGGTGCCATGTTCTAACCCGACGATCCTCAATGGTACCGGTCTGCACCCCAGACGGACAAAGGCGCCATACCCGTGAGAGGTGAACGCTTACCGGAACGTGAAGGCATCTTACCATGTCTGGCAAGATGTCATCTTTGAACGACCAGTCTACGTATATAGGCTTGGTCTGTAGAAGACAAAGAAGACTTACTAGCGTGGTTATCATGTTGGCTAGTCGTACGATATACCCAATAGTAAAGCTTCAAAAGGTGGAGTCAGGTCAAGTGAAGCCTCGAAAGACGCCTCCGCTTCGACGATCATTGCTTCAGCTCGGTACCTGAACGACACGACCAACGACTTCCAACCACCGTCAAGACCACCATCATATGACATCTTGCTCGTATACAAGCCGCGACACGCCTCCCTCGCGTCCATCTCTCAATTCCTCCCATCATGCATAACCCTCTCACCATCAGAGATCCTCGCCATCTCAACAGCACTCAATATCCTCTTCCCTTCCTTGTCAATCATCAATATCTGCATACTCTCGTTCCTAGACTTCGTTCCATCTTTCCTCACAAAAGCGCATATATGGCGATTGGCGTTGCGAAATGTTCCATCGTCTAGACATTCTTCGACCAGGTCCGTTACTTCGACTTCGACTGATGCCGTCCTGTCTCGGATGCTCGTGCAGTACTCAACGAGGAGGTCAAGACCAAGCTGGTTGCGGTCGACCAGCCAGCCGATTTTCGGGTCAACGTACTTTAGGAAGGCGAATTTCATGGCTTGTTCGGTTGCTTCGCCGGACATGATGTCTTTCCAGGCGGATTTGATGTATTTTTCCGTCCAGGTGGAGCGTGTCGCCATGGTTGGGGATTGACGATTTCTGAAATTTAGCAAATACTTGATGATGACAAGATTGGATTGCGAAAAGTTGATGTTGCATAGCCTGTGCGCTTCAGTGCCCATACGAAGCTGAAGGAAGGAGGTGGGGCAATGTCAGCATTCACCAATCTTGATCATGTAAATATTTTGTCTTCCCTGAAACAGGTCTATGCTGACTGCCAAACAACTGCTCAAACATCAACGCTGACTTGTCTTGACTATTTTGTTCTTATGAACGTGCCATTTTTCCGGCTCACACATGGTCGAGAAGTACATGTATCAACGCAATGATCTGTCTACTATGCCTTCGCGGCCTTCAGGGTCTGGTCAATGATCCGCGATATAGCAATGAGCTCTTCATCTTGCATGTTCCTGGTTACCAATTGGATTGACGTGGGAGCACCGTCCACGTCTTCGGCATTATCTGCGGCGGTCAGCATTCCGGCTTTAGAATCGAGCAATTCAACACGTACACTTCCTCAGAGGCTCCGGTCTGGCCAATGACTCGGTATCAATGGACTTGTCTGCTTTACCAACGGGGATGATCAGGGCCGGGTACTACGTGTTGTCAAGTGATTGCTCAAAAAGGCTGGCTGGTAAGCGTCACTCACTGCCAGTAGATTCCACAACGTCGTGTAATGTGCAATTCCGTATTCATCATGAGGAACCGCTGTGGTCTGCGCGGGTGGGCAAAGGACAACGTCGAGCTTGTTCTTGACCCAGAGGTCGTGCCACAAAGCCTTGTATTCTCCGACCAGTGCATTGATGTCGAACAGTTCCTCAAGGGTGTATCCACTGAGTCGATTAGTCTGCTCTTGAGATGGGATGAGAAGGTGGTTAGGGGGGCTTACGTCTCCGGCCTCTTGTTCACAATCTTTACCGTCTTTGCCAACGACGGGATCAAGGGTTCGCCGCCCTTCTCAATGTTCTTGAAAGCAGTATGAGTATTGTCCATGCTCCAGTAGTCAGTGGAAAGATCTATAGCCGTACTCAGGGAAGGTGTGTCTTTCAGCTCAAGCACTTCAAAGCCAGCGGCTGCCAGTGCCTTCGCTGAAGTCTCAAGCGCTCTGCGGACAGGCGGATGGGTAGGGAATTCGGGGTCTTCGGCATAGTACCCGATCCTGATCTTGCTAGGCTTGGCGTCTGCTACAGAAGCTCGCCATGGGTAAAATAGGGTGGCAGGATCCTTGTTCCAGCCTTCACTTTCAATCACGGATTGTGTGAAGAGCACGATATCTTCGAAAGTGTTGGCCAGTGGGCCGGTACATGCAGGAAAGCCGGGGCTGCCCTTTCTGCTACCGCTTTGTTGGCCACCTGAAAGGGATCAGTACTTGAGCGTTTCGCTCCATGAAGACATTACGTACCGTGTACGATGCGATGTGGCGTGGGCTTGAAGCCATAAGTACCGTTACAGATCGACGGAATACGAATGGACCTAAGTGGCAAGGCAATCAGCATTGGTTGGGCGTGTGACACCTTGCTTCGCTCAGAGTCCACTTACCCTCCAATGTCGGTGCCCACGCCTATTGCTGAGCCTTTGAATGCTACCAAGGCGCCTTCACCACCAGATGAGCCGCCAGCGGTGAGGGTGAGCTTGTTCGGGTTGAGCGTTCTTCCAAAAACATTGTTGTGGCTATCGGCGGTCTGGACGAGGTCAGCTAGAGCTCCATTGTCGAGGTAGTATATCCATACCATGAGTGTCTGCGGAATGTTGGTTTTGCAGTACAGAATGGCACCGAGCTCGAGAAGGACATCGACAAGAGGAGAATTCCCGGGATCTACCGGGTTGTCAAGGAACGAAACGAAGCCCAATGTTGATTGTGTCCCCTTGTATTTGAGAGAATCTTTGATCGATATCGGAATGCCATGCCTGTTACATTAGTCGAGTGCTTTCTGTAGAAGGTCTTGGACACATACAACGGCCCAACAGGCTTGCCATTCTGTGCAAGATACTCGTCAAGTTGTTGACCTCTCGCGATACCCTCTTCGAAGAAAGTCTCCGTTAAGCAGTTGATCAATTGTTGAGCAATTGCAGCTCTCTTGGAGAAAGCAGTCGCAACGTCTACGGCCTTCAAGGCTCCGGACTGAACGGCTTTCCCAATAGCGGCCGCATCTTGCTCGGTGATGTCGAGCTCGGCTTGGCTCAAGATACCGGATTTAGCAGGAACATCCAACACTCCCCCGCTAGATGTCTCGTCGCCATGCAAATAGTCCGAGAGTAGAAGCCACTCCTTTGGGATCTTGGCAAGATTCTCCTCTCGCTTGGCCGCTGCTTTGGTCTGCCAGTCGATACTCCCCATCTTGAATTATGTTGGCTTGTGTACAAATAGCCAGGCTGCTCCTGTCACTCTGGACAGGGCGATTTATATGATTTCGGGGCCGAGGTCAACCAAGATGTTGAAGGATGCGACGCGACTGTGCAGTCACCACGTCCAAATGGGGTACTCCAGCTGTCTCTCATGAGCTGCTGGCCACCTTACAGATCAAGTTACAAACGAAGCAAGGCCGTTATGCTATGACCACGTGCTGCCAAAACCGCTTCGGCAAGAGATGTGCGGCGTGCGATTGGCAGAATCTACACTGCAGGACCTTTGAGTAAGGTGGCCGCGGACAAGGTGGTCACCAGCGCATGTGATAGGACTAACTCTAGCAGCTGGCCGGTGGCCGCGGGCCGCGGATGCGATACGATAGCCCGGGCGGAAACCGCTGACTCATGCTCCGTGCAAGTGCCGACGGAATAAGGTACTGCTCAATGGACATGATTGAGCTTGAGGAGAGCTGGAGCTTTCGAACGGATGTGACTTGCGGAAGATTCACCCACCGTTGTAGTTCTAGCGGCAGGTCCAAGCGCAACAGAAGACCAATCAGGACAAGCGCGGCTTGACAGCCAGACGCGAGCAACGCGAATCCCTCTCTGCTCTGAACATCTCAACAACATCAGGTCTCCATGCTCATTTCCATATTGTGCTCCGTCCGAACGAGCATACTCTGAGGCTTCCGAGGCGTTCGTGCATGCTACCATAGCGGGACCGGCTCATCGGCATGGCCGCAAACGGAGGTGAGTGTCTGCCAGCTATCTTGGCAGAAAAGCAGCTGACATGGCCATAGATGTTCCCGTTCTCGAACGACTGATACGCCAGCTTGAGCAAGATCCAGGCCTCCCTGTGAATAATCCAACTCAGTCGTACTGGCAGCTTCCACCTACTAGACCCATCACTGATATCCAATCCACGACCTTGTCCACTGACACAGATGTGATCATCATTGGCTCCGGCATTACTGCTTGCAGCATCGCCGGTCAACTTCTTCACGATGATCGTGGACTCCGCATTGTCATGTTGGAGGCTCGGACTGTCTGTTCCGGTGCCACTGGTCGAAATGGAGGTCACATCAAAGCCGTTCCCGAGGTGTCTTACGCAGACCTCGTTCCGGCAATTGGCAAGCAAAAGGCTCAGGAAGTCGTACATTTCATTTTAGCCAACGTAGAGGCATTGTTCGAATTCACCAAGTCCTTGCCAGGGGAGCTGCAAGACCGCAGTGAGGTGCGAAGAGTGGAGTCATTGAATCTCTACACCGATGAGGAAGGCCTGTCACGAGCAGCTAAAGCTATTGAAGATCTTGGACGTGACATTCCGGAGCTGGCGGGTAGGATGCGGCTGTTGACCAGGGCAGAGCTGTCTGAGAAGTATGGCATACGCAACGTCGTTGGTGGTGCTTCTTCCAAGGCAGGAGCTGCTTGGCCGTATCGCCTCATCACTGGCATACTCTCTGATCTTCTGGAGACACATGGCAGCCGACTGAACATTGAAGCGCTAACGCCGGCACTGGCGATCGGGTACTCGGAAGAGGATGCTCGATACAACGTTGAGACTCCCAGAGGCATCATCAAGTCAAAGCACGTAATCCACGCTACCAATGGCCACGCAGGCCATCTACTGCCCGGCATTCGTAGGAACCTGTTTCCAATGCGCGGGCAAATGACCGCGCAAACTCCAACCGAAGGCTTTGGAGTACAAGGCGGCGAGCGTTCTTGGGCCGTCACTTACGATAACGGCTTCGACTACATCACACAAAGCGGCAAGTCTGGAGAGATCTTTGCTGGTGGTGGTCTCGTACTTTCTGATATATTTGAAGAGCTTGGGAACCCACGGGATGATGAGAATGCGGAAACTCCCGTGAAACAGCTAGAAGCAATGCTTGGCGTTGCCGTGGGAGAGCCAGTCCGCAAAGACACAAAGGCTACCTGGAGCGGCGTGATGGGTTTCACGTGCGATGGCCTCCCGCTTGTTGGTCGACTGCCGAAGAAAGCCACTGGCAGAGTTGGTGAGAACGAATGGATTTCTGCCGGCTACAACGGCTACGGTATGGCAAATGCATGGCTCTGCGGCAAGCACATCGCAGGCATGCTGCTGGGACGACAAGACAGGCAGTCAATCCCGTCGGCGTATGTTATCACGGAGGAGCGACTGGAGACCATGGAAGTGGAAGGAGCCGCGCTGCATTGGTTCGATCTGTTCTCCAACTCCAGCAAACGCAAGACGTGAGATTGCGAGCAATCTCACGAACCCTATCATGGCCTGAAACTTCCATAGCACAACAGAGAACGTCGCATGCCTCGCGATAGGCCAAGCCGAGCGGTCTTCCGAAACTGGAAAGCAGAGCCTAAAGTCACAGATAGCTCGCAGGCAACTCCCATTGGCTCAACAGCTGTCGACTGCGCGCATGCATCTACACTCCACGTGCTTCGCGACGATCTAGGATGTACACAGCGGGCAAAGGAAGATAACAATATATCGACACGGTTTCACGAGGATGGAGGTCGGAGGTCGACAGAGCTGTCTCGAACTATTTCTCCCGGCATTCACACGACTGAAGTCATGGAGCTCGATAGAAACACGTTTCCTCCTGGCACCATTCGTCTTGAGCAAGGTGAGTAGCTTCCGTCAAGGGCAAGTCGACTTCAGCTGACATACTGCAGTTCTGGACCACAAACATGGCGAGATCATTCTACATCCGGTCCCAAGCACCGACCCGAACGATCCTCTTAACTGGCCAAAATGGTACAAGGCGCTCAACTTCTCACTCGTGTGCTTCTACACCCTGATGGTCTTTGTTAACGTTGATATCGGGACGGTAATTTGGGCAAACTTGGAGAACGAACTTGGAATTTCATTCGATTACCTCATGATCTCATTTGGAGTGAACACAGCAGGTCTCGCACTGGGATGCGTTCTCTTTATCCCCTTCGCTCTCAAGTATGGCCGCAGAGTCATATACTTAGTATCCATTGCTGTAAGCATGGCGACTGCCATCTGGCAAGGGCGTATGCAGACCACTGGAGACCTGATCGGAGCAAACCTGCTGTCTGGGCTGGCAGGAGCGACCAGCGAGACGATCTGCCAAATGACGATTGCCGATGTGTTCTTCGTCCATCACAGAGGATCCCTGAACGCCATCTACCTCCTCATGGTCAACACTGGATCGTTTTTGGCTCCGGTCGCTGCGGGCTACTCTGCCGAGTCCCAAGGCTGGCGGTGGATCTGGTGGTGGACAGCTATCCTGCTCGCTATCACTCTAGTACTGTACATCTTCTTGTACGAGGACACCAAGTACTCTCCGATTCAGGCGGCCGGCCAACGAAGCATTGCCTCGGAACATGGCACCCCGACATCTGCTGACGGCAAAGAGCCCGAACCATACGTTGTTGAGGTGACCGCCCACAATGTCCGCCCCATCGACACTTCCATCCCTCGCAAGACATACTTCCAACGCATGGCGATTCTGAACACAACGCCAGGTTGGTCTACTTTCGTCCGCCACATCTACCAGCCGTTCATCGTCCTCTTCACCTTCCCAGCCATCAGCTACGTCGCCCTGACTTTCGGCTCTTTGCTAGCGTGGTTCAGCGTAGCAGCGAACATCTACAGCGTTTACTTCACTTATCCGCCTTACAACTTCAGCTCTGTAGGAATCGGATTGATGAATCTTGCACCGTTCGTTGGATGTCTTACTGGGGCTATCTATGGTGCTTTGACTGCGGATCGATCCATTATCTGGCTGTCTCGAAGGAACAATGGTATCTTCGAGCCCGAAATGCGACTCTGGTCAGCCGCTCCTGGTGTGATCACTATGCCTGCTGGGTTACTTTGGTTCGGTTTGTCAATTGCAAACAAACTCCACTGGAGCGTACCTGCCGTTGGATTGGGCCTCTTTGGCTTCGGATCCACCGTTCTTGGCGGTAAGGCCTGAAACTCAAAGGCGAGCCCACGTACATTTGGCTAACAGGAAGGCAGACGTGGCTCTAACATACAGCATGGACTGCTACGCACCCATCATTGGAGATGCCTTGATTGGCGTCGTCTTCGTCCGAAATGTCTTCGCAACGATCATCGCAACGACCTTGACACCTTGGATTGCCGGAGTTGGTCTAACGAATACGATCGTGATGTCGGTTGTGCTGGCGGTAGTGATGTCACTTCTCATTGTTCCAATGATGATATATGGCAAACGGATGAGAGTATGGACCGCAGATCGACTTGAGACGATGGCTGCAAAGCAATATGTCTCAAGGCGGGACTAAACACTGGCCTACTTTCTCGGCTTTCTCTTGACCACTATCGAGAATCAAGAGCCTGCTGTGCGGTTCGAGAGAAGAAAGGAACTTTTCCTCCCCTAGAGACATTCGAGCTACCGCAAACCCCATGCGGAGAGAAGACCTCGCGTACAAGTTCGCATCTCCGACTGCGGCCGCGCTCCAACCGCGTCCGCACGGTACCTCTCTCAACACAGCAAGCTTCTTGGCACATCGCGACCAACGACACGCAGAGCAGCATACTGCTAGCCCATGTCGAGTCCACAACAAGTCGATAGTGCTTGCGACACAATAATGGAGCACATGGCGATGATGCATTCGCGAGGGACGCTGTATATAATGGTAGACTGCCACCAGTCCACAGAACCGTCGATCCGCTCTCAAGTCACTACGACTGCTTCCTGTTCATCGATATCACATCCCTTACACCAAACACCATTTACTCTTCGCACATCCACCAAAAACCACAAATCCTCTCGCCTTTCACCGCGTTCTCTCTCCAACCGCATTTATCAAAGTCTCCAATCTGTCTGGGCGGCATCAGCATAGGCGACACCTGGGCCTCCGCCTTTGGCAAAAACGAAGGTGCCCTCTCTCTCCTAGACGCCTTCTACGCACAAGGCGGTATCTTCATCCATACATCGAATATCTACATTTCTGAAGACTCAGAACGCCTCATAGGCGACTGGATGGCAAAACGAGGCGTCCGAGATCAAATGGTCATCGGAACGAAGCATTCGGCACATTGGAAAGTATACGATGAGACCATCCCCTTACAATCGAACTACACGGGCAACTCCGCAAAAAGCATGTGCATTTCCGTCAGAGGTTCTCTGGAGAAGTTGAAGACAGACTATATTGATATTGTTTACGCTCACTGGTGGAATTTCGGCACCTCCGTCGAGGAAGTAAATGACACACCTCTATTCCCTCGTGATGCCACGACAAGTACTCCATCTCGGAATCTCAGATACTCCAGCCTGGGTCGTCGTCAAAGCCAACGCATACGCTCGCCAACACCGCCTCACGCCCTTCTCCGTCTATCAAAGGAAATGAAATCTCGCCACTCGAGACAATGGAAGCCGAGATAATTCCCATGTGTGAGGATCAGGGGATAGCCATAGTACCCTAGGCAGAGCTAGGTGGTGGAAACCTGCTCTCTCCCGAATAGCGCGAAACATCGAGAACGACCGAAGGCGCAAGATCGACTTCCCTATCTGGAGAAAGACATGTCAAGATTTCGGAACTCTTGGAGACCCTGGCCGAACGGAAAGGGACGACGTTTCAAGCCATATCTTTGGCCTACCTCTTCCGCCAATCAACCTACATAACCCCCATCGTCGGCGTACGGACGAACGAACACGTCAAGGCCATGCCGGAAGCGTTGAGAATAAAGCTTTCCGAAGAAGAGATTGGGTTGTTGCATGGGGCTAGCCCATTCGATCCACTATTCCCGATGAACTTTCTGTTCACCTTTCGAAAATACTGACCGTATCATGTCAGGAAGACGACGATGTGGAATAATCAACAAATCCAGATGGTGGCGTCGATCGATGCGATAGCCAGACAGGGGCCGAGTTGAAAAGGTCTCAATGAAGATGTTGATGCTGAAACGAATGGTGTTGCAAAGCAAAATTGGAGAATTTCATTTTCAGTCTCATGCCATCACCTGACCTGCCTAGCGATAACAAACCAATGACTTTCCTTTCCACTCTTCGCCTCTTCGGGTGGGATGAACAGCTCTGTTGCTTCATCGATGATTTCAAATCCCTGGTCGGCCAGCAAGTGCTTCCAGCCCTCACGCGTGAAGAGGGTGACTTTCGGCCAACTTCCCATGAACAGTAACGGGATATCTCTTGCACATAGCCCATCGGCGTCGTAGGTGCCTTCCGTAACAGATAGGTCGAGGTCGTCCGCCGGGATGGAACAGATTGCGAGAAGACCGCCGGGGTTGACCCAAGAAGTCCATTTATTTGCGAGGGATTCGATCTCCTCTCTGGTGTAATTTGGACGTATTAGTTTGGTGAGGAAGTATGGAAAGCTTGTTGTCTTGACCTACCTGTTCAGAACGAACAAACTCAGAATGTTGAGCACGACATCATACTCCCTCCCCTCCTCCTTTGGCGTCCAACTCCGAATATCTCCCACTTCAAACGTTCCGTTCGGTACAGCTTTTCGACAGAGCTGGACCATCGTTTCGGAGATGTCAACTCCCGTTACATGGTGACCAGCTTGGGCTAGTGAAGTAGCTACAGGGTGGCCTGTTCCGCAACCCAAGTCCAGTATTCCTGATGACGGCTTTGCGAGCTTCAAGAGCCGGTCGATGAATGATAATAGCCCCTCATCGTGCGCAAAAGCGGTTTCATAGCTTGCGCCAATGGAGTCGTAGAAGGATTGGGCTGCGGCATCGTCTGGAGCGCCGTTGGTTCGGTAGGGGTCAGTCATCTTGAGCGCGGTGACAGTTTCGTAAAAGCAGATGGTACGGGTAGTTTGATTTTGATATCTGTGTAATTCATATCGAGATTGCTGCAGCCTGCGAGCTCGTAGTAAGCGGAAGGATGCAGCTGCAGCTCTCGCGATGCTTGCTTCCGATTCGTCTTCTTTACCAGATACGGTGAAGGAAGCAGACTAGTCCTACTTTTTCAGGCTCGTCCGCTTGATTCCAACTGCCAAAAGGATCATACCGGCGCATATACAACCATCCTCAGCTTCCTGATCGGCATGCGCGGCACTCAACGACTGTCCAACAGCTTCGCCTGCAAAATCACACTTCCCACGACAGTCGAAACACTCGTGAACAGATTCTTCATGAAGGTCATAGCGGACATCGTAGCAGTAAATACCTCCTTCCTCGTATTCGCCTGCAGCGCAATCAGCGGCGTCTGAAATATTGGCCCAGCTCCAATACCAGCAACAAGCTGAAACAGAACAATCCCCTCCCAGGCCAGCTTTCGCCGAAATGAGATTGGAAGGCCCGTGCCAAGCGTCAATATCACAGTATCAAAATATATGGGCCAGATGTATTGTCCAGTCCGCTTCACCAGTATGCTGGTAGCGCCCGTGCACATCGTGAAAGGGACGACGAGGGTGGGCAAATATAGTGCGATTGCCTGCTGAAGTCTAGAGCAGATGGATGATGAGCCAAGATCTCTTCGTCCTTACCTTGCTGTTCAAGTGAGAATGTTAAGTAATTCCTGCTTCCGTCATTCATGCTCGCTCCCAATGCCCCATGTCCGCGATGCTGTCTATCGTAAATACCCAATCTCTGCCTATGCAATGCCATATCTCATTACCACGTTCAAGCAAGATGCCCTTCGTGCACGGGCAGTCGATCTGGCCCACCACATCCCATTCTCGGGAAGTTGCTTCTTCAGAGACTTAAAGGCTTGCCAGCTGCTCATTTCTGATTTAAACTGCCTCACGCTGTTGTGGGCTCATGTTGCCACGTAGAAATATCTGTCTGAGAAGTCGCCGGTCGAGCAGTCTCTGCTTGAGGTGGCGTTGGATGGAAAGCGTAGCCGTTGGTGAAAGGTGCAAGCTTCCTCAACACGCCGTCCTGTTGTTGCCTCTGGAACGAGCTGGGTGATTTTCTTGAGACTGCAGCGTCTGGGTCCTGGCCGACAACCTCTCCAAGAAAGACATTATGTCCAATCACGAAGCCAAAGAAGTCTGGCTCAGAGAGCTGGACGACTTGGCATTTCAAATTGCCAATGTCAAACCATTGGCCATCGCGGAACGAATTAAATCGATCAGACCAACCCACGTCCGCAATTCCGTATTGCCTCGCGAACATGCGCTGCAGCCCAGAAATGGACTTCCCTGTGCAGATACGAGGCACACGTCCAGTGGAGTCCTTGAGCTGCGTCCTCAGGTACCATGCAGATGTCGGGACTGGCCTGAGGCGGTGAGTCTCCAGGATGCGGACTACGTGGTACTGATGTTGTCG
The DNA here is from genome assembly GCA_031771865.1 of Nothophaeocryptopus gaeumannii. Classification (NCBI taxonomy): domain Eukaryota; kingdom Fungi; phylum Ascomycota; class Dothideomycetes; order Mycosphaerellales; family Mycosphaerellaceae; genus Nothophaeocryptopus; species Nothophaeocryptopus gaeumannii. The sequence goes on along the minus strand of JASISA010000042.1, from coordinate 2,122,105 downwards.
CACGACATCCAGAATGCTATCTGCTGCGGAAGTCGCGATGCCGGGCGCGTTTGAGGTTCTTGGATCGAGCACTGGATCTATGATGACTGCGTCCTTGGTCGTCGGGTCTGCCACGATCCATTGCCAAGTCTGAGTGGAAGATTCGAAGAGGGTGTGTACGAGAGGCTCCAGACCGCCGACAGGTATCTCCACGACCTGCAACGCGTCCATTCTCGCGTCGAATGGGTGGTGTTGTACCACTGGCTTTCGGAGGGAGGGAGGAGATGTCCTAGTCATCCAAAGTGGCGCCGTCTAAAGTCCAGATGGAGTGCAGATGAAGTTCCGACGTTGCTATGGAGATGGACTGAATGGACGCGCCCGATGGCGAGGATGGTGTCGTGGAGATGCGGAAGTCAAGAACGAGGAAATGGTAGAGACTGCAGCGCCGCCATCACACAGAACAGAGAACAGATGCAGCAGATAGCGCGAGGTGCAGGCGGTGTAGTGTGGAGTGGTGTTTGGTGTAGATAGCGGCTCACGAACAGACGATGCCCCTTTGATCAGGCCATCAATCTTGGGCAGCGGTCGTGAAACCGGGAAACGTGAAGAGATTCGTCGTCGGCATTCGGCAGCGCCAAGAAATGAGATGAAACAGGGGATGGTAGCCTTACCTCTATTCTACTCTACACACCTCCAACCACACCTCTCCCTCCAACCACACACCTCCTACTTCACCACATCACAATCGACCTTCTTAACTCCACCACCACCAACATGTTTGAAGCCGGTAGCCGCATACAACATGCACACCATCACTCGAATAACGGGTCAGAACAACTCCTACTGGCTTGCTGGGCCACATCCTGGACACGTTACACCCGCTAACAAACCGGGACTCGCTTTGCCGGATCCTTCACAATTCTGGCGTGAACATTGCATCAGGCACCAAGGACTCAAGATATGTGGGCATTTGAAAGCACTGCAAACGATATGACCATGTCGAAGACCTGCAGTCAGGCGTGGAGTGAATGATTGTTGATGCTGACCCAGATTCTTTAGGGAGCCACTATCTTCTCATTCCATGCTCGTTCCTAGCGAATGCGAATACTATCATGACTTCCTCGATGATTCTGTCCAGCACCTGGTTCTTTTCTTCCAAGCCAACTACTCCTCATGCTCTCCATATCCGATCTCTCCAAGGGCAGCGGTCGCAGCCACCAACAGCGACTCATTGCCATAGACAAACCGCGGGCCGATGTAGAACCCTGATGCGCCCCATGCGCCTAAGCCAAACGAGACCATGATCTTCTCGAAGCTAATATCTCGCACTGTCTGTACACCAAGACCACTTCTCGCGAGGTTGGCCATCCAAACAGTGCCACTGCTGGTGCGCGACCCGTACGCAGAGAAGATCTCGACCAACACACTATTAAGACCAGTACGACCTGGCTCGCGGCGGAAGACGATGGCCGGACGTAGAAGAGTATCAGAGCTTCGGATAGAAGATTGGGCTGACTGAGGCACTTCGCTCTGTGACTGGATCTGGCTGTTCTGATTTCGAACATCAGGAGCTCCAAGCTGGGGCGGTGGCTGCTCATCAATGCTACGCTGCGTCGGAGCATCAAGCATTCCAGAACCAACAAAGCCATTCGGAAGATGTAACTGACCTCGGACGGGCTCTGAGTCAGCAGCTTGCTGAGAAGTGGCTGATCGAGAGGCCGAATCCAACGGTGCGGTACTTGGGTGAGCCTGGAATGCTCGCCCCATTATGCTGCGGGCCATATGCATCTGTTGCTCCATGAGCCTACCAGTCTGAGCTCTGTGCTGTGCTTCCATCTCAGTGAGGTCGCCCATGTACTGAGGCGCCATCCCATCCGAGAAGCCGTACTCTGAGAGAGCTTGACGCGAATCGTCAGCGGAGCCAAGACTCGCGGATCCAGCATGCTGCGCAGAACCTTGACGATATCCGTGAGCAGTTCTCTGTGGCGTCTGCTGTTCCCCAAGAGGATCCAAACTGTCAGAGCCTGGGAAAGTTCTGTCGGCATCGTTAAGCCTGGAATAGCCTTGGGACTGAGGAGTTCTTGACGCGCCATAATCGACAGGGTTTCTTCGCAAGCTGCGCTGTGGGCCGGCTAGAGCCTGCTGGTCCGATTCGGGTTGATTTGAGAAATCAGGAGACATACCGGGAGACTGTGCAGGTCCAGACGATGATGCCCACGGACTTTCAGGTATTCTCAATCGCGGAAGGGCTACTGGTAGTGTACGATGCCGAGACGGCTGTCCAAAAGTACCCTGAGACGTCGTCCTCGGTCGCCGGCCAAAGGGATCCAGTTCTGGAGGCCTCGTCGCAGCATCGAAATCTCGAGCTAGTCTACGACCTAGTATTGCCCGTCTAGCCTCATGCTCGAGGTCCCGTCGGCGCGCCGGTGGTGCCGATGAGCTAATCACTCTGTCGCCGTAGAGAATCCTGCGACAGAAAGGACAGGTATTGTTGCCCTCGAACCATTTCTTCGCGCACTCGAGACAAATCATGTGGCGACATTCAGTACTGAACGAATTCGTAACGGCTGCGGAAAAGTCAACAATTCTGCTCTTTCCCGGCTCAAGTGTATCGGCACTCACGTCCAAGACAGACCGGGCATTCATCTGCCTTCAATTTGCTATGAAAATCTTCGCGCGATCGGAACGCCATAGTGGTGCTTGATACGTTGTTTGCTAATGAATAAATGAGGCGGCTGCGGTGCTGTATCTTGAGGACAGACAGGTCAATTGTGGAACACGTGAGGACAGATGATGCGTTCTTGTTATTTGTAGGCGGAGCACTAATTTGGAGGAAATCGCTACTCGTGCATGAGCGAACACGTGGAAGGCTCTGAACAAAAAGATTTTGCGAAAGAGCTTACCAGCTTACTGCACTTACTCACTGACCAGCTTCATCATCCATGTTGGGGTCACTTGACCTAAGGAGCAAGTAGCATGCGACCGCAAGGAGGACGATGATCGGGAGCACAAGACAAAATACATGTATGGATCTTGGGACCGGAGCGCAGCTTCCATGTTTGAAATTCGACTACCTACCTCGTCCTCGGGATGATTACGACGCAAGCTGCCTTTGTAGTCTCTCTGACGTTTTATCGCACGCTGCGATAATGTCAGACAAATCTTGCAAGGCTTCTTACGCACAGTGCTCCTGGCTCCTGCTTCGTGCTACCAACCAGAGCGATGGCTTGGGAATCTCAAGCCGAACCATTCCCTCCGCACTCTTCACATCGTGCGCCTTCCTGGATCAGCGGACTCTATACTACCGTTCCTCCTTGCTGGTATCGCTGCTGTTCGAATACGACGAAGGCAGACGTAGCGCGAGACGATCCGGTCTATCTCTGGGTGGGCTTGAACACAGGTCCACGAGATCCCGAGCACGCGCTTGAGCTGCTCCAACAGTCTGCGTGAAGTCCGCAAATCTCTCTGCGTCGAGATGAGTGGCAGCAGGGATAGGCTGGATCACCTTCGATGGAGGATTGAAGCTCAGAACTGGTGTCTGTGGACCAGTAGGAGCTCGTGGGATAGGCGGTGACGGGTCAAAAAGGCTTCGAGCTCGTGGTGCTGGTATAGGCCCAAACGGTGGGACTGATGTTGGCGGAGCACCAAAGATGGACCGTCCTCCAAGGATGAATTCAGGCCCTCCTTCTCCAAGGATGTGTTGAGGCCGCGTTCCCGCTGCAGGTCGAGTCATCCGCCTTCCGCCTAAGTGAAGTCCCGTACGGCACATCGCACATGTTCCGGAGTCTTCGAACCCCCGTCGAGCGCATTCGACGCAGCAAGCGTGGCCACAACTAGTCGTGAAGGCGGGTGCGAGGTTTGGGATATGTTAGTGTCGAGTCGATCGCCAGGAAGTTCAAACCGACTCACCTTCGTGGGACAAATAGGGCCGCTATCCGGCTGTATTTCCTTCAGAAACTCATCTCGAGTTGGGAGCGCCATGCCGACGGATACTGGAGTTGATGTTGTGGTGATGAGGAAGAAGGTCGGAGAAGCGTGGAGGAAGGTCGCAGATCAAGCAACGAAGCGGCTCAATAGTCCTGGCGTTTATGCGAAAACATTCACTTGCGGGGCTCAACACCTCTGAACCCTGAGTGACTCGACCTAGGTTCGGCTGGCAAGCTGAGGACACGTTCACGTAAAGCTCCGAACATGATTTGAATGCTCTTCACTCCGCAGGCAACGAGCTTACGACTTCAAGCCAAATGCGAATTGGGAACATGATCAATGGTGCTTCATCAGAGCATAGTACGCACCTCAAACGTCCTGAAATTTACTACGCTTACTCAACTACCGCAAGAATCTTCCAAGTACCCTCAAAGACTCCTTCGCAGTCCACCATTGAATACAATAGCTTCAACACCATTCCCAATCTAAGGCACATCATCAATCAACATTCGAACCAGAGCACTCTGGATCTTCCAGACATCCGCTGCATTCGGCTGTCTGTGCTTCGATCACTCTGTTCATGTATGCGCCACTTTGATCATCCATTCATCTGCTCAAACGCTTTGCGAGATGGCAAGCTCTTCGCCGTTCTAGCCTTCGGATTCTTCTCGAGCCTGTGCTTCTCGTGCTCCAAAAGTGTGCCAATTCACCGCGCTCTCTGCCGCTGCTCGATCACGAGGACGCAAGTGAGGAAAAAGGGCGCGGAAGTTTTCACGAGACCGATTCTGCGGCTCTCCTTGAGGGTCTCGTGATGGTTGCGTCTCGGCACTGGAAGCCTCGGTTCTTGGACCGCGAGCTTCTGCAATTGTCTGTGTTTGATGGAGTTCCTCTCCGGGCAAGTCAGCCCACACGCCCTCCAAAAGGCTCAAGATCCTTGCTCCACCAGTTCCTGTGGCTGTCGACGCACCTCCGGCCGATTCGGATCGACGTTGAGCGTCTCTGATCAATGAAGCATGACGTTCCGCCTCTTCTCTAGCTATCATGCGCTCCTCGGCTTCGAATATTCTTCGGTATAGGTCAAGAGCAATCGTCAGTTGTTCAGGATTAGCCTGCAGCCTTCGATGTGTTTGTGCATCGATCCGCGGTTGACCTGTTGTTCTTGGGCCAGGAGCTGGCTGTCGTTCTGTGCCACGCTCTCCCACTGCAATCGGTGCAGGATCGGGCACGAGATTTGGACGTACACCATCTCGAGTGAGCGGCAACTGCTGAACAAGATCTAGAAGAGCCGGCAGCGGACCTGTCGCGGTTGGTCGCGATGCTGGTATTCCTCCCTGGTGCGTCTGCGTGCGACACATAGGGCAGTTTGCAGAGCCTTGGAACCAGCGCCGAGCACATTCGAGGCAGAAAGTGTGGCCGCACTCAGTTGTAAATGCTGTCGTGAGTTCTAGACAACGTTAGCACCGGTTAGACTCTGCGTTCGCGGCTCGTAGCTAACGCACCTTCGTAGCAGATTGAGCAGCTGTCAGGTTTCATTTGCTCGAGATAGTGTTCTCGAGTGGGTAGCGCCATGGCGGTGGGAGGCGGCTTAATGTTCGATGACCGAGACGCGATGAAGTTGTGGTGTGGTCAGAAATCATTTCAAGAAGCGGGCAGCAATTTTCGTACAACCCGTTTGCTGCGGCTTCCAGTGGCTTGGCGTGCATGTGAAAGCGTACCGCCTTCACCACGATCTCAGTCAACCTGAAGCTTACGCGCACACTCACTAAAATCTCTGGCTTTCATGTGAATGCTCTCCACGCTGCGAACAGCATTATGCGACTTCGAGCGGAAGGAAGCAGCTGTTGAAAGCTGGGAATACTAATTCCGCCATTAGGGAGGAGCACTTTTCCTCGAAACTTCAACTGGATGACTAGACTGGCTCACCAAACCCCTCGGATCGCCATCGCACGTCATACGATTGCTCCACGTTCTTGAGAGTTATTTCCACAAGGACATCCTTAAACCTCTCCTATCTTCTGCCGAATAACCATCAATCAGACCGATGACCCAGCAGTTGAGAAGTAAGCCATCATCCGACTTTCTTCGAATGCAACCATCTTCGACGCAGCAGCATAACGTTGATTACATGTTTTCATCACTGCCATCCAGCGCAGACTTGATTCGATCTCGCATTCGACGCTGTCGGCGCTGTCGAGGCCTGGAGATGGCAGGGGCATCAAGATCCAGATCAGACTCGTCACTGGTCTCCCGACCCGGCTGCTCTGCAGTCTGTTCTTGAATCTCCTCTGGCCTAAACTGCGATGCTTGTTCGTCGACCGCTGGAGCGTCATCATCCCGCGCAAGTGGCCGCTTTCGACGAGGCATGTCCAGACGCATTTGGGCTCTGGCACGCATGACCCTCTCCATTCCAGGAGGAAGTGGTTGTGCCTGGCTATCAGAGGATCTGGTACTGCTATGGTGTCTTCTGCTGCTGCTCGCTCTATTGCCGCGCATCATGTGGGATGGCATTTGATGGGGCTGATGTGGCGAAGGACCCTGGTGATTTTGAGGCGTGTCTGAAGGCATGCTGAAGGTCCGCGAAGTAATACCGTCGATTTCACTTTGACCAGCTTCTGCGGAATGTTCGTTTTCTTGGGCAAGAACCTTGTTTGCTTGAGAGTGCAAGCAACTTCAACACCAGGCTCCAACCGCGGAGCGCTCGGACGCGCTTCACTTGGATGCCTTACACATCAACTGCAGAGACGCAACGACACCTGTTTCCTGTTTCCTGCGTTTGACTTCTCCTGCCTCGTTTCTTGAGTCAATGCGAATGCTTTCCAGCAACTTCTCGCATCGTACAGACAAGGCAATTGCCGCTTGCGCCTTAGACATGCTTGACAAGATCAAGTATCGAAGCTATCTTTCTCACCTCAGTGCACTGCTCTCGCCTTTCTGTCTCACGTCGCAAGCACAAGAGGTACACAAGCAACTCGATACAGCAGTTATTATTGGTCCCCTCGGACGACTTCCAGGGGATGTCCAGATTGAATGAAAGACCTGCTCTACATCGTGGCGTCGCAAGCCAGAAGGATACAAGCCTTGAGCCGTACACAGATCAAATGCGAGCACTGATTGAGGGCTTGAAGAACATTCATCGACACACCGAGTAGCACGGCGGCATCGTCAAGCTCTGCGTGAGGGTGCAGCGCCTCGTGAACAGCACGTACTATGATGCAGCGACCCTATTGGGATAGAGCTCCAGCAGTCCAGCGGCATGGATCGATGAAGCTTTTGGTGATAACTTTAAAGGCTGCAGAAGAAACCCTTTCCAAGCGACGCTCAAGAGGTTCATGCCATGTTTCACACCTTTCGACAAGTCGTATGCGCCTTAAACGCCAGTCGTCTACAGGTACAGCATCTTGACATCTTTTCGGACGCGCCGAAAGAAGATCCTTGCGAATGGCGTGAACCCAGTCAGGGCGTCTTTTGCAATCGGCTAGGCCCGCTCTTGACGAGAAATTTCTCGTTGGCGTTTGCCAATGTTCGCCGACTCCACCTCAGTCGACGAAGCTTGTCCAGGAGGCTTTCGGAAGCATCTCCGAGAAGGTTTTCGACACGTCGATGAAGATAAGGAGGGAGAAGAGGCATTGATCATCCGAGACCGCAATGTCGCCAAGCTCAACCGATTTCCCAAAGCATTTTCTGGGTTGGGGGATCTATACCTCAAATGGCAGCGTGAGTTTATGGTGCATCCCCAACGCTTTCCAAGACATATGGAGTTCTTCGATATCGTTCCAGAGGGAGTCTCATTGCCGGATTTTTTTAGACAGTTGACCTTTGACGATGTACGCTTCACTGAGGTCGCATTGCGTAGGTTTCTGAAAAATCAAGCACAGCTTCAGCATGTTACCTTCACAGACCCCCGAATCGAGGGCGAGTGGCCACGCATCTTCAGTCTTTTCGAGAGGCATCTCCAAGAAATAGACTCCGTCGTCTTCTTGAACCTCAAACAAGAGACTGGCATATCAAAATTCGAAGGTGCTCCGCCTCCGCAACCACCAGCCCGCAACAGGATGCCCAGACTGTGGCCAAAGAAGCATGGAGTGACTTTGAAGCGAGCGGGTCGAAACGAATGAAAGAGCGAAGTCGTCAAATATCGTTGGTTCAGCTTTGAGACTGACTGGAAGTCTGAATTTCGGAAGTTGAAGGGTTGGAGGGTCGTGCCAAGTGAGCAACATTAAACAGCCCAGGTCGTATACCTCTCGCAATCATGACGACTACAACAAATACCCTTCCGAATCCCCCCAATCTCCACCGCCCTCAGTAAACAACCCGCCATCCGCAACCATAGCGCTCGTAGCACCCGTCGCCGCTCCACTCCCTCCTCCCCCTCTCAGCCCACCACCTCCACCGGCCCTCCCAACAACTTCGGGAAACCGCTCCGTGCTATTCCTATCCACGACCATATACTCCCTAATCTCCACCGTTCCATTCGCAATCCTCTCCTTCTGTTCAGGCGTACAAGTCCGATTCACATCCATCAGGTAACATACCTGCTTAATACTCTTCCAATCATCTAGAACCTCATTCCGAAAGCCGAAAGAATCTTTTGGTCCCGTGGAAGAATACACTTTTGCCTTGCTTCCATAGCCAGACATTGTGTAGGCAGGTTTCGTGCCAGTAGCGACGTCCTTCCCGAAGATAACACGATTGAAGATTTGGTATGCAGTTTCAGGTTGCAGGTCAGGTGCGCCGTGGCCGGCTTGGAAGACCCGGGAAAAGGAGAGGTTGCCGTATTGTCGGACGACGCCACCAATGTAAGAATCATTGGTGTGGATCTGTTCGTAGCCGGCAGAGCGAAAGTCTGATGTATGGGAATAGTTGATGGCGAGGGAGAGGGCTTCGGCACCGATCCAGGGCTAACAGACCACCACACCGATCAGTCAAGAGGCGAGTGGCATTTTGGAAGGGGTTGGAGGCGGCTTACACATATATAATCCCTATCCCCATAAACAAAAGCCACCTTTATCCCCCTCTCAAGAAGATAAGCGAATTTCTCAACCCAGCCTGGCCTCGCAAAATCCCCCTGTCGTCGATTCGCCTCGGTCACCCAAGGACTCCCACTGGACCAATTGACTCTCATCCCAAGGGCCTCCTGGACATGTGGCCTCTGTAGGTAAGCCTCCGCGAATGGTGGGTTCCTAGATAGTGTATCCGGAACAGTGATATCATAAAAACTGCGATTTGATTCACTGAAAGGACCTTGAACGTAATCGTCGCAGAATTTAGCAGCGTCGCGACATATAGCATTGACGGATTCGTTGAGGTTCAGACTAGCGGGGTCGTATTTCTGGGAGAGGTTTCCGCAGGTGTAGGCTTGGTCGAGGCAGCCGCCAGGTTTAGTTAGGGAGTCGGTCATGTTGGCGAGGGTGGTGGCGTTGATGAGGTCCGTGAGACCATAAGTGTTGTTCCGGGCCATTTCGGGGTAGGAGAACCAGGTTAATCCTGTTGAAAGGAAGGGTGTGAGCATGACCCGTTGGCGATTTGTGGAGTGACTCTTTGAGGGATGAGAGGATTGCTTACCGATATCTACACATCCATTCTCGATCATGAGTGTATCGAGAGGCATGACATACTGCTCTCCTTCGACTTTGTGCGTGCCGCTGCGAATCTTCTCATTCATTTCTTCGAAATAAGCGAATATCGCAGGCGCGTACTTTCCGCCGTATGACACGCCAGAGAGACTGATTGATTTGGCCTTGTGCTCTGGGAATTCTTGGAAGAATGTTTGTGCGAACTTCCAAAACGCACGAGCCCCATCAACAGAGCCAAAGGACGTCTTGTATGTATCCGTGCTCGCCCACGTACCGACAGACAGGGTGGTGTTCTGTCCTGGTATTCCAGTCGTCTCGTTGAGAATCGTAACATTCCCATTCACAAGATTATACGAAATATTCTGGAACGTATCGTAGGACAGGCCGACTTGCACTGGCTGATCAACGTAGACCATATTGACCTCATTGTTCCAAGACCAGGGATGCAAACGGGTGGAGTTAGCGTCTGGGTTGACTCTGCAGGGCCCATTGTAGGTCATGGGGTTGCCTGTGCTAGATGCTCCCGGTCCGCCATTTATCCAGATAGCAGTTGGGGCATTTGCAGGATCTTTGCGAGACTCGAAGAACCAGAAGAATGTATTGATTGGCTGAACATGTCAGCTTCATTTACAGACACCTCAATATCAGTACTGACCCAAGTCTGATTGAAGGAACCGAGTCCTGAAAGAGCATTTGGTGGAATCTCGACGTAGCCAGCGAACGATCGCACGCCGGAAGTTGTCTCGCAGATGTTCGTCTAACCGTCTGATCAGCACATTGGTCTGTGAGGAACTGACAAGGAACAACAATACCTGTTTGTAGCTGATGGTGACATTGTTCTTGAATCGAGATCGAATCACTTTGATGTCCTTGCGCTCCTGGGGAAATTGAGCTAATGAAGTTGCGGCCAGTAGTATAAATAGTAGCACTAGCATCGTGAGCGCAAGGTGGAAGATTGGGAGTTGGTGTCGAACCAACTTCTTTGTCGGACGTGAAGTGAGGTGCTACTGTAGTAGTGATCCACGACACTTAAGCTTGGCGATAAGGTTCCCGGCACCCTTACATGCTATTGTAACAGGGGTCAAGTAGGGTTATTCCACGTTTGCCATTGGGCTCGGTCGAAGACGAATCGGCTCCACCGCAACAAAAAGACTGAGTAATCTGTGCTACGGGAATCTTCTGCAGTAGACGTCTCGGCGTCATACTACCTAACGCTCATCCACTTCCCCTCAATTGAGTACTTGTTCTCGTAATTGGAGTGAGAGACAGGTAGGCAATGCGAAGTGAATGTATTAATGATGTTGAATGAGCCAGAACATTCGAGCTCGCTCGAAGAACAATGACGTGTTCGCCAGCAACATCCCAGAAGTTCTCGACTTCGTACAGACAGCAAATCAAGTCGGCTGGTTCCGTCATCGACGTTCCAGAGTATTCGAAGTCGAGGGCGTCCATGTATGGAATATACTGGCAGTATGCGGGGCAATTGTATCGGAGACCTCTGCCTCAGCAATTCCAGATTGGGTACTGGCTCGAGTGGCTTGGTCGGTCAGTGTCTCATCCTTACTGCTGACATCGTTAGATATTTCGGCATCGTCATAAGATCTTTCTCGTTCCAGAAATATCAGACTCAACGAATCTCGCTCTCTATCAATGTCTTGGCCGACCGTGCTAATGTAGAAAGTCGTACAGGCAGACTCAGGTCTTCGCCGACTGCTATTCGCACAGGTCTTACGCCATGACTGACTCCAGCATAGCCGAAGCGAAAGTCGGGCAACCAGGATGGCAGTTGCTTGGCGAGCTCATCAGCGCCACGTGCACGCAAGAATAGGATCAGTCGACTGCCAAAGCCCTTGCCGACCAAGGACTTGGCAAAATAATTTATACTTGGCTCGTGGAGAGCGCATAGTCTGGACGTACATCGAGAACGTCCTCAAAAGCTGGACAGCGAATACAGCCTGTCGCGCGGATCAGAGCAGTCTGATCGAGAAAATTGCTCGAGTAGCAGTATCATGCGAGGTGTTGCTGATCTGCGGAGCCTAGGTTCTGCAGTCTTGAACTTGTCTCGCATGATGATTACCCCGTCAACGGGGTCTCTGGCGTATGGTACTTTGACACCATTCAGCTGATCGAGTCCGTAGATCAGATCAGAAACTATCTCTTGTACGGTCAGCACCGAGCTAGCCTGGCACTTGTAAGGACCCCAGTGCAAGATCGTCGTAGCAGAATGAGCGAGCTCCTGAATGATCCACCGTCTTCCCCAATACCTTTGGGCAGCAGAATGGCTAAGGCATTTGCATGATTCGGTGATATGGGCCAGCACAACGGGATCTGTCTGAAGGACCTTGGCTATACGCTGGTATGCCAGATAACCGTCTGTGTTCGGAAACTCGACATTTGGACATTCGCAGCTACCCACTACGTCCTTAGCCGAGTGTTTTGTATGGCAGTCAGTTCTGTGGATGAGCACTCGACATGCATCTGTCGGATGATCCCAGCGGCAGGCCTCGAGACGCGCGAAGAGACGTGAGATGATGTGGTCTCCTCTCTCAGTCGATCCTTAGGTAAGCCAAACAACCGTCTCTGAAGCTTTGCCATATATGCTTCCCATCATGACCACCGGGGCGTTGCGCTCTGGAATGTCCTTCTGATCAATGCAGATTTGGTCAATCCATATTGTGAGGCGATCAGCAGCGGGACGTATCCTCTGCAACCCTTCAAAAAAATTCCGAATGATGGGCATGACCTTTCCAGTTACGACTACGTGCATCGAACACGTTGCGTCGCCGTTGTCCGCAGCATTGCTGTAGGAGAGGGCAGTGTAGCCTTCGCTGGGAGAGTCATTCAGGTCCAACAGCATCAGATCGCCATAAAGCTCGCTTCCGAGATTTCCGGTTTCCAGTCGAAGTACCTTGATGTAGTTGCTGGTAGGAAGGGCAATATGTTTTTAAGGCCGGGGGAATCCAGGCAGCCGCATCACGCTGAAGCAGAGAGTCCACGAGCGGGTCGACACCATCGGCTGTGCGTTTTGTCGTGGTATCTCAAGAATTGAATGGCTAGCTGTACCTCTCAAGCGGACGACGCTGAATGCCACGAAGGATCCTGAGTTGTATCATAAGTTTTCTTGAGCTACAAATGCAGGTTGAAGGTAGGCACGCTTCAGCCGGCTGGCCGTACGCCAATCAGTCCCGAGCTTGATCCGAAAATCGCGTTCTATGTGGCTCAGGCTCCATGTCAAGCCAGCAGAAAGACGATAGATATGTATCACAGATCCAACGCTGCTGGATGCCAGGGTAGGTGCTGGCAAGTTTGCATCTGCTCATTGAGCAGTCTTGTGGTATCTTCGAAGCGACTTAACGTCTACCGTGAAGCCGTCACGAGTGAGCTGTACACTGTCGCAGCGACTATACATGTAGGTAGTCGTATCAGGAGAACTGAACGTGCGCGAAGTCAAAAGGCATCTGCGCTTCTCGGTCGTGTATCGATACTCCGTATGAGCTTGTGAAAAGACCCAACATCGCGAAGAGAGGAATAGTCCTTCTTGGAGATCAAATGGGCCAACATTGTGCAGCGCATAAGGGACTCCATTGGGCCCTTTAGGAGTGAAGTATCATACGTATCAGAGCCAACAGGTCTGCGATTGCGTCCGAGACTGGCTGCAAAGTTGCGCGGTAACAGCACCGCTTGAGCTTGAAAACAGCTTCAAGACGAGCAACGCTGCTCTATGCTCTTCGCAGTGCCAACCTGAGGCAAGGTCGGCGTTTTCAGTACACCCTGATCGTGGTCAAAGATTTCCGTGGTGTTGTCAATCCAGTGGTGCGACCAGCGCCCCGCCTGTTGCCCAGACTCATTCAGATGGTGAATGGCGACATCGATGTGCGCATCCGTACACCTGAGTCGCTAGATCAATCTTGAGAGTGCCACGTCATTGAAGGAGGATGCTGCACGTGTCTGTGCGATGGAGAAATGATGCATCGCGACCAAAGTACTCGAGTACTCGGCGATCTCGCAGGCAAATAGCACGAGTGGCTGGCATGGCGATGTAGTAGATATGGCGATCAGGGTGCTGGCCATGGTCGGAAGATGAGGCTTTGATTGGGTGTACGTGCGTCTTCCTACCAGCAGCAGACCTACCGCGTGCATTGACAGGCATATCCCCGCCGTCCACGTCTTGGACGTCGTGCATGACAAGGACGGCGGGTAGCAAGATGGGCCAAGTCAGGCTCCGATAGGTGAGTGATGTTGGAAATGCGAAGTCGGGTGATGGTAAATGCAGCAGATGAGGTGAAGAAGGAGAGGAATCTCTATAAAATCGCTCACAAACAGGCTCACTTCGGCACGTGATTTTGTGCCAAGACTTCGCCAGCTTGCAGCAGCGAACGTCAACTTCGAACACTGGAGCAATAACATCTCTCAAACACTGAGTCAACAAATCACAACACACCGCCCACACCGCGACCCCGATATCACTTCGACTGCCACCCCCGATCATTTCCTATCCATCGCCTGACGACAACGCAAAGATGGCCACTGAGGTATGTTCGCCCATCTGCCCTCCCCCACTGCCTGGCCAATGATTGCGCAAGTCTCAACGAATCCCCTCAACACGGCGGTATTCTGCCATGGACCGATTGCTGACTTGTGACTGCTGCAGCGCGAGAGGTACACAGCCGAACGATATCGAGTGCACTTCCGGAGCTTTACTGACCCGCCCACAGCAAGACATTCCTCGCACGATTGTGCGAGCAGGCCGAGCGCTACGATGGTACGTCACAACATGGTAGCACACACAGGAGCAGCTGCTGATGGATACGCGCAGAGATGGTCGGATATATGAAGGTGAGAATAGCAAGATTCGAGTGTCTCGAGACTTGCAGAAGCTGACCCTGCACCAACAGGAAGTCGCAAAGGTAAACCTACACCTTCCGATAAGCCCCATGACAAACAACAGCCATCGCGCAGCGTCCACCGACCGCACAGCATTGCCAGCCCGCCCCATGAATACTGACACGTGATACAGCTCGGCGGCGAGCTTACTGTCGATGAGCGCAACCTCCTGTCCGTCGCCTACAAGAACGTCGTCGGCACGCGTCGTGCTTCGTGGAGAATCATCTCCAGCATCGAGCAGAAGGAGGAGGCCAAGGGCAGCGACAAGCACGTTGGCATCATCCGCGACTACCGTCAGAAGATCGAGACCGAGCTCGAGAAGGTCTGCCAAGATGTTCTTGACGTGCTCGACGACAGCCTGATTCCCAAGGCCGAGACCGGCGAGAGCAAGGTCTTCTACCATAAGATGTGCGTGCAACAATCCTCTGCAAACCGGAAGAATCACTGCAGATAAGCTATCTGGAAAACACACACTGATACATCGATTCCAGGAAGGGTGACTACCACCGTTACCTGGCCGAGTTCGCGTCTGGCGAGAAGCGCAAGACCGCCGCGACTGCCGCCCATGACGCCTACAAGGTACGATGTTCTTGTGCGACCTTCCACGTGCAAGCCCACAACCGCTGATCACTGTCTCAGAACGCCACCGACGTTGCCCAGACTGAGCTCACTCCCACCCACCCAATCCGTCTCGGTCTCGCACTCAACTTCTCCGTGTTCTACTACGAGATCCTCAACTCACCCGATCGCGCTTGCCACCTTGCCAAGCAGGCTTTCGACGATGCCATTGCTGAGCTCGACTCGCTCTCCGAGGAGTCCTACCGCGACAGCACCCTCATCATGCAGCTCCTGCGCGACAACCTCACCCTCTGGACCTCATCGGACGGCGGCGAGCCGGAGCAGGGCGCTGGCGAGACCAAGGCAGAGGAGAAGGCACCAGAGCCAGCGACTGAGCCTCCGACCGAGGAGACAAAGCCAGCGGCTTAAGTGTGATCTTGTCTGATACCAAATCATAGCGGTTTGCGCTTTATCGGCGTTGGGAGATATGGGAGCGTGGAATGACGATGATGTCTTCTTTATCTCGGACAATGCGTCTGTGAGAGAGGGAAAGGCATGGGATGATCATAACAACCTTAACGGAGAGGAAATCGCAGCAAACCCTACCAGCGGATTCGGTCTCCAAAAATACCTCTTCGACCCTTTGATGCCGGAGAGGCAATGCAATTATGCTTCTTCCCTTCCGACACAACACCTTATCAACCTCAACCTCACAAAACACCCTCAGCTTCACCCCACTCAGTGCGTCTTTTGCGAGCGAATCGGCGGTACTCGATGGTGCCTATGGGTGCCTCTGTTGCGTTTTTCTTCTCTTACTCATGCGATGTTCTCTGATTATGGAAAGCGGCTCGCGTCTGAAATTACAGTACGTGGGTCGGGGAGTACCTATGTGGGATGGACGTTCTCATTGAGAGTTCAACTCCGTCCTGCTTTTGCTCTACTGACGGTCTCTACCAAAGCTAGCATTAAGCAGCGATGATATCACAAAAACATTTAAACAAACTGCAGGTCTCACTCTCTACTGATGCAGGTGAAGTTGAAAACGAGGGCAAGCAGCGAGAGGAGCTGACTGCTTGACATGAGGTACTTCTACCTGGCTATTGACTAGATCACAGGTTGTGATCCACCCGTACTATCTGAAGCCGAGCTCATCTACATGCCAGCTCGAAGAACGCGTCGCGACTGGCATGCGAAAACGTCGACACATGAGCAACGGACATTTGGTTTGATTGTGGTACAATCAATGAGCATTTGACTCTACCACAGAATAATTCTCATCCCATCGATCTGCCGGTGTCTCTACTACTTCCGCAGCAGCTTATCGAATATGCTTCTTTTTCTACCCCTCACGAACCAGCCCGCCGAATGCTGTTTCTAGTTACATGGTCCGACATAGATACTCTTCCCCTGATATACCGGGCTGCACATGTCTTGTGCTTTGATCAATTCTGGAACGACTAAATACAGTGTCAGCACGCGCTCAGCATAGCGGAGCGGAGCAGGCATATTCTTCGTGGGACCCGCTTAGAAGTGGTGAGAAAGCGACTTACTGGTGACGGGTGAACCTTCGCAGTCTTCCACGTTGAAGACTGTGACGGTGCAGTGGTTGAAGGCTTTATTGCCGGGGAGCTCGAATTTGAAGGAGCTGAAGGAATCTTCGTCGAGGGTTTTGCATTTGTATCTGTTGAAGGAGGAGGGTTTAGTGGCTGTCCGTCGAACGGTCTGTGGGTGTTGAATGATCTCGGATAGTGTTGCAAAAGGAGGAGGCGACGTCGGCAGGTCGACATCTCTGCTGCGCGGCCGAGTGCATCGGAGGCTCTGACAATCAATGAGGATTGGTGAGGACATACTTCGTCAAATGAACATGTTTCCCAACCTCAGCGTCAATGCTGGTTTTCTCGCCGCAGGTCAGGTCTGAGTAGCGCCAGATTTGGAGGCGATCTTTTGAGAAGGTGGAGGACGAGACGCCGGGTTCGTCGTCTGGGTCCGCGAGGGGTGTAGCAGCTGCGAAGGCGCCGAGAAGGAAGAGGAGGGAGTTGGTGAGTTGCATGTTGAGTGTGAAATTTTGAAGATATGTGATGCTGAAAAGCGGACAGAGTGGCCGGAGGAGAAGGTATGAAGGGAGATGGGTGATATACGTTGACTATTTGTTTCCTCGTCCGCAGAGATGAATGGTATTGCTATGACGAGATGGACCGTCAACTGCGGGCATACTGCTGACATGTAGTCGTTGTTTGAGTGCCAATTGGTGTTCCTGGCCTCCTTGTGGGTGCGATATCGCGGTGAACGCATTTTTGATCTGCCTGAGGGGCAATGTTGGTGTCTTGAATGGTTTTTGAACCGGCGATGTTGATACAAAGCCCAAGCTGCTTCAATCGAGTAGCACATCGGTGGCTCTGATGAGGTCAGATTGAGGGCATCGTTGTCATGAGAGTTCGTGGGTGGGCATCGTGAGGGGAAGTGATGTTGAAAGTATTGAGGGTTGCCTGATCTGGCAATCACCTTGATGGAGTTGCTGACTCTTGCTCCGAAATCCATTCGCTGCTGCGAACAAAACCCGGTCTGGCTTGAACAGCGACCACCAAAAAATACTCTGTTTGCTTTTGTGTTCGGTGCTGTGCCCTTGTCCGTTTCATGTGCTCCGCATACTGATCGAGTGTTTTAGGAGCCTGCGTAGGTAGTGTCGAGCAAAAGTCTGATATCCGAGACTACAGGCTCTTGGCGCCTTGATAAAACCCATCGTAGCCTTTGACTTCTTCGCTCATCTCATGAAACACCATTTGTGCGAATCTTGCATCCTTATGTAGTGTGATACCACAGGGATTAACAACCTGCAACATCGCGCCCACAGCGCCCTCATACCCACTATCCATGACACCCGCACTAATCAGCGCCCCGGACCTCCACAGCGAACTCCTCACAAACACCTGTCCCATAATGTTCAAAGGGATGCTGACGCTTTCGTTGAATTCGACGAGGTAGCTTTCCGCCTCCAGGTGTAATTGTTTAGGCTCGCCTTCGAATCGGATCTTTTCCGTCTTGGGCCCTGCGCGGTTCTGGTTGCTGAAGTCTATGGTTGCTGCAGAAGTCCATTTCAGCACGTGCCGGAGGTTTAGGTCGACGCCGCACGGTTGCGATTGGATTGCTGCGTCGCGGAGGCCGGTGATGATGGAGCGGGTTATTGCGGTTTGGCCAGGTATGATCATTTTGTCTGTTGTAGCCGTGGCAGATTCTGGGCAAGGTGTCATTCGCTGGTAGTGGGCTTTGTTCTACTGTCTGATAGTCTTGGCTCATGTGTCTGTCTAGTGAAGGTGCAAAGTCGATGGTGATGGCAGAAGGTGAAGGAAGCGCGTGCACGGGCCAGCCGCTGGGGTTTGTAGCGTCTGTAGCCTAGCGACCCATAGGACGAGGGACTTACAGTCCAGTGCGGAAAACAGGTCGTGTAGCCGTCGAGAAGTCATAGTCTTGTGTCAGGAGGACAAAGACCCTGATGGGACTGTTGGCTATGTGTCTTGTCCCGCTTCACGAGTCTGGCATTGGTAGAAGTCCCATCGAATAGCTTAACGTCAGTGATCGTTAACCATCTCCTTCTCTTGATCGCTTGAAGAATCCGAGAAGCCTTCAGATCGCGAGCAATGCTCTGAATAGCTTTCATGTGTGCAGTGACGGTGCTTCGAGCGAGTCTTGCCTGCGAATAAGATCGATTCATCGTCCTACCTTCGAGCTCCTTCGACTCGCGATTGACTGCAGCCTGCTCTCCTTTAATGCACGAGTCGGAGCCTGCACAAAGACGAGCTGTCAGGAAGGCCTCCATGCCACCAACCACGCCGGTCCAAGCCTGTAGATCACTTTCGGGTGACATGTACTCTTGCCAGCAGGGGACACTTCTGATCTTCTCAATTCCGGCAAGAGCCGAGTTCGTGGTGGAACATGATCATCTCGTATGCGTCGTCAGGAGGTTGATCCCAGAAGTTGAGCTGTTTCAGCGGGCCAATGTCGAAGAAGCAAGGCCTCACATGAATCTCGACCGTTCGCAAAGCAGACTTCGCAAGTCCGCACAACGCCGTAGGCACCTTCAAGTCTCGGAGTGTGAGATTCTGAGCTTGTTTGAAGATGAGGTTACAGTGTCTCGCCTTGGGGCTGTGCACGAGTTCTGTGACGGTTTCGTCATCTCGGGAGATCGTGATATGATTTCGGATCAAGCTTCGCAAGTGGTCCAGAAGAATTGCTTGGAGACGAGGAAGTCATTGACTCAAGGCCGCGCGAAGAGACCAAAGGGCGATTCAATAACGGACTGGCCCAGCAAGGGCCCAGTAGAGTCCCAGGCTGAGCGCGAGATAAACTGCGTGTTGGGATCATTCGAGTAAGCGAGGTCGAAGATGAGATCCTGAAGCTCTTGCGGAAATTAGAGAAGGCGGCTGGTCGTGGGTGAGGCGATGAGGTTCACGGGTACTTTGTGTGAGAGCAGTGGTTGCGCTGGCAATCGTTCAAGCTCAGTTCTTCGTTAAAGACGCTCTGCAGCCTCCTGCTTAAGGAAGACTCGAACAAACGAGTCGCGGTTGTGACGAATGACAGCGTCATTGCTATCGAAAATTGCATGTGAGCACACCGGACACTTGTCGCGCTCGCGGATGGTCAAAAGGCCTGCTGCGCATGAGCTTCATGCTCGACTCGGTGCACACCAAGTAAACTTACACGGTGGGCAAAACTGGGCGTTGCAGCAGGGCGTCTGGCGTGCACGAAAGTCCACTTTGCCGCAAGAGTAGCATTGTATCGACTCCGGAACGTGGCGAGTAGGACTATTGGTCGTGTCAGGAAGACATCACAGAGAGCAGTAATGGGACAGGATTACCAGGCAACTGTGACAATGGCTTTGTCGAGTCGCACAGCGGAAGCCCTCTGCCGAGCCGTGCGGCTTTTGTTGAATGGCGGAGAATGCTGGACTGGTAAGTTATCACTGTTTTGCAGTCAGCGCCGATGTTGTGTTCAGGACGACGACTGGGCGCGAGAGGTGACGCTCGGGGTTGGCGTCCAGAATCCCAACATATGATAGTGCTTGGGGCGAGCGATGCGCGAGTCTCGCGTCGAAATCCTTTCACTCGAGTATCAGGGACGTGATTCAGAATGTGGATCAAACCGTTTCGTGAACCATGAGGTACACCCTCACGCCAGATGCAGTTTAATGGATGCTACTCACATACGAGACCTCTTAGTGACCGTCTCGCCGAATCATCACAAGCTCCACACCACGACTCGACCATCCACGCCCGCAGTGCTGATCTGCGTGACCTGCCCTGTTCCACCACCATTGTATGCGCGCACCTTGTTGATAGTGTTCTGGTGCACAGTCCTTAACTTGGTATCATCCACACCTCCGCTTCGTCCCTTCAAATCCATAGACCTGAACATGTTCAATGCGCTCTCCTCCCTCGCGGCACCAGCGCCGGCAGCACTCGACTTCTCGAGCGAGCCCGTAAGTTGCCAACCAGATGCCGATCCAGCGAATTTGTACACCTCGCAGTCGTAGCCCGCGCAGACGATCTCGCCCTCGTTGATCCAGAGCAGGTCGGCGAATGGAAGCATCTGCGTGTTGATAGAGATGACAGCTTGCGGTGGCTGCTCCGGTGCCGAAGGGTAGACGACCGTCAAGCTGCTGTCGTGTGACGCGAAAGCCAGGGCGCTGCCACTTGGAGAGAAGCTCACGCTGTGGACCCACCCAGCTGTGGCATTCAGGTACTCTCCGCAGACAGTGTTGAACGGTAGTCTCTCGCCCCAAGCCGAAGGCTCCGGGCGCTCATCCGTGCCCTTGATGAAAGACGAAAGTACTCTCGCATGTCCGTCCGTGCTGCCAGCAGCCATCAAGACACTGTTCGGGTGCCATGCCACACTTGTGACAGTTGATCGAAGAGGCTTCTTCAGGTGCTTGCTAACCCACCAGTCGTTCTCCTCTTCAAAGTAGCAAATGGCAATGATGCGGGCTCCGCTCCCGACGGCGAACTTGCTCTCGTTCGGTGCCCATCGAACGCAAGTAGCAGCTCTGTTGATCCGGAGCAAGACGAGAGTTGGCTTCCATTCTCCAGTCTGGCTAGGCTCCCAGACGTATGCATTGCGGTCCTGGGAAGATGTCACAATGCGGCCTGATCTGGGAGCAATGTCGACACCAGTCACAAGCTTGTCGTGGCCGCGAAGCTCATCCTGCAGCTTGAAGCTGTTGCCAGTGCTTCCGTAGAGCTCCACATTGTTGTCGCGGGTGACGGCCAATGTACGGCGATCGGCGGAGAAGGAGTGGTCGCTGATGGGAGCGTGGAAGAGGTGGTGGACTTGCGGAGCGGCCATTGTGGGTGGAGCAGTGACAGGAGGGGAGGTCTCTCTACTGTCAATGCTGGTGAAGTAGTCAATGGCTGTGCGAGAGCTGAGTTGGAGTTGCCTGGTCGAAGTGACGACGCTCGGGAAGTGAACCGAAATACGATACCGAGAGCTCTATTCTACCAAAAGTTCGACTTCGAACATCAACTCAGTCGCGTGCACTCTACGCCTCGATCGTGTCGCCAACATGTCCACCGCCGTCGCCGCGCCTGGGCAAAATGCTGTCGCCCAAAAGATCTCACCAAACCAATCGCTCTACATCCAGAACCTCCCCGACAAGCTGCAGAAATATGACCTGAAGCGGAATCTCTACATGCTTCTGTCCACATATGGCCCGGTGCTGGATATCACAGCGGTGAAGAGCGCAAAGATGCGAGGTCAAGCACACGTGCTGTTCCGAGATACCAATTCCGCGACGCAGGCAATGCGACACTGCCAAGGGTACGACTTCTTTGGGAAGGTGATGGTAAGCCTATGACAGGAGCCGAACAGCGGAAGGAAGTACAGGTGTTAATGCATATTGCAGAAAATCTCTTACTCCAAAAATCGCTCCAATACACTCGCCAAACTTACCGGCACTTTCCACGAAGAGCCCTCCAAACCCACCGCACAAACCACGAGTTCCGGTGCAGCACCGCCCAGCGCGTTTCCCGCTCCGCCAGGCTCATTGCCACCACCTCCAGCTGGTCTTCCGCCGCCTCCCGGACTACCTGTCAAACCAAATGGACAAATCCCGGCGAAATCTCCAGCAGTGGAAGCCGCCAAAGCAGGCGCAGAGAACTCTGCCAGTCCAGCGTCGACTGTTGGTCAGAAGAGGCAGAGAGAAGAGAGCGACGATGAAGGTGAGGGCAAGGGCGATGCACCCATGGAGGAGGATAGCGGTGGAGAGATGGAGATGAGCGACTCGGACTAAGCAAAGTCACTCAATTGGCCTTCTACGATCATTGGCCAGGACAACCAAAAAGACACAGGAAGCAAGGCGTTCGAAGTTCGGAACACTGCCGAGAGTAGGTATTCTGACGCAAATACGATGATGAGAATACTTTCTAACCCTTTCCAAGCGCCGGGTCAGCTGCTTCTGGCCTTTCCATGAGCTCCATTGGAAGATGAAGTCCCACGCTCCCTCCGATGGCTCCAAGCCAGAGCACCAGATAATCTTCGGGGTCAAGTTCGCGTTCTCCGGTGATCGCGATCATAGCTTCTTGCGTCAAACACGGATGGACAAAGTATACAGGAAGCCCTGATATGGGATGGTCGGTCATACTGAGAGCGCCCATGACTCCCACTGCTCTGATTTGCGGCTTGAAGGCTTCTGGGACTAGCAGGTCGAGCGCCTCATCCGCGCAAAGCCGAGTCTTTTGGCTTGGGCTTTGAATGCTCAGATACAGAACAGGAACCTGATAAGATGGCGAGTGAACGATATCGCATGTGATCAAGGGATCCGAGCTGGTGTCGGCTTTGGGTGGCGGCAAAGCCTCTGGGTCCTTCTCGTGAACTTCTGCTTCACCAACAACATCACCCTGGACTTCCTCTGTGGCAGGCGACCGGAGCCTTCTGTTGATGCGAAGGAAGGATGTGCCATACTGCGTGCCTAGGTTAGCAGAGCTACTCGCTTGAGACAGGATATTCATGTACTTGTTGAAGCAACTTCACGTCCTCCCATTCCGTCTGTAGATCGAGCTTCTGCCATCTTTCATGCAAGCCCCTAATACCTGCAGCAAACGCTTCAGCGGAGACTGACATATCCACATGGCGAATGTGTTGTGGTCGTTGATCTCACATGCGGAGCATGATCGCGATGTTTGAAGCGTCCAAATTGGATTCTTTTGGCTGACAAAGCACGAAATCAACGGGACTGCCCTTCCTCACAGCAAGAGCAGGTCTGAGGATAGCATCGAATACAAGACATCTTGATTCATCAACATGGCCCTAGAAAACGGAAATAGGAAGCGTAAGGCTCATACGAAGAGCCGGCAGGGATGTTCAAACTGCAAGCTCAGAAGGGTAAAGGTAGGCGACAGCAGTCTACTTCAATTGCGCTGACAGCACCCTTATTAATGACACGAACAGTGCGACGAGAGCAGACCGGAATGCCAGAAATGTATGGCATTCGGTGTCTCCTGCAACTACGATGCAAAGACTGCCGACGAACTCCAGTTTCAGGGTGTAGCGACCTTCCAGCTTGACATGTCCAGCTCAGAATCGCCACCGGAGACGACTACCTTCGATGCTTACAAGGCAATCAACGGGATGATGAATGCTCCTCTACACCTTCATGTGGACGAAGGAACCGCTGATGCTGATGTCGTCTACATCGATAGACCTCATGTGGACCTGCTCCGAAAATTCTACGATCGCACTGTCTTGACCATAGGAACCGCGGATTCCGTGCACATTTATCGAGAGGCCCTCACTCGGTTCGCGACGGAATACTCATGGACACTGCACGCCGTCTTACGCCTCACATTAATGCATGATCGCTACCTCTACGACCCAGTCACTACCAAAGCCTCCACAGCCGAGGCTTTCCATGCCTACCACGCAGCAGCGCTCTTCAGCAAGGCTCTTTCGAACCTGCACTTGTCCAACAATGAGAAAGACGCTCTCTGGGCGACGTCAGCCCTTTTAGGAGCAGCTTCATTCGCAGACATGCAAGCCACGTCGGCGCAAGAATCCTGGCCTCTCAAGACACCCGAGTTCAGCGATCTGGACTGGCTGAAAATGTCCGAGGGCAAGAAGTCGGTGTTCAAACTAGCTAATCCTCTACGAGACGACTCTCCCTTCAAAACTGCCATCGAAACGGAAAGTGCGAAGAAAGCGTCGATGTACACCCACGTTAGGCCGATGAATCCGGAACTGGATAAGCTGTTCCCCTATGTCACGAAATTGTACAATCTGGATACTCCACGGGGCGATGGCGATGCACCGCGGGATCCTTACTTCACTCAAGCTTCCATCATCGAACGTTTGGTGCCCATCGAGCCAACTCACGCAACAATCATGTGGTTCCTCGCTTTCCTTGGACATATGGAACCTGAGTTCGGTACATTGCTTGTAGAAAAGGATGCGCAGGCGCTGCTGCTATTGGCGTGGTGGTATGCGAAGCTCGTGCCGTACAACGTGTGGTGGATGACCAGACGTGCGCTGTTTGAGTGTCAGGCCATATGCATGTATCTCGATCAGACGCTTGAGCCGGGACATGCTGTGAGGGAGCTTCTGGACTTTCCGAAGAGCGTGTGCTTTACGGTGGTGACGAAGAATGTCGAGGGGAGGGGTGAGGTGTTCCCATGGCAGAGGAATTTCTAGGATCACATGCAGGGAGTCAATAGCATCCGCGACCTGACCTTTACATGCATCACATGTACGCGCTGCACGCGGCTCGTGCCACTGGTCTTTTGGTGCAAACTCAGAAAGTCAACGCAACCTCTTCAACCTCTTCAGTCACCAGAACCTCCCAACACCAACACCTCATAATGGAAGGCTGTCACCGACGCAAGCGCAAAGCTTCAAGAGGCCATGTTCTATCGCTCAACCGGAGGCAAGCCAATTCGATGCCTAAAGGAGTTTGTAGATATCAACGAGCGACCGCCCGAGCCGTCTGAGCTGATTGAGCATCCCATGCTTACTCGCTTGCGGGGGCGAATGCTTCTAGGAACTGGCAAAGCTGCAATGGATGACCCCAAGATCTGGAGGTGGGATACATCGTGGAGACGTCAACTAATCACGCAGCCCTCGCTGAAGACAGTCGATGTGGGCGTACGGTTCGTTGTAGCTGATTTGCGGCGGAGCGGATGGCATTTGGAGACTCAATGGACTGCCGTGCAAGGAAGGGCCTCAGAGAGTCACGATGTCGCAGGTTGCCAAGTACTTCACAAACACGGGTGACGCCTACGGACGGGGAGGAGTATTTGCATACGGGCAAGAATGAGCGCCCTACACAGGCAACGGCTGGCAACTCCAGGATGTCCTGAAGCGGAAAGAATCTTGAAGGGAGAGACATCTGTGGACACTCTCCCGTTCCACCAGCAGTCACGTCTGGCCCAACATGCCTTCCCAACTGCTGGGGCTAGTGCCATATGAGGAAGAAACACACGACCAGTATACAACTTGGAGCTGGTCAGTTCGCTTTTGCAAGCTCATCAGCATGCTGT
The DNA here is from genome assembly GCA_031771865.1 of Nothophaeocryptopus gaeumannii. Lineage (NCBI taxonomy): Eukaryota > Fungi > Ascomycota > Dothideomycetes > Mycosphaerellales > Mycosphaerellaceae > Nothophaeocryptopus > Nothophaeocryptopus gaeumannii. The sequence goes on along the minus strand of JASISA010000042.1, from coordinate 2,096,667 downwards.
CCTCACAACAAACAGCTACCAACATCACTCTTTGGCCATCTATTGGAGTACCGCATTCTTCAACCTTGCTACCTTCGCAAGCGTCAGTAGATTCGTATGGCCCATGGCCTCAGGGACGAGGAGTCATGCTGACCAGCTTGTAGATCGAATTAAATGCGCACATTGAGTAATTGCTGGTAATCCATAAATTCCAAGACCGGTCTTGCCAAAAATCTTTTCACTGCTCGGCAAATTGGTTCTCTTTGGTAGAATACCGTATAGCAAACAGGTCACCAATATCTTTTCGTTGAAAGACCGCGGATTCAACATCATACCACGCAACGACGCTTTGCGGTCTCTGGACTACATCACATTCACGACCACGTGCTCAAACGAGCAAAATGGCTTCTATTCTGGAAGTTGTCCAGACACTGAACGACGCTGCAGAACACGAGGCGGCGAAGGCAACGGAAGCTGGGCGCATCCCTCTTGTACGGAAGTTCCAGCCAGAATATCCAATGTTCGCTTCTGCGCGGCGGGCAGTACGAGAGCGAAACAACGCCACTGACCCGCCCAACGTGGATACAATCACACAAGACATGATGGAACTCATGACTGACGAAGATCAGAAAGAGACGGCAAAGGGGCTCATGAAGCTTGGAAAAGATAAATGGGGAGGTCATACATTGAGGCAGCTGCTCGAACTGGGACATTTCGACCAGCGTCCAGCCGGAAATGAGACTGAGCAAAATGAGGCAAAGGCTGAGACAGAGACTCTTACTGATGCTTCTTCGCTGACTGAGCTCATGAGTCCACCTGCCCAGCCTGATAAAGGAAAGCAGCGATCATCTCCGTCTAGCCATGTGGCCAAGCCAGCTGTACCGAGGGAAGCGACTCCAGCCGACCTTGGATCGAAATCGCTGAGCCGTGCTTCTGCCAAGAAGCGTGCCAGGAACGTGGCCGAGGACAGCGACGACGTGAGCCCTCCCATCCAGCGTGTCAAGATTAATAAGGAGAAGGGATGGACATCATTTGCGCCTCACCCTCCTGTGAGCAACGCAGGGGGCGCTCGCAAACAGCAGAAGAAGATAAGTGAAGAGACCGAGGACAATGACGATAATGTCTCTCAGCTTTCTCGTGGCAAGGCCCCCAAGGTGGCAGCAGGAGGCAAGAGTCGCAAGTCGAAAAGCAACTTCTCCGAAAAGGCAACCGAGGATGAAGACGAAGGTGATGATTCTGTCTTTGATGCTCATGACCTTACCCACTCCAACAGCGGTGTAGCTGCTCCGAGCAAATCCAAAGCCGGCCCAAAGCGCGTCAGGGAGGCAGCAGCAAAGGCAAAAGCGACACGCCGAGAGTCGTGTACTCCGATCCCAGAATCGGAACGAGCTCTTGCATTTCCCAACAATCCCGTGCCCAAGGCCGCAAATGCAGGAAAGAAGAGCAATACGCCAGCAACGGGCAAATCCACAGCCAACAACACCCTCCCTGCGCCCGCCTACGTCGACGACCCAACCCTCCCAGTCCCCAAACGCCTCTCCCTCGCCCGCAATCACGGCGAAGACTCCCGCTCCTACCGCGCCCTCCTCATCAAACTCGCCATCCCCGTCGCCCGACGGCTAATCGCAGAAGCTCGCGCCAAGCACCTCCGACCAAATGTCACTGACTACGACCGTCGGTGCGGCCAAGCCGAAGAGGAATGCAACCGTCGAGTCTTGACGGCATTAGATGGAGACTGTACGAACGATCCAACAGGAGAGGAGGCCGATAAGCAGATTGGTTGGTGTAAGATGTATGTAGAGATGGAGATTCAGGAGGTGAAGAAGGGGAAGAGGGAGAGGACGGTTTGGGATGCGGAGGCAGTGGGTGGGGATGAGGATGCAGAGCCATAGGAGGCGGTCGTTGACAGTCCCATGGCGAGTCCATGAGTTGAGTTGGAAGGTAGAACAGGAGGGCGGTTGGAGGATGGGGAGTTGGATGCCCTGCATTTCATGATTACCAATATACCTCATTCATTGAGCTAAGCAAGGAGATAGACATGCAGTGTTCAAAGATTCAACGAACGTTCTCTTCGATTTTCAAACTTACAGAATCTAATACAGTGTGTGGTATACCCAGTTGCTGCTACTTCACTTCTCAGTGAGGCCATCCGTCATAACGCCCGTAACAAGATACGAAAGAAGAGTTGTACAATACTGAGCATCAGCTCCAGCAGCCGCAGCCGCAGCCAAGTGAACAACAGAATTTGGGGGCTTAGAGATCCTCAACAGGATCAAGTTGAAAGACCTCTTCTTCTTCATCCACCAAACCATCCAATCCTCCTGTGGTGCCAGGAAATCCAAAATCAACCTCCTCGTCCTCTGCGATGTCCAGAGTACCCAGAGCAAGTAGGTCGTGCAATTTGTTTTTCTGTTCCAGTGCTTGAGTTGGCTTCGGTTGAGAGTGGATCTCAGATAGTGGCCTGCTCTTGGAAGCAGAGACGGCTCTGCCTTTGGAGTAGCCAATAGTGCTGTTGGACGCGGCTTTGGCAGCAGCGAAGCGAGGGTTGGCTGTTGGGGCGGCAAGCTTCTTTGCTGCCGTTGATGGACCGAGGCCTGACAGACCCGGCTTTGTGGCCGTTCTTGCAGTCGAGAGATTCGGTGCAGCTGGCCTCGTGGCGGGTCGGCTACCGAGCACTGATGCTGCTTTCTGCGCGCGCATGGTCGTCGGTGCTGGTTTGGACGCAGTCACGCCCGTGCCTCTGGCCGCAGCTGGCTTCAGCGCTGGCCGTGCTTTGTAATCCTCTCGTCTGTTTCGCTCTGCCTCGGCCTTCTTGCACTTCTCTTCGAAATCACTCAGCTCGCTATCCTCGTCATGGTCCTCCTTTTGCGAGTACTCCGACAGCCACCCGCGTGTCAGGTTCTTTCCTTTTAGCACGTCCAGGTTCATTGGGTACGGAAGAATGTCATCTGGGTCGTTGTTCAGTGGCACTTCGCGCGGTGGCATGTACTCGATCTCTCGCTCTTCAGGATCCTGCTGCAAGACATCGTGGGCAGTGTCGAGGGTCTCGTGTACTTTGATCTTGCTGCGACGCAGACGTGGGCTAGTGGGTTTATTGCTTGACGGCGCATTTCCGTCTTTTTGTGGAAGATCTAAGGCTGGCGTCTGAAGAGCCTTCGCGTTGGTAGTCTTGTTGCCAAGCGGTGCACGAGTCTTTGGGTCTACACGGATGTCGTCAGTACCTACTCCTCGTTCAAGACCAGATCGATACTCACTTGCTGGTGTCACGAACGCATTGCGGTCTGCCTTCCCCTCTTGTGCCTTTCCCTTACCAAATGTCACGTTGCCAGCGTTCTCGTCGCTCTTGCGTTCTCCAAAAGGGGTCTTCGGAGCGGGTTTGTTGGCAGGAGTCTTTGGAGCTAGTCCTTGGTTCTTCGCGGCGGTCGTAGTCTGCTGCTGGTAGATGGCGTTCTCGTTCTGGTTGCGTGTCGCGAACATTGTCGCTGTCGGTCAGGATGACTCGCCGGCGTTTCAGGTCATAGCATGTGTCCAGAAGTGCTGTCGAGGGTGGTGATGTTGGTGACGGAGATGTGTTTATGAACCATTTCCTGTTTGGGAGAATAAGCTTTGAACCCTTGAACAGGTGGAGAGAGTGGCGCTCGGACCTGGTCGACAGGGATGCTGCTTTCTCCAACTTCTTTGCTGGGAGCGAGCACCACCAGGCCACCGAACCACAACTGTGAGCGTCAGATCTCAAAGCCACAACAACCACGCACGCACCGCAATAATACCACCTTCACTCCAACTTCTGACCATATCTCACCTGTACTCCTGATCATCGAGTTCCTCTGGAAACACCGCTACCATGGATCAGATCAAGAACGTATGCAGACCGCCTGAATCTCCCGTCTGCCCCTCACCAGTCACCAAAGAAACACCCATGCTACACAAACACAGACCCAGCATGAGCACTACCAGGCCCATGCTTCATATCACATCACTCCGCAATATCAATTTCGTCTATTCTCCACGTACTGACAATGCTTCTTACTACAGCGCATGAACGCCCTGCGTGTCGAGGCCGACGAGTCCGCCGCCAAGGTGGAAGAGATGTCCACGAAGATCAAGACAATGGAGCAGGAGAACCTCCAGAAGGAGCAGGAAATCACATCGCTTCAACACAAGAATTCGATGCTCGAGGGCGAGGTTGAGAAGCTCGAGAAGCTCCATGGCGAGGCCAAGGCGGCAGCAGACGACAGCGCACAACACGGCACACAAAACGAGGCACTCCAGCGAAAGCTACAGCTGCTGGAGGAGGAAGCCGAGGAAAACGACAAGAACTTGCGGGAGACAAACGAGAAGTACGTATGCTTATCTCCGAAAGCAGCGCTTGAACTCGAGCCCCTGAAGTGGTGGGAGCAGTGGGTGTGCGTCGCCTGCTATTGAATAAGACTCAAAGAGGAGACAGCGCACAGAGTATACGAAAGGAGCACGCTGACTGTGTGTTTCTAACAGGCTACGCCAAACCGATGTGAAGGCCGGCCACTACGAGCGCAAGGTTCAGGCACTCGAAGCAGCACGCGATCAGTGGGAGACCAAGTACGAGGAGATGGCCAAGAAATATGCCGATACCAAGAAGGAGCTGGATGATTTTGTCGCGGAGATTGGTAACATCTAAGCTGTCCCTCCTACACACATACACCACCTTTACCCCGATAAAACCATTACGGCAGGCAGGTGATGGCTAATGCGAATCTTGTGGCTTGAATGAAGGCTCCTTCGCCGACACGGTATCGAGCACTCCTCAGAGGACCAACTACTCCAGGCCGATACTGAAGCACGTGGAGCGGCCAAAGGTGTGAGATGACAGTGGGGCATGACCAGCATTGACGGAGTACGATCGCGGGCAGAAGCAGGCGTTTCTCTTGGTCTTTGTTATATCCCCTAGGCGTTGATCACTGTCGCCGCTACCTTCGACGTGGACGAAGTGGAGATGGGAGCTTCTTGTTAATGGCATTGCACGCAGAATACCCCTGAAAATATACATCTCTTTTAATCCTCGCTCTCAGCTCCGCTCACGCTCAATGGGATGCAACACGAGATTCGTACGACGAGCTGCGTTGGCCCTGGAGAACACTCATCATGCTCGACATACAGCGCCGAACAAGACATGTGCCCTCGCGACCTTCTCATCTTCGATCCGACACACACTCTGCGCATTTTCGCTACTTTCCACCGGACCTCCTCTCTTTCGCAGCTTTGCTGTTCTTACTCTTCTGCTTATTTCTCGTCACCGCTCGTTCCGCTTTACTTTCGTATCGAAATTTCTTCTTTTTCGTCTTCTTCTTATCCTCCCCATCTTTTGCCCAAGGTCGCTTCCTTTTCACCTGGGTAGGATCTGTTGCAGGTTTCGCTTCTTGCGACACTGACGCAGGCCTCTCGCCATCCTCTTCGTCATCACTCTCGCCCATAGGTTCTACTGTGACTGTGGTGTATTTGTCCTCATCGACGTATTCCTCATCCGAGGGCAGGACTTCTTCTTCTGGCGCGGGCTGTTGGTTTTCGGAACCTGAAAACCCTCCAAACTCGTCGGTGGATGTAGATTCTGGATCCTCGCCATTCATGAGGGCATTCTGCTTCTTCAGCTCCGCATTCACCTCCGCGACGTGGTGTTCGAGGTCGGCTTTGCGTTGTTCTCGAATCTAGAAGAAATCCAAGTCAGCCAAGTCTAGTCCCATAAACCCCACAAATGAAGCAAAGAGACTCGCTGCGGCATACCTGCTTCCTCTCCCTAACCTTCTCTTCCTTATCCCTCTTAATTGCCTGTTCCCGCGCATGTTCTTTTCTGGCTTGCTTGCGCTTGCTGAAACCAGTGAGATATTCTTGTCGGGCGGAGTCGTCGAAATTGAGCGATTCGACTTGGTTTATAGCTAGCTTTCGGCGTTTTGAGGGAGGCGCCATTATCTCTAGAGGTGTTTGGTGAAAGTGAGGTGGAGAATATGTCTGATGGTTGATCGTGAACTTTTTGGAAGAGGATGCGCTCGGAGGAGGCTCGGAGGAAGCTGAGAACGTCACCTTTGGAGAGCTTGCCTTGTCCTTGAACGTCTCAGGCGACGACATTACAACACACAAAACAGTCAAGATGTTGCCACGGATATCGACCGCCCTCCTCGCGGCAGCGAACTCCGCGTACGCGCTGCGTGATGCCAGCCCGTTCTTCATGCTCTCTACGAAACCGTACGCCTCCCACCCATACCACACCAATCGCAAACCAACTGACATGCGCCTCTAGCACTACATCCGACCTCAAGTCCCAACAACTTACCACATCCACAAATCTCGAATCCAACCTCCTCTCCTCCCTTTCAACATGCGACTCAAACCTCTTCATCCTCATCGAACACCCCGGCCTTCGAGCCCACGACCTCCGCCACGATGCAGCGATGCCGAAACTCCAGAGACGGATGCAACACGAGTCGTATGACAGTATCGTGCAGATACCCGAAGTCATGGGACAAGTCGATACAGATCGCCTCGCTGCGAGTCTGAGCAGTGCAGAGAAATGCGGAGCGCAAAGGATGAGTTTGGAAGAATACACCACGTCCACGTCAAAGCCAAAGAGTGCGGTTGTCGAATTAAGTCAGGCTGCTATGAGACATTGTCCCGCCGCTGAGAAAGAGCTGCGAAGACAGAGTTTGATCGACGCGGATGCGTTTCTCGATAGCCAGTTACATTCGCTCTTGGCGAACAAGACTGCCCACACGATTGTTTACGTGGGTGTTCCGTTGGGCGAGAAGCATGTGCAGTACGAGAAGGAGGACAATGAGGAAGGTGCTTCTTGGGAGAAGGGCATGCATACGGATTTGAAGAGGGATCTTGAGGGCAAGGGACGGATGCAAGCGAAGGAGGAGTGGAGTCAGGAGGGACTGCCACTTTTTGAGAAGTATCAGTTTTTGTCGCCTGGTGAGTTCGGATGTCACACCGAGCCAATCTTGGCTCGAGCTTTGTGAGGATTTGATGCTAACAGTGCTTGTACTAGGTATCTTCATGGGCCTCACAGTCTCGATCCTCCTCTTCGTCATCCTCTACGTCGGCGTCTCCGCGATTGCCGGTCTGGAGGTTAGCTATATGAGCTTCAGCAAGGAGATGGGTCCCCAGGCGCAGAAGAAGCAGCAATAGTGAGATACACCGGACGAGGGCTGCATTTGACTATAAGCGAATCGGCGTGTACGAGAAAGTATCCAGATTTCGAGCTTATTATGTGTACAATGAAAGAGCGATTTTCGAGACATGCGTCAGTAAATCAGTGATCACGAAGCGAGGGAACAGGTGGTTGACTGGTACTTGTGTAAGCATGGTAGAATGAGGAGACTGACAAGGTAGTTCACAGATTGTACCGATTACGGGTAGTGCATTGAACAGTTAATAACAGCTCGCTTGTTCCTCGGTCCGAGATGACAATGATTGGCGTTTGAATGAGTGAAAACCTCTAGACTGTTCGGGTTTCGTGTTCTAACGAACGTCCCTCAGGCTGGCTGGCATTGTATGCATGTTGCTCGTTGTATGCACGTTGCTCGATCGGGCATCACAGTCACGCTTCGACAGATCGTAGTCGTGAATAAGGTTGTGAAGCGGGATGCTTCAATGCTGTGTCACAAGCATATTCTTGAGCACCCGCTGGTCGCCGTCTTTACCGAGCCAATGACATAACTCTTCATCAGTACTGCTTTCCAAAGTTAGTGGACAGAGGCTCGTGTCAATGTTTTGTGACTACGTTGCGAGTATTCCGGCACTCGTCCCACGGAGCCAAATGGACATATCGTCAGCGGCGAGGGCGACCTGCCGAAGTCTAAGCTTGGCCAGAAAGAGGTGATATCCGTTGACTAAAATGCTCTCTTCAGCGAGGATTGGCCAAGAGAACTGATAGTATCGCCCTCCATCGCAGCCCGCAAGTGTCAGAAGTAGACGTGGCACGATGGGATCCGTATCTCGCCAGTCGTCCACTACTCCGAACACGCCGATGAAACCGTAATGTTCGATACAGTGATGACCGCGTTCCGCAGAGAGACGAGATCGTCGATTAAACTCTCCAATGCTCACTTTGAACTTCTCTTTCAAGTATTTAGTCGGACGGCCTATAGACTGCTGAGAGATGGAGAGGTCTTCATAGGAGCGATCCATCGGGCTTGATCAGGAATTAGGCTCCAAGCCTGCGGCACGGGCAGTACACCATGCTGAACTTTTGAGATCGCTCATCAGGTGTTCGCAGTCGTTCATTGATGAACTCCGAATGCCCCATTGTAGCCAGGATGAACTTCTCTCGGTGTCAACATTGGCAACCGCTGTGTCCCCTGGCGCTAAACCCTTTTGAGCTGCATTTCACAAAAAGTCAAGAATGACGCATCCGCAAAACGTCGCGCTTGTGCCATAAAAGCCATTGACTTTGTTTGCTCAACAGACGGCACCTGTACCAATCATTACAACCTCACACGATGTCCCCAACGGTACTTCACTTCCGGGCGGAGACCAAGCCCTTGGAGCATCGCTCTGCAGTCACACCGACCATTGCCAAGAAGCTCGTGGATGCAGGCTACGAAGTTCATGTTGAACGCTCGGAACTGAGCATCTTTAACGACAGGGAGTATGAAGGCACAGGAGCAAAGTTGATCCCTAGCGGATCATGGGTTGATGTTCCCAAAGAGCACATCATCATTGGATTGAAGGAGCTTCCTGAAGAGAATTTTCCATTGAAGCACACAGTGAGAACTCACGCCGTTCATTTCGAGAAACAACAGCTAACAGGATTTTAGCACGTTCAATTCGCACACTGTCAGTATACACGATATCATACAAGCGAATTGCACTGACAATATGAAGGCTACAAAGGCCAAGGCGGCTGGGACACAGTACTTAGCAGATTCCCTCGTGGTGGAGGTACTCTACTCGACCTTGAATTCCTCGAAGACGAGAATGGCAGGAGAGTCGCAGCATTTGGCTACGTGAGTGAAAGCTAGCATTCCAGGATTGCATGCATTGCTAAACGACCTACAGCACGCTGGGTTCGCCGGAGCAGCCCTTGCTCTGATCGCCTGGGCACACCAACTGGTCCATGGTAAGGACAAGCCACTTGCTGGTGTGACACCGTACGAAAACGAAGATCTACTCATCGCCGAGGTCAAGAAGGCTGTCCAAGAAGGCAAGGCTAAGGCCGGTCATCTTCCACGAGTGCTTGTCATTGGCGCCCTTGGCCGATGTGGCCGTGGTGCTGTCGACCTCTGCGTCAAGGCAGATGTGGAAGACATCCTTAAGTGGGATCTTCCAGAGACCAGTGCCACGCCAGGGCCCTACCAGGAGATCATTGAGTCGGATGTCTTCGTCAACTGCATCTACCTGTCGGCCAAGATCCCGCCCTTCATCGACCAGAAATCGCTCGCTTCGCCAAATCGCAAGTTGTCGGTCGTCTGCGATGTCTCCTGCGACACCACAAACCCGCACAACCCAATCCCGATCTACGACATTAATACAACTTTCGACAAGCCAACAGTGCCTGTCAAGCTCTCAGCTGAAGCGAACGATATCCCACTCAGTGTGATCAGCATCGACCACCTTCCTTCGCTACTTCCGCGTGAAGCATCCGAGGCCTTTGCTTCTGCTCTTCTACCCAGCCTAATCCAGCTAAATGACCGCAGAAACGCTCGTGTCTGGCAACAAGCTGAGAAGCTGTTCCATGACAAGGTCGCAACGCTACCAAAGTAGACTTCTCCATCGCCTCGGCGGTGATCCAGCCGCCAGTCTGAGAATCAACTAGATGTTGTTATAGATAGCTCTCGCACGCGCAGTGCACTAAATAGCCACAACGTCTAAGGCTGAAAAGCCTTGCTCCACCACACCCCCTCCATTCCTGGATCTGTCTGCAGCTTCCCCATAGACAACCGCTAGGTGTGTCACAGCAGGCGCCGAACCGGGGCTTTCGCAGAAGTGTTACAAAAGTTTCCATTGCAAAGAATGATTGTGCTCTGCTCGCGATTCTTTCTGGAGATAGGTATCCAGCAGTTCCTTCCAGTCGCACCATGCTCCCTTCTGTCCGATCACCACTCGAGGTAAGCGGAGTTGACGAACTTCGCCGTCTGCTCTCAGCTGAACTTTCCATTCTATCTCATCGCCGAGGCCGTTTGCTGCTATTCGATTCCATTTCTCCCAGGCGCGCTCATGGCAAGACTCGGGGCGGATCACGATCTTGTCGAACAGAGCGTACTGTGGGTTGTGTTTGCTGATTTCGGAGTAACTCAGTGTGATGTTGGCACGGATGTCGTACCATCTGTGATGCGAGCCGCCGCCGAGTGTGTAATTGAGTCCAATGGCGAAGTCTGGTATAATTTCTGTCTTGATTACGTCTTCTGTGATCGTCTTGAATCGCTTGTTGACATGTCGTACTGAGAGCCATAGATCTTCTGGATTGCATTGGCGGAAGATCTCTAACCACAACTCTTCGGGGAGATGAGGGCATTTGATTTCAATCAGTGGTAGAAACATGTTGTGAACTTTGAGATAGTTGGGTTGGATACATGTTTATTCAGAACCATGCAGTTGAGTTGATGTGCTTAATCCACACCTCGGCACTGAACACCGCCGAGCTCGGGCCACCAAAGCTCCTTCCACGCGAAGCTCCTCACCTCGTGAGTGAAAGTTCCACACTCCAATGCGCGTTTCCACACCCACGCTTTCAGCGCGTCTCACGCCTCTACAATCCCTCATCGCGCGACGATGGCGACCACAATGGCTCTGCCAACACTGCAGATCCTCAACTCGCCAGCAATGGCGCAATCTCGCAACCACGACGACCAACACGGATGAGAAAGACAAGAAACCATACTATGTCACCACCCCCATCTTCTACGTCAACGCCGCACCGCACGTCGGCCATATGTACACGATGATCCTCGCCGACGTCTTAAAACGCTGGCAAATCCTCAAAGGCCGAAACGCAGTCCTCCTCACAGGAACAGACGAGCACGGAATGAAAATCCAACGCGCCGCAGCGAAAGCCGGCGTCGACCCGCAAGAATTCACGGATAAAGGCGCAGAGGTATTCAAAGACCTAGCCGCAAGAGTGGGTATGGATAACGATGTATTCATCCGCACGACAGATCCGCATCATAAGCAAGGAGTAGAGTATGCGTGGCAGATGCTAGAGGAGAGGGGTTACATCTATGAGAGTAAGCACGAAGGGTGGTACAGTGTTTCCGACGAGACGTTCTATCCGCAGAGTCAAGTGCAGTTGATTGTGGATCCGCCGACGGGGAGGAAGATGATGGCGAGTATCGAGACGGGGAAAGAGGTGGAGTGGACGAGTGAGAGGAATTATCATTTTCGGTTGAGTGCGTTTCGGGAGAAACTGTTGGAGTTTTATGCGGAGAATCCCAACTATATCGTGCCCAAGACGAGGATGAGCGAGGTTCTTAGGCAAGTTGAGGCTGGGTTGGAGGATCTCTCAATTTCACGACCTGCGGAGCGGTTGACCTGGGGCGTGCAGGTGCCGACGGATTCGTCACAGACAATTTACGTCTGGCTAGATGCGCTTCTGAACTATGCGACTGCGATTGGATACCCTTTCACGCCTGGACAGGAAGCTGCGACAGGTTGGCCACCAGACGTTCAAGTCATCGGCAAGGACATCATTCGCTTTCACTGCATCTACTGGCCTGCGTTTCTCATGGCTCTCGACCTGCCCCTCCACAAGCAGGTTCTCACACACGCGCACTGGACGCTGGGTAAGCAGAAGATGGCGAAGAGTACTGGAAACGGGGTCAACCCATTCTTTGCACTCGAGCGCTTCGGCATCGACCCTCTCCGCTGGTTCTTGATTCACGATGGCGGCATTGCTGACGATGCCGATTATGACAATACCTTCATCATCGAGAAGTACAAGAAAGGCCTTCAAGGTGGTGTGGGCAACTTGACGGCTCGCATCATGCGAAGTCCGAACTGGAGTGTCGAGCGGGCTGTCAAGCGCTTCTGCAAAGCTAATCAGGGCAGCGAAGAGGTCGACTATACTAGCCTATTTCCCGAACAAGACCAAAAATTTCTGCTCCACGTCAAGGTGATATCCGCGCAAACAAACAGCCACATGAAAGCTTTACATCCAAATCGGGCTCTCCAGACAATCATGAAGCTTGTATACGATGCGAACGCCTATTTTCAGCATGCCTCGCCTTGGAAACTCGCGAAGCAGCTCAAAGACAACCCGACTATGCCAGAGGGCGAGCAGGCGCGTTTGATCGAGCAGATTGATCGGAACATCTTCCTCTCGGCAGAGACGTTGCGGCAAGTGGGTATACTGCTACAACCGTTCATGCCGACATCTTCGCAACGCATGCTTGATATGCTCGGCGTCAAGCAAGACAGAAGGAATTTCGATTGGTGTCGATTGGGTGAGGATGATGACTATGGCGTGAGCTTTGTCGATATTGGGAAGGGAGAGAAAGGACTACTCTTCCCGCCTCTCACATCCGATTTCTAGTCAGCTGTATACTATGTACAAATACCGCTACCTGTCCAAAATGTCTGCATCGTTTGGCAAGAACATGAGACCTGAGGCTATCTAATTTCAAAAGTATCGGACGAATTGCTGACCCGCCCAAGACCGCCTGCCTGCCTTGCATCCATTCAGGGTCCTGTCACGTCCGCGATCTCCAGGCACGCGCTGCAGGGATACCGCTGATTAGTGTATGACTGCCTGAGGCGGCCTCAATCCTTCTCACTTCACCTGCTTCAAGGGTGTGTGGATTTTGACTTTTTTCCAACCAACGAACACGAACGAACAGGCGGCTTTTGTTTGGCGGCCATGCCTACTGTTCCTTTTACCCACGTCGTCTGCTTGTGAGAGATGTAGGAGTTGAGTCACTTGACGATGCATTGTGTTGTGTCATTCCCGCGGTGTCTTCATCCGGACTCGTAACGGGAATGTGAGTGTGGGTGTGAGTCAATGAGCAACTGTACGAGATCTGGTAGAACGGAGGCTGTATTCGGAAACGCAAAAGGAGGGTTAAACATTTCTTCGTTCCTCCAAGTCTATCTGTCCCATTGAGAAAGTGCGATCGAAACAAACATTTCATGTAGAAAGCGAGCCACACTCGCCAGTATCCCTCTCAGCACTTGATGAGATCTAGCCTTCTGCGCCATAAACCGCAAAAGCTACAATCCCATTCCATCTATTTTCCCTTTAACAAACTCCGCCGCATGCTATGCATTGTGAAATCAAGTAGAATCAGTAAAGCAGATCAAATCAAACGCTGTTCCCAGAACTCAGAATGCTCAACTCCGTCGCTTGCTATGCTTGTGAATCCAGAAGTCTTTTTGGTCGTGAAACCCTCTCCATGTAGTGTGATGATAAGATAAAGTCGAGATGTTCCGAAGTGCAAAGTGATGTTGTGTATTGATGATGTCGTTGGATGCCTGTGGCTTGCCGATGAGTCTTGTCTGTGCCGCATGAAGCGAAAAGCGGCACAGGTAGCGATAGGCATCTCAGCCATATTTAGATGTTTGTTGGTTCGGAGGCCTGGTACAGTCACCGGTGACGATCAGGCCGTGAAGCGAGCGTTGATATATAAGTGCTCGATGTTTTCGGGAGATGTTGAAGTCCAGCAACAGCCCAGCGGTCCAGCCGATGCTCCCTTTCATCGATAGACGTTTAGTATCGTCCAACAGGAGGGTCGCGGGATTGCGGCGCCTTTCGTGCCGGCTGGATGCTGAACTGTCGTCGACCGACTGGAGGGTCTCTTGGGTTTGGACCAGCACGGCAGCGTTGTCGGCCGAGAGGAGCCATGGCGAAGGAACGTCCGACTGGAGGGTCCCGAGGGTGAGGGTCCATGTCGATGAAGTTGCCGACAGGAGGGTCTCTTGGGTTGGGGTCAAGAGAGAAGAAGCGACCGCTTGGAGGATCACGCGGGTTTGGGTCGAAGCTCAGGCGTGCCATTGTGGTTGTGATCTTGATTGTTCTTTGGGTATTGAAGTGGCTTGCGATGGGGTTGATCTGGTGGCTTGTTGGAACTGGTGTGTTGGTCTGTATTATCTGTTGTGTGCTTGTCATGAGAGATAGAGGATCATCTGGACATCGAGATGTTTTTATGTTTAAAGGGTAGGTAGGAGAATAGTAGGTCAAACCTCATTGGCCTTACCTGGCGTCTGCCTGAATAGCCTAAGGACAGGCAAGGCAGTGCAGTGTCGTGAATCACAGCGGCCTCAGTCTCCGCCAGCAGGCGCAGCACTCATTGACATGAGCATCAGAAAGGAAGTGTCCTGCTGCTTGGTGGGTCCAACAAGTGTCACACGGTGTAGCCTTTCACTGCCCGGGTCAACAATACGGCATCGTGGTTTCATTTGTTGGTGGAAGTAGGTGACGTCGAGGTAGGGACGAGGCATACTACAGCCAAGAGAGGAAAGAGGTAGGATCTAGGCTACGAGCATGACCAGTTAGCATGTGAGGCAGGATAAGACGCACGCGCTAGAGGAGGAGGACTCACAGGACGAGCCATTTGGCAAGAGCTCAAGGCACATGGCTAGTCTCCAGTCACCAATGTCAGCAGTCAGCAGTACCAAGATTGAAAGGCGAGTCTTCAGTACTGGCGGCGCGAAGGGACAGGCACCAAGAGCTGAGGATGCCTGATGGGAGAAGCTAGAAGGAGCGGCTCTTGCCGGGACACCATCGCGCGTATCCGAGCATTGTGTCATGCCGCCTGCAGTATGAATGGTGACTCCGACGATTGCTGCATCCGCTCGACTACAGGCGAGTGTCGACTGCGTGAATGGACGAGTGAGAGAGTAGAGTTGTGTCTTGGACGGAGGCTGATTGCTGATTGAGAACTCCGGTGAAGCGCGCACAGGCCATCGGCAATTGGAAGTTCGGGAGCTCGGCTAGGGCTGCCCGCGTACTTCACATCGCTGCAGGTACGCTTCTCACACCTCTTCACATTGACCACACAACGTCCCGCAGCCTTACTAGCCGCTCCATCGAATGCATGCGGTAACTATATTGCACCACCATGGATCTACTTTCGGCACCGCGATCTGTGTACATCAGGGCACCGCGATACTCCGTGCTTCAGCTTCACCTCGACACGCAGACTCTTCTTCAGCGGGTGGGGGCTGCAACGAGGCGCAGGGCGATTGCTGTTTTCCCAATAGACCAAGAGCTGGCCCGCTCGCCGAAGACCTGCTTTGGTAACACAGAAAGCAACATTTAATCTCGTATCGGGCCGCTCGAGCAGGTGGCAGGGCCATGATCGAGTCCCGCGAATAGCGTTACAGCCTCGAGGCTCCTCGCCCTTTGTGTCAACAACCACGTGGAGGAGGCCCGTTTCAAACGAGACCATTCGTCTGGAAGAACTAACGTCGCTTGACTGGCGCCACCCTCTCGGTACTAAGCCCTGTGGGCGAGCACAACCTAAGGTGCTGATAATATCCCGAACATACCCTGTGATGGCTGCAGTAGGCAGGCTATGCCATCCTTCCAACACGATCCTTCTTCGAATATCCGGACGCTCGCACAAGATACGAGAGGGAAGAGCCTCCCAAGATGCTGTTCTTAGCGGGTCGGCAGCGCATTTCAAAGGTTGCCAGGACCATCGTCGGGTAACTTCCAGATTTGGACTGCATCAATGGTCCAAGCGGTCGGGCAGCACATTATCACAGGGGCCGAAAATAGGACAGGTCGGAAGACGGTCTTAGATGAACAGACCAGGTGTTTGAAAGCTCGAGTTTCGAGAGCCTTCCTACATCTTTGTTGCTCCTCCCGAATCCTGAAGACCCTCTAAATTGCCAGTGTCCTGGCGAGAGTGGATGCAACGCGACCTGCGCCGCGACCTTGTTGAGTCACACTGCGAGCGACCTCTCATTGCGACAAATCGCGCTCGTTGCTCTACACAGCAGAAATGTACCGCAGAGCAACACCATTCTGCACAGAAAGAAGTCCAACACCTCTTTCCTCATCACATGCGTGGCCCGTTGGTTATGCAGAGCCGCGCACGAAGGCCACAGTAACGGGACAGCAGCACGCGACTGTGAGGCCTCATCTGCGACCCGCCGATCATCAGATGAAAGTGCATGTAGGTACCCGCAAGTCGTGCAAGCGTTGCCGAGCGAGCCCACAAACCCTCCACATCAAGGCTGCCAACCACACGGAGCCTCCAGAGCTTGAAGCTCAGATCTCGGAGCCGCCGCACACTTCACGCCTCAGGAATACATACTTGCATGCCTCCTCTGCTTAATAAGGACTTCACTGCATCATAATCAGTGATTCGGCCTAGGTATTGCTCATCGTACGGACGGCATCACAGGTACTAACTCTCAGTTACCAATCCTGCAACATCGAGAGGCCGGCCAACGTAGACCAATCTGTCTTACCGTCTTACAACACATGCACATGACGTCGTACGATGTTACTCTGCTGTCGTCAGCTTCTTCTGAGTTCCTTCTGTGGGACAAAGATCAAAAGGCCTCCTCAAGCTTCAGGCTTCTATCTTGCCAAGTAATCCATCGAAGTCTGACGTGCATAGGGCTACAATATACTCCGAGGCTACATCGGCTCCTACGATATCAGTGCACATTGTTGACAGCCTACGAGGCTACGTCGGCTCCCACACGAGCCTGGCATACATAGGCTCCTCTCGAGGACACAAGGCTGTGCGTCTTCATCGGCTCCTGCAACATCCTCCTGAATACAAGCCAGGGGAGAAGAGAAATTATGAGCCTTCACCAACTTCTACAAAGCGCATTGTATACCTCGCTCAAGTCACGATAATAAATCATCGACGCCTGTGGATGCGTCCATAGCAGCGATGATCAAGGCCTCGCTCGAACCTTTCCATGTCAGGTGTTCTGTCAAAAGCTGAAACGTGAAAGGCGCCATGGAACCCCTCGTCGGCTCTTTTGAGGACAGGGCTGGCGAGCCCGCATCGGCTCCTCTAGAGTACACGACAAACGGCACTCAAGCCCCGGGAACATAAGGAACAAGGCCAACTTATGTTACTACGTGCGATACGCAGGAGAAGAAACAAATATATGTATGGCGTTTGCGCAGTCAATGCTGTGCCATTTCATTTCATTGCAATTGTCTTTCATGCCGCCCACTCGCATCTTCTGTCTCTTCAAGTGAGCAATTTGGATATCGTACAACCGCCGAATCACCTGTCCGCCCTCTGCGCATGTAGGCCATCATCTTCGTCAATGTGCCCCCAAGAAAAAGCCACCTTCTTCTCGTACATGCTCCTCTTCTGACGGTTTCATTCAGAAAGTTTCAATCGATCATGAATTCGTCAACCAGGAAATCTGACCCAGGGAGCGTTTCGCTAGCCAGCTAGCATTTTCCGTGAGCCAAGTAGCAGTACCTTGTTATGTCCGTCTGATCCGAGCCTCCCTAGCCAAAGCCAAGTGGTGCACCGATTCTGAGTTCCATGCAGCAGAAAGAATGTCATGCCAAGTTCGCGATAATGTGGCAGTGCCAGCCAGTCCCAGACACCAGTCATCCTGCTTTTGCTGTTTTCGCATACTCCATAGCGCAGCCCAAGACCAAGAAGTGTGGCAAGTGGGTGCATGTATTCGTCGTCAATCATGATATGATAAGTCAGCGTTGTTTGGCATGATCAGTCCATGTAAAAGTCTCCCTTCAGAATACGCTCCTGGAAGTGGTCAGGCCGGACTTGCTCCTTAGGCTTCGGTATCTCACGGGCAGGTGGCTGCTCCATGACAGCAAGACTCTTAGATCGGTTATGGCGGCCAGCAGGCGGTGAGCCTCCGCCGGCACTGTTGTTACCAAAGCCACCAAATCCGGTGCCGCCGGCGATAGAGCCACGCTCGGCGCGTGTACGGAAGTTGTCGGACCAGTTGAATCCTTCCGATCCTGCGATAGAGAACATGTCAGCATGTGATCTTATGCAGAAGAGAAGTTGGTGCCAGCGAGTCTGCGAGGCGAAGGAGGGAGTAAGGAAATGTGCAGCGTAGACAAACCTCGAGCCTTTGCATCTCGGTTCGAGATCGTCCCGTTTCGTGCAAGTGGGGCATTGTTCTCGCTGGTGTTGGCAGCAATAGTAGATGGTGTACTAGTACCATTCTGCCCAGGACTGTTTGATCCTCCTCCGCCTGTCTTAACATCTCTGAGTGCCTTTGCACCGTAACTCATACGTCGAGCGAAGGGCGTCTGTGGGGTCGGACCGATCGCTGGCTCGTCTTCGATGGCGGACTCGTCGATGCTATCGCTGCCGGCCGTACCATAGCTATCGCGGCGGCTGTTGTACGATCCGAAGGGCGAGCCAGAATTTGGCGAGCCAGAGAGGCCAAGCGTGGTCAGTGAGAGACGTCTTCGCTGAGCTTGGGCGGCTGCGGATGTGATGGGGCCAGTGTACTGCTGGTTCCCCTGCTGGCCAGGCGGGCTGTTGTTGTCGCTGGAGGTACGCGACATGGAGCCACGATGACTGCCAAACAGGTTGGCGAACGTCTCCCCTGCGAATGAAGAGCGACGGTCTCTTGAAGGAGGCGACTGTCCGTTGTTGTCTTCGGCCATTGCGTATGCTTCCCAGGGGTAGGCGGTGTAGATTTGTCGGTGTCCGACGGGCTTATGGTTGTTGAAGACTGAAAGTGGCACGAGGCCAACAGCAGTTGGTTTAATTTCGCTCCTCTGACTTGCTCTTATCGCTCCTCGCCGAGATTGCGTGTGATGGTGTGGTGGGAGGCCGTTTTCGTAAGCTGATCAAAGAAGGCCTCTCACGCAATGGTCGGATCGCCAGGAGCTTCAGTTATAAACAGTCGCGTTCCACTACGTCACTGGCTCGTGTCGATCGATCAGGAGTGCCTTCGACAAGGTATGCTCCACGATGCACGATCTCTGTATAATCAGGCAACACAGCAGCAAAGCGACAGTCAGTATGTTCGTCCAAGTAAGCTCAGGGTGTGTGGTTGTAAGGAAGAAGGATGATGTCCAGAAGGAAAGCGCAACGGCGAAGATACACATTATTCTTTGTCAGGTTAGTCGCAAAGGTGGACTGCTTCCCCGCATGCTCGCAAGCTTCTGATTGGACAAATGCTGAATCCTTCCACAACTAAGCTTCCAGCTCGAGACGCTGCACATACAGAAGGTTGTACGCAATAAAACCGGCACCACTACGGAGTCTCAAGTGGCACAGTACGTTCCAAAACTGCACGAACGACCTTACGTCGACACTGTCGCATCATCTCGGATGTATATAGGGAAACACATCACGATCGCCGGCTCTCATGTACTGGAATGAAACACCAAGACCTCCTCTCGAATGCATACATCGAACTACTCACCTGCAATCTGCAGTTCGAAGCTTAGCTGGGCACTGCTAAGCCTGCAACAGACATTGGATCCTGGCCGCTGAACATGCCTGATCTGACGCGCAGCATCCTACCGCTCGCCACCAATTACTCTCGTTGTCTCCCACATTGGTCGCACAGACACGAGAGCCCACGATACGTACCTGACGAGCTTACTTGCTCTCGTGGTGTGCCCACTTCGTTAGTCTCGTCAGGCTCCTGCAGGGCAACAGCGGGAGCGTCGGATCGGAGCCGCATGATACGATCATCCGACCTCATCTGCTCATCTGCGTACGTTCGCTGTGGGGATGTCATCTTTCGAAGGAAGGAACCAGATCTGGAATACCGAGATATGACAATGGCTTGATCCTTCGAACCATTAGCCAGGATAATGGCTCGGAAGGGACGCTGCCGGGCGCCGCGTGGAAGAGCACTTCGGGAAGTGCTTCTGAATCCATTGGGACCATCTCTTGCCAAGCCACGATAGGATATCGTAAGACGCCCAGGGGCGATTGACAATGTCTGTTGCCTTTTCGATGTTCTACATTCTTGGCATAACAAACGTAACGACACCAAGACAGAAACGCGTCCAGTTCAATAGTGGACGTTGGAACTCGACCCCCTCTTTGTTCAGATGTATCAGTGTCTAAGCTGCTGTTATCGCGCTTAGCGATAAATGGGAGAAGAGCGCGGCGAGTGGCTGGGCAGTGAGCTTTGACACTTACCCGCGGAACAAGTCAAAACAAGTGGGTGTGTGGAATGCGGTTCATTTCATTCGTGTGTACCCTATGAAGACGATTGCTTCTGTCTTCGTCTTGTAATGTAATCCTCCTCCTCATCTTCCCTGGTCTGAGCATACAACTCCGACCCCACCTCAAATTGCACAATCCATCCTCCACGACTTGAGAGCACCTGCATTGCAGGCCCGTCTCTCCTCCACTAGATTCTCAATTCAAATGCGGCCATCACATACCGTTCTCGCTCTCAAAGTTGTCCGGCAGAAGCTGATCTTCCTCCTCAACCGGTTTCTCCCTCAGGAGAATGACGCTGTTGATCGGGGAGTCCGGTAGAGTGACCCAGCAGGAGTTCTAATCCTCAAAGGGAGTCGGGTCTTCCTCAAGCAGTGGCAGAAACTCATGCGCGCCGAACATTCGGTTGACTTCCATCTGCAACTCCCTGGCAAGTTAGCGCTCAGCCGGGGTCTTGAGCTCCGGGTCATATTGCACTGAGTAGCCCTGTTGCGAACGATCAGCGAGGCCCGCGATGCCCCAGATGATACGACAATGCCAAATTGCACGCTCCTCCATTTTCATGAGTTAGCGATACAGGTGCATGTAGCTGCCAGTCTTCCGCCTGCGTAATGGTCGTACAGGGCCTCCTGCAAGAGACGTGCCCTCTTCATTTGATGATCGTAAGGTTGAACGAGATCCTCAAGACGATCCATCAGGGCATCGCGAAGACGCTCTTCTTCGGCTTTCCGTTCGGCGGCGCGCTCGGCCTCATGCTCCGCCTCTCGCTCGTATTCCCATATCGAATGAGGCTTTCCAGTGTACGCCTCACTGAGCACATTAAGGTTCGCGATGTGCTGTGAGGACTCTGAACCCAGCAGTCGATGCTTTTTGAGAGACTACTGAAGAGTGTCAACGTCACTGCAGCATTTTTCCCATGTCGCATGCCGTGGAATGCAGCCCGGAGATGCTCTCCCATTCACGCCGCTTCAAGCATCATGGCCGAGATCGCCCTCGTTTGGACACCTGCTTGCAGCGTCTTTATCTTCTTTCGTTGCTGACATCTCCTCGCGTGACGTGTCATGGGAAGCAGGCTCAAATCGAGCGTTGGGATTGGAACTTCAAACATCAAGCATCAGAAAGGCGGACTCCATCGCAGCACCACAATTGGTTGCTCGATGACCCTTACGTTGTATGTGTGGTGCTTCGCAATTGAGTTTCAGATCGGCCCTTTCGCGCCTGCCAAGGCCGACTTTGATGATCCTGGCCGGGTGACGAGCTTCTGCGGGCAGGAGCGAAGTGGGATGATGATGTTGGCGGGGCAGTGACCACCGTTGTTTTTTTGCTCCCAACACAATACTCCCAGTTATTCTGTTCACTCTTTGCTCAGTTAATACCTATACCAAAACCCACAGTTAGCACAGGTACGTGAGTCAGCTCTTCATAATGCAATGCAATGCAGGGCACATCTTTTTTCGAAGCCCACTTGCGGCTCTCCAAACGCACCCGGTGCACACCGAGAAGCGTCTCTGGGAAGCGGTCATCATCGGAAGCACTCGCATACGATTAGCTATGCAGTGTCCAGATGACGACGAGCTTTTCCGAGTTCCACCTACACACTCCAGATTCACCTTCATCCAAATCCGGATCAAGAGCAAATTGATTGACTGACGGCCTACTTCACCAGAACAGACCGACAATATGGGTATCTCCAAGATCCACGCGCGCTCCGTCTACGACTCCCGTGGCAACCCAACCGTCGAGGTTGACATTGTCACCGAGACGGGCCTTCACCGCGCCATTGTTCCATCTGGTGCTTCGACTGGCTCCCACGAGGCTTGCGAGCTCCGCGATGGTGACAAGAATGCCTGGGGCGGCAAGGGTGAGCAAAAGCAGTATACGCAGATTGAAAGAGCATCGGTTGATAAAGTCCAGGTGTTACCAAGGCTGTCGCAAATGTGAACGACAAGATCGCTCCAGCTCTTATCAAGGAGAACTTGGACGTCAAGGACCAGTCCGCTGTTGATGCTTTCCTCAACAAGCTCGACGGTACCCCAAACAAGACCACCCTTGGTGCCAACGCTATCCTTGGTGTGTCCATGGCTGTTGCAAAGGCCGCTGCTGCTGAGAAGCGTGTCCCTCTCTACGCCCACATCAGCGATCTTGCTGGCACCAAGAAGCCATACGTCCTTCCAGTGCCGTTCATGAACGTTCTCAACGGTGGATCGCACGCTGGTGGCCGTCTCGCTTTCCAGGAGTTCATGGTCGTCCCAAGGTAAGCGCTTATCCAGAGAGCTCCTGAGCAGATTCGAAGGGAGGACGGGGACTAACAGTGTCTGTTCTAGCGAGGCACCAACCTTCAGCGAGGCCATGCGCCAGGGTTCCGAGGTCTACCAGAAGCTCAAGTCTCTCGCCAAGAAGAAGTACGGCCAGTCCGCCGGCAACGTTGGTGACGAGGGTGGTGTTGCTCCCGATATCCAGACCGCCGACGAGGCCCTCACTCTCATCACCGATGCCATCGAGCAGGCTGGGTACACTGGCAAGATCAAGATTGCCATGGACGTCGCCTCATCCGAGTTCTACAAGACGGAAGAGAAGAAATACGATTTGGACTTCAAGAACCCAGATAGCGACCCAACCAAGTGGGTCACCTACGAGCAGCTCGCCCAGCAATACCGCGATCTTGCCCAGAAGTACCCAATCGTGTCCATCGAGGATCCGTTCGCCGAGGACGACTGGGAGGCTTGGAGCTACTTCTACAAGAACTCCGACTTCCAGATCGTCGGTGACGACTTGACTGTCACCAACCCACAGTTCATCAAGAAGGCCATTGAGACCAAGGCTTGCAATGCTCTTCTCCTTAAGGTCAACCAGATCGGTACCATCACCGAGGCTATCCAGGCCGCCAAGGACGCCTATGGCGCTGGATGGGGTGTCATGGTCTCCCACCGCTCTGGTGAGACCGAAGATGTCACCATTGCTGATATCGCCGTTGGTCTTAGATCTGGTGAGATTAAGACTGGTGCGCCAGCACGATCTGAGCGTCTCGCCAAGCTTAACCAAATTCTTCGTATCGAGGAGGAGCTCGGCAGCAACGCCATCTACGCCGGCAGCAAGTTCCGCACCGCCGTCAACTTGTAGACGCGTCAAGACAGGTTGCTTGCACGCGACAGTTTGCCCGGCCACAAGCAGTTTTAGCACCCTTCGAGCGTTCGTGAGAGCATAGCCGGGGTTCGTTTCGGAGGGAAAAGCGCGGCGCGATGGATAAATGAGATGATAACGACACAGCAGATATGCTTCACGTAGCCAATGCAGAATAGAAAGCAGTTCCAATTCCCCAGTCGACAACACGTCGGATACGCGGATCAGCTGATCAATGCTAAATGTCTTGGCAGTCTAGGCCGCTTTCAATCATAGCGCGACAACTTCACATGCCTTTCATGACTTGACAAAAACATCGCCGTCCCAGGTATGCGGCTGGACAGAATTGAACGGCTCGACCGAGCATACCCATTCGGCTGGCGCCCTACACACGATTTCATTGGTGTTTGAGCACGCCGAGGACTCGACGCAGCATCCCTGGGCAGGAGCACGTGAAAAACGAAGTCTGCTCTGCGATCAATGGCCCCATACGAGGATCAGTCAGAGCAGACTGACTTGACTGAAGGCGATGTTACAGCATTCGCGTTCGTTGGCGTGCATTATGTGGACGCTTGGAAAGAGCAAAACATCTCAGACGCGAACTGGAACCAGATCCTAGCAGCTCTATTGCCGTTCTAACTTGACTATACTGGGCGCAATAAGGAGGATTGGAGAGCGCGACTTGACCTTCAAATGGAGGGCTCTTGTACGCGTACGAATGCAGTACATCCACGATTTCACGCGAAGATCCGGGCCGAAGAGCGACTCCGTCCAGGATCCGGTCACCGGATGTATCTGCGCGTTCACCTAAATCCCACTTCAAACACACAGTTCAATCACCTCGAACGCGACTGAATGACCACTTGCCTGGTCTCTGACTGGCATGCTATTTCGCTACTCATCTTGGGACGATGGAGCTTGTCCACATTTGGCTGTTTGTATCCGGGCGCCGGAATGCCCACGGCAATCTGCAGTGGAATGCAGTCCGTATCAACATACGCCTCCGCGAACGGTTGCTGTGGTATAAGGCTTCATACCTCTGGGACACATGCGGCTTTCTTCGACTGTCACCTAATAATTACTGCTTGCGGCTGATCTTCACTCCTCTTTCGATCTCCCAAGGCACTTCATTCGCTTTCTGACCTTCTCACCACGCTCGCTACCTTTGCAACGTCGCTCGCTACGAATCGCATTGTTCGCATCCACAGCTAATACCTAATACCTACACGCTCTTCGCAATGAAGGTCAGAGAAGCACGCACCGCCGCTATGGCGATGGCCGTCGCCAGCGCATCTGCACAATCGTCTCCGCCAACTTACGGCGGCGGGTCTAGCGCTGCCCCGGTCTCTTACACCACCGTCACGATCGATGACTGCCCGACTGCGCCAATGGAGACGATGATCACCGTGACCAACGGCGTCACTGTCACGTACTGTCCGGAGTGCAATGGTGACAGCATGATGACTCCTGCACCAACTGCATCAACCTCGAAGCCAGTCGGTCACACGACTGTCTACACCACTACCTACATGTCTCTGTGCCCAACAGGTACCGTCCCAGCCACATATACCGTGACGGAATTCTGCACAGAAGAGACACCTACCTGGACGCCTGGCCCAAGTCACGTCCCTCAAGGCTACACCGTCACCGTCAAGGAATGCACTGTCTGCGACAAGACTCCTATCCCAGTTACCATTACTGAACCTTGCGACTGCGAAGCTACCAGCGGTACTCCAGTCGCTCCATCCACTCCTACAGGAACTCCACTTCAGCAAATAAGCGATGGTCAAGGCATGTCTTTCTATTCGAACTCATTCACAAATCTCTTGCTGACTTGCCTCCCGGTCCAAAACCCAGGTCCAACTGCAACTCCCGTTGAGCAGATGTCCGATGGTCAAGGTTCGTTCTTCAACTCGCAAGCTTCTAGAGCACCCATGCTGACGGACATGCTAGGCCAAAACCCGGGCCCAACGGCTGGCGCTGGTACTTCTCCCTGGAGCGGTGCTGCTGGCACCACCTCCGCCAGCAACGTCCCATGCGGCCCAGGATCCGCCGACTCTGGCACCGCTCCTCCATACCCAACCGGTAGTACCACCACCGTGCAATGCCCCGGTCCAGAGTGCCGTGCTGCTGCTACCGGTGGTGCTGGTATGCCATCTGGCGTCATGCCAATGGGCACCGGCGCTACTACACCTGCCACTGGCGGCGAGAGCCCAGCTCCCTCTGTCTCTGGCGACACAAGCGCTATTCCATCTGCGTATGCCGGTGGCGCATCTAGCAGCTATAGCCGCTTTGGCTTTGTCACCAGTGTTGTATTGTCGGTTGTCGTTGGTGCGCTGGCTTTTGCGTTATAGTTGGATTGGTTGGGATTTGATGGGTAATGGGTATGACCTTCCCAACCACACATAACACAACATGTCTCGAACATCTGGCTGACTGACTGTTCTTGTTTAGGCTTGTGATCCAGATGTTCCTAATGGCCTCAGAGTGGCATTCAATCTCTCGTCTTGTCATATGCTTGGCCAGAGGCCACTTTCATCTTCTTCCGAATTGTAACTTTCCCATCTTTGTCTGATACATTGAGTATGAGGCGACGGCGCAGGACGGAGCAATGGGTCACCAGGAGTCAAGTGTTGTTCTTGTTGCGGATTGCTACATAGCAAAAACGAATAGCATTGTTACCATCGAAGAAGAGTTATCTGAAGCAGCACCGTCCAACTCGGTGAGCAAGATTTGTCACCCTTTCCGTCTCGTTTCAGCCGTCTTGGTGCCACGCTACTGCGGTACGTCTTGGTCTGTCTTGCTTTAGTATTGTTCTGTCTCGCGATGGTCGAGAGAGACAATGACTTTCCCGAAAGAGTCACAAGGAGCGCTTGAGATTCACAATGCCCTTTGTCTCGCCTCCATCAAGACAATGTCTCTTTGTTCTCTCGGTCGGCATCAAGAGTAATGTAATGCTCTTGTTCAAATCCCAACCCACCTTCCTCTCAATACACTCAACCCGCACAGCGTCAAACAAAGAACATACAAGCTTATCTGTTTCCGGTGGTAGCAGGACCTACACCAGGAGTTCAGACTTATCACTACAATTTTACTTCGAGCGTGTTTCGGAATTGATTCGATTATTCATTCAACGGTACGTGATCGAACGACAGTAAATAATGGATTCCATCCATCACTCCATCTACGATCCCATCTCCGCCCAAGACGAGCAATGGCAGCATTACAAGCGTAAAGCTCAAGCTGATCCTAAGGGCAAGCAGCCTGGCACCGCAGCCGCCCCCTCTACCACCTCTTCTTCCCGTCCCTCCAACCCTCAAGCCTCCGCAGGCGCTCCGACCAACCCAGCCTCACGCCAGCGCGCCCAACAATCTGCCGCCCAAGAGCCTCCCACCGGAGACCTTCGCTTCGAAATGGATGACAGGAGAAGGAGTGGTGCTCGAGTCGCAGCCCGTCATCTGGGTGACCTGGCAAGGGCTGATGAAGACGACCGTCCGACGGGGAGATCGACTGTTAATGCATCGACTTGGAAGAATTCTCATTCTGCAAACCCATCTGCCGACTCCAACGCTTCTAGCTCGAGACCCAGAGTATTGGGTCAGTATTCTGAATATTCGAGTATGCCGGGGAGTCCCGTAACAGAGACGAGTTCCACAGGTCTGCGGTTGATAAGTAGGGGAGCGGATGGGAGGTTCGATTTGGGGAGTGTAGAAGTCGCTCGTTTGACGCCCAGACCTGGTTCTCGGCCAGGTACACCCACACCCCTCTCTCAATTCGATCATAATACTCCCTCTTCGACGCAGCAACGTCCCGGTTCTCGTCGAGGATCCTTCCGCGACCTCGTCCGTCGCGCCTCCCAAGAATTGTCTCACGGGATGGATATCGTCATGATGCGCGAAACCGAGCGCGAACGCTGGATACGAGAAGAGCGCCACAGAGCGGCTACCGAGCTCGCACAATCGAACGCCGATTTCCAAGCGGATTTGGCTGCGGCGAATGCGAAGCTTGAGGAGCAGAGACAACGGCGCGAAGCAACCCACGCACGAGCCTTAGCAACCGAACAGAAACTCGCTGCTGCTTTGGAGAGGAAGGCGAAAAACCAGGCTGAGTTCGAACGAGCCGAGCAAGCCAGAGCCAGCGCAGCCACCTCGTCCTTCAGCACGACGTACCAGCGGAACTCCTCCGGCAGAGGAGGACCTTCTGGAATGACCTCAGGTGAGGAACTCGCTATTAAACTCTCCCGCGCGATTGATCCTTTGAAGGGTAAAACCCGTAAAAAGAGTAACAGTTCCGACATGAGCTTCGCTGACATTGCGCCTGTAGAGGAGATGCATCCGTGCGGGAGGTGTAAGAGACCTGTGACGGGGTTCCTGAGGGAGGGGCTTTGTGAGAGGTGTCATCGGAGGAAGGTGCAGGGTAAGTTGAAGTAATCTTTCCTCTCTCTCCCATTCCGTGATTTAGTTGCGATTAAGCGAGCGAGCGAGCGGGTGAGCTTCCTGATTTTGAGCGTGTTGTTTGCTTTCAGCGAATGTTTCGTCCCTTGCCTTTTTCAAATGTTCATGCGGATGGCGAGCTGGGCTCGTTGTCTGCGACGGTAAGTACTGTTTGAACTCTTCGTTTCTTGCTTCGACTTTCTTCCTACAGTCCTCTCATCACCAGGTCAATATACGATCATATACTGACACCTCATCGAGAATGGTTCGACAACTTCTCCGCCGCAGAAGACGACGATGATTCCGAATACGAGACACCTCGAAGCGAATCTCCGGCCCGCCCGAGGAATGTAAACGAAGAAGAGTACATGAAAATCGCAGTAAATCGAAGGATCCGCAGAGTTCGTCGAACAATCTACGAAGATCCAGGAAACCCATTCGCATTTGGCGACTCAGATGATGAGCTCTCAGTGCCGACGGTCCTGTATCGGAGAGAGAACGATGTGTCTCCAGCGTTGTCAGACGCCATCGCCATTGAGATGCAGCCGGTGATACAGCGGAATGATAGCCCAGCGTCCATTGCAGAGGGCCCCGAGGCTATGTTCAGCGGAGACGATAGTCCCCTCTGCAGCGAGCACACGAGATCCGCCTGGCGAAGTAGCCGCATGCCGCTTCCAGCTCCCGTGACTCGGAGACCAGGGACCCCATCAGTCATCAGATCACACTCGATCAGACAAGCTTCTATCCAGATAGTTTGGGGTCCGCCGCCAACTCCGCCAAAGGATAATGTGACCTTTGCGCCGCGCACGCCTCCGAAAGACAATGTCACCTCTTTAATGAAGAGAGCGCAGTCTGTGAGAGAGGCATCCGAGCCGCTGCCTGCTTTGCCACCAGAGCCACCAGAGGAGCTTGAGAAGCGTGACGAATATGTCCCACCCAGGTCACTCTGGCGGCGAAGTTTACCGGCGGATAATCTTGTCCCAGGGCCTGGTGATGATGGTGTGCGGAATACCAGGTTCTACGGCTTCTACGATGGAGTGTTGCAAGAATATAGGAATAGCATGAGGAAGAGCAAGATGCCGCAGCAGGACGAGAAGTAACAGCTTCGTTGCAACGATTGGAAGTCCCATCACATCTCCGTCACTCAACGGAAGGACACTCAGTATCTCGACCACGAATTCGACGATAAGGGTTCTGCTCGGTGCATGTGACAGGGCAACTCTGAGCAAAAGCTCTCCACCAGCTACAAGCGTTGATAAAGAGCGATCGGTTCAAGCTCATGTGTATGCCAAGTTGCTCCGAATTTAGAGTGGCGACTTTTGATCAGCGGCGTGGGAACGATCAACTTGCAGTGGAATGCTGATCGACCGTGCTGATTGGAAGTTGCCAATACCTGAGATAGCATCAGTGTTCGACATATAGATAAAGACCTACAATTTTGACATGCACACTTCAGCTCCTCGTGGCAGTGCATGTTTCATTCTTGCCACACATGGTGCATTTGATAGCGACACTGGCTTGCGTGGTCAATCGTGGTCAAAGCAGTCCCTCGCAAGACGGAAGAAGCTGCATTCGAAGTCCATATTGCACCCTGAGCAACGCAGACTCTCAAAGCAGGTAGGAGTCCTTCGACATGCGACCTGGCTCTCGCAATTGTAGTACCGGCTGCACGTCATCGGCGTACGTGGTGCTCAGGCTCAGAGATGGCCGCCACTCACGGCAGATCACGGCCACTCTGTGCGACTTCATTGTACCTCTCACCCTGAATAGCAGCCAGAGAGATGACAGCGGTCGCGCCTCCGGAGAGTGTGAAGTCGACCTTGACTCAAGGAATCCAGAACCTCGCGGCTGAAGCTGGAGCCCTACGGCTGAGGAGGATTCTGCGGTGAGCATATAGCACGCATTCCCCAATCTCGACGTTTGTAGTATTTTGCTCCTGGAGGTACATTTCTTCGTAGGAAGGGTCCTTCTTCATGACTTCCATAGACACTGTATAGGTATCGCATATGGGTGCGCACACGGTACTGTCATCAACCACGTGAGAGAAGAGTGTGAGCGCGCAGGAGAAGGTGAAGTTAAGCGCCCGGAGGTGAGTCGGAGACTCGGACCCAGCCATCTTGGCGGGTTTAGAGTCGCTGATTGGCTGAGATGCATGCGACAGTGCAAACTCTGGGGCAACACGTCTCTCCTGCCGAGCGTGTTGTGCTGCAACGCCGATGCAGCTGGACCTCGCCATCACCAATAACCGTGCATTTCAGTGTGATCCGACACGGCGCTTACACACATGGATATGGATACGTCCACTTCGAGCGACGGTGGCTTTAGAAGCCGCAAAGCTTGGTGGGTAGGTAGGTGATCAGATCTCTCATCCGCCGTTGCGCGAACATGAACATCTCCTCTCCTTCGATCTTCAGAGGCGCAGTCTACACTACTTTTACTTCACCCACTTCCGTTCCCTCGAAGAAAGAATATCCAACTCCCTCCGCCAGACCCTTGTCGAATTGAAAGCGCACACGACGCTGCCTTCTGCAGATCTCGCGGGACGAGGCCTTGGAATTCATCAATCAATCCTCGGGAGAGCTGCAGCGAGCTCCTCCTCCACCCACACCAAGCGGCTATTTTCATAGGACGTGCTTCCCACTTCCTTTGTGCAGCTCGGCCTATCATAGCGCCAGAACGCCTGGGAGCGGGAAGACCACGCGGTTGCAGACAAGAAGTGAGTACCCGCCAGCACAATCCCGCCCAAACCTCTGTCTTCTGCACCTTCAACGTGTTCTTCCCCGAAAAGCAACCAGCGTTTATTACCGTACGCGCCCGGCATACTAGCGAGGCCCTGTCCATGTCCGTGCGAAGCGCCTGCCACTTCATCTATCCAGAGCTGCCCGCACTCGACCACCTCTACTTCTTGCCTTCCCAGCTGGACTCCGAACATTGCATAACCATCTTCTCTTAATTCAACCTTCTGTGTTGCTTGCGACCATAGAGCTGGCCTCTTGTTTCCTTCTGCTATCCTAGAGCATCTATCATCACCCATCAGCCATCTCACGTCACGTTACACCGTCTATACAACCCCAGTATCTGACAGCATGTCAGATAGTCAGAAGAAAGAAATACAGTTCGCGGTACGCGAGCGATCAGCCTCCGGAGACTCGCAATCAACAGAACGATCAACACTATCAGTCAAACCTCCGTCACTGAAGTCGCCCCGCACAGCACGCTTCGCTGAGGCGACAGCGGTCAACTCTCCCATCGAGCCTAAGAAGTTACCTTTCTCGCAGACACGAACACAGCACTTCATGGCGCAGCCTCAAGTCTCAGACGTCGGCTTTGGCTATGTCAACAAGCACGATTCAGTTGAGATGCCCGATACAGAATGGCAACCTCCGGTCACGGCACGAGAGATGCCCAAGAGCCCACTCAAGAGCGCAATGAAGACGCCTGGAGCGCCGCCCAGGGATCTTGGAAACATTCTGAGTCCGACGTTCAAGGAGGAACAAGTGCTCGAGAAGCACGAACATTTCACAGACAAGGAGCAAGCAAACGATCTTGTAAGGCATCGACAGTCTCTGACATCTCATCTCGATACTAACAGCTCGACAGAAAGTGAAGACACGAGTACGGATAGCCAAGTTCCTACTGCGAGGCATCAACTTTTCGTGCTCCCTGATCGTACTTTCCATGCTTGCATCAACATTCGCCATCTTCAACGCAACGAAATCATTACCGCCTCGGAACAACCTTCCACCATGGGCAGTCGGGCAAAAGACCTGGCCACAAGTAACGCTCCTCGTCATTGCCGTCGTATCACTTTTCATGGCCATCGTCATCTTCTGGGGCTACTGGCGCGGCGGTCACAGGCGAGCGGAAAAGGCCGCAGTCTACTACTCCGTCTTCTCCGTCGCCTTCTTCGTCTTCAGCATCGTCATGTGGGGCATTGGAGCCGCCGTCATCCAGACTCAAAAGAACAACAGCAACAACAAGGACATGTGGGGCTGGGCATGCGTCAACAACGAGCGCAAATCTCTCTTCCAAAACGAAGTCTCGTACGAACTCGTCTGCCGTCTCCAGAACTGGTCACTCCTTTGCGCCATCATCGAAATCGTCGTCGAACTCATCACCATCACCGTCTACGGAATCGTCTTCTACAGATTCTACTCCAAGCGTCAACTCCGCAAGACCATGGACGCCCGCGACCGAGCCCGAAGCGATCTCTACCTCGCTCAACTCCGTTCTCAATCCGCACCCAACACCCCAGCTCCCTTCAGCCCTCGCGATGGAGGCTGGATCCCACCATCAGCCGACTACTACAAAAACGCCTCCGCAGTCGAAGAAGGCGAGGTCCGGTACATCGACGCCGACCAGAAACATCAACCAGCTCCTTTCAGACTCCAGGCTCCTCCGATCAAGGTCACGAACGCTACGCCTAAGATGCAGCAGATGGGTTTCACGCCTGTGACGACGACCACGAGGGAGAGGAGTCCGACGCCGCCTGAGGAGGCGCAAAGGAGTCCGCTGATGGCTGAGGCTCCCAGGGAAATGCAACAGGAACATTTCAGTGCGGTGGCGCCTGGTGAGCAGGTTTATGCTGCTGTGCCGATTCCTGGAGCATATGAGGCGCCGTTGAGTCCTGGGGCGGAGGCGAGGCAGATGCATTTCCCTGCGCCGCGGTGATGACCACGCGTGGAATTTGTTCATGTTGTCTTGCGTTATAAGCGTTTAGGGAAAGACTAGAACGAACCGTCTTTGGAAAGGCCTGGAGTTTGGCAGACCAGATGTGAATGTGAATGTCCATGTAAAGGAAAGGAAAGGATGTGTTGGGGATGTTTAATGATGATACCAGATACCACAACTCTACAGTTAGGCAACGTCCTTCACTACTACAGTCAAGAATGACGAATTTACTTTTGCAAAAAGGTTGAACACAAAAACAAATGGCCCTTTTTCTGTCTTCCACACTCACGTCTCGCGAATTGATTGACTGATCATGCAGTTGGGGAGCAGCCTCCCGTCTGGTTCCTAGGGTCGTCCAATACACGACATCTGCTTAAGAGAAAAAAAAACGACGCAAAAGGAAAGCAAAACAAATCGCAATTGGCACAGCGATTCCGGTAGTTGCCACGATGATGGAGAAGCACAATATCTCTCAAATCAAGTTGACAACGGACAGCACGACCAGACAGCTTAGCGCCGATTTAATCAGGTATTTCGGCTACACCAATAATGATTGGTGAAGATGAGCAAGATTGAAAAAGTATATGTAGACGCATTTGCCAGCAGCTTTGTCGAACACAGGGAAAAGGTAGGCAGATGTATCGAAGCATGTGATTGCCAGTTTCGTAGACAGACGCGGAGTCTGTATCTCAGGGCATTGGGTCTGATGTTCCTGGAGGAGCGAGTGATCAAGCGAAAAGCGAGGGAAGGACTTCGTATGAACGATCTCATTCATTTCATGCATCAATACTGAGCAGCCGTAGTGTCGTCCGCCATGCATCTCATATCCAAAAGCCATCCACAGGCCTTCCGCTATGCAATTCCATGCCATGCCATCCCAAAAACGCCACGCTAAACACATATCCCCTCGCAATGCCGCTCAACGCAGTCCATAATCCTCGAATGCACCCCAAAAGTAACGACAGATCCTCCACACATATCCCAAACATTTCCCTCATCTCATCTCACATCTCCCTTCAATCAACCACCTCCCCCTCCAACATCTCCCTCAACAACTCCCCACCAGGCCCCTCAAGCGTCGTACTCAACTCCTTCACTCCCACAGCAGACGCAACCCTCCTATCATCACCAACAGGCACACCAGCAAACGCATTCTTCTTCGGTCTTCCAGGCGTCCGACTCGGCGTCATCGGTACAGCAAAGCTTCCATTTTTCCCATCAACCGCAGAGACCAAACTCAACGTCTCCAGACCTGAGACGACATCTCGGAATTCGACGCTAGAGAGTGCGTGGAAGAGATTCTCGCGTTTGCAGAGGCCGCTGTATGCCTCGAAGAGGGCTTTGATGGATGGAGCGGATGTGTTGGCTTTAGAGGGTGTGGAGAACATGGTGCGCTCGACTTGGGTAGCGCGTTTGCGTTTCTCGAGAGCGGCGAGGGCGCAGAGGACGGCTTTCTGCTGAAGGTTGAGGTTATTGAGGCGTTGGGTTGCGCCGTTGCTGAAGACTTGCGCGGTCACTTTGGCCATGTGGGCGATTGTGGCTTTTGGGGCCGTTTCGATGGTGTAGACAGACGTCTTCCTATTTGGAGAAGGGATTGGCGAGGAGAGGTTGATGTTCTCCATTAATGGTGTCTTCGATGGACTGTTCTCCTCCGCTGCCGTTGCGTCCTTCTCTCTGGTCTCTTGATCAATCAGATCAATTGCCCGCTTGCAAATGTCGAACGCTTTGCGCAAATCGCCGGTCTGAGCTGCGACCTTTTTCGCGCAGAATTGGATGGCTGCTGGCTGGAGAAATGGGATGATCTGAGTTTCTGTGCCAACTAGGCCTTTCAGCTTCGATATAATGACTGAAGCGATCTGTGCGGCGCTGTAGGGCATAAATGGTAGAAGCTCCGGCTTGAGATTTCGCGCCTTGAGTCGGGGAAGGAATCGATCGGTCAAGTCGAGGGCGTTCGCGATGCCAATCAGAATCAGTCGGGAAGTTGGCTGCATGGACCATTCGAAGAGGCTGTACAGCAGCTCGAGGTCTAGATCGACCAGAACGTCCACCTCGTCCAATACCACCAAGTACTTCTTCTTGTCCTTTGCTTTGCCGCGCACGAAGCAGGACTTCAAGTATTCGAATCCAGCATCCTCATCAAGCTTGAGGTCTTCGGCCAATTTTTGGCTCAGATCCTTCGTGTTTCGTACACTCATGCAATTGACGACAGAGACTGGCACATCTGCGTCCGCTGTGTGCTCTTCGATGACCTCGTTCAAGAGCGCGCTCTTTCCCGTGCCGGGCGGTCCTGAGACGTAAAGGCATCCCGTCGACTTCGACTCAATCGCGGTCTGGATGAAAGTAGAGAGCTCGTTACGCTCGCTGTCGCGTCCGATGAGCTTGCCAGGGTCGGAGCATCGCGCGAAGAGCTGGCGCGCTTGATTGTAGACAGCCGCATTGGAAGGCGTGACCGGTGTACGTGTGGTCTTTGCAGTTGCTTCGCTGGCAAGAACTCTGTGTCGTGGCGTAATGAACACCTTCTTGGAAAGCGCGTCACGGTGTCGCGGGGTCCTGGGCGTGTTCTCCTTCTCTTCCTCGTCCTTTCCATCGTGGTATGCGCCAGCAGCGGGCTTTTTCACGCGGAAATGAGAGCGGATCTTAGCAGAAGGTTCTACACGAGATGCAGGCGCGCTGAGCTTAGCAGGTGTCGTCCTCTTAGATGCACGCGTCTTCTTCGTCGGCGGCTCCGCTTCATCAACGTCCATCCCATCATCAGATTCTCCATCCTGGTGTCTAGTCACAAATGGGTTCTGATTCTCATCGTTCGGTTCATTGATTGCAAGTCTTCGCTTTGGGCGGGTGCTTGCAGCTGTGGTGTGTGTACGCGCGCTGGCGGCTTCAATGCTTTTCTTCGTGGAGGGTGTCGTCGCTGCGCCTCGAGTGCGCTTTCCGAGGGCGGTGGCCGGCATGATGGCGACTGACAGGTCTCGAACAGTGTATAGGCAGTCGCGATGCGGGCCAGCGATATGTAGAAGGCTCGAGTTTGGTGTTGAAGAAGGTGGAAGTGGAAGAGGAAGCTGCAGGTCGCGTCGCGTGAAGGAAAACACGCTAGTCGCTTCAATTCCGAAGAACTGCCGGCGTCGAGTACCAATGGAACATTAACGGCCCAGCCATCGACTTCCACGCAACACATTGTCCTCAGATTCCACACTCACAGCCGTATTTGATAGCCATCCGCTTGTCCGTCACCTAGTTCTCAGGCCGAGAAAATGATGCCGCTGTCTTGGACCAAGCCCAGGCCATAAGCCTCCGATTCCCTGTCGGACGTCTTGGTCGTTATGGAACCATTGTCCCTGATAGATATGAGTATCTGAACCATGCTACTGTCTGATGGAGCATTGGACATGTCTTGGGATGTTGTGGGAATGTGTGTATGTTGTCGTGGTCATTCACTCGGCATCGGCCTCGGCTAGCCTTCCCTTTGCGGGCAGCTACGGGCCAAGCATTCGGAGCCGCATGCAGGTCCATCTCGGCCTGCTGCTGGTGGTGGATCGTGGAGCGGGCAAGATCGAAAGTCACAGCTGGCCTCTTGACTTTTTCGTTGGAGACTGAACGAGATACCCATCCTGCATCCTAGTATCTACTCCACGCGTCTTGTGATTAACAACATCCAAGATCATGATACGTGTCCTGGATATTCACCTCCTCCACTAAGCCCGAAAAGTCGCTGTTCTCGCCACGAGGTGACATGATAAGAATCGAACGGTCTACCACAGTCCGAACCTGTTCGTCGTGAGGGATTTGAAAGGAAGAGGTCGATTACTTGCGCGCAAAGAGCTGTGTGAAGAGGCGTCAAGATGGAGAACGCCTATGTGCGCTCACCGCAAGAGGTGCTGAAACACTTCAACGTCTCAGAGCAGACTGGTTTGACCACAAGCCAAGTTGAGGCCGCAAGACAGAAGCATGGAAAGAATGGTACGTGTACACCGATATGCACGTGTGAGGGACATATGGCTGACATGTGAACAGCCATCCCAGAAGACCCTCCCACTCCGCTATGGGAGCTCGTGCTGGAGCAATTCAAGGATCAGCTCGTCATCATTCTTCTTGGCTCAGCTGCGATCTCCTTCGTCCTCGCACTCTTCGAAGAGGGTGAAGGCTGGACCGCGTTCGTCGATCCCGCTGTTATCCTGACCATCCTTATTCTCAACGCCATCGTCGGTGTCAGCCAAGAAAGCTCGGCAGAGAAGGCCATCGCAGCGTTGCAAGAGTACAGTGCAAACTCGGCGAAAGTCATTCGCAATGGCAAGATTTCAACCGTTAAGGCCGAAGAGTTGGTGCCAGGTGATATCGTTGATGTCGCTGTCGGAAACCAGATTCCCGCGGACTGCAGGCTGCTTAGCATCAACAGCAATAGCTTCCGCGTGGATCAGAGTATCTTGACTGGAGAGAGCGAAAGTGTTGGAAAAGACACTCCGGCGATCAAGGACACCCAAGCCGTCAAGCAGGATCAGATCAATATGCTCTTCTCCGGCACCAACGTTGTCACTGGACACGCGCACGCGATTGTTGTCTTAACTGGAACCAATACAGCAATGGGAGACATCCACGAGAGCATCACCAACCAGATCTCGCAGCCCACACCCCTGAAGGAAAAGCTCAACGACTTTGGCGATATGCTTGCTAAAGTTATCTCCGGTATCTGCATCCTCGTCTGGTTGATCAACATCCAACATTTCAACGATCCATCATTTGGAGGTTCCTGGACCAAGGGCGCCATCTACTACCTCAAGATTGCCGTTTCGCTTGGTGTCGCAGCTATCCCAGAAGGTCTCGCTGTTGTCATCACCACATGTCTCGCGCTTGGAACCAGGACGATGGCCAAGAAGAATGCGATTGTGCGCAGCTTGCCTTCGGTCGAGACTCTTGGAAGCTGCAGCGTCATCTGCTCCGACAAGACTGGTACTCTGACAACCAATCAAATGAGCGTCAACAGAATCGTGTACATCAGCGAATCACAGTCTGGCCTGGAAGAGCTGAATGTTGCGGGCACGAGCTTTGCACCTGAAGGCGCGGTCACGAAAGGCGAGAAGGTTATCGAATGGCCAGCCGCCACGTCCAAGACGATCGCGCAAATGATCGAAGTCGCCGCGATCTGTAACGATGCTGAGCTCGCATACGACAGCAAGACTGGTGGTTTCTTAAACGTCGGAGAACCAACCGAAGGTGCTTTGAGGACCCTCGCCGAGAAGGTCGGAACGCCAGACCAGTCTTACAACATCAACAAGCGATCTCTGCAACCTGAGGATCAGCGCGACTATGTCAGCAAGTACTACGCCAACCAGTCTAAGAAGCTGAGAACGTATGAGTTCTCTCGGGACCGCAAGAGCATGTCAGTGCTTGTGAACGGTGGTAATGCCCAGCGTCTTCTTGTCAAGGGTGCGCCAGAATCGATCATCGAACGCTGTACTCACTGCTTGGTTGGCAATGATGGCAAGCAGGTCCCGCTGTCCGCTAAGCACGCCTCACTGTTGCAGAAGGAGATCACCGATCTGGCTAACAAAGGCCTGCGCGTGATCGGTCTGGCCAGTATCAACAACGTCAACTCTCCACTTACTCAAAGTGCAAAGACTTCCAAGGAATACAACCAACTCGAGCAGGGCATGACTCTTCTGGGTCTCGTCGGTATGCTAGATCCACCTCGACCTGAGGTTGCAGACAGCATTGCCAAGTGCCGATCTGCAGGTATCCGTGTCGTAGTCATCACTGGCGATAACCAGAAAACCGCCGAGACCATCTGCCGACAGATTGGTGTCTTTGGCCAGCTCGAGGAACTCACGGGCAAGAGCTTCACTGGTCGCCAATTCGACGAGCTCAGCGAGGAGGACAAGCTCCGAGCCGCCAAGACTGCATCTCTCTTCTCCCGCGTTGAGCCTGGCCACAAGTCCAAGCTGGTCGATCTTCTCCAGTCAGCAGGTGAGGTCGTCGCCATGACTGGTGACGGTGTCAACGATGCGCCAGCACTCAAGAAGAGCGATATCGGTGTTGCCATGGGTACTGGAACCGACGTTGCCAAACTCGCTGCGGACATGGTGCTCGCGGATGACAACTTCGCCACGATAGAGACGGCCGTCGAGGAAGGTCGCAGCATCTACAACAACACTCAGCAGTTCATCCGATACCTCATCTCATCCAATATTGGTGAGGTGGTGTCCATCTTCTTGACTGCCGCACTTGGCATGCCTGAAGCTTTGATCCCTGTACAGCTTCTCTGGGTCAACTTGGTCACCGATGGTCTTCCCGCTACAGCTCTAAGCTTCAACCCCAAAGACCACGATGTGATGAAGCGACCACCGAGGAAGAGGGACGAGGCTCTTGTGGGCGGCTGGCTTTTCTTCCGATACATGGTGATAGGGACCTACGTGGGCCTTGCCACTGTTGGAGGATATGCGTGGTGGTTCATGTTCTACGAATATGGCCCACAGATCACTTTCTGGCAACTGGTAAGTTTGAGCGACCAACCATCTTTCGACGCGGATATACTGACACTGTGAACAGACCCACTTCCACCGCTGCTCGACCTCTTTCCCTCAAATCGGCTGCAACATGTTCTCCGACTCGTCCGCGAAGACCGCATCAACAATCTCGCTCTCCGTCCTTGTCGTCATTGAGATGTTGAACGCCATGAACGCGCTCTCGTCCTCGGAATCCCTCCTCACCTTGCCGCTCTGGAAGAACATGATCCTTGTATACGCCATCACTCTCTCCATGGCCCTCCACTTCGCACTCCTGTACACTCCTGTACTGCAGGGCATCTTTGGTATTGTACCTCTAGGCTGGGAGGAATGGAAGATTGTATTGGCGTGGAGCGCGCCTATCATTGGAATCGATGAGGTGTTGAAGTTCTTGGAGAGGAAATTCTTCATGGAGACCACAGAGGTTAGTGGGAAGAAGGGAAAGAAGTTGGACTGAGTATGGTGCCAATGTGGAGGCATGGACTCTTTAATGTCACCCACCTAAGAAGAGCATAGAGTAGAGCATGCAAATGAAAAGAGCTCTCACCACTTATGTCCCATTGCGACCTCTTCTAAAACTGACATGTGCCTTCAAGTGATCATTCGGGTCAATGATGCTTTTTTCTTTTGTTGCATCGTCCGACATGTGGGAAGTGCCCTCCCAATTATACACGTTCTTCTTGCCATAACATAACACCCACTTTTTACCAAAATCTCCAATACAGACTTCCTCGAATATCTCAGCACCCAAGTTTCTTTAGTCTTGAAAGTCTCGCAGACATTCTATTTCGACGACTAGCTACCATCAAACACCCAAATCATTGGTCCCGACCAAGCATATCGTCGCCGCCTTCATTCCCCAAGCGTGAAATCGTCTAACCCTAAGGCATGCGGAGCTCAGTCCGTGATGCCAAGAGGATGTGGACAGGGATGTAAGGATGGCCTTGCGAGATTCGGAGGACTGGGCAAGGCGCGCCATGATGGTTTGCTGCTTGCTTCTTGTTTTGCATTCCAACATGGACAGCAATAACAAGAGACGCAATCGACTGCAACTATACCAACGAAGCTACCTCGGTCAGCTCACGATATGCGCATCGGATCTTCCGAGTGTATTCTGCGACGGCGAAGTGGAGAATGAAGCATAAGATATGGACTCGAGGGGGACGCGATGAATACGATCAACACTCATGCGCGGAACTACATACACCACCTCTCGGTGGACATTCACGGCTGTCGTTTGATTCCCTTCAGAGATCCAGCCGCTGAGTCTCCAGGCAGCTCTTCAGGCGATACGTCCAAGTCTTGTCGCGAGCTTTGCGCGACATCAAGCTCTCGCGGATGCTAGCGAGGACCGGCGTCGCCTTCCTCTACACGCCCGGCCTCTTCAGCGGATTTTCTGGGACTGGCGAACA
Source organism: Nothophaeocryptopus gaeumannii (assembly GCA_031771865.1). NCBI lineage: Eukaryota > Fungi > Ascomycota > Dothideomycetes > Mycosphaerellales > Mycosphaerellaceae > Nothophaeocryptopus > Nothophaeocryptopus gaeumannii. The sequence goes on along the minus strand of JASISA010000042.1, from coordinate 2,056,501 downwards.
CACGATTTGTCCTTGTGCCCCTGCGCCATAAGCAGAAGAGCACGATTGCAGCAATCAGCGCGAGACCTGCAACGGCAGATGCGACGCCTATTCCAGCTTTTGCGCCAGTGTTCAGACCTGATCTACTAGCGATGATCGTACTGTTCGACTGAGAGGCAGATGCGCTGGACGTCAGAGTTGAAGGAACAGCGGACCATACTTCCGGGGCGCGAGCTTGAAAGGTCTCATTCGTGGGCGTTCCAGTACAGCCATCATCGCCACAACAGTGCCAGAGCTGCTCTGTGGTGTTATACTGGATGAAAGTCTTCGCGTCTCTTGCTATACAGGTCTCAGAATTACGAAACCTATACGTATCCACGCCAAAGCAGGACGACGAGGAGAAACAGGGACTCACAGCAAGCTCTTGGGCATACTGAATCTTTGAAGGTTGGATCCGTACAGCCGCCGATGAACCATCCACTTCCACCATCGCTACCAGTCGGATAACGACATATGGAATCTTCACCGCATTGCGAGTCCGGCAGGCAACACAACTCAGCTCCTCCAGTTGACGTGGCCGTGTTGTTGCAGGCGTACCAACCGTTCACGTCCTTCACGCCACCATTCGACTCCCAGTAGCATTGCGTTGGGGGCGCTTTTATTCGAAGGCTTCCGTCCCTTCGTCGTGGACCTCTTCCAGAAGCTCGTGGAGACTGAGCACATGCATGGTCAAAAAGTCACGAAGAAACGAAATGAAGTTCACCTACAGCTTGTACTGTTTGCGGCGGAGCATTACACTGCATTGCAACGGTGTCGACTCGTCGAGCGTGATGCCTCTTGTGCATCGTTACTCCAACTCAGCCGCAGTATGCATGGCATCCCAACAGGGACGACTCCTTGGAACATCGATGCCCATGACGCTGTTGCCTGGCCAAGAATTTGACACCTGACAACATTCATTGCAAAACCAGCAGTATTGCCATGTCGATAGATTGCTCTGTTCGGCAACATTCTGCCGATTGCTCGATCGTCGAAGCGTCCGCCCTGGAAGCCTCGCGACCATGGCGACAAGTGTCTTTCGACGTTTGGACGCTGGCTGATGCGTTGATAAACGTGCTGTTGCTGTTCTCGAACGATTAACTTTTGAAGCAAGGCGGCTCGTCGGCCTTCGACGGGTGAGGTGGGCGCGGTGGTAGTTTCGACGACATTTCAGCATGAAACCGGCTGCCCTACGGCCGAGTAGTTGACGAGGATCGATCGTCGTGCCATCAAATTGCAAGTATAGATGGAACTTGGTTCGGATAATTCGGCCTTGGAACGAAGTAAATAAGGGCCTGAGTGTCGCATGTCCGCAGACACTCATACAACATCTCGAGATGCTTCATGGAAGACGCTCAAGCAATGCGCTGGGATCTGATTCACCGGAGGCCGCCATACAGCCAAGACTCCCAACAACATCTAGACGACGAACCAAGAGAACTTCTGAGGGAGTGGCGTCGGCGTATAGTGGTCCCTTCTGTCCAAAAGAAATGCAAGTGGAACTCATCGTGGTTGGCATACGTTCGCATGAACGACCCAACCCACTTGCATAGTCACAGCATCCCACGTGTCCTTGGTATTGCCAAGAGACATGGAACAAGATTCAGCTCGCCAGCATCGAGACGCTCGCGCAAGCACGAATTCGATATACCTTGATCATTCCATGAGGTGGGCGATGGGATTGTTCGCATAGGCGCAAGACCGAAACAGGCGAGCGCACGCGACAGAACGAGCGAAAGGTCCGGCGAGAGGGCGGAGTCCGCCAAGGGCGGCGAGGCTGGCAGAGGAAGACGACAGAGAGAGCAGTTTGAAGAGATTCAACACAGGCCTATATTGCGACAACGTGCTCTTCCTCCGGGTTCTCACTGGCCGGCAAAGCGAGTGCTTTTCTCTTGCCAAGCTCGGACCAAGGCTCCAACCCTAACCCCAAGGCTGGGCTCACATGATGATTTGGCGAGCCAACCGACCATCCGCTCACGCCTTCGCAAACCACCACTTGCCTGTACACCAACAGAGACAGTACCGCTGTGGCGTGGCACACAAGCATACTCATCCAAGCAGATCTTCACGGTACAGTTGTGAGTTGTAAGGAGACAAGTAGTTGGACAAGAACGGCGACAAGGAAGTCTTCTCTCTCGTCGGTATCGAATGATACCAAGAAGTTGTAAGTGAAGTCGATATATCTTCAGAACATTCAGCAGGTAAGGAATATTGAGGCCGCTCCACTATGATCTCCCACTGTCCGCCAGTCGCAGCCATGCCAAGTCGCAACTACCATATCGCTTCCACGCTACCTTGCAGCCCTTCTGCAATCGTCGCCGCTAGAACATGCCTGGAACTGTGTCCCGCGACCTCGACCACCAGGTTGCATCTCACAGCCTCGCTTCATTCGGCCCAATGACCCAATGAAGTAGGATTATCAGCTGAAGACTTTGCGCATGTGCCGTTCACTTGAGATATAAAGATCCCGGCCTTGGTGCTCTGACCTACCTGGTCGTACTAGGACACAGACATATCAGCAACACCTCCCCTCGTTTCGAATATCATCCGAGCTAGCAACACTTGCTCAATACTGCCAAGATGGTGCTTTCTCAATACACCTATGTCTTCGTCATTGGCACGTTCTTTGCCATGCTCGATGCCTACAACAACGGTGCTAGTACGCATCACCCCCAGACTTCACCACCACATCAACGAGAGTGAGGCTAACCACATGTCATCACAGACGATGTTGCGAACGCCTGGGCCACCAGTGTCTCCTCGACATCAATCTCCTACAGATGGGCCATGGTCCTAGCCACCATCTTCGAAATGGTCGGCGCCATCACCGTTGGAGCCCGTACCGCCGATACCATCAAGAACGGAATCATCCCTAACAGTGCCTTCCAAGGGAACGCCGGCGTTCAGATGCTGGCCTTTACATGCGCTCTTGCTGGTGCCTCGATGTGGGTCATGTGGTGTACCCGCCACTCCGCTCACGTCTCCTCGACCTACTCGCTCATTTCCGCTGTTGCTGGTGTTGGTGTTGCGACTGCCGGTGCTTCTCAGGTCCAGTGGGGATGGAACGGCGGAAAGGGACTCGGTGCCATCTTTGCTGGTCTCGGTATGGCTCCCGCGATCTCTGCTGCATTCGGCGCGGTCATCTTCGTGCTCATCAAGCTGGTCGTGCACGTCCGCAAGAACCCAGTCAAGTGGTCGGTCTTCACCGCACCATTCTTCTTTCTGATTGCTGGAACTGTCTGCACGCTCTCCATCGTCTACAAGGGATCGCCAAACCTCAAGCTCAACAAGAAACCATCTTGGTACATCGCTGCCGTGACAATGGGCAATGGATGCGGTCTTGCCGCTGTTGCCGCCATCTTCTTCGTGCCATTCCTCTACGCCCGAGTCATCCGCCGCGATGCCTCTGTCCGCTGGTACAACATCATCATGGGCCCAATGCTCCTCACCCGCCCAGCTCCAACTAAGGAGGCCGATCGCGCCATCGTCCCAGACTACGCCGTCGTCCACGACGACGAATCCGACAAGGCCTCAACCGAGTCCACTGCCGTCGACCAGCACGCCTACGACCGCTCCAACATCAACGAAAAGTCCCTCGCCGCAGCTGAGTCCCAGCAAGTCACCCTCTCCTACCAGGAACTCCAAAAGCAAGGCCAGGAACGTCTCCACGCCAAACTTCGAGAAGGCAAGGGTCCTCTCGGTTGGGCTATGCGTCTCCTGCACAACAACCCAATGGGTGCCGGCGAGATCTACGAACTCCACAATATGAAGATCGTCGCGAAACGTATCCCCGCTATGGTCGTCGTCGCCCTTCTTTACGGCGCCCATTACGACATCCACGCCGCGCAAACTGGTATTGCCGGTACCCCCGAGGGAGCACGTATGGCTCGCGTCTACGCCCACGCACCAAAATATTCCAATGAAGTCGAACACACATACTCGTTCGTGCAGGTCCTTACCGCTTGCACGGCTTCTTTCGCGCATGGAGCGAATGATATCGGGAATGCGGTTGGTCCTTGGGCTGTTATCTACTCCGCTTGGAAGACTGGTGATGCAGCTGGATCCAAAGCCCCCGTTCCGATTTGGCAGCTTGCGGTTCTTTCGGCTGTCATCTCTATCGGTCTTATCACCTACGGGTACAATATCATGAAAGTCATGGGGAATAAAATCACCTACCACTCCCCGACCAGAGGATGTTCGATGGAGATGGGTGCTGCTATTACTGTGTTGCTTTTCTCGCAGTTCTCTCTCCCGGTCAGCACGAGTATGTGCATTACCGGTGCGACGGTTGGTGTTGGATTGTGCAATGGAACTTACAAGGCGATCAACTGGCAACGAATTGGGCTGCTTGTTTTCTCTTGGATCATGACGATCCCGATTGCAGGCACCTTGGCGGGTGTCATTATGGGTCTTTTCCTCAACGCACCTGGGTGGTCGGGTTAAATCTTTTGGTACATGAGGGGGTTACTGAAGTGCCTTTTACTGTTGTTGCTCCTGTATAGATTGGATCTGCATGAAAAAGTTCCATCGTTGGAGTACATATTCCATATTGCATGTTTCTTCTACTTTCTGTCGCGCTCTTGACAAAGCCTGAGCGCATCGACTCGGTATGAGTATCCAATCGCCTGAATTGCGGTCACCTACAGTATAGGTCTTCGGAGTCTGGCAGCGCCGAAAGAGGACGTAGCCACGGTGTTGCACTCTCTAATACCTCGTCGCCTTGTTTTATTCTTCCGGTAGTGCATTATCGCTGTCTGCTTTCCCCAGTCCGAGAAAGCGACACTAAACTCGAAGTCCCGAGAGCGATCAGAATGTGGTCTCACAGACCTTTTTCAAATCGCTCGTGCTCTTCGTTTTCGTACTCATTTCTCGTCCCTGCTATGGAGTTGAGTGGGTGCAGGTGATGAGGTTCTAATCTTTGGAGCGGCTCTTGGTGTAGAAAGTTGGCTTAATTATAGTAACAGAAGTGGATTGTTTTTGAAAGAGCTGAATGAGGGTTGGGAAAATGATGCCTCTTTGGAGGTTCATGGCTCTTCAAAGAATGTCGTCTGTCGAAGTGAATATCTGGTGAATCTACCGTTGACGCTGCTAATTTTAAGGAGACAATTGAAGCTGCATCTGTTATGAGTATCACTTTCACTGCTTCTTCGTTTCTTGGTCCTGGCTTGATTTGTCTCGTCCTTCACCTCTTCGACATGAGCTGAATGTAGAGCGACACGCAAGCTTCTTCTTGGCTGTGTCTGCAGCTGAAAATTGAATGTGGTTTCGTAATTACTACCTCTTCCGATCTTACTGGTGACGATACACGAGGCAGTCTACATGCATAGGGTTAGAAGTAGCTGCGCTCCGGTTCATAAAACATGTCCGCAGCACTTGCATGCTCACCTCATCCTTTGTTTCATGATTTGAACGGGATCGAGTACTTTTCGCAAGGTCATCGTTCTGCAGCTCAGCTTCAGCTAGCTCATAGCTAGCTATCTGCACCACTGCATGAAATCTAGTGTGGCGACATAGTTTCGGAATCCCCAGTCGCAAATCGCGAGCTTATTCTCTCGAGGAACGCCACCAATGCCATGCAGCTGGGACTTTGGTCTTGCTGGTTGGAAACCGCGAGTTGGGACTGCAAGGGAGAAGCATTGGATGCTGTGAATGCTGTGCCTATCTCACCAACATACATGAATAACGTGACGCGGCCAATTCGTCTCACCCACACCGTGTATCTTTCTTGGCTTCTGGCAGTACGGTCTGGAAGCTCATCATGCACGATAACTCTGACTGCGCAGGTAAGAACAGGTGAGGACTGTCTCAACGTTCTGCAAGAGCGGAATCATCCTCAGACATGTTTCAATTGCATAACGAGAAGTGGCGGCGTCAGAGACGACGACGAAACGCTCAAACGTCCATTAAGTCAGAAGCAAGTTTCGTTCATATGCTGGCCATCCATGCATGCTCGTAAAGTGTTTGCAGCTGGCATGCGTGCGCGGATCATCTGCAGCTGGGGAAGAGGATTCCACTGCATTGCGTTACTGCGCTGCAGAGAGCTCTGCTCTTCCTCCGCAGTCTCAGACATGTGAAATGCAGGCTCTTTCCTACGACTTGGACCGACTCGTGGCTTCCATATTTGTTGGGATTGTGTGTTTCCCTCTCTGGCCGAAGTCTTTGCCAGGCAGATCGGATGAAGTGAGACCGTGTTAACTTAGCCGGTCGTAATCTTGCATTGCGAGGATGTTGGGTCCGGACATTTATGTTGCAGGCCTGTGAAGCATGTTCGATGAACTCCTCCGTGGAAACCCGGAATCCGTTCCCGCGGACCTGACTGCGAAGGGGCTTGATTGTGACCTTGATCTTGGGATGATTCTTGTAATACGGGAACTGTTGATCGATGATGAGGTTTGAGGATGAGGCACGACGAGGAAGTATGATGAAAGCAAGATTGCGGAGTGACGCTAGCACGACCAACCATTCCTTCGGACACGTGGATCCGGCTTGAATCCTAGCCACGGCCCAAAGCGTGCCTGGTTGGGAACACCGATCTTGGCTGCGATACAGTACTGATACCGGTTTCTGCGCTTCCCACATTCGGTCTGCAGAAGTCTCGCAGGACTAGCACCATTTCCCCCAAGTCGCGATAACACCTTCTCTACTTCAAGCCTCACCGCAAGACGCAATGCATTGCTGGACGTCATCAGAACCGCCAGCAGAGTGGTTTGGTATCGAAACTTTCGTGGACGACCGTTGGCCAATCTGATGTCTGGGGTTCATTGACGTCGTCGAGCCCGGGTCTCCATTTGAACCGTGAAGTCGATATCGCGGGCCGGGCATGCAAAAGTGGAACTGTGGAAGAGCCTCTCCTGCTGTGTACAGAGTACCAAATCCTGCGTTCCGCTGCGTGGCTCACTGCACAGTTCAATATCAGCTCTGCTATGAAACGCCTTCCGTTTGGCTGGTCATCATCTGTTCATCAGCGTCGGAGAAAGCATCGTCAAATGGCTACGTATAGCAGGGAAGAAGCCAACTTCGCCTCTTCACTTGCTGACCACGAACCCCAAGGATGCGGCGGAGAGACAGCAGCAGACGGCGAAATGTTTGACGCGAAACAGGAACTCTGATCTCTTGCGTTGTGATTAGCCGCATCTGGCCAGCGCCTCGGACTTCGCTGGCGCAACTTGGTAAGTGATAGACATGCCTTGCGTACATGCGCCTGTGCTTTCCGGCGCTTGAGCGCTTCGACGTAAGATCTGTGCATGCATCGAAGCAGCCTGCGCTTGTTGTCTCGCCTCTCATCACAAACCTGCTTGCCAGCCTCTTTCAACGGCCAAAGATTCCATCATCCTTCTTATGCTGCGAAGAGCCGCTTCCCAGTATTTGTCCGATTCATCATTGATGATCCTTGTCGTAACTCACCTGGCAAAGCTGGACACTTCCGATACACGACCCAGCATCGAGTTGTTGGGTGAGCCCTCTATGACTGGTGCACGCTGTACCTCTCGGCTTCGGGGACGACCTGCATGAACTTCCCGCTGCGATCGGCATGAATGCAGCAGAGCTCCATTAGATCCATATCTGAAGTGGACTCCTGTTCCTCTTGTCTGGGTGACCGCCTGCAGTTGTTTTCTACCACATTTTCGGGACGAAGGACAGGGTCGGCCTGGAAAGAGAGGACAGAGTAGGACGCTGGTCGTTCGAAGGAAGCATCTTCTAATTAATTCATCATGTGGTCACAAGGCAGCGCGTACTCGAAATCCTTTACAATGGATAGCTTGCCGAACCTCACATCGAACGGATCCAGTCAGCAAATAAAGCGATTCGATGGAATCAACAAGCTCAACAGAACGTGGGACGGGCTTCGAAAGGTATGGCTTCTGGAAGCTTGATGTTGTACTTTGACTTTATTGACATCTGTCCAGGACGACGAACTTTGGTCGAAAGACGGAGACTGTGTTGTTCATTTCTACGCTGCAGGCACATCTCGACGAGGACCGAGTTTGAGAATACCTATACGAATTGTCGAACAAACCGGCAGCCAATATTTACTGAAAAAGTGCCTCATCAAGGTCGAATCCATCAGTCCTACGAACAGCGACGACGACGGATCCGACAGCGGATATGGAGGCTCAGTCTCCAGCGGAGCACGACACTTGTGCGCCGAGCTATTTATCCCTGCAGCATCATATGCGACACGACAAGAAGCCCACCTCTACCATCTCGGAACACGGAATTACTTCGCATACCTTCTCGACGCCCCACTCGTAGGCGAGACGCTCGGCACAGCACTCGTCGAAGTATGGAAGCGCCTTCAAGCGTGGCAGCCGAACGACATATCGGCGTCTGACTTCCGGATATATTGTCGAGAGCAGGGGTACCTGAGTTATGCGGAGAACCCTGACTATGCATTAGCGTCACTATACTTGGCCGAGCAGGCAAGGAAGAAGGACATGTGGGTCGACGCTTTCAGCCATTGCGTTGGCATGCACGACCGCCTGCAGTATAGTGAAGAGTTGGCGCAGTTGACGAACACTTCGAAGATGTTGGTGGATCAGGCGTCGGCTGAGATGGAGGAACACATCTCGAGAACGACGAAGAGCTTGGGAGCGTTTCTTGAGGAAGAGATGGGTCCGGAGAAGCTCGGCTTGTCGAAGGCACTGCGGGATCATCTCGATCGATTCAAGAGCACGTTGCAGTCTTACTACATTCACGACGTCGGATACTTTCCTCCGGATCCTGCTGATCCGTGGAATAAGAGGTTATGGCGCGCCATGTACAACGACTTCCATTGTCTATACGAATATCTTGCAGACAAGACCTCGTCAGCGGACTTGGCAGGCAATCGGGTCATTGGAGGGATATGCGTTGCCCAGAACCTCCAGGCCTTCGACGAGCGTCATGGATACACACCTCTGCCTCACCCGTTACCACTTCTTCCAGAAGAAGTACCTGTTCGGAGCAGGACTTGGGATGCTCAACAGAGGTTTCGATCGTTTCGCATTGGACGATCTGAAAGTGTTGCTGCCGAACCCAGGATTACCGCGAAGCAGGCATATTCGAAGGCATCGAATACTTCAGATGCGGAGGTAATGTCCAACAAGCTGGTACAGGAATATATCCGCTTTGAACGATCAAAGCTTGAGGAGAAGATCACTATCGTGGAAGCTCGCAAAGTCAGGTTCCTGCTGGTGTACGGACTGTTACAAATGGTCATCAGTATCACCAAAGCGCCAGCGGAGGTCCGGGATATCAAAGCGCCGTCTTACCCGCTTTGTCTGCTGTCCACATCTTACCCACCTTGGATGGACGATGAGATGACTTGGCAAGCACCGGAGGACAGTGGCGTTCGATGCTCCGATGAGATGGATTCTGTGCGAAAGGCACTGGAAGAGGACAGGATATCGATCCACCCGGACTGCGAAGCGGAGAGCGCCGAAGACTTCTTTGCCCTCTCGCGGACAGGGTCTGATCTGAGCTTGAGTACCATGTTGCCATCTCCACTACGAAGATCATCAATCTCTCGCACAGCCTCGATTCGATCAAGTGTCAACTCACTGCATCGTTCAGTCGTTGGCAGCTTGTCCAGGCGCAACAGCCGGAGACGCTCAAGCTTGATCATGCAGCCCAAGAAATCCTCATCGTTCTGCGAAACTCTGATCGAGTCATACGCCAACGACGGCGAGGAGGAGGAAGCTGAACCTCAAAGTGCTTGCACCGTTCGATCCCAGGACAGCATTTTCGCCTTCGACTTTGGATCTCTTCCAGCAACGAAAAGCCCCATTCCAACACTCGAGCTCCATCAGCTCAGGGACTTGAAAGACGCAGATGCACATATTCCACCAGAGAATATCCCCCTCCCAGCCTCCGACATCGAAGAATTGGCCGACCTCTTAGGATCGACAGCCATGAGCAATAACAATAGTGCTCCTCACTCCCAACGCAGCAGCATACTGTCGACGAACATCATGCAGATCGATACCGCCAGCTCTTCGACACCGGAACAAGCCCCCTCAAGCCCAGCATCTGACTTTACCGGCTTCGACTTCAACATCCCCAATATGCCCCAACCACCTTCCCGCCAACGCCCTGCTACCTATCAAGCCAAGAGAGCCATGACAGCAACAGCAACAGCGAGCCACAGCAAACGCCACTCTGTCCATGGAGGCTGTTACGCCCCTACCGGTGCGAACAAACGCCCAAAACTTCGCGCAGTGAGTTCTGAATCGGGTTTCTCGACTGGTGATGAATCTTCTGCCAGTTCCGCTTATCCTGAATCCAGTCAGCAGGCTGCGGAGATTGAAGAGGAGGAAATGAGAGGGAGGAGTCGGTTGAGGGGATTGGATCGGTTGCCGGCTTTTGGGTTTGTTAATGGGCAGATTAGTTTGCCGACTACTAGCGAGGAGGATGAGAGTAGTTGAGGTGGAATGAGAACTGTTTGGTTTTGGTTGATGTTAATTTAGCGTGGCGTTTGGGTGTCACGGGGGTCATAGCGTGACATGACAATACAGGACCTGGATGGGTCGCTGAATTTCATTGTGTTTGAGATCAATTCTGATGCATTCCACCTCATCTAAGCTTTTTTGTCACGGTGACCTTACACTTTATGTCTCGATACAAGCAAGCTTCTCATCAGGGCGCATCGATCCATACAATGGCACAGTCCATTGGTGACTGCCGACAACTATCGGGTTCCTAATTTCCCTCCGCAGTCTCGGCCCTATTCTTCATTCTCCGCAAACACGACATCAACTTCTCGGTGTCCCGCATCGCCATGTGCAGAAGCTCGCCCGCATCTGTGGGAAAGTCGCTTTCATTGAGAGGGCGACTGTGCCGCATTGCTATACCTGGGTGCTTGGAAAGAGCGTTTGATGAGCATGGGGTTATGTCCAATCGAGGGCGGCGCAGACCGAGCGGCTCTTTTGTGTAGGCAGCAAGAAAAGCACACGTACTCAAACACCAATCTCGGATGAAGGGGTCATGGGCGGTGGTGTTGTTGATATTTTGCGCGGTTTGTTCTGATGAGGGCGGGGATGAAGTCGAAGGCCAGGAGAAGGTGAAAAGCGGGCTTGACTTCACATGACTGTTCCGAAGTTCTGCCGCTCATTCACTCAAATTTCTTGGCGCTCTGTAGGCTGCTGCAAGGCGGAACTTTCGGATTTGGGGAGGCGGCATCACCAAAACCTCAGAACATACGGAACCTATTAAGGCAATACACGCATCCAAAGCACGGCTACACGCCGCTGTTGGCGGGTGCGCAGTCAGCGCTCGAAAATACTGATTTTCAGCATTAGAAGAAGAGAATTCTCTGCCAAGCATGGCCAGTGCACAAGGCTGTGCTGCCTCAGGCACAGACAACGGACTAGAGCCATTTCAAGAGGTTACTGAAGAAACTACTACAGGCAGAGATATAGGGAGTATCAATCTAGCTTCCTACCTAACCTCCTAAGAGAAGGGGTATAGAGAGAAGAACGTAGTAGTAAATAAGAACTAGTAGGGTCCCCTCTTACCTTAGGAGGCCCTAAAAGAGATTGAGAATAAGGTAGCTGAACTAATGCATTAGAGTTAATACTCCTCCCTCTAACTAGAGAGGGCAATCTAGATAATTCTAGATATAATTTACTTAACTATAGCGCGGACTACGAAGCGTACTAACTAGGAAGCTACTCTAGAATCTATCTAATAGAGTATTATATAGATTTAGAAGAAGATAGAGTAGAGTCTAGGACTAAAGATAACCTAGGCTATAGTCGCAGCCTAATAGCTAGCCTAGCTATCTAGTATTAAAGCACAAAGAGCTACGTACTGTTACGCACGGTATCTCGCTTGTCAGGTGACTCGCTTAATCACGTGGAATGGCTTCTTTGGAGAATGCGTCGGCAAGTGGAACGAAGTGAAGGAAGTCTTGGCTTATTCCAATCAGTGAGATTGTAACATGAGTTGAACACGATGATTGCTAGTCAACCATCGTTCCTAAATACATAAGAGACTTTAGGTGATCAGTGTGATCAGACTGATCGCCTAGGGAGGGGTGATCATCCTGATCAGGGTGATCAGGAGGCTCTGCTCGGTCTCGTACCTTACGATCAGTAACACGTGACCTCGCACTGGGCAAGGACCCAGCACGAACCGTAACACGTACTCCCTTAAGATTCACGTAGATAACGAAGCGACTAGGGCTAAGCTTAGGGATACTAAAGCTACCTGGATTGTTTCGCGTTTTACTATAGAAGGAGGGAACTAGGCACATGTAGTCGTAGTTAAGAAGGTCCCTAATAGAATAGTTCTTACGACTACGGACCCTATAGTAAGGAACTAAATAGCGGTAGATACCTAAGGCCTAGGCAAGGTCTTAAAGGAGGTAAGTGTCTCGGGCGTGGCCCGGTGACACCTGAACACCTGGATGCACGTGGTTTGGATGCTTGGTAGTGTACCAAGCATCCGGATGAACTTCGGCCGAGCCTCGGGGCTCGACTAGCATCATGTGACAGAGCCACGTGACTCTGCCAAGACCCGGAGAAGAGTTTCTTCTCGACGCGCAAAGATCCGGTCTTCGACTCTTTGCGCTACGTCCTGTCAATAGGATTGACCTATATGGTTAATACAGTGTCTATCCAACCTGTCCGTAGCTCCCTGTACCGTTTGTGATTAGCAACCTACTTCCCGACTCCGGCCCGTGACAGTAAGAATAGCCTAGAAAACCTTCCTAGTCCAAGTCCACTTTACTATAGTTATAGGAAACGACCTTACTACATAGTAGATCTAGTTAATTAAGGAAGATAATAAGCGGCTAATACCCGGAATCCAATATAGAATACCTAGTAGAAGGGCTAGAAAGCTATAGTAATAGGAACAAAGAAATAGAGTACCCTAGTAGTCGAACTAAAGATAGTAGAAGCTACTAGAGCTATAGTAGAGAAGGGTATTATTATCTCCGGAGTACTCCACGATACTAAAGAATAGGACTACTAATAGACAATAATATAGTACTTTAACTACTAAAGATATAGCTATATCGGTATAAGGTATACAAACGGTATAGTATGTACAAGGTATAGAGGAAGCTATAATATAAGAGAATATACGTATAAGAAGCTTATAGAGATAGACCGATTAAAGCATAGTAAATACGGAAACTATAGTTAGAACTACCTAGCTTAGTACTATATATACTTAAAGAGACAAGTAATTAAGGACAAGATTTAGAGTATAAAGAAGATAGGGGCGAGCTATATAGCTAAGCTAACCTATAGTACTCCTAGCTCTACTTCTCCTCTACCTTCCCCTCCTCTATAGTAAGGAGCGAATAGGGAGGGAGAGGACTAAATAGCTACCCGGACAAGCCGCAAATATGTCCTAGGTAGGAGGCTAATAGGAATAGTAGTAGAGAAGCGAATACTATAGAGGTTTAGGAGGCTAGTTGGGGTAGTAAATAGGGCTAAGACTATTGTACTAGAGTAAGGACAAGGGTTAATCCGACGAGCAATACAGCGGGATTAACTACTAGCTAGTACCTAATAAATACATAACCGATACTAAGTATACTATAGGCAAACGTACGGAAATTATAGGCTACCTACTAGCAGCTACTCGATAATAGCTAGAAAGACATTCTCGCTATCTAGGAGCTATATACTAACCTAAGTAATAGAAGAATAGTTACATATCCGAAGTACTATACTATTATAGAGGAAGACAAAGATAGGAGAGTTGTATTCTACGTCTATAAGAAGTATAGCCTATCCGAATAGTCGTACCGGATTATAAGTAATTAGAAGATCCTAATCTTACTATAAACGATAATAGAAACTATATACCTCTATAACATCTATAACTAGGATACGAGGCTTATAGTAGAGGAGCTTTTAGAAGGTATTGAGGAACTAGGAGAACACGTTCTAGTTAGAGACTTTAATCTTTACTACTATTAGTAGGGAGGACCGTTAGTACTATAGGAGGATCTTAGAGTAAGAGAGCTACAAGAGGCGTATCGAGACACGCTATACCTAGCGATACCCCTAGGCCTTACTACCTAGAGAAAGATACTATAGTCCTAAACTAGGACGACGATAGACCTTACTCTTGTAATAGAGGAGATATTAAAGAGGATAATAGTATGTTAGCTAGGTAAGGAAGATTTTAACTCTAATTATATTAGTATAGAGACAACTATTAATATAGGGATATAGGAGGAGACGAGAACAAGATAGATATAGAAGGATACTAACTAGGAGGAGTTTAGAGAGACGCTCTAAAAGTGTTACGCACGGTATCTCGCTTGTCAGGTGACTCGCTTAATCACGTGGAATGGCTTCTTTGGAGAATGCGTCGGCAAGTGGAACGAAGTGAAGGAAGTCTTGGCTTATTCCAATCAGTGAGATTGTAACATGAGTTGAACACGATGATTGCTAGTCAACCATCGTTGCTATATACTTGGTGGTCTCGCTTGCTCTTGGCAGCGAGTTTGACCGTTCGACCAACTGACCGGTCGGGCGGTCTGTCGGTCGCCAAACCTCACGTGTTCGACCAGAGGTCCCAGACTGTGGTCAGACACGTGACTTCTGGCGTCATTCTTGCATGGTTCCATGTCCTTGATTCTGCGTCCTGCAGATTCAGTCCGTAACAAAAAGCTCCTACCTATAGTAGAAGGGATAATAATAAAGGAGGATATAGATAGTACTATAAGTAATCTTAGTAATACTCTATAAAAGACAAGGGACCTTGTTATCCGGCGTAAAACATATCGGCCGCTAGATCTAAGGAGTGTACTAGTAGTACTACATGCGATTTAGGAGGCTCGGTAGGCAAGACGGTATGTACAATAGATAGGGAGCGAGGAGTACTAGAAGGAGTAGAGGGCACGAAACTAGGAGAAAAAGAGAACTATCTAGATAGAGAAAAGGAAATAGTAGAGGACTGCGGTTTACAAAACCGCTAGCGAGCTATAGGGAATGTAGAAGCTAGCTAAGTAGGCAAAGAATAGCGATAGCCCTATTCGACCTCCCTAGATACCTATACTAATATATAATAACGATTAGTTCACGACGGATAGTACGAAAATAGAGATCCTACGGATAGCCCTTTTCCTAATACTAGAGCCTACAGACATATTAGATATCGAGAGTACTATATACCTAGAACCTATTAATATAGTATACGAAATTATAGAAGAGGAGGTACGAAAAGTAGTCTAAAGACTACTAAACGACAAGGCTCCTAGCCTCGACGAGATACTAAATAGATGTATTAAGAAGTGCCTAGCTTAGCTACTCCCTATCCTCTAACGCATCTTCTAATAGTATGTTTAAATTAGCTACTACCTAGCCTAGTTTCGGAAAGCTAGGACGATTATACTATAGAAGGCGAGTAAAGACTTATCTACTCTAAAGGGATAGAGGCCTATTATCCTTCTATCGTGCATTAGTAAGATACTAGAAGCAATAGTTGCACGGAAAATAGGATAGGCTACATAGGAATATAAGTTACTTCCTTAAAACTAAATAGCGTAAGCGGGTAGATCGACTAGAGACGTACTATAGTATATCCTTTAAAGCGTTTAGACTACGTGGAAGAAAGGTAAGGTAGCCTCGGTATTATTACTTAATATAATAGGAGCGTTTAATAAAGTTAATTACGAACGGTTAATCTATAACCTACGGTATAGTGTTACGGACCGTCTCCTCTGTCACGTGGATAGGCCTAGGAAGTGTCGAACCCCGGAATGTCTCTTTGGTAACAGAGTCTTGAGAAGTGTAACCTTTACTCAAGAGAGTAGTATTGAGAGATTGAGTTGAGCACGAAGCTCCTATCTACCTCAGTAGAGAACGTGATCTATATACACATAGGAGATTCGTGTGCTCTCCTTGCTTTCTCTGCTTCCTGTGCTTCCGGTGGAAGCACTGCGAGCGACGAGTACTGTGAGCGAGCTGCAGCGGAACCTCCCGAGGCTGAGCTGCAGACCCGCGCTTAGACTGGTTGGCTGCCATCGCCTCTCGGTTCCATCCGTAACACCATCCCCCCCTTCTAGCCTAAGCTCGTCCCGAGCTAGTCATAAGCAGGCGGAATACCTCGTGTCCTTATTTCGTCATGGCTCTGTCCTTTCCTTTACCATGCCCAGACATTCCAAACCAAAGAGATCCTCCACTGAAGACCGAAGAGACCTAGGACTATTCATTCGAGCGAACGGCGGAATCATGCCCCGCGCATGTTCCAAGTGTCGGCAGTATGGTCGTGTGTGCAAAGTGCACGTCAGGTCGGGTCGGTGTAGCGAGTGTAATTTTCATGGCCACAAGGGGTGTGATATCAAGATCACCGCGTCCGAGTGGGAGAAGCTGAGCAAGGAACGGGCGAAGCTTCTTGCCCAAATACAAGAAGCCCGAAAGCCTCTGCTGCCGCCATGGAGCAAGAACAGGAGATCGTGAGGAGAGCTCGCGAAGTTACCTCAACTGCCCTGGCCAAGGAGCAACGCCTAGCAAAACAACTTGAGCTACTGGACAAGCGTGCCGAGAACGCCGTGTCCGTTGCCGAGGCAAACGCTCAGAGGCGGAGGCGGAGGAGGAACTCCTGTCCTCTCTCCCTGAGGACTTTCTTCCCTGGGCTCGAGGCCGCGCTTTCTCCTTATACGTGGATGACCGGAGCCGGCGTTACTGGCCTTGAGTCGTCAAACTTCTTTCCAGAATCTCCGGGGATCCTTCGCTTCGATCCTTCTCTTTCCTCGTGTGGGGCTGCTTCGGGATCAAACAACGACCTATGAGGTTGTTCTTCCAGGTATAAATCCTCATATGCCTGGTATGTGTCTTTGTGCTGCATATGGTTGAATTCGCGCGTCACCATGTTCTTTCTTTTGCAGCTTCGTGCGTAGTGTCCTTGCTGACCACATGCATAGCACGTCACGCGCTTCGTGCGCCTTTCTCCGCTACCCGTTGCACTCCGGCGAACTATTTCTGTAGCATCGAGCTCCATCGGCGCTGGTCCATAGGGGTCTTCGCTCGTGGCCTTTGAGCGTCCTTTGGATGGCCCTGAGTACGTGTACCGGTCGTACTTCAGTTCTTGGAGTCTTTCATCGACCTCCCTAGCTGACTTCATCATAGCAGCGAGCGTCGTAATTCCAGTGACTCGAGAGATTTCCGCCTTCACCGAATCCTTCAGTCCAAGATAGAACTGGGATCTGAAAGCAGCATCATTCCATTCCAAGTCGGCCGCATACCCTTGGAACTCGGAAACATAGGTGGCAACAGAGGTAGTCTGTCGGAGTTGCCTAATATGTCGGTCGGCATATGTTTCCTCATTGGGTACTCCATAGAGTTCTTCAAGCTTGGTTTCGAATTCGTCATAATCGTGGAACACTCGTTTCGTCTCGGTCTTTGCTCCGTTGGGGTCGTCTTGGCTATCCAGCCAATCCTTCAAGTATGGACGGATCCCTCGTGCCGCCCTGCCTCGTAGGTACGAGCAAGCGTACAGCACCTTGTGGGCCTCTGTCGGGAATTGAGCATGGTTGAAGAGAATGTAGAGCTGAACCTGCAGCTTCCATCCTTCCAAGCGTCCTAGGGTTCCATCGAACGTCTCCGGTGGTGATACCTTGGGTGCCTTATTCGATCCTGCCGCACTATCGGTCATAGTGGGCCCTTTTGTTCCCTGTCGTCCACTTGCAATTGACATCGTGTCCATTGCGTCCGTGAGTCCAGTTGACTGTTGTCCTTGTCGTGTTGCTGAACTGTTCTTGGTCGATCTGTCTTGTTGTCGCACAGATCCAGACATTCGTTCGATCGTACTTCCTGCAGCTTTGTGGTGCTCAACGTGTTACGGACCGTCTCCTCTGTCACGTGGATAGGCCTAGGAAGTGTCGAACCCCGGAATGTCTCTTTGGTAACAGAGTCTTGAGAAGTGTAACCTTTACTCAAGAGAGTAGTATTGAGAGATTGAGTTGAGCACGAAGCTCCTATCTACCTCAGTAGAGAACGTGATCTATATACACATAGGAGATTCGTGTGCTCTCCTTGCTTTCTCTGCTTCCTGTGCTTCCGGTGGAAGCACTGCGAGCGACGAGAGTACTGTGAGCGAGCTGCAGCGGAACCTCCCGAGGCTGAGCTGCAGACCCGCGCTTAGACTGGTTGGCTGCCATCGCCTCTCGGTTCCATCCGTAACATATAGGAGGATTCTATACTAGATTATAGCTTTTGTAGCGTTATTCCTAAAGGATAGAGAGATAACAATCGCTATCCCTAGATACGAGTTACTAGTAGCACGAGTAGTATACGGAATCCTACAAGGAAGTACTATCTTACCTATCCTATTCCTCTTCTTTATAGCCTCCCTCCTAGAAGGAATAGAATATACTAAAGTAGTTAGGTTTATAGATAATACATACCTTATTATAGTATTAAATTCGACAAGAGGTACATACGAGGTACTAGAAAAGGACTATAATAGCTGTCTACAATAGGCCTTAAGATATAGAGCTAAGTTCGCCCCTAAGAAATATAAAGTTATATACTTTATAAGGGGTATAAGGAGCATATCCGAATCCTAGAGAATACCTAATATCCCGTCGCTCTAGAGTAGCCTAGAGGACACAATAAGGGTCCTAGGAGTAATCGTTAATAAGAGACTTAAGTAGCACGTATAGATAGAGAATACTCTTATAAAAGTAAAACGGCTAGAAGCTGTACTACGACGGATTACTACTACTACGTAGGGCGCTACGGTAGAGACAGCCCGTAAGCTATATATCTTAATAATTAGGCTAGTAGTAATGCAGGTCCTACTTATACTAGCCAGAAAACGAACCTCGAACGAATTTGGGGAGGCGGCATTACCAAAACCTCAGAACATACGGAACCTATCAAGGCAATACACGCATCCAAAGCACGGCTACACGCCGCTGTTGGCGGGTGCGCAGTCAGCGCTCGAAAATACTGATTCTCAGCATTAGAAGAAGAGAATTCTCTGCCAAGCATGGCCAGTGCACAAGGCTGTGCTGCCTCAGGCACAGACAACGGACTAGAGCCATTTCAAGAGGTTACTGAAGAAACTACTACAGGCAGAGATACAGGGAGTATCAATCTAGCTTCCTACCCAACCTCCCAAGAGAAGGGGTATAGAGAGAAGAACGCAGCAGTAAACAAGAACCAGCAGGGTCCCCTCTCACCTTGGGAGGCCCTGAAAGAGATTCAGAATGAGGCAGCTGAACTGATGCATCAGAGTCAACACTCCTCCCTCCAACCAGAGAGGGCAATCTAGATGATTCTGGATATGATTCACTCAACTGCAGCGCGGACCACGAAGCGCACCAACCAGGAAGCCACTCTGGAATCTATCCAACGGAGTATTACACAGATTCAGAAGAAGATAGAGTAGAGTCCAGGACCAAAGACAACCTGGGCTACAGTCGCAGCCTAACAGCCAGCCCAGCTGTCTAGCATTAAAGCACAAAGAGCTGCGTGCTCCCTCAAGATTCACGTAGACAACGAAGCGACTAGGGCTGAGCTTAGGGATGCTAAAGCTACCCGGATTGTTTCGCGTTTTACTGCAGAAGGAGGGAACTGGGCACATGTAGTCGCAGTTAAGAAGGTCCCCGATGGACTAGCTCTCACGACTACGGACCCTGCAGCAAGGAACCGAATGGCGGCAGACACCCAAGGCCTAGGCAAGGTCTTGAAGGAGGCAAGAATAGCACAGAAAACCTTCCCAGTCCAAGTCCACTTTGTTATAGTTGCAGGAAACAACCCTACTACACAGCGGATCCAGTCAATTGAGGAAGACAACAAGCGGCTAATACCCGGAATCCAAGTACAGAATGCCTAGTGGAAGGGCCAGAAAGCTACAGCAACGGGAACAAAGAAACAGAGCACTCTAGTAGTCGAACTGAAGACGGTGGAAGCTGCCAGAGCTGCGGTAGAGAAGGGCATTATTATCTCCGGAGTGCTCCACGACACTGAAGAATGGGACCACCAATGGACAATAACACAGTGCTTCAACTGCTAAAGATATGGCCATATCGGCACAAGGTGCACAAACGGTACGGTGTGTGCA
This sequence comes from Nothophaeocryptopus gaeumannii, assembly GCA_031771865.1. NCBI lineage: Eukaryota > Fungi > Ascomycota > Dothideomycetes > Mycosphaerellales > Mycosphaerellaceae > Nothophaeocryptopus > Nothophaeocryptopus gaeumannii. The sequence goes on along the minus strand of JASISA010000042.1, from coordinate 2,036,470 downwards.
AGGTGTGGAGGAAGCCATAACATAAGAGAATGTGCGCACGAGAAGCTTGCAGAGGCAGACCGATTAAAGCATAGTAAATGCGGAAATTGCAGTCAGAACCACCCAGCTTAGCACTATATGTGCTCAAAGAGACAAGCAATCAAGGACAAGATTCAGAGCATGAAGAAGATAGGGGCGAGCTACATGGCTAAGCTAACCTATAGTACTCCTAGCTCTACTTCTCCTCTGCCTTCCCCTCCTCTACAGCAAGGAGCGAATAGGGAGGGAGAGGACCAAACAGCTACCCGGACAAGCCGCGAATATGTCCTAGGCAGGAGGCCAATAGGAACAGCAGTAGAGAAGCGAATACTACAGAGGTTTGGGAGGCCAGTTGGGGCAGTGAACAGGGCTAAGACCATTGTACCGGAGCAAGGACAAGGTCAATCCGACGAGCAATACAGCGGATCAACCACCAGCTAGTACCCAATGAACACACAACCGACACTAAGTATACTGCAGGCAAACGTACGGAAATCACAGGCTACCCACCGGCAGCTACTCGATAACAGCCAGAAAGACATTCTCGCTATCCAGGAGCCATACACTAACCCAAGCAATGGAAGAACAGTCACACATCCGAAGTACTATACTGTTGCAGGGGAAGACAAAGACAGGAGAGTCGTATTCTACGTCCATAAGAAGTACAGCCTATCCGAATAGTCGCACCGGATTATGAGTAATCAGAAGATCCTAATCTCACTACAAACGACAATAGGAACTGTACACCTCCATAACATCTATAACTGGGATGCGAGGCTTACAGTGGAGGAGCTTTTAGAAGGTATTGAGGAACCGGGAGAACACGTTCTAGTTGGAGACTTCAATCTCCACCACCGTTGGTGGGAGGACCGTTAGTACCACAGGAGGATCTTAGAGCAAGAGAGGCTACGAGAGGCGTGTCGAGACACGCTATACCTAGCGACACCCTAGGCCTTGCTACCTGGAGAAAGACACCACAGTCCCAAACTGGGACGACGATAGACCTTACTCTTGCAACAGAGGAGATATCAAAGAGGATAACAGCATGTCAGCCAGGCAAGGAAGACATTAACTCTAATTATATCAGCATAGAGACAACTATTAACATAGGGATACAGGAGGAGACGAGAACAAGATGGATGTGGAAGGACACTAACTGGGAGGAGTTCAGAGAGACGCTCCAAAAGCTCCTACCTACAGCCGAAGGGATGACAACAAAGGAGGATATAGATAGCACCGTGAGTGATCTCAGCAATGCTCTACAGGAGACAAAGGGACCTTGTTGTCCGGCGTAAAACATATCGGCCGCCAGATCCAAGGAGTGTGCCGGTGGTACTACATGCGATTCAGGAGGCTCGGCAGGCAAGACGGCATGCACAATGGACAGGGAGCGAGGAGCACTGGAAGGAGTAGGGGCACGAAACCAGGAGAAAAAGAGAACTATCCAGACAGAGAAAAGGAACAGTGGAGGACCGCGGTTCACAAAACCGCTAGCGAGCCACAGGGAATGTGGAAGCTGGCTAAGTGGGCAAAGAACAGCGATAGCCCTATTCGACCTCCCTAGATGCCTACACTAACACACAATAACGATCAGTTCACGACGGACAGTGCGAAAACAGAGATCCTACGGACAGCCCTTTTCCCAATGCCAGAGCCCGTAGACACATTAGACATCGAGAGCACCACATACCCAGAACCTGTCAATATAGCATGCGAAATTACAGAAGAGGAGGTACGAAAAGTAGTCCAAAGACTGCCGAACGACAAGGCTCCCGGCCTCGACGAGATACCAAACAGATGCATTAAGAAGTGCCTAGCTCAGCTACTCCCTATCCTCCAACGCATCTTCCAACAGTGTGTTTCAATTGGCTACCACCCAGCCCAGTTTCGGAAAGCTAGGACGATTATGCTACAGAAGGCGGGTAAAGACTCATCTACTCCAAAGGGATGGAGGCCTATTGCCCTTCTATCGTGCATTGGCAAGATACTAGAAGCAATAGTTGCACGGAAAATAGGACAGGCTGTACGGGAACATAAGTTGCTTCCTTAAAACCAAATGGCGCAAGCGGGTAGATCGACCGGAGACGCACTACGGTACATCCTTCAAAGCGTTCAGACTGCGTGGAAGAAAGGCAAGGTGGCCTCGGTGTTATCACTTGACATGACAGGAGCGTTTGACAAAGTCAATCACGAACGGTTAATCCACAACCTACGGTGCAGGAGGATTCCATACTGGATTACAGCTTTTGTAGCGTCATTCCTGAAGGACAGAGAGACAACAATCGCTATCCCCGGATACGAGTCACCGGCCGCACGAGTGGCATGCGGAATCCTACAAGGAAGCACCATCTCACCTATCCTGTTCCTCTTCTTTACAGCCTCCCTCCTAGAAGGAATGGAATACACCGAAGCAGTTGGGTTTGCAGATGATACATACCTCATTGCAGTGTCAAATTCGACAAGAGGTACATGCGAGGCACTAGAAAAGGACCACAACAGCTGTCTACAATGGGCCTCAAGACATGGAGCTAAGTTCGCCCCTGAGAAAAACAAAGTCATGCACTTTACAAGGGGCACAAGGAGCATCCGAATCCCAGAGAACACCCAACATCCCGTCGCTCCAGAGTGGCCCAGAGGACACAATGAGGGTCCTAGGAGTAATCGTTGATAAGAGACTCAAGTGGCACGCACAGATAGAGAATACCCTTACAAAAGCAAAACGGCTAGAAGCTGCACTACGACGGATTACTGCTGCTACGTGGGGCGCCACGGTAGAGACAGCCCGTAAGCTATATATCTCAATGATTAGGCCAGCAGTAATGCACGGGAGCGAGGTATGGATGGCAGGAAAGGAGACTGGAATCTCAAAAATGCTCCAACAAAAGCTACGGGTAATGCAGAATAGATTCCTACGGATAATCCTTGGGGCCTACCGAGCTACACCAACGCGACTGTTACACAAAGAACTCCAGATCGAAGACATTACCGAGTATAGGAAGAGAACTACTATAGCTGCAATAGCTACGTAGAGGTAGAGGCCGGATATATACTAGGCTATGCAAGAGCTAAAGGGGCGGATCCTACTAAAGTACGGACAACTTAGGGCATATAGTAGACGCCTAAGAAAACTATACAGCTCGCTACTAGAGTAGATAGACGAGTAGGCTACTATCCTACGGTCCTAGCTCTCTTATATAGATAGAGTAGATCTAAAGAAGACTCGGAAAGCAATATAGACTATCCTCTAGGGCTAGTATAAGTAGGACGAGTTATAGAAGTAGGATAATGCTAGGCGCGAAGGAATCCTTCTACTCGCGTTTAGGACTCTATGGAATACTAATACCTAGGAGCTTTATCGAGGGCTTAGTAAAGCCTAGGCCGCGATAGTGTTCTAGATACGATTAGAGACAATTGGCCTTCCTTACTTCCTCTACAAGGTTAGGGTACCCGATACTAGCCCCTACTACGAATATAGAGATAGAGGGATAGCTCGATACTACCTTGCCTACTATACAAATATACGAGAGAGTAGAAGGGAACTTATCTTAGCTACTAGATACTAGGACGCGAGAAGATAGCTTACTAAGTTTCCTAGACAAACTGTAGCGTAGGCAATAAGGTATCTCCCTATAGGACAATTCGAGTAGACCCTTAAACATCTCCTAGAGTAGGCTAGAGATCTCGAACCCAAGTAAGGAGGATAATGTTAACTCTAGCGTATTAGCTAGCTACCTACGGGCAAACATATTAGTTCTATAGTACCTAAGATGTAGTAGGGTATAAGGTATAATAGAGAAGGGAGGAAGTTTTACGCTATAGGTACTTTCTATAGGGTTTTCTTTTATAACATGTAGATATACTAGAAGGGGCACGGCCTATAGCTAGCTCGAATACATTTATTATTATTATTATTATTAATTGCCTAACGCCGTACCCGGAAGTTACGCCTAAAAACACGATTAGCTTAACGCTAATTGTATTGCGTAGGGCGAATAATAACTATCTCTAATTCTTTAGGTACTAACAGTAGTTTATTAATTACTTTACTAGTATCGTAGAGAAAGTAGATAGTATTGCCCTTATAGTAGATCTAACTACCTCGGATTTAGCGCATCTCTATAAAGATGTAATACCTACTAATAAGTTATTCCTTAATAGTAGTAAGCTCGGGCAAGTCTTTAGGCCTCTTACGTAGGTCTATGAAATTAAGTAAGGATATAAGGTATAGCTAGTTAGGCGTAATAGGGAGCTCCTTGTTATAGCTAGTACGACATTAGTTGCATATCTAGTAGTTAATTAACTAGGGGTCTAGATTAAGCTATCGATAATCTATCGAGAACTAACGCTCGTTATATCGCGTACAACTATCTATTTCGATATCGTCTATAGTATCTTAAAATGCTTAAAGCGCTTTCTAATCCAACTCGCTAACTATAGGGTTACCTTAAAGATCGTCCTTTTTCCTAAAGACTATAGGAGGCTATAGAGATTCCGATAGAAGCTATTCGTCCTACTTCGCTACTTCTCGATTATTCGGATTATTAGGACGTCGAGGCCGAGGTGCACGCTAGCTTACTTCTTACTCTCGCTAGATATAGTATAGGATATAGACGGTATCGTACTCGTAGGTAGTACCTTCGTCTTCGTTAACCTCTATAAAATCCACTTAGTTAGTCTCGTATATCTCGTAAATATACTATTTCTTTTACGTAGATATATCGGTATTAACCTCGAAATAGTAGCGACAATAGTTGGATTTAGTAGGGAACTCGCGTATAATTACGCGAGGGATATCGCAGATATCGTACTAAAACTATAGGCGATTCTTAGGCTCGCCCTTACTAGCCGGATCGCTTCTTAGAGTAGTAGTAGAAGGGAGCTAGAACTAGTCGCTTAGTAAGCTAGGTAGGTTAGAGGCTAGAGGGTCCTAGCTTAGTAGAGCGATACTATTATCTAGTATATAAGTAGGTATAGTACTTAGAATATTACCGAGCCTACTACCTTTATCTATCCTACTATCTTTACTACGCTAGGTACCTTCAAGCCCTATACGTACCTTTAGCGTATTTAGGGATAGTATAGATAATATATCTATCTCTCTAGCTCTATCTTAGGCCTAGTATCGTCGCTAAATGTTTCCTTACTAAGTACGAGCCTCCGTAGTAGATAGATCGTTACTACTATAAGTACCTCGATAGCGGATATCGGGTCTAGAGGTAGTCGTAGTTACTATATCTAAGCGCTAAGGCGGTAGTAGTAGTAGAGGCGGCATCGAGCTAGGTAGAGGGCGTAGCGCAAGAGGTCGAGGAGCTAATACAATATTACTAGATATAGACGACTAAGGCGGAGTAGGTCCTACTATAGTTAAAGGTAGACTAGATAGAGGTATAGTAGAAGTTCTTAATAGGCGTCCTCGCTTTATAGGTATCGAGGAAGAAGTACTTATAGATAGCGTTAATTACTTATCTACCTTACGCTTCTTCGACTACTTCTTATAGGTACGGTACTTTAGGTAGGTCTTCGTTATCTTCGTAGGATTACGAGAGTCTACGAAATAACGAGCTTTCTTGCGCTTTACGTACTTAGAATCGGCGTAAATATAAGATAGCTCGTTATCCTTATATTCGCTCTAGCTCTTATCGTCCTCTTCCTCTTCCCTAGGTAATACGGGCTTATTAGGTAGAAGTCTCTTACCGTTTTACCCTAGTAGTAGAGGTAGTAGTATCCCTCTAGGCATAGTAGTAATAGTAGCTATCTTAGCTATAATAGTACTACTTAAGAGTATATCGAGTTTAGCGAGTAGGTTAAGGTACGCGTACTTCTAGGTAATAGACTTAGTAGGTAGTATATAGGCTTCTACGTACTACTTATCGGCGCGAATTCGCTATTCCCTCTATAGCCTTACTACTATGTATCCTTATTATTAGCGTAGGGTAGAGTACTTATAGCCGGCTAGTTACCGCTTAGAGTAAGGGGGATAGTCGTAAGCTCCTAAACCCCCTCTAACCTACTACTATAGAGCCCTTATAGTATTAGATATTTCCTATTGTCCTACGTATTGCCGCTTAGAGGCTAGGGGGATAGTCGTCGTTCCTCCTCCTAAGCCCCTCGAAGCCTTACTACTTCCAAGTCCGTCTCTTGTTTATAGTACTTTATAATAGTCCGTTCTCGTATTCTCGTATATAGATAGTTAGGTCGGGCGGTATTGGCGATATTGGCAGAGTTAATAGTAAGACATGTAGTGTAGTGTGAAGTCGGCTGCATGCCTAAGGCTGCGATTACCTAGTGTCTCCTCGATTTTAGACCAATCACAGCCTAGCTTAGTAGTCTGCGGATTTGTATGGGTGGTTAGCTTCGCCGCCTGCACCCCCCATGGTCGCAATACACGATATATATATACAGACAGCAATACAGAGTGTAGAAAGTTGATTGTAACCTCGCTTCGACCTCTTCGACGTCCAAAATCGTCTCGTCGCCTTGGCTGGCCCTACGCAAGCTCCGGGAGCTAGGCAACTTCACGATTTTGAACATCTTATCGGTCTCCGCTCAATTATTATTATTATTAGGCTGCTGCAAGTTGTGTTTCAACACTAAGGAAAGGCGAGGAGCTAAACAGGAGACATTGAGAAAGAAACGTTCCCATGCAGACTTACAATTTCACCACTGCAGGCATTCGCCTTGCACCAGGTGCACACTTACTGACAAACCTTTCATTACGATCCCATCATCGCCATCACCCGCAGGCAGTCAAACAGCGTACCCAACATCTCATTTGTACCAGAACATACCTCCCATGATAGTGATCTCCTTCCAATTCACATCTTCCAGCGCCTGTGCTGTGAGGGTGGAAACAGACATCCAACCCTCGTCCTCATTGACCCAGGGCGCGCGGCTCTGAGGTCAAACCGGTTCTAGTGTGGCGTGGCTTCGATTCTCCGTCTATGGTCCCTGCCTTCCGGATCCAAAGTGTCCGAGTGGTCCTAGAAGCTCGGTAGGCCCGTCTCTTCATTCTTCGCCTGCTCAATCTCGACTTGCAAATTGACTTCAATCTTGGCTCTCGTTACAAGCTTCCGTGAGCCCATGACGATGTGGTTCATGAAGGCAGATGTTAAGGCATGGATCGCCAGCATGTCAGGAGAAGCATGCTCTTCTTCGTCATGCCAAACTGCCGGCAGATGCAGATCAACAGGCTGGCCGAGTGAAGCAGCGTTTACGCAAGTGGGCACGGTAAACGCGTCGAAGATGTTGCGTGCTTCAGGCAGACCCTTTCCTGGGATAACGCCAAGGTGCTTAGGCAATCCGTCCCGAGGGCCCGGCCACTCTCCAAAGCCAGGAGGCGGCATCACGAGCTTAGCTTTCGAAGACTGCAGAAAGGCGACGGGGCCTCAGTGTGTGTAGTCCCAGCGCGCACAACAAGTTCCGGGGTATCAAACTTGATAAGGCGAGCACAGCTCGAGGGCAAAGACAGCCGCGTGGGGTCAGTCAGCTGCCTGAGCAAGCTTCCTTACGCCTCCGAGATTGCGTGTACATGCTTAAACGGCAGTGGCTCATAGTATCGATTTTGAATTGCAGGTGTTTGGAGACAAGCCGGAAGGTGAAGGCTCCGCGTGATGAAGACTTGTCGATCGTGCTCCCGCGTTCTGAGCGACTCAGGCTTGAACAGCGTCTCTCGCGACAGCATGAGATGAGCGATTGGATCATTCTCATCAAAAACTGGAGTGAGCCTCCAGTAAGACTTACTGGGGTTCTTGTCGAAGAGAGCAATACCGTCACAATAGCCCGCAAGCTTCTGAGGGACCGCTCGACCAATAGCCTGAAAGTCCGAAAGAGGAGCATTCGCAAACGCGCTCAATGTTTCAGCAATGAAGTGAGGGTCATGACAGGAGACAACCTGCTCGAATACTGGTCCGGGCACGTCGGCGTCACCACTCAGGTAAGACATAATCTTATCATCAGTCTCCATTCAAGGCTGACCAAGTGCTTGGTAGAAGTCCGGCTTCGAGCGCGCAGACAGAGGACTTCTGTCTGAGCATGTCTTCATCCATTCGTATATGTGGATGAGCCGGTCATTGTTGAGCATGGCCTTGACCAGGTGCGTAAAACTCACACCTTTTCTTGACCGGTGCCATGGCAGCTTTTCGATTTCTCTATTCTGCTGCCGACAGAAGTGAGCCAGTAGCGCGGCGATGTCGATATTGCCAAGTTCGCAAGGACAGGAGAAGCCCTGTTCGCTGTAGCCTTCCGCATGTAGCTCGCATCCGATGTGCTTGTTGGGCAGCTTCAAGCTTTCTGGACAGACGCCATCAAAGTGTGGGCTTGCGAGGTCCATGAGACACGGGATTGAGCTGTTGAATGGCGTGTAGATGTATGGCACTCGCGGTGTGCCCTGGAACATATTGGCAAGCGTGTTCTCGATCACCTGCATGTCGGACTGTGGGTTCCACCACAGCTTCACAATGCTCCGATCAAATATGGTGTGCTCGAACAGCAGTCTCAGAGCCGGGACTGTGTGCCCATCCGCATTCTCAAGCATGTGGATGACGTTGAAGTGCACAACGAGACGTCCACCAACGACGATGGTCAAGACATAAAGAAGGTCTTCCACCTTACCTGCCTGCACAAGGCGCTGAATCTCGCGAGTCGTCTTTCCCTTCACAGCTGCACGCGGCATCTTGGCGAACTCCGCATCGGCAGAGCATCTCGGAAGGATCACGCCCGGCTTGCAGTCTTCGGCGACGAGTGTCTGAAGATGCTGATTCGAAGCTAGTTGCATTGCCTCTGTGAATATCGTGAGGCATTCGCCATCTGCTTTGGACTGTTGACCACGATCTGGAAAGTGTCCAAGCGGGACAGGTTGCTGTCCATTCTAAGGTCTACCAGCTGTGATTCGGGTCCAAATTCAACAAAGCAGGTGACCTGTTTTCAGTCAGACATCCAGCTGACGCGCTTCATTGTCAGATTGGCGTCTTGTCTCTCGATCCCCAGGCGTGCCTTTGTCTCAACGAGATACTCCACAAGGTCAGCGTTGGTGAATTCAGGGACTAAAGCTGAGAAACGAGCGGCCAAGCCGTTCATGAAGCTTGGCCATTGAAGGATAGCTTGCGGATAAGCGTCAGATGGTCCAGTCTCACAGAGGAGGTTCATGATCTGATCTCTCTGATCGGAGGTGTAGATGCGCAGTCGAATCTTGAGAGCGTGAGCGATAAGCCAGAATACATGTTCGTAGGGAAAGACATCAGGGCTCTCAAGCGCGCGAAATAGGTTGAGATGCGTCTTCTTTAGATACTCGCGTTCGCACTCCATATACACGGGATGAAGCGGATGCAAGCTATTCGACCGCATTCAGATTGCAAAGCGCAGGAACGTGTCTTTAGATATTCCATGCGCTCCGAAACCGCGAACGATGAGCTTCGCTAGTGCTCGATATAGCGAGTTCCCAGGTACAAGGCTAGGCATGGCGGATCTGTTGCCATGGTGCTGCGCATACTTGATGTAGTAGCGTGGTAGCTCTCCATCAACTCCGAGCTTCATTAGATTCGGACTGTGGTCGCCAGCCTCGGGGCTAGGCTCTCGAGACGGGCCTGTGAGAGGTTGATGTGTCAACTCAGGTTGCTGCTTGCTCTGATGCTTCTCGTTTCGATTGCGTCTCCAGGCGTCTCGCCTTCGCTGCGGGATTTGGCCGGTCATCCTGGAACGAGGTAGATGTTTCAAGCTACCCATAAAAGACTCGAACGACCGATGTGTGCGCGACGTCCATCTAGTCGAAATGCGACTCGAGGTATTACGCGACTCAGCGGTAGCAGAATGCCATTATTGTCTTCGTATAACCTGGGCCGGCGGTGGTTGACTCCAGCGCGGGAGAAGGGCTCTGTCCCGCCGTTGCCCAGGCACCAGGGCGTAAACATGTGAAATTTGGAGTATAAACCCGCCATGAGTGAATATTGATCGAGGAGGGACAGGAATGAAGGAGAATTGACAGGGTAAGCGCGCTGTCTTAGAGTGCCGAGGAGAAGCAAATACAAGAATCCCTATCCAGTGCTGTCAACACTAAACAAAGAGGTTGGTTGCGCAACCGCACGTAGAAGCATTGTGGTTGCAAAGCTAAGGTGTATGTTGCGAAGATGATCGAAGGAGCACAACGTGGAGAGCGTGTTTTCGCCAGCCGTGAACGCCCTACTCTATATGGTGGATCACTGATTTCTGAACACCTGCAAGAACTCGGTAAGCAGAGAATTAGAGTCCACAACCGGCTACTTCGAAGACTTAGGATAGGGGTCACCGCTCTGTTTCGCAAGCATATAATATTCTTGAATACTGCTGCCCACTGTCGACAGGATGAGACTGCGGTTTTCATAACATAAGGTCGGCCGTGTCATTGTGCTTCCAGACAACGGATCGTATGTTCAATAAGTCCATTCAATTGCCACAGAATGGCATGCTGTGGTAGTCACCGAATCCTTTGAGCTTATGTAGAAGGTCGAAAGGTGCGCAGCAGCTTCCAACGCTGGTACCCATGGCGGATGGCTGAGGAGCTCAAGCATACTATCTTCATCACGAAGCATGGTGCCCCCGGCATAGATAGTGTTGGAGTCCGTTTGAATATTGTGAGTGGTGAGGTGAGAGGAAAGGGAAAGCGTGAGGTGAGGTTGAAGTGTGAAAGTCAAAACGCGAGATCACCACGTCACCGCGGAGCGAAACGCGTTCCCAGAACTCGTCCGAGACATGGCTCTTAGCAACACACTCCAAGCAATGTGACCAGATCAATATGCCTCCGACTCTCTCGCAGCTGTCGTCGCAAAAGAAGCAGAAATCAATCGCGAGCTTCTTCACGGCCACGCCCGCCTCACAAAAGCTCAAGGTCAAAGACCTCCGCCCCTCTCAACAACCCGATTCTCCTCCCAAAGGCGACGTCGAGAACGATAGTGGACTTTTCGTTAGCGACGATGAGGCTCCCACGAACGCCCTGCGAAAGGCATCGACGACCTCAAAACGAGCGGTAAACGACGAGGAAGACGACATTGAGCCTCCAATCGCCAAACGGCAAAGGGGCAGCCCCGACGGAGACGATGAGTTACATGGTCAGAGAGAGTCGCTTCGGCCAGTGTCAGCAAATGCTGCTGCTGGTGCAAAGAAGGGCAAAGTCACAGCCAGAACGTCCAAGTATGCCTTCTTAAGCTCGGCGAGTGCTACGAACCACGAGAACGAGGAAGACGTGGACGATGAGGAGACTCGAAAGAGGAAGGCGAAGCTGCATCAGAAGTTCGTCCAAAAGCTAGGCCAGCCAGACAGTATGGCCAATATCAGGCGCAGAAATGGCTTTATCACAGAAGAGACAGAAGCAGCTGAGGAAGGTGCGGACGAAGATGAGGATCAGGACGAGGAAGCACCACCGCCTACAAAGAGAGGAAAGAAGGCGCCTGCTTCACGAAAGGGCAAGCTTACACCTCTCGAGCAGCGGATAGTCGATCTCAAGCGCAAGCATCCAGACGCTCTACTGGTGGTTGAAGTTGGCTACAAGTATCGACTGTTTGGAGAAGACGCACGAGCAGCCGCAAAAGTCTTGTCAATCGTCTGCATACCTGGCAAGTTCAGATTCGACGAGCATCCCTCGGAAGCACATCTCAACAAATTCGCTTCCGCCAGCTTTCCTACGCACCGCCTCCATGTTCATGTCAAGCGCCTCGTCAATGCCGGACACAAAGTTGGGATTGTTCGTCAGCTGGAAACAGCAGCCCTAAAAGCAGCCGGAGCCAATAAGAGCAAGCTGTTTGAACGCGACTTGACCAATCTGTATACCAAAGGCACATACATCGATGATGAGGAGGGCTTGGGTGCTCCTGTTGCAGGAGCCGCGGGCGGAGCTCCAGCCTCTGGCCATTTACTCTGCATCACTGAGAGCTACCCAAAAGGTGTTGGCTCTGATGAGAAAGTGCAAATCGGTCTCATAGCCGTACAGCCTGCTACTGGAGACATCGTCTACGACGATTTCGAAGATGGCTGGATGCGCAGCGAGCTGGAGACACGGTTGCTGCATATTTCACCTGCCGAATTCGTCATCGTTGGTGAAGTATCGAAAGCCACCAAGAAGCTCATAGAACACTTGTCTGGCGGAGATGATGCGCGACTCGAATGGAAAGACAAGCCGAAGACTATGGCGGCTCAAGCGTACAGTCACATCACCAAGTTCTATGCCGACAAGATGAAAACGAACGACCCGTCTCCATCTCAGGTGCAGTCATCGCAGGAAACGGGCACGCTTCTGGATAAGGTCCACAAGCTATCCGAAAATGCGACCATCTGCTTGTCAGCCATGATCACTCACTTGACCGACTATGGCCTTCAACATGTATTCGACCTCACGAAATGCTTCTCATCATTCAGCGCGAGATCACACATGCTACTCAATGGCAACACTTTGACCAGTCTCGAGATTTACCGCAATCAGACAGACCAAAATGAGCGCGGGAGCTTGTTCTGGACGCTCAATCAAACGCAAACACGTTCGGGACAGAGACTGCTCCGCAAGTGGGTCGGCAGACCATTGCTTGATCGCGCAAGACTTGACGAACGAGTTGCTGCCGTTGAAGAGTTCAGGGAAGGTGCTGGAAGTATGGGAATTGACAGAATCAGTAGACTGCTCACTAGGACGAAAGCTGATTTGGAGAGGACTTTGATTCGCATTTACTACAAGAAATGTGCTCGACCGGAGCTGTTGCAATTCTTACAGACATTGCAGACAGTCGCTCGAGAGTTCGCACATGTACAGTCTGCTTCGGATGCTGGCTTCAAGTCGGACATGGTCAACGAGGCAATAGCATCTTTGCCCGCCATCTCGGACGATGTTCTGGACTACCTTGGTCGACTCAACTTACAAGCAGCAAAAGACAACGATAAATACAACTTCTTCCGCGACGAGCATGAGACGGAGGACATGACCGACCACAAAGTTGGGATCGTTGCCGTTGAGCACGACCTTAACGAGTTCAAGAAGACGGCGGCTGAGGTTCTCAAGCGCAAGCAAGTCAACTACGTGACCGTCGCCGAAATTGACTACCTAATCGAGCTCGAGAATTCCCAGCTGAAGAATGTACCGGCGACCTGGACAAAGATCTCCAGTACGAAGAAAGTCTCCCGCTTCCACCCACCCGAAGTCGTAAAGCTCATCCGCGAACGCGATCAACACAAGGAGTCTCTTTCAAACGCCTGCGATGTCGCCTTTCACGATCTGTTAGCAGAGATCGGTTCTAAGTATCAAGCTTTCCGCGACTGTATCCAATCCCTCGCCCTTCTCGACTGTCTCCTCTCCCTCGCCTCGGTAGCACAGCAGCCCGGCTACGTCAAGCCAACCTTCACCGAGAAAGCGGGCATCTCAATCACAGCCGGAAGACATCCCATGGTCGAACAGCTCCTCCTCGACGCCTTCGTCCCAAACGACGTTGACCTTCAAAGCGATGCGACCAGAGCCCTGCTCATCACGGGCCCCAACATGGGCGGTAAGAGCTCGTATGTCCGCTCGGTGGCTCTTATCGCCATCATGGCGCAAATCGGCTCTTACGTTCCAGCCGATGCGTGTGAGCTAGGTCTGCTTGATGCAGTCTTCACGCGAATGGGCGCTTTCGACAACATGTTGAAGGGCGAGAGTACATTTATGGTGGAGTTGGGTGAGACTTCGGATATTCTCAAACAAGCTACCACGAGGAGTCTAGTCATCCTGGACGAGCTTGGACGCGGGACGAGTACGCATGACGGCGTGGCTATTGCTCAGTCTGTGCTTGGACATATGGTTGCTCAGCAGAGGAGTCTCACCTTGTTCATCACGCATTACCAGAGTCTGGCGAGGATGGCAGATTTGTTCGAGCCGAACGAAGATGGGACGAAACCGCTGAAGAACGTGCATATGATGTTTACAGAGAAAGACGTCGACGAGGCCGCAACAGAGTCCGGCGACAAAGATATTACCTTCTTGTATGAGGTTGGCGATGGCGTCGCTCATCGGAGCTACGGCTTGAATGTGGCGAGATTGGCGGGGCTGCCCAAGTCACTGCTCGAGGAGGCTGGCAGGAGGAGTAAGGATATGGAAGAGGAAGAGATGAACAGGAGGATGGGCCATTTGAGCAAAGCCGTGAGCACGCTGATCGAAGAGGGTGGCGAGCGCGGTTTGGAGAGGCTGATCAATGGGATCGAGATGCTTTAATTTTGAAGAAGTCGGGAAAAAGACATCATGACTTGCTTGCCTGAACGTTGGTATCAAAGACCAAGAACGGACATCGGTGCAAGATCAATTAAACACTCCGTTCAGAGGTCGATCGGCCATGAATGAAAAGCGGGTCGGTCATATTCGGGCATCTTTCCTCGTACTCTCCAAAAATGACTACAACTTTCTAAGCTGTCATGATGCAGAATGGACTAGATCTGAGAGGTCAGCATGTAGACAGCCGTAGGACATAGGAGTGAAGTGCGGTGTCAGTAAGCACTTGCAGATGGATCAGCATTCCAGAGACCAGAGGAAGCAGTCCAGATGAAAACAAGCCGTCAATGCCAAGCCGCAAAATAAGGTTACGTCGATCTTGGCCGAGGCAGGCAGGTCTGCCGCCCAATGAAAGGAACGGAGAGCTCGGGTTGGAATTGCGATCTTCGGCCGAGGAAGTAGCTTTGAAGGTCTTGCATGTAAGAACCTTGTCTTCTCTATCAAGGACCAGGCAGACACAGAATGGTCTGGACGACCTCAGCTGTTCTTTTGTATGTAAACTGGAGAGGCAACGTGACAGCTTTACGCATGGAGGCGTTCTTTTGTATCTTCGTACTTTGTGGCCATCTTGGTGATGGGTGTCCAGAACACTGGAAAGCTAGGCATCGAGCGCCACGGTACATGAAACAACGTGGCAATCGTGAAACCCGGTGCGACAATAGGCCGGTCAACAATCTACGTAACCATTTCGTACCGCATCTCTTGCAGTGCTGATGTACTTTGCGCCTTGTCCGCCTGACCGCATCTCGAGGAGCGGGCGGTGATGTCGATAGGCCATAAGAGGCGGACTGTAAGGATATGCATCCTATGAGGCCGTGTGCCGTACTGTAGGTTCCCGTAGCCTCGGAGTGAAAGAACACGGAGCGTACGTCCAATGTTCGGGCCCAGCGCAAAGGATGACTCGATTTAGACGATGCTGTTGAAGAGTAGTGAAGATACGAAAGCAGCCGCCTGGGACTGTGATGCGGTGTGAGGTCGGAAGTCGGCACGAGTGCAGATGTGACGTGCCGATTGTGTGTGGTGGTTCTTTGAGCGGAGCCGTAGCCTTGCATGTGCCGGCGTTTGTGTTACCTTAGATGTTGACGAGAATAATCAAACATCAGACATTGGAATGGCCAGATGGTTCAGATTCCTCATGCCTCCCTCCCGTCTGACGCTTTCTGAGGTCGTAAGTTGTTTGGACGGGCTGTTGCTTGATCGCACACATCGGACTTGGGAATTGACCTCCACCGTTTCCAGACCGCTGCCGTACCCGCAGGCCCACTTTGTATGCAGCAAAATCAACGGCTGATTAGCGGCTGCATCACCAGATCGCAGACAGTGCATCAAGTGCACGCTGAGTTTGCCGCTAAAGCTCTGCGGAGTTGAATGCGCGGTCACCAAGCTCTGCAAGCTCTAGCACCATCCATTCACTTGCCGTTTACGCAGTCGTTCCCGCTCCAATCAGTGCTGCTGCTTAGAAACGACGTCGCTTGCCTCTTGTCTCGTCGTGGCGGACATCGGTGTTTTTTCTGCCTGTCTTCGCCGACCGTCTAGATGATGCGTCCATTGTCTTTATGTGTCCCGCCCTTCTGCTTTCTCGTTTGACATGCATGTACGCACGCCCGGACGACTGTAGTTCTTTCCACTAGCTGTCGGTCCTTACTGAAGCACTAGCCAAAGCGAGTGTATCAGAGATCATGTCGGCGCCGGATGCGGAGCGGCCTTGGACTTCCAGCACACAAACTCCAGGGCCCAACGAAGCCAGCCAGCCGGAACCCTTGGCCGATGAACCACTGGAGCGGGTGGGGTCCGAGAAGGACCTCAACGATGAGAAAGTCGTTGACTATGAGGCCATTGAAGAGTCCAGCTCTCAGGATGGGAGTGATTTTGAGAAGTCGAAGAAGCCGCCGGTAGAGCGGACAAGAAGTACTTGGACGACCAGAACAGAGACTAGCGTGGCGACTTCCCGGCAAGAACCCGTGGACGAGACACCGCGAAAACGAAAATGGAGCGAAAAATGGAATCCTCTCAAACGCAATCCGCCGCCTGTTCCGGAAGAGCGAGCGCCGTCGCGAGAGCACACGGCGGGCTTTTTGAGCATCTTGACTTTCCAATGGATCTCGCCTCTGATGGGTGTTGGGTACTCGCGACCTCTGGAGTTGAACGATATCTGGTCTGTCAATCCTGATCGGAGTATAGATGTCATGAAAAACAAGCTTTTGCGATCCTTGGAGTACCGCAGGGGTCGCAAGAACTGGTTTTCACCCCTGGGCATGGCACTCTACGACACCTACAAGAAGGAATTCTGGATAGGTGGCATATGTCAGCTCATAGCAGCATGTCTGCAAGTGCTGTCGCCCTTCACCATGCGTTATCTGATTGCCTTCGCTGGCAGGGCATACGAAGCTCAATTTGGCACAACTCCCGCTCCTCACATTGGAGAAGGAGTCGGCCTCGTCCTTGGTATCACTGGCATGCAAATAATACAGTCCATGTGCACGAATCATTTCATCTACCGAGGTATGTTGGTGGGAGGTCAGTCTCGGTCAGTACTCATTACTGTCATCTTCGAGAAAGCAATGAAGCTGTCCGGTCGTGCAAAGGCGGGTGGACAGGCGCCTGAAACGGCAGAGGCTGAAGAAGAGCAGCCGCAATTCGAGCCTGGGAGCAAAGCAGAGAAGGCGTACTTCAAGAAGAAGCTGAAGGAGGAGAAGAAAGCCAAGGGCAAGAAGAATGACGGGCAAGGCTGGGGAAATGGCAGAATTGTTAATCTCATGTCGACCGACACCTATCGTGTTGACCAGGCTTGCGGTCTTGGACACATGATCTGGACCTCACCGACCCAGGTGATGCTGACTCTTGCTTTGCTCTGCATTAACTTGACCTACAGTGCTCTCTCTGGATTTGCATTCATTTGCTTGACGATGCCTCTTCTTGCCAGAGCGATTCGAAGCTTGATGTCCCGACGTAAGGTCATCAACAAGATTACCGATCAGCGTGTGAGTTTGACCCAAGAAATCATCTCATCGGTACGCTTCGTCAAGTACTTCGGATGGGAGACAAGCTTCTTGGATCGTCTGGGCGATATTCGAAACCGGGAGATCAGCAAGGTCTCATTTTTGCTGTCGATTCGAAATGCGATTATGGCTGTGTCCATGTCGCTTCCCATCTTCGCATCCATGCTGGCCTTCATCACGTTCCAATTGTCACACCCTGCGTCAGCACTGAACCCGGCACCCATCTTCTCATCTTTGGCTCTCTTCAACTCGCTGCGCATTCCCCTGAATTTGCTGCCCATGGTTCTAGGCCAGGTTGTGGACGCAAACGCTTCCCTTGGACGTATTGCAGAATTCTTGGCAGCTGAAGAGGTCAAAGATGATGCAGTATGGGAGCCAAGCGCGAAGAAAGCTATCGAAGTGAAGTCCGCAAAATTTACCTGGGAGCGTAATACCAACAAAGATACGGATGCTCCAGGCGCAGCACCCAAAGGGAACAAGCAGCTCAAACAGGAGAAGAAGCATGCCAAGTTGCAGGAGAAGGAAGAGAAGCGCAGGTCAAAGCAGGCCGAAAAGATGGGCAGCGTGCCTCAAACGCCCACTACTCCTAACTCTGAAGAGGAAGAGGCCATTCCATTTCAACTCAACGACATCGATTTCAGCGTCGGACGCGATGAGCTCGTTGCAGTCATTGGCTCTGTTGGATCTGGTAAGAGCTCGCTCCTCGCCGCTTTGGCGGGAGACATGCGCAAGACAGGGGGTAGCCTCACTTTTGGCGCAAACCGCGCCTTCTGTCCACAGTATGCTTGGATTCAGAACGCTACAGTGAAAGAGAACATCATCTTCGGACGAGAATTCAACCAAAGGTGGTACGACAATGTCGTTGATGCTTGCGCTCTGCGGCCGGATCTGGAAATGCTTCCAGCTGGTGACCTGACAGAGATCGGCGAACGTGGTATCACTGTCTCCGGAGGTCAGAAACAGCGATTGAATATTGCACGCGCCATCTACTTTAATGCCGATATAGTGATCATGGACGACCCGCTGTCGGCCGTCGATGCCCATGTTGGTAAGCACATCATGGACAACGCCATCTGCGGCCTGTTGAGAGGCAAGGCACGAGTTCTGGCAACGCATCAGCTTCACGTCCTTCACCGAGTTGATCGAATCGTCTGGATGAAAGAGGGTGCCATCCACAAGATTGCTACCTTCGACGATCTGATGACCGACGACGCAGAGTTTCAGAAGCTCATGGAGACCACCGCACAGGAAGAGAAGCATGAGGAAGAAGATGAGGTTAACGAAGACGAGATCGAAGAGGAGAAGAAAGACGCCAAGAAGAAGAAGAAGAAGGGCAAGAAGCCAGCCGCAGCACTCATGCAACAAGAAGAAAGAGCTGTCAACAGTGTAGGCTGGAGTGTCTACTCGGCATATATCAAAGCTGCCGGCGGTCTTTGGGTGGCTCCTCTTGTGCTCTTCCTACTGATCATCTCGCAAGGCGCCAACATCCTCACCAGCTTGTGGCTATCGTACTGGACTTCGCGGAAGTGGGGCCTCGAGACCGGCGTTTACATTGGCGTCTACGCGGCCCTGGGTGTTGCACAGGCATTGCTCATGTTCGCCTTCTCCGTCATGCTCACCGTCTTCGGCACCAAAGCGAGCAAGGTCATGCTTCAAAGAGCCATGTTCCGCGTCTTGCGAGCACCGATGTCATTCTTCGATACCACTCCTCTTGGACGAATCTCGAACCGCTTCTCCAAGGATGTTGACACGATGGACAACAGCTTGACCGACTCGATGCGCATGTTCTTCCTTACAATGGTCATGATCGTCTCCGTCTTCATCCTGATCATCGCGTACTATTACTACTTCGTGGTGGCTCTCGTGCCATTGATCATCGCCTTCCTCTTGTCGGCTGGCTATTACCGGGCCTCGGCGCGCGAGCTCAAGAGACACGAAGCCGTGCTACGCAGTGTGGTCTTCGCTCGCTTCGGTGAAGCAGTCAACGGCACCGCAACCATCAGAGCCTACGGAGTGGAGAAGCAATTCGCTGCTAGAGTCAACGAGTCCGTCGACTCTATGGACGGCGCCTACTTCCTGACGTTCGCCAATCAACGCTGGCTGTCAACCCGTTTGGACGCTCTTGGAAATATCCTGGTCTTCGTGGTCGGCATCTTAGTCGTCACCTCCCGATTCTCCATCAACCCATCCACAGGCGGCCTAGTTCTATCGTACATCCTCTCAATCGTTCAAATGATCCAATTTACAGTCCGCCAACTCGCCGAAGTCGAAAACAACATGAACAGCACAGAGCGCATCCATTACTACGGCACCGAACTCGAAGAAGAAGCCCCTCTCCGCCTCGGCGACGTCCGTCCAACCTGGCCCGAACACGGCGCCATCGATTTCGACAACGTCCAAATGCGCTACCGCGCCGGCCTACCCCTCGTCCTCAAAGGTCTCACACTGAACGTCCGCGCCGGCGAACGTATCGGAATCGTAGGCCGTACAGGAGCCGGGAAATCAACAATCATGTCGACTCTCTTCCGTCTGGTCGAGTTATCCGGTGGATCCATCTCCATCGACGGAATCAATATCGCCAAAATCGGTCTTCACGACCTCCGTTCCCGCCTCGCTATCATCCCTCAAGACCCCACACTCTTCCGCGGGACGATCAGAAATAACCTGGACCCCTTCAACGAACATATCGATCTCAAACTCTGGCACGCCCTGCGCCAAGCAGATCTCGTCGGCGAAGACCAAGAAATCTCCGATGAAAGCGGACGTATCCATCTCGATACACCCGTTGAAGACGAAGGTCTCAATTTCTCTTTGGGCCAACGCCAACTCCTCGCCCTCGCCCGCGCCCTCGTCCGAGGCAGCCAAATTATCGTCTGCGATGAAGCCACCTCAAGCGTAGATTTCGAAACTGATCAGAAAATCCAAAGAACCATTGTCCGAGGCTTCAAGGGCAAAACTCTCCTATGTATAGCGCATCGTCTCAAAACTATCATAGGCTACGACCGTATCCTCGTGATGGACCAAGGAAACGTCGCCGAGCTAGACTCTCCCGTCGAGCTGTACGATCGCGGCGGAATCTTCAGATCCATGTGCAACCGCAGCGGTATCCGACGAGAAGATTTCTTCGAGAGTCAAGAGGCGAGGTTCAGCGCGGAGAGTCCGGAGGCGGTGGAAAGGACACAGACGCAGAGTATGGTTGTGAAGGTGGATGAGAAGATATAGGAAAATACACGGCTGTTTTGAAAAGACAGAGATCTGAGAAAACAGCAGTATAAGAACTTGAAACAGAAGAGCTGAAGACAGCTTTGAAGACAGTCTTGGAGATAGTTGGGTACTATGAGATTGGGTGGTATCTCGGGAAATAGAATGATGATAACGATCATGACCTGCATTGCGTGTGGGAAAAGCTATGATTGATGACACACAAGTCCGGACGAGTGCATAGCGATAGAAGACGAGTCTTGGTAGATACCCAAAGGCTAGCATACACGAACATGACTGTACTTTCAGAATAGACCTGCGATTGTCCAGACTCGTCTGTAGGCCATGGCATTTGAATACCAAGCGAGTCTGCTACAACCGTTTTGCTCGTCTGCTCTAAGCGTGCTCTTCTGCCAGTATAACTCACAGCCATCGAAGCGCAGACATTGATTTATTCGAAGACATGGCTAATTTGTTTTCCTTCGCTTCGCGTTTGTGAAGATGGGGCTGTCTCGCCACCGACGTTCTTCAAACTTCGATTAGCACCATGCTCGAGAAGTAGTCGCACACAATCGACATGTCTGTTTGCCGCCGCAATGTGAAGTGCAGTATTACCATCTATGTCCTGCTGGTCGATGAGGAGTCTTTGATCAAGAACTTGGCGAAGACTTTCCCGAAAGGTGTGGCCGGCTCTCGAGTCGCTGCCTCAACAGTACCTCCCATCTCATGCATGCTGTCCACTGCTGACCATGCCGCGCAGTATGGCCCCCATGATCAACCTGATGATTCTCTCAACGCTGTTCACAGCCATTGCCGCCGGCCCAATTCAACCACGAGCTGCCAATGTATCCAACTCATTCGCTGGTTCCAACTTGTATTTTCTTCATGCATTGCCAAGAAATGTCCAAACCTCCTATATCTCGACACTGTCATCATGGGGTGTGCAAGTAGTTCGTCTCTGGGGTATCTCCTGCAAGAACGCCTGAGATGTCGCGCCACACACTGATCCTGCATACCAGTAACCGGGACCTCTGCAGGCTGCGAGAAAGGCAGCACAATCTTGGCAATACCGCATCTCGAACCAGCCACCATCGGCACGTACAATACATCCGTCCTACATGCTCTCGATGACACACTCGTTCTCCTATACATCCACGGCATCAAAGCCATCATCTCGCCCCACGATGCTGGCCTCATTAACGGCGTCAATGGCTGCGACGTCTATTGCGAGAAATACAACAATCAAACCACTTTCTACTCATCTTCAACAGCCCGTACCGAGTACTCCAACCGCCTCGGCACAATCCTCAACTTCAAATCTCCCAATTTCAACGGCAGAAAATGGAGTCAGCTGTCCGAAGTCATCCTAGCATTCGACATTCAAAACGAACCCATGATCAACGCCCTCTCGCTCCTGGACAAGAACGACCCTGATGATTGGATCTGCGCCCAAGCGAGCTTTCTCAAAAACCTCATAACAACAGCCAATAATAACAGCACCAGCAGCAGCAGCTGCGGGTCCAGCAACATCCAAATCGCCACCGGCGGCATCGGCGGATCCCAATTCTGCTGCTCCCACGAATACAACCTCCTACTCAAAGCCCTCCACTGCCCCGCAATCGATATCATGAGCGTACACGGCTACATGAGCAAATCATCAGACTGGTCATACTTCATCACAGGAGACAAATCCATCCTCAAAACCATCCTCAAAACCATCAACGCCACCGGATTGAAGAAGAAGAAGAAAGTCATCATCGAAGAATGGGGCGTCACAGCCAGCTCGGAAGATGACTTCAAATCCCAAGTGAACGTGTTCAATACCGCCGGTGTGCCATGGCTGTACTGGCAGGTGATTCCTGGGTTGGATCAGACACAGATCGGCGGTGCTCCAACAACGGAGTGTGGGTATGATGGGTATGAGATTGGGATTAATAATAGTACAAAGGGCGATGTTGAGAAGGCTGTGAAAGATGCGAGGATAGTGTATGCTGCGCAGGATTGGTCTGAATATTTGTGCTGAAATGAGTACTCTTGAGAGAAAGGGATTTTGCGCACGTGAGGATCATGGCAGGTTAGTGCAGAGCCAAAGCCAACGCTCATGTGAATGCACCAGCTCTAAAGCGGGGCAAAGCAGTTTGCCCGATAATTATCGTATTTGAGAATTGTAAATCATGAAAGAAGCGATTGCTCTGAAGCATTATCCTTTACCTACCCACTATCTACCTTCGATTACCGATACAATATAATCCTACACCCCCATCGCCTGCCTTCGCCTACTCATTGTCCCATGTTACATAATACAATTACATTCGGTCAGCAGTCCGTCAGTGCGTACCAATCCCAATCCATTCTCTTACCCTTACAAGTACTCTATCCTCGAGACGAACCTACCCACCAAGGGCATCCTATCGTCCTAGACCGGGCTCAAAAAGATAGGCACATCAGAAAGATCAACACCAAAGTCTTGAGACATCTTCACACTCTTTCGGTTCAGATTCTCCGCAGAGTTGTTGCGTGTGCCCGCGCTCCCTCCAAACCCGTGCTCACGATCCCAGCCGTAGTCGAGACCGCCGCTGTAGCGATCAGTCAAGTCGGTCGAGCTGCGCCTCGGTATTGGTGGACGTCGGACGGCGAGGTTCGCTTGCTTGACCTCTTCGTCTGGGACGCGGCAGGAGCGGCGAGCTCGCGCAAGGGCACGTGAGCGCTCAGCGTGGACTGCATCTGTCGGTCGGTATGGCTTGAAGCCAGCCGCTCGGCCGGAAACAGAGCGGCTGCGCGATTGAGATGCTGAGGTATTCACGCTGGTGGTGCTCATAGTACCGTTGATATTGGTGTACATTGTCGTCTGTGAAGAAAACGTGGTGGTGGTGGTCGTCGATGAAACCGCGTTCCCTGTTCCTGGAACATCAACTTCATTGGGTCGATCGTCCGCTGTCCGCATGGTTACAAACGTCGCGGTCGAGACGATACTGTCGCTGCGAGATTTCGTGGTGGCGAACTGGTTCTCCTTGTCCTCGTCATCGAGGCAAGTGACAAGCGCCTGGGAAGTGTTGTGTCGCTTGAGGACGGCATTGCTTGCTTGCGCGGCGTTCTCAGACTCAAGTGGCGTGATGTATCGTGAGATAACGATACTAGGGCTTTGAGTGTCAGATTGATTGCCCTCCACTGGTATTTTCTCGGCACTATCAGGCGAGTCTTGGGCCATACCATCAATGGCAGATTTCTTCCACAGGCTGGACTGCTTCTCCCAGCCTGGCCATCCAGGGTGCCGAGAGTCGTGGGTCGGAGAGCAAGGCTGAACGTGAAGTTCCGGGCGAGGAAGTTCAATGCAGTCTTCGAAGCTGAACCGCTTTGGTCTACTGTCGGCCTCGACCGGGCTAGTTTCCGCGTCCGCAGTAGACGGCTCGGATGTGAGTGTCTCTGCGAAAAGCAGTTTGCTAGGCTCATGCTCTTTGCGATCGGATGTCCGTTTCCTCTTCTGGACGTCAGATGAATCAATGCTGCTGCGAGCGGAAGCCAGCGGAGAGGACCATGGGCTCCACTTCTTCTTCTTGGAGAGCATCTCATCTGCTTTCAGTACCCTTGACTCGATGTCGGCTGGGAGTTCGGGAAGGGCTGGGATAGTTTCCGATGGCTTCCGAGGCTTAACAGCCATATAGACTTGTTGAGCTTGCTGGATTTGTGCTTCTTGAGCAGCTGGCGAGGTCGAAGCTGAAGCGGGCTTGCCTTGCCACTCGGGGTAGAAGTCCTCCACAGACGTCTGAGATCGAGACGTAATGACTCTGTCAGCAACTGGAGTTACGGGCGAGGCGTCCATCATCATGTCTTGTGGGCGCCACAGATCAGGCTGACTCTGCTTTCGAGTCATGGGGAAGGGGGTTTTCGTCGAAGTGTTGGAACGAGACACGAGCAGATCGCAAGACTGTCGTCGCTGTTGCACTGCTTTGCGAATTGACGCAGTGGTTTCGCTTGCCGGAGACACGGGGCTTTCCAACGCTTTTGCAACTGAGTCGAAGCTTTGGTGCGTGGGCACATCTGCTTGATGCGCAGGACCAGAGCCTTTCATGCAGTTCGCTCCTGCCATGACATCCATACTAGGGCGTCTGGACAAGAGCGCACCCGGGCCATGGAGACTCTTACTCCGCTTACGTGACGGTGTTGAAGATTGGATGTTCCGCGGCGTGTCTTCTTCATTCTCTTCGGCAATAGTGTTACTCTGCTTTCGACTGAAGGTCTTGCTGCGTCGTCGCCAGTAGCTGCCGCTTGACCTGCCAGATGGTGCCGAAGCAGGCCTTGCAGCCTCATCATCTGCGTCAGACGCGCTCTTCGACGCTGGTAAATGCTTGATGGCTGTCTTGCTTGACAATGGCGAGCATGGTGTGTTGGGCTCAGTGGCAGTCCCAGAGCTGGGTGGCGACTCTGAAGGCTCAAAATTGGCGGCTCGCGTAGCAGCGTCCGGTGACTTGCTCGCCGTCTCGGCCTTTACCCTTTTTCTTTCCTTCTTCTGCTGTCGAATATGATCAGGCATGCGCTTCTGCAAAGTCGCTCTCTTTTGCTTATCCGCGGAATTCTTTGACTCCGCTTGGGACGCAGAGAAAGAAGGCTTGCGAGACATTGCCTCGCGCGGACGACTTGCTTGAAGATCCGCCAAACTCACAGACTTCGTTGCCTTGCTTCGCGATTTGAACAGGGCCAGCGGAGACAGTCTCTTCTTTCCGTCCTGAAAGTTCACTGCTGCATTCTCATCAGTTTCCCCAGGGAATGTAAAGCGTTCTGGCCGAGCAAGAGCAATCTCAACGCTTGCCTGTCCTTCAGTCTTTGATCTGGGAGCCAAAGAAGGCCTGGCATGTGTCAGAGGATCAGTGTTGACGGCTTCAGGCATGGGCAGCGTCCGCTCCGGAGTGGTCTCGAGCGGGGTCCCTTTCTTGCTTGGGACGAATGGCGAGGATGACGACTCTGAGTAGTATCCGCTATCTTGGTGACGGACAGCGTGAGGATCTCGCGATCCTCGAGAGGATCTGTCACTGCCGTTGTTCTTGGCTCGTACCTGCTCGTCGACACTGCTGTCCGTAGCAGCACCGGATCCGCCGTTGAGTTTCAAGAGTGCCGCCGCACAGGCATCGCTGCCCGAATCGTTGCATGCATCTTCTAGCTCACTGTGGAAAATAGTGCTCAGACGCTTTGCAAACTCGAGCAAAACTTGCTTCTCTTCATATGGGCTTGCGGAGATCTCACAATCCAGCAAACACTCGTTTGACAGTTGAGCATCACGATGTTCCCACCGTTTCTGGAATCGCGGTGCGTCGGTGAAGATGGTGAGATCAGCGGGCGTTCCAACGGTGCTCCGCTTCTTGTGACGTTGGGACGGCAGCTGGTCTCTATCGTCTTTCTTGGTGCTCGTTGCAGGTTCCCCAGCTTTCGGCTTCTCGATTGCGTCTGAGAGTTGTGCAATTGGTTTCGAGGTTCTCATACCCCACTGTTTTTGCCTCCGCTGTGCAAGAGACATAGGTGGGTTGCTGCGCTGAGAGTCCAGGCTTCGCCTACCATCTTTGACGCTTGATGATCCTTGAGGAACGTCTTTATTCCTCATATGAGGAGGCGTCTTGACTTCAGTCGGTTTTGTAGAACCATCGACTGGTCGAAGAGAGACTTTGCTTGACTTTCCGCCAGGCTCGAAGCCAGCAGCAGCAATACGAGTGATCATGCCGGGCTCGGGTGACGCCGCACCATTCGTGATGCGCAGAGTGCCAGGTCTGTAGGAACCAGGAAGGTTGTACGAGTCTGGCACGGTGCCTGTGCTGGTCATAGATATCGTGCGGGAGTGGATCGCTGCCGTTGTCTCGTAGAACCAATCACCCTTGTTCTCCTTATCCTTGGATACTGCGGCAGCGGTTTCAACCTCTTGCTGAGACCGCAACGGGTCACTCGAAAGTCCACTTCGAGTAGCTAGTCCCGGAGGCATGACAGAACGTGTCCTGACGACGGGCACTGGGTGGGTGGTGGTATGCTCGTCGATTGAAGAAAGCTGCGGGGCGAGGATGGATGACGTCTCCTTGGTGGGCAGTAGGGCTCTGTGCAGGGAGACAAGCTCTTCTGGCGAAGCTGACTTCTTCAACTCCTGTAGCAGGCTGATGGCGTGCTCGATGTCAATCTTCTGTTTGCCCTCTGGCAGTCCTGAGGACCGTTGCGACTCCGTACTGCCTCCGCTTACTTTCCTCTTTGACTCTACGCTGTTGACGGTAGTCGACGAAGCACCGAAGTTGACATCCTGGTCAAGTGCGGAGGATGACACTGTCCGGGACAACGGGTTCTTGAAAGGTCCCATGTCGGCGGCTGTTCCTACGTCTTCGTCGAAGGTAGCCGTGAACTGTCGTGGCACGTTCGACTTGGTGCTCTTGAAATCGCTAAAGGAGATTCGTGATGGGCTCAGACTTTCGGATTCGAGGTATCGTTCCAGAGTAAAAGTCGTGGTATCATGAGTGGCGCTAGTGCTGCGTGCTTTGATAAGTTTCGGTCGGCTGGACCTCAATGGCATGACTTTCGTGAAGTATCAAACGACTGTACCTGTAACGACATGTTAGCTAGTTGGAAGATGCCCATGACGAGTGCGTAGCTCACAGTGGGGCGAACGAGGTGTTCGGTTTTTAGTATCAGGTCCTCGTCCTCATCTCCAACCTTGCCGCTCCCGATGGCGAGCTACAGCTACGACTGTACAAGATGCAGCAGCGGCTCTCCTCCACTTCCAGTTCTCTTGTACTGAGTCAGTCGTCCGACAAGGTGCTACTTCCTATATGCACCATATGCAGCTGTCGGAGCCGGAGGTGGTGATGAGGAGGAGGAGGGCGGTTTGGAGCGGTTGACGTGGGGCTGGAAGATCGGTGGTGCGAGATATGCGGGTGACGGGCAACGCTTCCCGTACTTCGTTTCTGTGGTTTCACATGCACCGTCTTCCGTTGCCTTCAGCCACTCCCAGCGTCGATCCACAGCTGCCGCCGCCGTAGCCGTTGTGATTTGCGTTAACGGCACTAGGGGATCTTGGCCGATTCTCTGTAGCAACGACAGCAAACAATTCCAGGACCGTAGCCGGCGTACTCTCGTCGACGTCCTTGCAACAAACCAACCGTTCTGGAGCAAGAGGTACAAAAGCGCGAGCAGAGGATGTTATGGCACGCCATGGGTATTAATCTATCGGAGGAGATGAGGGCATTGAGCTTTGAAACTTGGAATCTCGTCAAGGTGGAAATGCTTTCATGCATCCCTAGTCACCCACGAGCCTTCCCTTTTGGCAAGGAACGATGGTATAGCCGACCAGTCATATCGTTCGGAGCCATCGAGATTAATATAGCGCGCTGGTACGCGTGGAGATGCACTGGGATGCATACGGCAAAGCGTGGCTGGCGCCAGCACAGATTGTTGTGTTGTTCTCCTCCAACCTCCCTGGTATCGACTTCGAACGATCAGCGTCGAAAGCGTTGAAGTTGGAAGACCGGGGTGTGCGGCGGGAAGGAACCGGTTGCGCCATGAGCAGCGTGGTTGCCATGTCGGACACTGGGACACCGACCTCTCAACAATGGTGTTCTACCGCCGAACGAAAATCTACTCCGTACAGTACACAACGCCGCCGGCTTGCAGACGCCACGGAACCGAAACCGGAGCCAGCTTCATCGTAACGGCATCTATCTTCACGATGAGCGGGCTTACCCAGCTGCCGTGCGGACGTTGACCTGGACAGCAACTTCCGTTGCAGTTCCGAATCTGCCAAGGCACAGAGCTCCAGTGACGTCTTGAGACCCTCTACCGGCTTTCGTGAGATTTTGCCAGGACCTTCCTCGTTCCTACGCTCCCACTGCCAACAATCCAATCTTCCAAGAACAGCTTGTTGACTTCACCGCAACGCGCTCTTCGCAATCTCTGCTCCAAGCTCGCGTCGCTTTGCCACTCACGGGAAATGAAAGAAGCTGTCCGATGAACTACTCATCCGTGTCGTCCCTATATTCGCACGTGCCCCGATGTTCGCGCCATATGCACAGGAACCGCCCATCGTGGCATCAAACTCTTCCAACGGACCACCGCTCGTCGTCAAGACAGGCTCTGTGCGCTGGACATGCGCCTGCTGCAGGTAGGTGCAGGTGTGGGTAAACAGAGCTCATCCACCCACCTCGCATAGAAGCGTCGGGCTTTGAATAGTCTTGCTTATCAGCAGCCATCTATTCTCGCCTCCCCGTCTTCCACTCCCGAATACAGCCATGATGGGCGCGAACAGCGGATATTGCTTGTATGTGATGTCCGGATCGAGCTGCAATCACATCGACACGTGTACATCACACCTACTGCCCTGTATTCGCCTCACACTCATCATCATTAGTACCAAACATTGCATACAATGACTTGTAGCATGTTTTGTAGACCTTTGTGTTCACGTGCCACCCTCATCGCCGCCATCTCCGGATGCAGCACGAGAACGCGTTGTTGTTGGTTTGGACTGAAGTGGACATCCTGGGTACATGCGCTCCTACCTTATGATTAGGGTCTGTTTCAATATACGACACACCGCCGAGCGTATTCAAGGCCCAAGGCTACATGACGCCTGTCAAATTTTGACGGGAAGTTTACAACCCACCATCTTCATCAATGCTTTCTCATCAATCTTCCGACTGGTCGACAACATTGAGCGACCTCCTTGTTCGGTAGGATCTTCCGTCGGCTCCTATTGCAATATTTCCGAGGGGACGCACCATTTGCCGGAAATATGTTTGAACAGTACGTAATATCGTGTCCGGCATCTGGTGAATGCCAAATACTCTTTCATGAGCGCGCACCTGCTGTCTTGGAAGCTTCGAAGGTGTGTGATGACCGCTCTGATAGAGAGTTTGGCTTCGCTCAAGACAACGCGTCTCGGGTGACACAAGTTTCGCACCTAATACTTGAGTCTACTCATCCAGTCTGCGTCTCCTGCGAGCGCTGGCCGTGATGCGCAACCAGCGCTGCACAGACTGTGACAGCTCGCCGCAGAGCTTCAACCCCAGCTCGAATCATGATATGGAGCGCCGTGATCTGTGACTTGTTCTCTGCTTCTTGCCGCTGAACGTCTCGAACTCTGCGTTCAACGCCGGTAAGACTTGCTGGCAGCAAATCGCCTCCCATCACAAACCAGCAGGGTATGAAACATTTCGATGTGCCTGCTAGTAAAGCCTTTGTTGCCTCTTGCAGCAGCGTAGCAGGAGAACCACATTTGTGCATGAGCCGCTCACTTAGGCTGCTGGATTGTGTCTTCAAATGCTGCGCACAACCCGTAGTCTGCTATAGCAAGCTCTTTTCATGCCCTTCCGCCGAACGCCTCGCTAATCGATATCCCATAACATGTCAAGATCTGAACGACTTCCAGCTTCCAGCTTCCTGCTTTCTGCTCACTGGTCTAGCTCTTTCTACTTCACGCGATTCTCTCATTTCTCCAGCGCATCAGGCAACCTCTCAATAACATATTTCCCCCTCGCGCAACTCACAATCGGCACACCAGGGATCTTCCTCAACCTCCTCTTCAGATCCCTATCATTCGTAGCAACCAAATACACCCTCTGCTGCATCACTCTCGTCACGATGCAATCATCTGCATAGCTGCCTTTGTGATCGCATTTGAGTCTCTCCCATCTCTCGTCGCGGGCGATTTGTAGTGCGATGCGGTATTTCGGACCCAGTTTTTCAAGTTCGGCCATCACGCAGGTTGTGATTATGGGTGTGCAGGTTGCGTAGAGGGTATCCATGAGGGTTGGCAGGAGGGGGAGTTTGGCGTGGACGGTGTGTGAGAGGAAGTTTGTGTCGACGAGGATGTTGTAGGGGGGTTGGAGGGCGGTGTTGTGTTGGAAGAACATGGAGGAGGGGGCTTGAGGGCTGTGAGGTATGTCAGTGTGCGATCGCGGTAAGGGCTCAATGCTCTTGTATGGACTTACACTTCTCGAATGAGTTCGCCATTTTTGGAAGATTTCTTCTTCTTTTCTTCGTCTTCTTTTTTGAGGATGTTCTTTTTGAGACGGGCGTCGCGTTGGCCGATGACACGCTTCACAGCGGCGAATTTGCGTGTCTTCTTCTGGACACCCATACTGAAGGCCTCGTGGGTGCAGAGTGCTGTCGAAGTCGTGGAGTGGTTAGCCTTCCAAAATCTCGAAATCGTTCTCCATCGATATCGGCTTTCGGCAGCGATCGTCGGCTCATCCTGCTGCATAGTGCAACGGCCCAAAATAGCATTCCTCCCGAGTACCAAGCCTGCAGCGACTTCTTGCTCCTCCATCCTTGTCGCCTTCTCTTCATAGTATCATAAACACAACTGCACACACATTGTACACTTGCGTTACGCATCCATTCGTTAGAGTCGATGATTGGAAACGCTTTTGGAGCATTTGTACCTTAACGACGCCGATTCGCACGTATCGGACATTTCAGACAGGGGCTCAACCAAGCACTACCGACGAGGGTCTCCAAGAGGCGCATCCTGGTTGGGTGACGTTGGCACAGAAACACCAGGGAAGAGAGCCACCCGGACCGCCTACTTCGACATACACACTGCAGTAGTGCCATACTGCATACTCTCGTTCACACAACACCGCTGTGGCATTATCGTCATGGCGAGGACTTCGCGCCTGGTGCGCGCTTTCGCATCGCTAGCCTTGCTGTTGGCTACGGCCGTCCAGGCCCAGAACGACCTACCCAACCTCTCGACTGTAAGCGACGCGACCTCGAACACAGCGGCGAAGACGACAGGAGGCACGACGGCTGCCACCACGGGCGCAACCTCCGCGACAACCGCCGAATCCAAAACAGGGGCAACGACGGCCGAATCATCGAGCGCCGCTAGCACTGGAGAGACGGCCAGCGCTGCTTCGACATTCAACCCGACCGGCATCTCCGCGTCCGGAACGACAAATACAGCCTTAGCGAGTGTGTTCCAATTGACTGGTCTTCCTACGATTGCCGGCGCTGGTGTTCCCGAGCTTGTTATTCCATATACCGCCAATGCGCCATTCATGCAGAAGTCCTCCATGCCCGAGGGCACAGTCTTCATCGCTGTTGGTGCATGTCTGGCCTTCCTCGGCGCTTGCGTTCTCCTCTGGCGTGGTCTAGTTGCATGGAGCATAAACCGCTCTGTGAAGAAGACCGCGCTTGCTTCGATCCGCGGCTCGGAAAAGAATGGCCCTTCATGGGGCGTTGGAGCTGGATACGGACAGCCCAAAGCTGCATACTATAAAGAGCATGATATGGGCAGCAGCATGTCCCTGGACCATTTGACGAGCACGGGCAAGACGCAAAAGAAGAGCGATGGCTACGATATGGGGCACAGAAATTCCACGGCTCCTCCGGCAGGGCTGTTCTTCTCGCCTACTGCGCAGGCGCAGAACCGGGCAAGTTCGTATGGCGAGGCCAACCGCGGGTCATCGTACTTGCCTGCTGGATACTATGCTTCACCTTCCGCAGACGCACCTGCCGGCGGTCGACAATCCACGGTGATCGGAGGCTCCTTGGCACCATACGCGCGGCATAGCACGGTCGGACACAGTCCCTCGCCACCTGGCTCACCTTCTCTGCCAAACTCAAGGAGCACATCCAACTACTACGGTGGGCCAAGTGCGTCCTCAAGAGAAGGTCTGAGGGCAAGCTCTCGTGATGGGCTTAGGGTGCCCAGTCGCGATGGGTATGGCGGACGGAACAGCTACAACAACCCAAGCACATCTTCGCTGATGGTCGGACAATCAAGTAGTGACTTGCCCGGAAGCAGAGCGCCTTCCGCCGTGCTGGACGAACTGTTCGAGAACCACGGCAATGGACCTAGGGAGAGATTTTAGGGGAATGGAGACGGTCCGTTCTCCGTTGAAGCGTACCGCATACTACGAGAAACTGAGCATCGACAAGAGCGGAAGAGAGAGAAGTGAGCGGCATTTGACTCGGTGTTTTGTGCATGTGCATTTGGGTGTGATTTGAATCGGAATGGAGTGGGCGGATGATTGATGACATTTTGTGCGTTCAACAGGAGCATTACGGAAGAGTCAAGGACTCAAACTCGACAGAGTGGGACAGGGCAGCTTCGTGAAACTCGTTACTCTTAATACTATTGTATCAAAGCGGCATTTAACTTGTGCTCTGTTCATATGCATGTGAAGACATAGACCATCAATATTTAGGGTCGATTTGATGACAGGTTCGACAGAGGCAGCTCAGCTCAATGAGCCTCGGCTTGCTTCCTCAATCTCGCGATGCGCTTTGCCGATCTCGAACCTCGCGTCTTCTCGAAGATCGTGAGAACATCTCTGCTCTCAAGGTCGACACCACCCTCCCATTCGTCCTTCTTCTGCATGAGACCGCATTCAAGATGGCCTCCGTAGCAGGCAAACGACCCGGCAACGCCGCAACAAATATCGAACTCGTCCTCCTCCCCAACCTCAAGAATTGTCTCGTCAACCTACCGGCTTCGCTCGTCTCCTTACTGCTGAACTCGAATACGGTTGCGCAGAATGTTGTTGTGGAGTTGCAGTATCGGCAACAGCAGCCTGCGGGCTCTGATGGAAAGCCGAAGCCTTCGACGACTCAGTCGATCTTTCTGGGATGGACGGGGATGCAGTCACAAAGCAAACTGGCGAGTTTGGTGGGGAGGGAGGGGATAAGCGGAGGAAGAGTAGGGCAGGAGAAGGAAGTGCAGACTGTGGAGATTGATGCGACTTTTGCTAGGAGGTTGGGACTGGGTGAGGGTGTAAAGGTGGGTGATATGCAATCGAAGACGCGTGTGAGGGAGTCGGGAGAGCTGATGAGGGATGTGGATGTAGGCCAGTGTTTCGCTACACGTAGACCCGCCGCAAGCGCATACCGTCAATATCGAGCCTCTGACTGCGACTGATTGGGAGAGTACGTTGTATCCATACCCACATCTACATGCTCCTGAGAGCTGAACGGTAGGCTAATCATCCTCATTCTCCTAGTCATCGAACTTCACTCCTCTTTCCTTGAGATGAACTTCCTTTCCCAAGTCCGCGCCCTCCCGAACGCAGCAGCTGGTCAATCGCATCCTCTCACTCTCCACCTTACGCCGACCTCTACTGCTAACATCACAGTCACTTCTCTCACTCCGGCTCCGGCGAGCACGCAAGCTTTTGTCAAGATCTCGCCTGATGCGGAAGTCATTGTCGCCCCGAAGACGAGACAATCGCAGAGACCGGGTAGTTCGAGGGATAACAGGAGTACGGCGAGCACGAGTAGGAGAAGTGCGGGCGGGAGAAGCACGGCCAGCCAGGTACGACATAAGACGGAACGGGAGATTGAGAAGTCGCGACCACCGATCTTCCTGCGAGGCGTCACGAGAGCCTTGCAGAATGAGTGGTTCGAGGAGGGAGGGGATGATTTGAAAGACGAAGGGCTGCGAGTATGGCTTGATCGAGAACATCTTCTCTCGAAGACTTTGCGAGGCGTGACTTGGGTTGGTATCACGGTTATTAAGCCTGCTGGTCTACAGGAGCCTGTGGATCCACAAAGCCAACCGATGCCGGAGCAGCAACCTGCGCAGAAAATTGTCGCGAAGCTTTGTGCTTGGGGGGATGCGCCGGATAGTAGACATGTGGCGTTGTCGACGTTGCTCTGCGCGACATTGGGAGCAGAAGGAATCGTGGGTGGGATAGTACGAATTGATCCAGCTCCGGCGCCTCTTCCTCGAACGGCATCGGCGTTGAAGGACCCTTCGCAGAGCGCGAGCAAGGAAAATATTGTCAAACGGCTCAAGATCACACCATTTGCTCCTACGCAGGCGGAGAAGAAGGCTGCTGGGTTCAAATTTGGAGGCGAGTCCAAGAATGAGAAGGACGAAGCTGTATCACAGATCAAGACACTTCTCGGTAAATCCATCCTAGAAGGACCGCTCACAGATGGCATGCTTCTCCCACCGCGAGAAGGCTGGCCCGGCGGAATCTTGGACTTCGACCCAGCGCCTCCGGGAGATCCTTCGAAAACGAGAACGAATTGGCTCATCGGTGGTGAGAGGAAACTGGAGATTGCCGTACAGCTGGAGACAGCTCGACAAAAGGGAGCACAATGGCCACCAGGAGAGCCCCTATCCGCAGATGCGCCAACCATGGTCGGCATTGACGCGCTAATAGACCAGACGCGGAAGAGTCTTCTGCATACCTCGTCTGTTCTGTTGACCGGTGGTCTCGGATCGGGCAAGACATCTGTCGCTCAACTCCTTGCCCATCAGCTGCGGAATGAGTACTTGTTCAACATCATCTACTATTCTTGTCGAACGTTGGTCACCGATGAGACCCGGGTAAAGACAATAAAGGACACGCTGTATCGCGTCTTTGCTTCTGCTTCATGGGGCGCAAGGGTCGGTGGCCGATCTATTGTAATACTGGACGATCTCGACAAACTATGTCCGGTCGAGACGGAGCTGCAAGTCGACGCTAATGGAAGGAGTCGTCAGGTCAGTGAGTTGCTTTGCTCGACAGTTCGCGAATGGTGTACAAGAGATTCTGGTGTCGTGATGCTAGCAACGGCTCAGAGCAAAGAAGCTGTGAACAACATTGTTATTAGTGGACATGTCGTGAGGGACATTGTTGCCCTGAAAGCTCCTACAAAAGACGGAAGACGAAAAGTGCTGGAGTTGCTCGTCAAGCAGGCTTTGAGGGCCGGCAGCAGTGAAGCGGCAGAATCCGTGCTCAAGAATGGCGGTGCAGCGAACGAGTGGATGGAGGGCTCCGATGGCGAAGCATCAAGACCAACATCGGCTCATGGTGTTGATGGTGTCGACGGAACAGCTGGACCTGGAATCGACCCAAACCTCGATTTGCTTGAGATTGCTGGACAGACGGATGGCTACATGCCCGGTGACCTGGCCTTGCTCGTTTCGAGAGCTCGCAGCGAGGCGCTAATTCGTGCAGTGCCTGAAGAGGCCGTCTCAGACGACATCAGCCTGACAGACACTGACTTCACGTTAGCTCTCAAGGGATTTACACCAGCATCACTTCGAGGTGTGACTCTGCAGTCTTCGACTACGACGTTCGCGAACATCGGTGGGCTGAAGGAGACTCGGCAGACTTTGCTTGAGACCCTTCAGTACCCTACGACATACGCCCCACTCTTCGCCAAATGCCCTCTTCGTTTGCGATCTGGATTGCTTCTGTATGGCTACCCTGGGTGCGGAAAGACTCTTCTAGCGTCTGCCGTTGCTGGCGAGTGCGGTCTGAATTTCATCTCCGTCAAAGGACCTGAGATCTTGAATAAGTACATCGGTGCTTCAGAGAAGAGTGTGCGCGATCTTTTCGAGCGAGCAGAAGCTGCGAAGCCTTGCGTCTTGTTCTTTGACGAGTTCGACTCAATCGCCCCGAAGAGAGGACATGACAGTACGGGTGTAACAGACCGAGTTGTGAACATGCTGCTTACCATGATGGATGGTGCTGAGGGACTGAGTGGTGTCTATGTCCTTGCTGCTACGTCACGACCGGATTTAATAGATTCTGCGCTTCTTCGTCCTGGACGTCTGGACAAGAGCTTGATCTGCGACATGCCCAGCATGGAAGACCGACTTGATATCCTGCAGGCCATTAGCGTGAAATTGCATCTCTCACCTGACCTCCTCCACAAAGCGAATGATGGGCCTCAATCCCTCCACGAAGTCGCTCGGAGAACAGACGGATATTCCGGCGCGGATCTACAGGCCGTCATGTACAACGCGCACCTTAATGCCATCCACGATGTTTTGGGTCCTTCTGGCGATGCCGCTACCCAGGACTTTGGGAAGAAGGTTGGCAAGGATGGGAAGAGCTCGAGACACCAGGACTTCACTTACTTCCGCATGAACCAGCCAAACGCCCAACACGACGGCACGCCTGCCGGTGCTGTCCAAGCTGCTGCCGAGCGAGCCATGATCGCAGAGAAACTCAAGGCTCTTCAACTCGTCCGCCGAAAAGCCAAAGCCGAGCGCCACGCCGCCCATAACCGTCCTTCTTCAGCTCTCTGCCATCGCCCTTCATCCGCCATGAGCAACAACCGTCCTGGTTCTGCAGCAGGCGAGGCCCAGACAAACGGTAATCCTCCTGCGAGCGGTACAGATCACGCCGAACCTACAATTTCCTGGAGACATCTAGAGAAGAGTCTGAACGAGACGAGGAGTTCTATATCAAGACAGGAAAGGATGAGGTTGGAAAGGATCTATAGGGAGTTTGTGGTGGGCAGGAATGGGGATATGCAGGATGGACAGGGGGGCACGGAGATTGGGGGGAGGACGAGTTTGATGTAGTGCAGGAGAGGGGCGGTGTATAGCACGTAGCATCTATTGGTTAGCCATAACGGAACACTAACTGATGTCTGTACACA
This sequence comes from Nothophaeocryptopus gaeumannii, assembly GCA_031771865.1. Taxonomy (NCBI): domain Eukaryota; kingdom Fungi; phylum Ascomycota; class Dothideomycetes; order Mycosphaerellales; family Mycosphaerellaceae; genus Nothophaeocryptopus; species Nothophaeocryptopus gaeumannii. The sequence goes on along the minus strand of JASISA010000042.1, from coordinate 1,999,657 downwards.
AGGCTCACGCACACCAGGGGTAGACAACGTCAAGCCTGTTTCTATGAGGACGTTTGAGGTATGGGAGTGCGTGTCCGATGGTACTGTCAATGCATTTATACAGTGGAGAGCATGCTGAATCGAAGGGACTTAGTCAAAATTCGACCTTGGAGAATGGCCGCTCTCATGAATAGCAGACCGTTCAAGACATAGAGGGTCGCTTTACATGGTACGTTTAACGCGTTGGGAAAGGAGAGAGCGTGCTGAAAAGCAGGGACCTCGACAAAATTGGATCTTGATAAGTGGTCGCTCTCAACGACAGCGGGAGGCCTGAGAGGAAGGGATTCCTCTTAGGTAGTACTGTCGAGGCGTCGGGAAAGGAGAGAGCGTGCTGATTTGGAGGGACATAGTCAACATGGGACTTCCAAAAATGGACGCTCTGATGGGAAGCGGGACGTCTGAGAGAAAGGGATTCGTGTCAGATGGTAGTGTCGAGGCGTTGAGACAGGAGACAGGAGAGAGGGCGATGAGTTGTGATACTAGCTGCCAGCGATTGAACGATCGTGGCAGAGAGGGGTTCTGGTAGTGCAGAAACGTGAGTGGGTGGTTGGGAGGTACCGCTAGCTGGTGTATGAGCAACAGTGATGTGGCCGATGCAGTGTCCATGAATTGATACACCGTGGGCCGTATGGTGCATAGCATTGAGTGGTCGGTCATGTTGCAACGCTAGTCAACGTGCATGTACTTGTGAGAATGAGAGAAGAGGCCAAGGGTATATTTGTATTCTCGCATTCAGTAGCAGATATGAAGATTGAACTCGAAAAAGAAAAATCCAAGAACTCCAAAAACTCCGTTGTAAAGTGACCAGTGCTCTCCATCGCCCCATGAAAAATGAGTCATCTGAACTCCCACCCAAAAGCATAGTCGATTGAAAATCTAGAGAGAGATCGCTGCATCAAGCATGGGATCCTGATGGCGTATTTCCAGGGGAGACGTTCTTGGCACCGTCGAATGCGATCGAAGGATATTTGTAGTTCGTATCTGCATCATTCTTGGGAACCCAGGAGCTTTCCACGGCCTGCCTCGCGTATTCCGTATTAGCAATTTGGCCGGTAACCCTCCAGAGAAGCACTGGTGTCTTTAGACCTGAAGCGGAGGTCTGAGCGGCAAAGATGACCACAGAAAAGAGCGCTCTGTGTCCGAGGGCATCGGGTTGCCGGTGCTGAGCCAAGAATTGGGCGATCATATTGTTACTGTTTGTGGCGAGTAAAGCATAGAAGCACCTGTGATTTGCGATTAGTGACGTTCTTATTCATTCACTTTGACCGATGGATACGTACCAATGGCCGACAGGGAAGTCCTGATGCTTGCCCCAAAGTGGGACATCGTCTTTGAAGCCCCTTGATTTTAGACACCTGCTGATGATCTCAGAGGTTCCGTCGTGGGAAGTGTCCAGAACGGCAATGTAGTTGAACCATCCTACCATCTCCCCTGCCAGTGTGTTGCCGCTGACCCCAAAATCGTCCTTGAATCTCTCATAAGGGCTGTTCGCTGGCCCAGCTGGTGCCTGCGGGTCGAATGGGAGGCGCTAATAATCGTTTCTTATTGCTCTCAACCTCTTCCACCAGAGCCAGGTAGCGTCTGACCAGCTACTGACATTGGGCCTATTATCGCTTCCAAGCTTTGTGTGGTGAGCTTGTTCATACGCGGTCTCAGGGTTCAGGTTCTGTTTTACCACTATCACCCCGTCGAAGATGTTGGCTGCCCATTCGTAAGCTCCATTCGTAGGCTAGAACAACGTTAGTCGTGCTCCATGTTCCGTCCATATCACAGACTTACATTCAACGTTTGATATCTTGCGTTGGCGGGAATGATATTGTATTGCTTGTCCTGGACCCATTGCCACGCGACATTCGGTCCTTGCGGATAGAACTTTGTGTCGACTTTGCGTTTCATTTGGTAACTCTTTTGGGTAGAAGGCTTTGTTCCAATGTCAAGTTGGTCCGATTTGAAAGCATCCTCAAGTCTGTAGAAGCCTTGTTGCTGCCTGGCAGGCGTCTTGTTGTGTAAAGACCAGCGATCATTCGTCCCTGCGCCTACATTTTTGGAGCGTTGCCAATTCGCATTTTTCGGGTCCGGACCGAAACCGCCCTGATCAGTCGGGAGCGACATCAATTGAGCGGCCTCTTCAACAGTGCCCGCAAGGAGCCAAGCATTGTACCGCTTCCTGCCGATGGGCTCATATATACGCAGCACTTCATCCGGATCGGCGTCGTCATGACCGCTGCTGCTACTAGTTGGCGGGTCAATGTCCATGACATCGGAGAAGTCATAATAGTCCAGATTGGTATTGGAAGCGCCGGCCATAGGTCCAGCCTGACCAGAACTAGGTCCAGCCTGGCCATAGCCATATCCAGCCCGATCAGCTCTCTCAGCAAGCAACATCGTAGTATTGACCGCAGCGGCCTCGACACCAGCTCCGTAGGTCGACAAGATCGTGAGGCCCGCAAATCCGAGGAGAGGGGCATGGCTGGACGCCAAAATCGGGAGAGAGGCCACGGCGGTGCCAAACCCATCCCCAAAAGTCAAAAGCATCGAGAGACTCAGGAGTCCGAGCAGAGAAGTATAGTCCATAGCCAAAAGAGCGAGAGAAGCCGAAGACACGTCGATCCATCTCCGAACGTCGACAGAATCGTGATGCCCACGAGGGCGAGCAGAGAGGCATAGCCCATAGTCGGAATCTTGAAGCGAGTCATCGCGTGCTCGAGACTCTCTCACGACAGGTCGAAGGGACTATGTAGTTGGTAGGTCGGCTGATAAGTTGGAAATGGGTAGGAGTCGGTGAGAGTAGGAAAGTCGTAATCGGTATGGTCTCTCCGATTTGATGTGACAGACTATGCAGCCAGGGGCAAAAGCGAGTTGCCTTTGTGAGAACGGTAGTCGTATTGGTGCGTAGATGTGTTCTCAATATGTGTTTCGGGTACTGTGCAGTCTTCAGTAGATTCGTATGCTTCAAGAGCTATCAATCTCTTGAGAAGGCTTGCTGGATAGTAGAGAAAAGAAATCAGGATCTGGGCGAGGAATCGAAACATACTTGTACCTTCTCCCAGCCTGCCGCGTGCAGTCGTCGGTCGGTGACCTCCAACGAAGCTGACCGCGAGAGACGGTCACGAACAACAGACCACGCCTCCAAATGCACAAACCGCGTGCTTCAAATTCCGAAAATGCATCGCTAATTTCGACATGTCGCCATGATGATACAATGTTGTGACTTCATTGGTCATACTCCCAACAACGAAAAGGTCATGCTCTTCACCCGACGAGCACGCTCTCCTTTTTTGGCTCTTCGATTTCCTTCTTGACATCCTCTTTCAGCACATCAGCAGGCTCCGAGATCTTGGTCTCGATTGCGACCTCCTGTTGAATCGTGTGCGTGACCTTGACAGTCTGCATATCGGGTTTGCTTGCTTCGATCTTCTGCTCGGCCTCGTTGCCACGGTACTTCTTTCTCTGCCAACCTGTCTTGAAAAGCTTGCCCATTTGGAAGCGCGGGAAGGGGTGTGCTTCGGTGTTGAAGACGACGTCTGTGAGCGGAAGGATGGTGTCGGGGGAGAAGAGCAGGTAGAAGTATTTGAGGGTTTCGGCCTGGAATTAGTGTCAGTATGCCTCATCAATGCTCATCCATATATTTGCTTACCATCCAAAAGCTTTCCATGTTGTCTCGAAAGTGCGGTGGATCACCCATGACATTGCTCACACTGCTGAAACCCTCTCCATCCTCGACGGCAGTCCATTTGATGAAAGCCTGGAACATTTCCCAGCCCCATTGCCGATAAACTTCGTCTCCGGTGATGCGCCACATGTAGAATAAGCTTTCCACAGTCTCCGGTCTTTGCAAGTTGTGCACATCCGCAGATTTGAAGATGAAGTCGTCCTTACCAACCTCCTCGGTCTCAGTACAGGCTTTGTCCAGGCACTTCGTGAACTGTTCTGGGCTCTTCGGCTTCTCGTTCACTCCAAAGTCTTCGTACATAAGAGGATGCTCATGGATCTGGAAGTGTGCGATCTCTGGTGCAAGTCCGGTGGTGGTCCGGTACATACCCATGCAGGTCTTGGTAAGTTCGTGAGCCAAGCGCATATCCTCCTCCTGTTTCTCACCCCAGTTAGACTGCTTCTTCGCTTGCGCAAGCGGTAGTCCTCCCGTCGTCGCAAGTGCGATAGTGCCTCCCATGAAGCAAACGAGATGGTCCATCTTTGGGCTGATCTCCTTGTTAAGCCCGCTCGGTCTCTCGGCCAGAACGGTGAAGTTGCTCGGGTAGCTGTATGTCAGCAAGTGTTTCTTGACCCCCGCCATGCTCTCGTTCCACATCTCCTGGTATACTGGCTCCTGCTGTGAAGTCTGCAAGTACTGCTTGATTAAGTACTCGTAATAGCTGTCGCCTCTGCTGCCCAGTCGGATGTTGTCGCCCCTGAAGGTACCGCGGTCTGCGTAGATGAAGATTGGAACCAGCCCGTCTTCCGCTCCGTTGTCGTCGACTGCTTTCATAACGTGCTCTGCCTTCTCCCAGTAATGCGTCTCGCCAGTCAGCTTCGCGAGATACTTCATCTCCAATTGCAAGCTAGTTGCCTCTGCTGTCGAAGATGCTCCCCCGTCAACGTGCGATGGGATCCCTTGCGAGGTGTGGAGGTTGATGCTCGCCCATGGAACTCCAGAGTTTGTCTCGTAAGCTCCCAGCAATCGATCTGCAAGGTCCGTGGCCTTCTCCACATACATGTCGTCGCTTAGGCCATCACTGACTGGCGCATACCGTCCGTCAAGTTGGGTGCTCAGATAGTGCGCTGATAGCAAGCCTCCTAACATCCGGATCGTCGTCTCAAAGGTATTCACATCATGGTCCTGGTCATATGTAAGGTTCGAATGTATCCATTGCCGCGCGTGCGTTAGCTCGGTCGTCAGGTTCATTAGCATCATGGTGTCTAGGGCATCGACGATAATCCAGCCCAGACCGTTCGGTGTCATGAATTTGCCCGTGTGACTGACAGGATGATATTCATCGTATCCTTCAGAGATTCAATCAGTATACCGTCCAAAACATCCCTCCTGTTAGAGAGCCGTACTGGATACATACCCCATCCATACTTCTCATAACCAGCCCAGCTGATCTTGAACGCATCTCTGACCCTCTCAGCTCTATCATTCCAATTGACAGCCTCCTTCCCACCAAACAAGCTCCATCCACCTTTCGAGCCACTACCACTACTGCTGCTCTCACCGCTCGCCGTCGAAGAAGTGGACGTTGGATGCGCATCCCCCCTCCCCGTAAACCAACCCAACGGACTCAAAAACCCAAACCACCAACTCAACACCGCCAAACCAGCAAGCGCCGCACCCAAGTATCGTTTGCGCCTCATCCACTGATGCATTTTCCTCCCACCCGGTCCGTAGTAATTCTTCGGTTTATCTTTATACATGGGCAGACTCTCCCGTCTTGATTCTCCGAACATGTTTCCCATCTTTTCGCTTACTTTATCGCTCATACTTTGTGGTTCGTCGTGGTGTGTGTGGAATCGTGAGCGGCCGGATGATTGCCATATGTTGATGCTGTGGGGAGCGCCTGCTGCGCCTGCTCCGCCGTTGGGAAGGCCGTACCCTGACATCGTGTTCTGTGCTATTGAGACTGCATGTGAAGAGGTTTCTGGCGTTCGCGATCGAGGTTGGAGGTAGTCGTGTGCTCGTTGCGTAGCCTGCGCGGCACCTTCCCGTCCAATTCGAAGGAGGTTGGAGGCTGGGCTGTTTCGGCGGATGTTGAATGGATCGCGGCTGATGTTCATTCCATACGATATATAAGGGAGCAAGTGAGAAGCGAAATGAAGTGAGAGTATTGTGTATGGACAGCAGCCTGTCAGTTCCGTTTGACAGACAGCTGGCACATTCACGCAGGGACCTCAAACAGGGGTACGATGCACTCCGCGCGGGAGCCGTGCAGTAGCTTCCGTCGCTGCACCGCCACTTTCACGTGGAAGAGGCGTCAACATTGGACGACACCTGTTCTGACATCCATCTATAACTTGCACAAGACTGCCACTGCCTGACAACTTCACACCAATTTCTCCTAAACTTGACTCATCCATTGGATCATAGTTCAATCCATCTCGCATCACACCTGCCACTTCACGCTCACAACCGCCACCATGCCTACGCCACTCGACAAGGCCCTAAACTCGAAGGTCAGCTATCATTGCCATGCCACTTCGGATGATGTGCCTCCCTGACACTGCGCAGAATCTCTTCGTGGGCTTCGCCGCTCTCGTAACAGCAGCAACAGCCTGGTCAATCTGGGGTCAAGACATGTTCCCCTCGCAACCCGATCCGAAAGGCGAGCCGGAGACTTGGACGGAGGATGAGATGAGGCGGTGGTTGAATAATGTAAGTATGCACATTATCCAACGATGATCTGGTTTGGGAGAGTCGTATACTGATTCGCATTGCAGCGTAATTTGATGGCCGGCAGGACGGCGACGAGGGAGGAATTGCTTGCGAGGGTCAAGGCGAATTTGAGGGCGCCGAGGGTTTGAAGGGATGTGTAACGGGAGGGAGGGAAGGGGAAGAGGTGAGGAAGCTGGGCAGCAGGAGCGGGACAGAACAGAAGAGTGATACCCTACGACGATAAGACGGATGAGATTTTCATGACTCGCGATTGATTACTTATGCTATGATTAATGCTGGGGGTTCTTTCGTTCCTTTTTGTACCATTTCCTGTTTCGCAGCTGTTCGTAGATCAGTACATTGACCCAGAAGCCAATGCCCACCTTCATCGAGCCGCTCTTCGTGCTAGCCAAGTTAAAGAAGTAGACCAACTGCTAGCCAACTCGTAATCGTCCCCACCCAAGAGCACCTGCTTAACCTTGCTGCCCCATCGTCCAACTTCCTGCTTCTACTCCTCCTCGCTCTCGTCGGTCTCTGAGTCCTCGTCCATCTGTCCCTGCTCCGCAGCAGCCGCCGCAGCCGCCTCCGCAGCTTGCTCCTCTCTAAGCAGCTCCTCCATATCGACCATCTCCTGCTGATGCTTCTGCTGCTCCTTCTCTAGCCATAGCTTTTCTTCCTCCTTCTGTCTCTTCTTCTCAGCCTTTCGCCCAGCCTTAGCCCGTGCCTTTCTCTCTGCGTTCTCGGTATTTTCGCGCTCCAGTCTAAGCCGATTGGCTCGTGCTTGCTCAATCTGACGCTGCACGTTCTCTTTTTTAGCCTTGTGTTCGGCATCGATGCGGGCTTTCTTGGTAGCCGTTTCGGGGGTCATGCTGGCGGTGCGCTTGCGCGAGCCCGAGGTCGAGGATGGTGGTGGAGGCGAGAGCTGAGTGGGAGTTGCAGGGGCTGGCGATGATCGATGGTGAGCTGGCAGCGCTGGCGAGGGAGGGTGATAGTTCGCAGGAGCCGTAGAATGAGACTGATAGAGAAAAGCTGGGTTTGTTCGGAAAGGCTCATCTGGAAGCTCCTCCTGCTTGATCTTATGAATGACTTGTGGCTCGAGCTTGTTGCTTGGTAGGCTGCGGGAAGACTCTGGTAGAGGAGAGTCGCGGCGATCTTCTTCATGAGCTTTCGGCTTGGGTCTGAATTCAGGCTTCAGGATGACGAGCTTCGCATCCCAGGGAGCCTTCTCCGTGAGGTCCCAGACACGTTTCCCGAACTCCGATCTCGCCTCGAATCTCTCAACGCCACCCCATGGTTCGCGCTGGTCGAAGATCAGATTGAGCTTGCCGTGGGAGACGCCTTCTGATCCCACAATGGCGATGATCTCCTCCTTCGTCGGAATTTCATTCATGCTGCTGGTCGCTTTGTTGATGATAGAGTGTGGGCTGTCGATGGGGAATGCATGATTCTTTTGAGCAATAGAGGTAGTGGCGAGTGAAGATGCAGTCAGCTTCTGGGCAGTCGATGGATGAATGTTGGTGGTAGCATGTGAGCCGCGGGCTTCATTCACTTCACCAAGGATGTGACCGCGCTTCAAGTGGCGGTCAGGTGAAGACACGTTCATGTGCGAAGTGACCAGAGCGGTTGACGACGGCCTAGCATCTGCTTTGATGGCAGTTGATTGACTCTGAGCGGCAGTGCCATGTGAAGGGATGTTGCCCCCTCGTGGCTCTGTCGAATTGGGAATACCGTGATCAGCGGCCGAAGAGGAGAATTTCAGGGCCTGGCCGTCGTTCCATGGAGAGAAGTCGATGGCCCCCTGAGCGAGCGTCTCAATTGTAGGCCGAACATCGCTCTCGCTATGTCGCTCCTCAGAAGCCTCCTTGCAATGTGAGTGTTGATCCAGAGGGCATCTGGAAGACTCGCCTGTCTTCTGCTCCTTTCCACAACCATCTGAGCTCCCGATACGAGCGGCTTGCGATGGCTTTCTCGTCGATGGCTGTCTCGTCGATGGCTTAAGTTGGGCGCTGAAGTTGCCACCCAGGCGGCTGAATTTCTGCTTGGGCTGCTTCTCTGCCATGGCTTTGTCTGCAATCTCTGCCGTCGGTGAGGCTACTATTGTCGACTTCGGAGCTTGCTCCGCGAAAGGGTCGCCATCACGGACGTCAACTTCCGGCTCATCAGCAAAAATATCCTCCTCCTCCAGACTCGCGAACTTCTTGCCCTTATTGTTCACCTCTCTAGATGCAAAGTGGAATTCACCCGCGGGATGAGAATCAACCTCGTGAACGGTCTCAGCGCTAGCTAGCGAGCAGCCCGCCTCGTCGATAGCCTTCTGGCTGCGATAGTAGAAGATGAGACGAGCCCATGCTTTCTTTCCGAAGCGGTATCCTTTGAAGTGGTTGCGGTGCTGAGAGCTTCGCTTCGGACCGATGAATGTTGAGTCCATGACCTCCAAGCCCATTGCGTACTCGGGCTTGATCCCACCTGGGCGTACTAGTCTGTTTCGGCGTGTCTTCCAGCCACCGCATGTCATGTCCCAGTGCTTCTCCTCGTGTTGTTCTCTGTTACGCTGTGTGGTGGTGACGATGACGTCGAGGCTACCGATGCCCGGCTGCAAGCTCTCTTCATGCTCATTCTCAAGGTTCGGAATGTTGTTGATGTCACTCTCCGAGAGCTTTTCGACCTTCAAGTAGCCTTCGTTCATGTTCTTGGGCAAGTCAATTGACGTCCAATCCTCTGGTATCCCAAGATGCTGCACCTGCTCGAAGTTGATGGTTTTCGGCTGATTGACGATCTCGCCCATCTTGTTGCTATTTCCTATGCGGCGGTCTCGAAGGAAGGAGCCATCCACTACCAGGTCAAACGAGCCAGCCATAAACGAGCCGTTGAATTTGCCCTTCACAGTGACTCTTTGGCCTGGCTGTACGGGCACAAAGCACTCGATGATGTCTGGATGCTCCGAATTCTTCAGATTGGGCGGCGGGTCATATTCAGGACAGGGCTTGCCGCCTGCATAGACGATAAATTCGACCTCTTGGTCGGTGTTCGGCTTGCGCGCCTTCATGGAGGGGGGTGGGTGTTGATATTTTGTCAGAGGTGTCTCCAACTTCAGAAGTAAAGAAACAAACGGTGAGCGGTCAGTGGCTAGCCCCGCAAGTGCAGCGCTGAAGGAGAGCGTGTCTCCGTGAGCCAATGAGAGCGCTCGTTGATGCAGCCTAGCGCGATTGGAAGTGAGGGATTGATGGTTGGTGTCTGGTAGGCTGTTCTGGGTGGCAGACGAAGAGGTCAGAAGGTTGATGTAGCGACGAAGAAGCTTCGAGAAGGGTAAAGTCGTTATGTAGTCGGCGATGAGCTCTGGCCAATCAGTGAAGGTATTGTCCCTTATATTCAAAGGCCAGTGATCATATGTCACTCATATATCTCCCCAAATACGCTGGAGACGTTGTGTGTGGTGGTGGAGACCAGGGGTCTTGTTGGTCCGGTATAGATGGTAGAACCTGGTTATTGGTAACCAATAGTATAGTCAGTAGGGCAATCACATGCTTACCGGTCAATATGGTAGCTGGTGAGTAAATGCTACCGGTAACCATGGTTACCAACTTCCTATCTCGGTATCCATTGCGCAGCCAGTCGGCATACTCGCCGGCGCCAAGGGCGGTACGCGTATGGGAAAAATCGACGCGTTTTCGCCGTGAATGTATCCAATCTTCCCATCTCTTTACCAATATCTCATACTGTCGTATCTCGCCATGCCCAGCGTGTTGTCGTGGCTAGGTGTTGGTAGCTCTGAAGCTACTATCGTCTTATGCGAACAGAACCCCAATTACTGCGCCTCTTCTCATCCGGATACCTTCGAGCTTAGAAAGACCGAGTATGCGCGCCTCAAGAAGCATCAACAAGGTGTTGGTGAGGATCGAAAGACATGGAGTCCAGCCTGGCAGTTTGGCGAAAGCGCTGCTGCGTTCGGATAACGTGCGGGTATACTACTGCTATCTCTGCGAAAAAGAAGGCCGGCATCAGCAGTTGAACGTCTTGAATGGAACTCGAGGCGCTCTACATCACCTGTCTCAACACCACAGCATTAATAGCAAGGGCGAGAAAGTCGTGAAGTCCAGCGGCAGTCAGCAAACGATCGAGAGCGCTCAGGACTTTCATACCCTAGTAACGAAGACTCGTTACAACGAGTTCAAGTCCGCGTTGTTGCTGTGGGTTGTGTACTGCCAGATCGCCTTCAACATGGTCGAGAACCAGTACTTTCGCGAGCTCATAATGCTCCTCAACCCAGCTATTGGACTGCTGCTACCGGCCGCAGCCTCGACGATTCGGAAGTGGATTCTCTACGAGTATAACTCCTTCGTGTTGAAGCTCACGGGGAGCTGGCATCGGCGCTGAGTGACGTTCACGTAATAGGATACTTCATCTCCGGATAACGCGAAGTCGAACGATGTCGCCGTCTCCTACGTGTGTAAGAAGCTCTGGCCGAACATGAATGAGAAGCAGATCAAGCAGCGCCGTCTATCCGCTATATTCGGTCGTCGCCACAGAGGTTGGAGGCGTTTGCTGCAATCAAGATGGGTGGAAAATGGTCGAAATACAATGTGCTTAAGGTAAGTAAGTTCAGAAGCTCGAAAGTTGAGGATCGTGCACCCCGCGCTCAGCGGACTCCGGTCCACTGTGTCCAGAGTGTTTGGTTGGCTAACCCGCACGCGTTAAACACGGCGCTGGCGGCGACTAAGCCAAATCAAGTGTCGCTCTTTTCGATGACGATTTCTATACCGCAAAGGCACCTCCGAGCTTCACATGCTAATTCTACAACTTCAGCTTGTTCTCAACAACGCCACGCGCTGGAACTCCTTCTTTACATGATTCAACGAGCCAAGGACGTCGAGAAGCGTGTATGTGTCTACGAGACTGGTGGGGACCCCGCAGCCTAAACACAAGGATAAAGAGGGCATACTGCTGGCTGCGTTTGACGAGGAAGATAAGATAGTTGAGGACTTCAAGACGGCTGAGGACCTGCTGATAAATGAGGATATTGCTGATGTCGTGAACAACAACCAGGGCGACGACGAGGTCGAATAGATGGCTATATTCACCTACAATAAGTCGGTAACCAACGGTATAGATGGTATGATCACATGCTAAACTTGGTCAGTATGGTAGGAGGCCTTATTACCATACCTACCGGACCAACAAGACCCCTGGTGGAGACGAGTCATTGATGTGATATGAAGGCACTTCAGAGCCAGTAGAGGTCGAATCCCAAGTCCGGATCTAGGTGCATATGCTTCACGTCGGGAAATGAAGACGATGCCCAGTCCCAATGCCAGGAGCATATACTTCAGCCGGGATGTGTAGACGAAGCACTCCCAATCTGTCGCATCTCTGCTCTGGCGTCTGCCGAATAGCATTGCCTGCCACGCTCCTTGGTTTCCGTACACCGCGTACCTCGATTCACATTTAGGACCGGTAAAACGTAGATGGCGCCATGAGCTACGGCGAGCACACCACTCGCTCCACCTCTTCGAATCTTCAACGTAAAACTTGATACTAGTGGCAGCCGATCTGAATAGGCAGCACGCGTCGGGAACAGCTATCATCGAGGTCTTTGCCCGGATCCAGGAGCCAGGTACATATACATATCATTGGGATGTACAGTGATGTGAACCATGCTGCTAGCGGCAGCCGATTTCAGAAGGCAGCATATGCTATAAACAGCCATTATCGAGTTCGAATCCAAAGTCCGCTTCCAGGTACACATTCTTCACGTCGGAATGTGTATAGGGGTAAGCCCTGGCCTGTTTGCCGCATTCGCCTGCTCTATTAGCCTTCGCAGCCTACTTCGCATTCAGTATCGCCACGTTGTTGTCGGCCTTATGAGCCACTGCAAGCCTGCGAGCGACTCCTTCCCGGATCCATAAGGTGAGGTCCGCTAACAACAGCAGCCAGTTTCAGGAGCTGGCGTATACTGAGAATAGCTTTCGAGATATCTGCCAGCCGCTATGTCGCCTTGTGTGAACGTGCAGTAGATCCAGGCCTCGAGCGCAGGAAGTCAACTTTCACATTCACTTACCCGGCTCCAGAACGCGTCATTATCTCGTTGGCAATTCGTTCTGAGTCCTTTGGCCTCGGAGGCGAGATGTCGGATGTCCCTCTCCATCTCCTCGATCACTCCCAAGAAATGATCAAAGTCATTGTCGGATTTGTAGTTCAGTGTATCGCTGACCTTCGGGATCGTGAATTAGGTTTCTGCTCTAGTATATGGAGAGATCTCGCCTGGGAGGTGCTCGTTGTGTGATTGATCAGAGCGGTCGATATGGTCTAGCATTAGGGCCGGCGGTTTGCCTCTGGGCAGTGATGGAGAGCTGGTATCAAGTACTCAACAAGTGCTTGACAAATGCTCGATCGACTACATGTGGACCAACGCCGAGGTTTAAATCCACTCCTATGCCGGTCTGTCCGCTTCGCAGTGTCATGTACCAGGAGAGGAGCTTTTGGATCTGGAATGCCAGTATCCGCACTTTGCGAACCGATGCGTTTCCTTGCTCCTTGCGCTCCTGCCGCCGCTGCTCAAGATCGGGAGTTTATGCTCCCTGCTCCACCGACCCAGTAGTTGCGCAAGGAGCCGGTTCTGAATTTGGTAGTGAAATAAAAGGATCTGTGTGATATAAGAAAAGTGTTAGTGAAAGGTATGGGTAGAGGAAGGCGAGGAAAGTCAAAAAAGTGCTGTCTTACCGTGCAAATGCCAATCTTCTCGTCTGAGCCAAGTAAATGCGCAGAGTGCATTGATCTCGTCTAGCCCTCACTTGTTCTGGGGACTAGCCGCTCTACAAAGACGGCGTACGGATGTTCGGGCACGTGGCGTCCCAGGTTTCGAGAGGTCGATGTGAGCGTACAGTGCCCGTGTGCTGTCACTTGCATTACCCCTGCTTGTTCATGTAACGGGGTCGGCGTTTAAAGGCACATGTGTCCATGTATCACGGACCATCTGGAGCTTCCTTTTGTCATGGAAATTTGAGTTTAAGGTCCGGTCACAATTTCCTGCTTTACTCCGGCATACGAGATTAAACAGCTTTTTGACCTTGGTATTCCGATCTCCGCCTGCATGCTTCTGTGTCTCTTCAGATCAAGTTCTGACTGATCGTCAACTGCCGGGACTTGCAACGCGGACTCGATATCTCCCTGGACACCTTTGCACCCTGGGGTGATGGAGACTTCCACAATAGACATTCGCGCTCCACACCTTCGAATTTCCCCGCAGTTTGAAGCCCGAGCATCTCATTCAAGACAGTTTCCCAACACCGTAGGTCATCAATGGGTAAACCTTCTCGGTCGTTCGTCATATCCCGCGTGTCCAGTAGAGCCTTTGCGCCTTCCGTTCAATCTACATCCAGCATTCTCATAAATCCTTCAAACCACAAACCGGAAATTCTGCGTCTGCACAAGCCATTGTCTCCCTTCTCCAACCTTTCCCGTCCCCTTCCCTCCAACCTCCTCCTTATTCGGCACCAAAACAAAATCCTCCGCAAACCCCCTCATCGGTCCATCTTTCCTCTCCCCCATCCTCACGTACCCACTGGCCTGCAACACCAAACTCATATTTCTCTCCGCGTCCTTTCTCGTCTTGACATTACTGGGATCGAGACAGGGGTTCAGGACATGCGCGTTCAATGATTGCACTTCGTAGAATGTGTACGGCATCTCGTCGAATTTCTTTTGGAAGGTGTCGCCGTCGTTGCTGAGATCTCCATTGTAGTTGATGAAGGGAAGGGTTCGGTTGGGTGTGCTTCCAGGGAGTTGTTTTATGTAGAAGTCATTGATTGTGGAGCGGGAGCTGTTGAGGGCTGTGTAGTAGCTTTCGATGAAGGCTTCGGCAACGTCGGTGGCGATCATCGTGCGGTCTGTATCGGAGAGTGTTGTCGCCATTTTGGCAGTTCACTGGTGTTTGCGATTGTGTTGATCCAGGTGAAGCCTGCAGTTCATTGAGCACCTGAAGTCGAGATCATGCCAAGATTTCGGAAACGTCGGCCGAGATTCCTCCGGCCCGCACTTTCCTCGAAATCCAATGCGACAACATCTGGTGAGAAAGCAGCGCATTGCCAACATTGTCACTTTCAAAGACCGAACGATCGATCGCACAAATACCGCCACCATGCCTCGCGAAGTCACGGACATCAAGTCTTTCCTCGAGATCTCCCGCAGAAAGGATGCCTCCTGTACGTTTGATACTATCCAAGACCTCCGCTGGGATCATTGAAGAGGAGGATACAATTAGGATGTGCGACGGGGACAGGATGAAGAGAATACTGTGTGCTGATATATGATTGATGCAGCCGCGCGGATAAAGAAGAACAAGGCCACCAACCAGACCAAGTTCAAGGTCCGAGCCAGCCGTTTCTTGTACACTCTCGTTCTGAAGGACAACGACAAGGCCGAAAAGCTCAAGCAGTCTCTCCCACCGGGTACGCATCACTATACTCGATCAAAAGGTGTTAAGAAATGCTGACACGGGATGTCCAGGACTCTCCATCTCTGAGACCCCAAAGAAGAACGCCAAGGGCAAGCATGTTGCCAAGTCTTCATAAATGCCTGAGTAGGATGCAAAGAAAGAGCAATGGCGTTGACGATGGACATCGAAGGGGCTGGAATGAGAGAACATGGCATGGGCTGGAGGCGAAATCTCGAGATGCGGCGCAAGGCTGAACGAGAGGCATGAGTAGCTGGACATCACGTGAAATGGCAATTGCGATATCCCTGAAAGCGCGCACATGACGCTGTTGATCGGTGTTGAAAGACACGGGTCTTTTTGGGATGCTGTCTTTACTCACAATCTTTCTCTCGTGCAGTGAGATACTGGGCAATGAAAGCGCAAGCTCGGACATGCACTTGAGACAGCGCCTTCTGGGCTGACATTTCTGCAGCTTCCGGCCCTTAGTCTTTTGTACCATCTGACCGTCGAACGACCTTTCCGACGTACACTACGAAATATTCGCTGATTTTATGAGCTTTCAGCCTTGGATTGTATATACCACCTCGATTTCGAAAGCGGCCATGCCCTGTGCAACACGCGGCACCTGAAAGACTCCTGTCTGCCTGAGCGAAGGGCAGCGGGTGATGTTTCAATGGAAACGATGGCATCGTTGAATTAATATCACATGCAGTAACAGTTCCGACAGGTTGAAGGAGGATCTTTCACCGTGTCGCTGGTCAATGGCATTCAGCTTTTGAGCTATGAACAAAGCCCGGGCCACATTCACTCGCACGGGCTAGAGAGGCAATGTTCACTGAAGCTGCAAACGCTCAACACATTCGCAACACTCGACTATTGGAACTACCTCGACCATCCTTCTGCTCTTTTTCGAACTCCACCACAGCTCGGACGCAACTTACCACTTGGCATCGCGCACCTGAGCTTAACAGCGATCAAAACACATCGTGCGCCAATCTGCATTGACTCGAAGCCACCGCCCGAGCTGTTCACCAATACAAGTAGCGGCCGACTCCGCCATGCCTGCAACTCTCACGTTCGATCATGAGCAACCTGCGCCGATCGCCAGTCGTCCGCTCTGTCACGAAAAGGCAGCCGCGTCGTTGTCTTTGACGGCAAGAACTCCGAGAGTGACCTAGTTCTGGACAGTGGTCCACTTGAGAAGGATTCACCGTTCTTCGAGGCAAGCTCGCACGGGCCAGGGCCACCAATGCGGCTGTTATTAAGCATCCTGTCACGGGCGAAGAGCGTACCGTCCTAACCTACTGCCTTGCCCCCACCGACGATGGCACAGTCTTGCTCACCAAGACGAAGCCAGAGGACGGCTGTATCAGTTCGAGTGGAACGAGAAGCCCTTTTACCTCAGCAACAACGCGGACGGTTACGCCGCACGTCAGGCCATCGCTAAATTCATCGACGACCCATATGATGAGCATGAGGATGAGGTCTACGAGCCCGAGCACGACTATGCTGAAAGCGCAGAGATCTACTTCTGGCAGGTGGTACGCAACCATGAGCGGCTGTTCGCTCTTCTTTACGAAGATGACGTGCCGCCTCGGACTCTTTTCGAGCAAGAAATCGCAGACATCGCCGCGTACGCTGAGTTCTACTCTCTATTTGACGTCGTTGCGTTCAAGCTGCGCAAGGTCTACCTCGAGGTCTGCCGCGGATCATCCGACGTCGGCGACCACTGCGTCTTCCACTTGGCACTGGCGAAGAAGCTCCACTACGCGGAAGTGTGGAACGAGGCACTTCGATACTCCATTGGCAGCGGCATGAACCTTAGCATCCTCGTCAACGAGCTCGACCTCCCCGGCTCTCAGGCCTTTTGCATCGCGAAGAAGCGCGACGAGCTACAAAAGTGCATTACCTCCTTGTCATAAGACTTCGACAGCATGCTCTTGGAGACGTACATCCCATTTTGGGACACCAAAACACCGGGAGCGCCACTCAAGACCCTCCCACTTAGCAGGCCTCCACATCGAGTCCCAGCCAGAAGCAATCGTCAAATCTATCATAACGCAGTGGCTCACCCACCAGAGACTGGGCGGGAAACACCAAGAAGCCCTTCGCCAGGGCCCAACCGCGAAGCCAGACGTCTACTTTCCGAGCTCGTTTCGCCATGCTTCCAACCTGCTCACCGAGGCGAGCCACACCCGCAATGAACTCATGGTCTTCGACGATAATATCGCAGAGAATTTCCTCGAGAAGTCCAATCTGAAAGTCACGGCGACTAATGTCGATGCTGTGGAGAACCACCTCAAGGCTCTCGTCAACAAGATGGCGAGCCGTGCTTTTGAGCTCATCGCACCACCTGGCTACGACATTCACCAGCCCGATCTCCACGAGGACGGTGTGATAAGAGTACCACACGACGTTGACATTCGCAATCCAAGCAACTCAACTCGTGGCCGCGGCGGCGGTCGAGGAGGTCGTGGTGGCTGGCGCTAAGCAGCTTTCACTCTGACTTCAACATGCGGCATAACGAGGCCTACTTTTACTCTCAGAACCGCTCGTTCCCGCCAACCGCCAAAGTCGATGCGAAGTACTACTTTACCGGCGTGGACCTCGACGACTTCGACCTCCCATGGGAGGAAGACTTCAAGATTCAGGGCTTCAAGATCGAGGGGCTTCAGCCATGTTCGAAGGAGTGGTTTGAGGCGCTTGGGCTGCCACCGGCGTAGAAGGTGGAGGAGTGAGTGGTGGAGAGAGTATAACGGGAAGAAAACAGGCAAAATGTGTGCATCAAGTGTGTGGTGACTGACTGAGGAAAGGGGAATCTGAGATTGAATGGCTCTCCTGGTTCACACATTGGTACGTGAGCGTGGCGTACAGGTTGGGTTTGGTTCTCGTTGATGCGACTATGTGCTACCTACGAGCTCTGCAGTCGGGCTTTTCCGAATGCGACAGAGGTCTGACGACTTATGGTCTCGAGCAGTAGTACACCTTGAAGGGTCTTTTTCAGAGAACACTTAGCCAATCGTCCAATTTCGTATCTCATAAATCATCTCTACGATCTATCGCTCTATATTAGCACATCCGCTGGCGTTTCCCTGCCAGCAATAAATCTTCAAGCACATCGTCCTCCTCGGACTGCCCATCTACCTGTCTCATTGAGTGCCAATCCCATCCCAAATCCTCGCCTCCACAACCTCACACGGCACATCCGCAACCGCCTTTGGACAATCGTCTGCGAAGAACCGCATTCCGAACGTCTCCTCCGCCGCATAAATCCTCGTCGATATCGCCGTCCTGCCATTAACGAAAACCTCCAAAACAGAATTATCCCTCCATGCCCGGATGTGCAATTTCTCCTGCTCCAAATCCCCCGTCAGTGGATCCCTCATCGTGAACAAGGTATGAGGAGCCGTCTCAGGAGCGCTGTTGATGAGTTCGCTGGAAGATAAGATCGGGAATGCAGGACGCTTGATGATGAATGTCTCAGTGGTAGCGTCGTAGAAGAGGGTTGTGCAGCGGGTATAATCGCCACTATGGTCAATGGAGAGGCCGATGGAGGCGGAGCCTTTGGTTACGGAGATGGTGGCTGAAAGTTCCCATGCATTTGTTTGCACGGCCGAGGCTGGGAAGGACACGCTGTAGATTCCGGAAGTGAGTTCTTCGTTGTGGAGAGAGGATTTCCGGACGTTGGGATGTTGACGGAGTTTATCGATCAGAGGTTGATACGGTTGACTTGCGAGGGTTCGGAGGGTGGATGTGCCGTTGGGGTCTTCTTCGATCTCGATGGAGGTTATTGAGGAGAGGTCGGAGGACGATGCACTGACGACGTGGTTGAGGGTTTGGAGTCGTAGCTCGCGAGGCATTGAGAGCATTCCACTCCAGCCTTGTGCGTGGCGGAGGTCGTCACAGAGGTCTTCTTCGGTGATCCAGCCCCACATGATTCGCTTTTGCGTCTGAGGATCGAAGAAAGAGTTGGCGGCGTACAAACAGCCATGGTCGATATGGCCGCCAAACTCGTAGGTCAACTCTACCGGTCCGGAGTGGACTGAAGACTTTGGCTTTTGAAGTTTCCCTGACATCCATAGTTGTCCTCGAGCTGGCCTTGCTGGACCGAGTGAGCCTGCTATGGAGGCTGCTCGAGTTGGTAAGCATCCTTCCGCACCCATGACGATGCAGTCCCGTTCGATGCTCACATCGTTCTCGTCTCTCAACGTCATGAAGTTGCTGACCTCCCAGTTCCTGCCTAGATCTACCGACCACCGTGAAGGTCTGAAGTTAAGACCGAAATTGATTAGAGGTCCAATGTACTTCCAACTCTCCAAGTGGTCTGCGTCGACAGCGTACAAGAATGTTGTGGGGCTGACGTCTCGAATGCCGCCAGAAATGATGCCGAAAAGTGTACTGTTGGAATCGAGCTGAACAAACTCGGCCATCTTCGGCCAAGGAGCAACAAATGGATCTCGCCATCCGGTAACTTCGATGCCTTTGGGTTCACAGGGCAGAATCGGATTCTGGTCGATCTTCTGCCATGTCTTTCCTCCATCGATAGACTTCGCCAAACTGAGGGATTCTGATCCTCGGACGTGTTTGAAGGTATAATGTATGGGTAAGTGGCTGACTGAGGTGTAAGCTCGTGTCAAGGAGTTATCCCGACCGTTAATAAAGCAGCCGGAGAACACGCCTCTCTTATCATACGGCTGATCCGGGATCAACGAGGGCGAATCCTTCAGCTTCCAGGTGATCAGGTCGATTGATGTCGCCGAGCCCCATGAAATATCACCCCAGTCCACGCCGTGCGGATTCCATTGGTAGCCGAGATGATAGACACCAGTCGTGGGATCGAAGCCCGGCGCACATGGGTCGTTCATCCATCCACTCGTAGCTTGAAAGTGATATGAGGGACGCCGTCTACAGAACCTCTCTTCTCGAGTCGATCGGTCCGGGTTGGGCGTCTTCTCAAATGGCTTACACCGTTCTGGTGCACTCAAGATGGTCAAGTTGGTCTCTTGCGAAGTCGATGTAGCGAGATCCGTAGAGCTCGAAGAGCTGATGTCTGCCATTCGGCAAGGTATATTGAAACTGGCGGACCTGGGTCAGTGGTGTTGGACGCTGTACATTGGAAGGAAGAAAAGTTGCCCAAGGCATAGCACGCGAGAGTCCTCCACAGGGGTTCGCAAGATTGGCTGACATCCGAGAAACTAGGCCTGATTAGGCACACTTCCGCCCTATTATTGCCCGAAGGGCATATCTTACTGACAACTAAACCACGAAGAAACCCATTCTGATTGGCTACTGTAAAAACACATACTAAGTAATGAGACCTTAAAGCCAGCTGGACACGCTCCGTGGACTTACACGTCTGCATGTTCCCTAAAGTACATCCGATCTAGCAGAAACTTTCAGGGTCCAGCTACGCCAAGCCTCGGAATCTCAGGGTCCAGACACTCCGAAGCAGGCTTTCACGCGCGCCTGGTCAATTACTCAATTCAATCGACTTCCTTCGGGCATATCTTTGGACGGAGTCCGCTAGATACCTTGTATATTACCAAACACCGCCTTTCACGATAGTACCAGCCTTGGGAATGACCTTGTATCACCTCCAGGGCATCTCTCTAATCCAGTTCCTTACTTCCTCCAAAGTAATAGTAGCCTAGGCTACCTGAACTGCTTCTTTGAACTGCCTAAAGTTAAGCTTCCGTAGATTCTCACCATGTGCCTT
The DNA here is from genome assembly GCA_031771865.1 of Nothophaeocryptopus gaeumannii. Lineage (NCBI taxonomy): Eukaryota > Fungi > Ascomycota > Dothideomycetes > Mycosphaerellales > Mycosphaerellaceae > Nothophaeocryptopus > Nothophaeocryptopus gaeumannii. Next base: position 1,979,104 of record JASISA010000042.1, on the reverse strand, counting down.
TTTAAGCCTTTCTTTCAGCAGTAACTAAAGCCCTTCAATTGGCCTAAGGTTAGGGGATTGTGCTAGCTGAGCATATAGCTAAATTCCATGTTTTTGGTTCAATAGGGTAGGGAGGTTGCCTCTAGAATGGTGTCTATCCTTTACAAGATACACCTCCCTTTTGAACTGCTTCCTGTGTGCCTCTATACCCTCTATATAATATGGAAGCACGTTGTCAGCGTAGTACTTCTGTGTCATTGTATTGCCCTTCTTTTCAAACCTAGGTGGCTTAGTATTCTCCTAGTGCTGCATCCTTTCAAGGTAGTCTTCCCCTGTTGGATCTTGGACAGGCGTCTTCCTTGGTTCATGTGCTTTGTGAACCTCAATAATAGATTCATGCCGAGAGTCTCCGCGAAGTCGGAGACCCACGTGTATTCACTCCGAAGTTTGGGGGTTCTGCGGCAGCGGAGGTCGGCAGTTCTCGGCGATACCAGCCTATTTGGGAGGTACGGCGAGTTCGGAGCGCTCTGCTTGCATCACATGAAGTATGTGTGCACGGGCTGCAGGTCACAATATGCGTCGCGATGAGTCGGCATCCCAGTTTCGGTTGGAAAAGCTCTCTTGCACATGAGATTGCCAGAAAATGTTGCCGTAAACGTTCAATCAGCTAATCACTCCAAGCATTTTGCCATCTGCCGGTCGGTAACTGATCTCTCAACTGACACGATAGATCAGCTTTAAAAGTGTTTGGCCGATCAGATCATCGACATGTGCTATGTCCTTCATCTAGCCATCAGGCGAGAACGACTGGGGTAAATCTGCGGCTCGCTTACAACAGCGTGGCGACAGACAATCCGCTTTAGTCAAGGTTCTGCTCCTTTTCGACGGTGCAACCAACTCCAGGCACCGATATGTCGAATGCATCGATTTGGAGTGCAACATGGGCAAGAGACTGAGTATTGCGAACAGCAAGCCCATGCTAAGCCTTAGCCAATTTAGCGAATGTTGTCCATCCGTTTGCGAAATGTCCGACAGCGTGTTCGCCAATCTTCAGGGTATAAAAGAGGCGGTGGTGCAAGTTAGAAGCCTAGAAGGTCTCGTACGACTCGTCCTCTGCAGCGTGATATCCAAACATAGATAATGAAGACAGCCACGGGCGTGTACTCGATGACAGAGGACATATGTTGTTCTCGTGGGTGCCATTCGCGCGGCGGCAGTAAACGTCGCAGCTTGTCACGTGTATATCAGCATCTCGGATCGTACTTCTGAAGTCTGAAAATGCTCGGACTGGCTAAGTAAAGCCCATCAGGATCATCACAACGGAGCAATGCGCCATGTTCATCGCCGTTGACAATCGCAGCTTGCAGGTCCTGCGGTCGCGGATGGCCCGAAATATCGGGTGAAGTGACTGGAGCTGTTGTAGATTGGTCTTCTGCAAGGTCTCCTACTATACCTGGAGTCAACCGTCTGCAAAATCTTTGTCCACCAACATGCCTTTTCGTGTGGCTACGTGGCGGTTGAGTATGAGGGCAGAGGTTCGGCAGTGGTCCAGAGCATGTGAAGAGCTGGATCCTTGCGACAGCTCCATCTGGCAAAAGTACACTGCGGTGTATCGCCCACGAAATGATGTAATCGTTATTTGATGTCATTCTTTCATACTGACCATCGTTGTTGAGGGAGATGGAGTTTGTTTACAGGAGTCGCGTCGGCAGGAACACGGGATTACATCAGTCTACGGCTCTTCCCGCACCCGAAAGTCTGTTTCCTTGTTCCTCCTGCACCAGCACAACCACCTTTCATCTTGGCGCGGACTCTAAAAAGCTTACTCTCCAATCGTGGAATTCAACATGAATAACCACAATCACGGCTCCATTACTACTCAACTCCAATCCTCCTTTGGTCTCATGACACAATCTTCGAGCTCAGTACTGCAGAGATCATATCTTCGGGTGAGTGAGCGGCCGTGTAAACCCATTTACGCAATCGACTGCTACAGTCAAAGGACTAGGCAAGCCATGGACTTACTATTATCTGCCTCAAGGGCTTGGGGCAGGAATTTCTGGAGCCATGGAGCCCGCAGACTAGCAAGACAAAGAAATGTACACGTTCATGGCAGCTCCTTCGCTGGAGATCATCGACGTTGGCTCAGTTCAGCGAAAGTCTCAGGAGCAGCCATGGAAAAAAGTACTCTGATAGTCCACATTATCGGGGCCAAGGACCGGATGAGAACATCCTGAAGACCTCTGGACAAGACAAACATGCCGCACGAGTTGCTCGTGAGATGAAGTACATTGGCCCTTGGTCGGAGGCAGGCAAGACTTTAACGCCAAAATACTAGCTGGCGCAGCCGATCCCGTGGACTGTTTACAGAGCTCAAACTCTGCCGACGGAAGTGCTATTGAGACAATTCGAGTTTGCTTAGACGCGCAGCATCAAAAGTACAGGGCTTTACTAGGGCGAGCCGTCCTGGAGGGGTTCGACTAGAAAGAGCAGGCCTAGCTCGCATAGCGTTGGGCATTATGTGGGCTGATGAAGCTGTTTGGAGGCCGATAATCTTGTACTCGCACGATACGACCCACCGACTGTGCTATTTTGCTTCAACCGAGGGATTGATGCACCTCGTCACACAACGGCTCGAGGTTGAAAGCGTGACATCTCTCCAGATTTGAGAAGGCCTGATGTTGCGCAATTCGCTTTACCGCTCCATCGTAGAATCGCGCCTAGCCCACGATATAGGAATGGACGCAAGCTCAGCGCTGCGCCAATTTTCGAGATCGTGAGTATGATTGACAGTCACAAGAAGGCTCATCGATCAAGGCCTGAGATGGCCACGAAGAGATTGCGTTCATATCGTCATACCCAACATGTCTAATGCTTATCAAGGAGATCGCCCATGGGTGGTATACAAGAACAGATGCGACCTTGTACGAAAACTGGTACGGGTCTGCCAAAGCTATCCCACGTTGTTCCACTCTAGGATGAATGGCGAACTTGGCCGAGCCGCACTCGACTTGTACCACCCCAAAACTCCAAATGCGGATGCGGCACTTCAGGTCCTGCGTATGTTCACGGACTGCTCTGCGTCGCAAGCCGAGAAGCTCTCTTCAGAACTTTACGGCACGCTGCATTCCACACGACTATTCATTGAATGCACGCGCCGGCTAAGACCCGACGAGCATAGCTGGGTAGACGAGGCCGGCAGTGTGCTCTGCCGCAATATACAAGCAGCGCGTAAGTGACACGAACAGCCAGTTGCCCTTCGAAAGACCTCCACATACTCCCATGAAAGACCGTCGCTTGCGCCGTTGGGTGAACATCAAGCTAATGGTTGAACTGGAGGGAACACGACCGCAAACTCCACTCTTTATTGCGACAGGGGATGGTCCGTAGTTCAAGATCTGTCTTGACATCCATGGTGGCACAATTGGTCTCAAAGGCGGAGCCATTCGTGGTTTGGTATGAAGGATATCCTGCTCCAACAGCGACATGCACGGAGACTTGGAGTCTGAATGCTTAACGATATCTCCAACTTCAAGTCATCGCTGCTCCACAGTCTATGGCAAGTGTCTAACTAATCGACTCTCTCCGCATCGTCTCCACAACATTTGCGACCTCATCCTGAAGGCCTTCGAATTGTCCTCAATCCACGATTCCCTGCAGCTCAGAATCCCCCGATCTATCCGGTCCCCACTTGTCATCCTGCTTTCCATGCCCAACCGACCGACAAAACGATTCGAAGGACTCGACCATGCTCAAAAAGAGTTCTCTGTACCGATGCGCTGGAGGATTTCACTCATGCCGCGCGCGCTCTGCTGCGTACATGCCGGAAGTCTCAACCTCTGTTTTGCTTCGTCAGTAACAGACGCAAGCTACCGCCTGTCACCCCCCTTGCTACTTTGCTCTGCCATCGCCACTCACTGCTGGTAGGCGAGGTCTATCTGATCGACCATTTGCGAAGCATCTCAATCAATTGCGCAAGGTTGTCGACTGAACCTTCCTGCTTACTGTTCTTTCTGGCTTCCTCTTTCGGATGAGTCGCCCCAGCAGCTTCTGTTGCAGGCTCATCTTCCGGCACATGTCTCAGCGAACCATGAAAGGACTCGAATGCCTCCATCATGATCTGAAAAGCCTTCTCTGTGTCGATACGCCGGAATATCTCTCCCATGCGGCGGGCGTTCTGCTGCATCCGCGCCGATGATCCTGGTGCTTGCTCGGCTCAGCGTCTTACTTTCGAGACACGGGTTTCCACATGAGCATCCGGCTTAGCGACCGACTCTTCAGCTCGAGGAAAGAGCGTACGACGCGAAGGGATCTTGGAGCCGCCGAAGGTGCGGCCGCCATTGGAGCTTGAGGTTGTAGCCTTGCTATTGGAGGACGCCATGCTGTCTAGCGCGAGTTGACGATCGCGATTGTAGCAGGATTGGTGGATGAATATGGCACATATTTGCTTTCCTGAAAAGGAATTGTGCGGCATGAGAGGTGAATATGAAATCTTCGTTCACTGTCTAAAGATGAGTAATGAGTGAAGCAAAGTGCAAAGCCGATCACAGGCTTGTGAGCAATAGTAGCATTTCTGCTGTTGGTGAATGAGACCGGCGCACAACCGCATCTACTGTTCTTTATGCTGTTCGAATGTCCAATGCTTTAGGAGCAGAATTGGGTTCCTCGGCGCAGGCAGCAAGCGGGCCGAAGGTAACACAGCATGCGGAAGACAGGAGTCTGTGGAGCGATATCAAAACGCACCTCGCAAGTCCATCTCATCTTCAAAACAACATCTGGACACATCTGAAGAACAACAACATCCCACTTTTGCTGATGTCGCCTTCATGGCCTCCTCAACACCACCAGACAACGTCAACAGCCTTCCCACCGAGCTCTTGGTCGCCATCCTCATCGCCCTCCCCACGAGAGAGCTCTTGATCTCTCAGCGCGTATGCAAGGCTTGACGTGAGCTCATCACCAAGACTAAAGAGCTTCAGCAAGCCCTCTTCCTTCTGCCGCAAGATACGGAATGGTGCTGGAAGTATAGGAGCGAACGAGCAACCGCTTCACTGTGGAAGCCAGGACATCCAGAAGTCCAAGGACCCACAAGAAAAGAAACGTTCCGCCGGACACGTATTAGGCCAGCAGCACGGCGGTCGGTCGTCGGAATACCGCAATCCATACCTTTATTCCTAGAGACGCTTCCTCCGATCCCGAACAACACCATCAGCCCGTATCGTCACGAAGCAGTTGTTGCACAGCTCAACCCTCTCATCTTGAAGGCCGGAAATTACGTGCCCGACATTGTGAAGAATCTGCGTGGGGGAGGATATGTCTTCGCCAGCCTGACCATATCCAATTTCCTGGATGATCGACAGCCTGAAGCATCCTGGCGCAAAATGTACATTTGCCAGCCACCAATCAGCGCCATACTCTTCATACGATCTTTCGACAGGCCGTGATTCACGTTCGACACGCAGAATGGCCGCAATGAGACTGTTACTGCAAGTGGTGGGATGATCACCTCCAATCCGCGTGGCGTTACCATAAATGACGTTTTCCAAGACATTCGGCACGACGCACAGCAAATCGAGAATTGGCTGACAGAGCAAGTGAACGATTACAACAGGAATGAGGAGGATATGTCTAGCATCAAGGCCCAATTTCGTTGGGATGCCTCGATCCAGTTGTATGGCATGATCTCACCCAGTGAAGAGCAGGCGGCTCGCTTAGAGGAGGCGAGCGGCCGGATCTTTGAAGCTGGAGGCGACGATGCATCTGACTGGTCATCAGCATCGTCTGAAGAAAACAACGATTTCTGGCTTAGCTTGATGGAACCGTCGGTTTTGTGAAGAAAGCAACTTGAGAGTCCAGGACTGTGTGGCAATCGTGCAGGATTCAAAAGGAGCAGATGCAAACAATCGAAGGTGCGTGTAACCTGATCGATCTCAACTTTCGAAAATCTGACTAAGGCACCGAATTCAACAGCTCGCACTTTGGAAACCCTCCAAGACACGCGGCGTGTCAATCGATGCCGCACAGTTGGCGATTGCCAGCATGTTATACCCATGTTCACCAGCCAAATCAGCCGCCGTCAAGTCTTCTAAAGCTTGACCGGTTCCGCACTTGAACAGCTTGGCGTAAACAGCAGAACGCATCATATTCAGAGCATTGATGATCATGAGCCCCGCAGCTGGCGTAGTGGGAAGGGGAAACAGCTCTGCGCAAGACGAACTGAAAAGGATCCAGCGACGCAGCGTTGATGAATGCCTCCTTGGAGCGTGGTATATCTCTCGAAGCTGATCATTGACGAGGTATGTCAGCAATCTGCAATGCTTTTTTTCGTTGCCTCACCTATATATGAAAGCTGTGAGGATGATCAGAGTCGCAAGAGCGTCAACAAGGGAAGAGTCTCGGTGACAAGTAGTGGTCTCCAGTTGTTGATAAAGTGTTTGCAAGACCTGAATCTGGAGCTCCAAGACCTTTGGTGATGCTTGTAGCCTCGTCCCGTCCGTTCTTCCCATCTTGAAACTCATCGACTGGCTTTCGCATCCAGGTACAGTGGTACGGTCATAATTGTTGTATATCCATCAGCGATGGACGACTCGCTGGCATTAAATCTTGACGTGAGTTGAGCTCGTCCGCTAGTATAATGAGAGCGAAGGCACCTGCATTGAACAGATCTACCGCAGATGTCGCACTGCACAGTAACGTCTTCGCTGTGTTGGTTGTCCTCAGTGATTGTGATCAACTCAATCATCAATCAGGTTGAATTGGATTGAATTGACAGGCTAATTCGACTAGATCAGAGGCCCGTGTTAATTGACAGGTGTCAATCAGGGTTAGCTGATTATCAACCCTTAGGGCATGCTTAACTAATTGAGATTGTGACTAACATAAGGTCGGCATATAATGTCGAGAATTGTTAGTTAGAGAATGAAACGGTTCCTGTCTCGGAGAGGCCGGAGGTGCTTGCAATAGCCATATAATATAACAAATCAGGGCGGTAACAGCTGTCAACTTATTGTGAACGCTTGCGAACCGGTTCGTAAGTGAGTCTACCTTGAATAAAAAGATTCAAGTAGTTAGAGCGTAGTATGTGAGTGGGCGATGCACTATACGGAGGACTTGCGAGTTCCTAATCTTAATTAACTAATTGCAACATCTACTAGATAATTGCAATCATATCTCAATTAAATTTACAGTGGGCCTAGGTTCATTGGGTTGAGTTGATCACGATCACTGGTTGTCCTTATGGCGGTCCAGGATGCCTTGTCTCGCACATCGGACGCCGCATTGATTACATCCAAGTGCTGTGGCGTCGTGAGATCGATGCACTGTCTTCATGTGCCGTTTCACAGTCTTTTGCAATCCGAACTCGCGTTGGCAAAGGCGACAAGTCACGACAGCACAGCCGACAGTCGTCTGAGTCGCAGTGATCTCAACTACCGGGCGCGAGGAGCCCGCGACAAAGCTCACGCAGATTGTCGACCAAGTTACTTCGTGATCCGTCTCGCAACGAAACACTGACATTGACAGGTGCAAAAGAAGCCCAGTTTGGTGTAAGGCCTATGCTGGATCTCGTCAATGTCGCACCTTCACACAAATGAAAGCTAGTGGAAACTCCCTATACTTATACTGATCCACTGGAGTCCTCAGTCTGATCGAATCTCTCGATGCCTTCATTCGGGTGAGACCCTTAGAATCTGCGAGAAAGATCACAAGCAGCTTCAGTGCAGGAAGCTCTCTGACTTGCCATCAAGGTCCTGTTGATCTCACCCATCCTCGTTTGACATTGGCTTTCCGGATATGGCCAGAAGCGGCAAGAGAAGCCTCCAGTGCGAGTCTAAAACGGAGTCCGTGAGCCGGTGACATTTCACAAGTCGAATACGATCCAAGTGCAAGAGCTTGCAGAGCCACTTCTCATCTTCCCAGTGAGATTTATAGCATCATCGTATCTCGTCAACCCCACATTTACAGAGGTATCCATGTCGCTAACCGGAGAAAGCCGTCAACAGATCCGAAAATATCATGAATGACATCGATATCCGTCCGCCAAAAGGAATCTCAAACCGACTCAGGCACACATGATAAACCTTTTCGAGTAAGTCCTGGATGTGCCTGCCCGCCGGGCAAACAGGTGTTTTACGGTTGTCAGCGCTGCCCCTTTTGGTAAGGAGAACGTGTTTCTGAAGTGCCGAGAGACCTTGTTCCTTGCATGTATTGCTTCATCTCCCGTCTTTTATCCATGTTTCTCTCAGAGGTAAAAGTCGCCATTCTCGATTAATGCCTGATACGGCGAGGGAAAAATGTTGACATGCCTGCAAGAGCCTTCGTATTATGCGAGTGAGAATGCGCTTCTAAGAAAAGGTCGGATCGCCAGGCAAAGTGGAAAGCAACGTGGAAAGCAACGTGGAAAGCAACGTGGAAAGCAACGTGGAAAGCAACGTGGAAAACAACGTGAACTTTTTCAACCCGGTACAACCGGCTCTCCTTCACAAAAAAACTACCTCAAACCTCAACACGCCGAGCTCTTATTATAGGAACGTATGCACGCCGAGATCTAGAATTCCAGGATCTCCCGACCCCCATGTGACCCGCTGGCATCCCCAGTCCATCACCCCATGAAAGCAAGCAAAAGCCCGAGATTACAGAACAAGCTAAAAACCAATAACTCCACGCGATTCTCCTTTCTCAATTCACATCGCCTTCCATCAGTCTTCAGCAAAACCGCACGGCCGCACCTTTTTCGATCTTCAATACGTTCGGTGAGAGCTTCTTTCCCTTTGCGCAATACTGGCTGCACAAGTGCTGACGAATTAGTTGTATTGTAGTCACAGAAGTCCAAGGGAGAGGGAACATATATTTTTGGGGTGTTCCTAGGAAGAGCGATATTACACCGAAACCGGAAGGTACGGAAATCCAGAAACGCCGAGAGTGAAGAAAGGCGGGACGAACTGTTTTGGAGTTGGCTAGAAGACCTGGGCTGATCGGCAATAGCGCTTTAAAACGAAGTGCCGTCGCGCCAACAAGGTCTCTCCTAGAACAGAAAGGGTCGTGATAATCTTGGTATAAGAAGCTCTGGTACCCAGGTGAGATACCCTTTCCGAGCTTCCGTTCTGTATTCCGCTGATCATCTTTTCGCACCTGGCAGTTCTGCTCCTTCGTCACTCTTTCAAGTCGCTCATTCGAGACTGATTGCATTGCTTTGAGAAGCAAGCCCCCATCTTTCGATACACATACAACACACTCCCTCTTCCAACTTCGAAGATGAAGTCCTTTGTCGTTGCCGCCGTCGCGGCTCTCGCTGCCACTGCCAGCGCAGCTACTATGAGGAGTGCGTCAGGTCACTGCTCCTCTCACATCGCCGAATCCCACTGACACCCTCATCCAGGCGAGAAACTCCCCTGCGGCGCCTCCAAGTCCGAAACCTACACCGTCCACAACAAGGACACTCTCACCAGCATCGCCCAACAATTCCATTCTGGTATCTGCGATATCGCATCCTACAACCATCTCAAAAACCCCAACTTCATCGCCGAAGGCCAAACCCTCGAAGTCCCCGTCAACTGCAAGGATCCCGACAACACCTCTTGCCTTCCCCCACAGTACAACGCCACCGCTCCCTGCGTTCCAGGTCTTGGATCCACGTACTTCGTCATGTCCGGAGATACTCTTACCATCATCGCCAAGGACTATAACATTACTCTGGAAAGCGTTGAGGCTGCCAACGCCGCCAACATCCCGAATCCGGATCTTATCGAGGTTGGCCAGCTCGTTCACATTCCCGTCTGCCCATGCAGTGCGTGCGAGAAGGTCGGCACGTACATCATCAAGAGCGGTGATTTGTTTGTCGATCTTGCGACCAAATACAAGACTACTATTGGACAGATCGAGAGCTTGAACGTGGGTGTTGACCCGACTAAGCTTGCAATCGGTCAGCAGATCATTCTTCCGGAGAACTGCCGCAACAGCTCTTCGACTGGTTCCTATTCGTGCTAAGTGTGCGGTCTTGAGGTGGGCTGCGTGGGATTCCGCATTGGCGTTTTTGGCTGCATGAGGAGGTTCTCGAACGGCCGATAAAAGAGAGTACGTCTCTGTACGGCTCTGGTTCCTTCTGCTGAATGTATTGTAGCCGCTCAATGTCACGCATGAGGGAGACAAAAAAAAAGAGCCGTCATGGTCATTCATCCTAGGAGTTGCTGTTCGTGTGATGGATCCGCAATGTTGTGCCTGCGTTCTGTTTCCGCCTCGTCGAGGTTCACGAGGACCGCTCTAATTGAGAAGACGGGACCTGATCCGGGAAGGAGCCATTCTCCTTTCTTGTTGATCGTTCCGCTGCCATACTTTCGCTTGCTGACTGTGCATTGCAGGGCTGAACCGTCTATATCAATCTTGCAGGTGAGCGGCACCGCTCCCGCACCGGCTGCGTTGAGGTGCTCGAAGATAATTGCGTCCGTTCCGGCATTGGTTGCCTGCATTGCCTGACGACCTCCGAGCTCGAAGGAGGAGGTTGGGGATATGATTAGAGTTCCTGAAGCATCCAGATTGAACAGCGTTGCACCGCTGTAGAGAGGTTCAGATGTCTGCGTGTCGAATTTGAGAGGGTTCGCACGGGGATTGCGGCTGTCGACTCTTGCGTATCGTCCATTGCTTCCCAACAGCGCAAAGTCGGTCAGACTCTCTTTCACTTGACGGGAGGTTGGCAGGGCCGCTGCTGCCACAGCGCTCAGATATACGGCCGCATACGCGAAGTGCCTCATGTTGATTCGGGATGCCTTTTGAGATACTGGAGAGGGAAGGACAGGTCGCTGAGGGGGGAGCGAGGAACACAGCACGCGCGAATAGGCAGGAAGAGGCCTTGTATATGCACTCTGCACTTACCTTCGGCAGAGGTTGGCTTTAACTGCGCCATAGGCACATGTCGCGTCTTTGGTTGGTGGAAAACGGGTCAGTGATCCTTCGAGAGCCGGGTCGTCGGCTCACGCCATAGCGGAACCAGAATGCGAATTTGACTTGGCCTGATAAACGGATTGGCAGCCATTGGGCATCTTTTCGCCGTGTTCAGAGGGCTCAAGGCAGAGTCGGAAAGCCGTTCGTATGTCAGCGAGAGGGTTGATGGAAGCGGCGGTGTACATGGTTGTTTGCGACAGGGAAAGCGAGTTGGAAGTCCCTTGCCGTGGAATGTGAGAATGATGAGAACGGCCTCACGCCATGGTCCGGAATTAGCCGCAACTTCCTTCAGCTGGGGTCTAGCTGTTTTGGTGAGACCAATTTCGTGCGCCCAGAAACTGCCCAGATAGCCGACATCAACGCGTAAGGACACAAGAGTGATAAGAAAGGAGCTGAAGGCACGCCATGCTGCAAGCACAGATGAAGTCGGATTTGGACTCCTGGTGAAACGACAGACCCGCTTTTCCTCGGCATCATCGGCATGGACCGAGCCGAAGATGTGTTGCCTCAGGCCGGACATCTGTATGCAGTGGCCCATGACTCTGATAGAAATACATAGCTACAACGACCTTGTCTCCCACGTTTCACTCCACGTTTGACCGGCTTCCAGTATGCGCCAGCTCCCCTTGCGCTCTTCAGTCGTTCGACGCCGCTCTGCAAGCGTGCTCCTTGTGCCACACTCTTGAATATGTCTGCATCCTGGTACTTATTGGACGACAATACGCCACGGACGCTGGACGAACTCGCTGCTTTTTGGTTAGACTCACAACCTTCATTTGCTCCACCAGACCGATCATTGCCGCCTACACCAACGCTCACCAAAACTCCTCAGGACTGCCACGACCCTGCCAACTTCAGCGCCGAAGCAAATCGGCTGTGCAGGGCCGAGGCGTTCTCTACTTCTGTTGCGGCGAGACCAGAATTGAGCGGTTCAGTAGATCCAACTCAGCTCACCGATGGCACTGTGCGTGTACCTTGCGAATGCACCGGCCATTCGGAAGATCTCAACGACCAGGTTGTCGAAAGCGACCTTCACATCGCAACGCTGAAACGGCCCGCAAGTACTCTTTCGATCTCGCAGGGAACTCCTCCGAAAGGGTTTCATGTCGCTGCCGATGAGATCTCTGCTCAGGAGATCTCAGCCACGATTGAAAGCCCGGACGAGAGCGAGATCGTCACCGCACTTTCACGTTGAGCTCGACGATAAGCGATACCACTGCTCTTGCGGAAAATCATACACCAGAAAGTCTCCTCTCAATCGTCACATCGAGGGAACCGCCAGCCAAAGAATTCCTTGTACGCAAGGCTGTTCAAAATGATTTGACGACAAGTCATCCGTCAGCGAAACGAAGACACTGTTCATGCTGGCAAAGGAATCATCTGTCCGGGCTGTCTACGTATACTTCACAGCCTCTCACTTGCAGAACGTTATGGATTGGAATGGTCATAGTATTATTCATATTCGTATTCTGCTCTTTCTTCACATCAAAGTAGGGATACATTTCACATGAAAGCTTCCTGCGTTGGAAAAGTGAATTTGATGTCGCGAAGCACAGCAATCTTGGTGAGTGAATGATCTAGGCGTCGATGAGGGCATTTTGTTATCACGACCTCCGACACCGCAACAAATCCACATCACCGCTCCTCCGCATCGTCACCTCGCATGCGCAACCTGCATCTCAGTACCTTAACTATTCGATCAAGATGCAGCTCGTTGTACTTATCACCGCTTGGCTCTCACTATGCATGCTATTCGCGCCGACTTCGACCGTGCAATCGAGGAAAGGAAACACGCTGGTTGGGTGCGATAAGGACTACAAACGCCTTTCTGCAAGCATCGACGTTGCCAAGCAGATCACGGAGCTTGCGCTTCATTTCGAGCATGAGGCCAATCATCACACAGCGGCCATGGCTTCTAGGGAAGCGGCTACGCTGCGCACTTGATATTTCAGGCACTTGATATTTCAGTTATCTGAGTGAGCGTGATAGCTCTAGTGTCAAAGATAGGCAAATAGGGATTCGTTATTGCAAGCCCAACACCCACCGACGTGAACAGATGTCTTCGAAAGGATACACGCACACTGGAACAATGTGGCTTGGACCTGTGCACTCAACGGCACTTCGAAATATGACTGGCTTGAGTCTGATACAGGCCCTGCAGCTTTAGTTTCGTTCGGAGAAGATGCGGTCTACGTCTCCTCCTTTCAGCTGGCAACGGTTGTGTAGCAGGAAGATCTGGGCTGTCAGCTTCGTAACGCAGATCCATTGCCTTTCCTTGTGGAAGTTCCGCATGGTATGGAAGAAATGAAATGAGACGCATGAGAAGTGGTCTGTCTTCGAACCCCTCTCCCTGAAGTGGGTCGAGGTGATGTTACAATGGTAGGTCTTGGCTCACGAGTATACGACTCCTGTGATGCAGTCAAGATTCTTCTTGGTGCCGGGACTGACACTGTGGCTTGCTGCTCCGTGAGTTGGGCGACCGTTGTCATTTCAGTTCTTTGACCTTGCACATCCGTCCACCTTTGAAATCTTCCTGCCCAGCTCTAAGTACGCTACCCATTCAAAACCCCTCGTGCAAGCTTTGACTATGCTCTAATCCTTATGACATCTTTCACGTCTCCCCTTGGTGCTGCTATGACGGAACTCGCTCAGACCCCGTTGCTCTGCTCAGCCTCTTCACTGCCTTTCGAAGCCAGGTTTTGCTCATACCACCTTTTGAACTCCACTTGATTGTTGACAGTATACTCAAGCACCACGAAAGGGTCTTCGTCCTTCCAATCGTCGGCAATTCTGAACTCAAAGGGTGCGTTGGTCGAAACCTGATGATAGCAGCCTGTCTTGTCGATGTACGCAAGCCCCAGCACAAACACCATCCTCGCAAGCTATCTTGCACGCTTCATGCGAAGGTCGATAGGTGTCTGAGGAACCCCCAGTTGTCTTCTTCTGCAAGATCATAACGCTCGAGATGAATCATGTGCAGGGGTTGCTGGCAGACCAGCACCCGTCGCCAGCTGTCTTCGAGTCGAAGACCCTTCTCGCTCCATTGGGTGAACCGGTGCTCATCACATTCCGCTTTGCTAATCTCGAAGGTGTCGGCGAAGCAGATACGATCAAAGACTGGGTTTATGAGTATGCTGGTTCTTTAGGAACGGTCTTCTGAGCTGGCAAAATCAGTGCTTGTCCGATACTCGTTGCCGTACTCTTCGTCGCTTTCATTCCAGACTGCCCCGGGCTCCTGCTAGTGGCTCAAAGAACAAAGCTCGCTGGAGGTTGACCGAGCCGTCGACGGGTTCTTCCAGCTCTTGCAGACTCGCGGACTTCCTCTACATACCTGCTTGACAGGTGTGTAGAGGAAGATGTTCTCGGCAAGCTCTGCGGTGCCGAAGACTGTGTGGGCGGCGGAGACGGGCGCGGCGGGAGCACTGGTGATGGCGGTCTGGTGCCGCAGTGGTGGGGTTGCAACGGTGTGAGGTGATGTGGCGGAGAATTTGGCGGTTGTTGCATATGTTGTAACTTCAGAATTTGAAGTTGCTCTAGCGTCAACGGCGCGGGCAGACAAGGATGGCACGGGCCACCACAGCTTTCACATGATGATATTGTTCGACGTTTGCTCAAGGTTCCTGCGCCTTTGCCTTCAGACTCCCCTCTTTCCCCTCTTCCGCCATCTTTTCAACATCCTTCTCACTTCCAACACTCTTCTCTTCCTCGTCCAAATCCTGCTCCCTCGCCTTCACCTCTTCCGCCTGCTTCTTCTTCTCCGCCTTCTCCTGTCGCCACCGCATCGCATTCGCCATGAACCAGAACACCACGCCGATCAGAATAACGTAGAGTAGCCCAAGGAACGTAAACGCCCACCCCGTTCCCATAGCCCTACACATTGGAATAATTGCCGCCGCGCCACCCGCGCTCATCAAACATCTCACAAAATTAACCGCCGCAGTCGCCGTAGCGGGTTGATCGCGATGAAGATCGATGAGTAAGGTGTTTGTGATGTTGAATACTGTACTGACGCCGAAACCGATGAGGAAAAGGGCTACCTCAGGGCCGGCGAGGGATGTACGGAAATCGAGGGTCCAGCCGTAGATGATGACACCAATGGTGCCGACTATGTGTCCAGGGACGACGACTTCGAAGCGGACGCGTTCGATGGGGAAGTTGGTTATGTCTTGTTGTTTGGCCCTGTTGACTGTTATGCCTAGGCGGCAGGAGTGGCGACGGAAATTCCAGTCTACGACGTGGCCCATGGTTAAAGTGGACGTGAGAGAACCCATTCCCATGGCGATATAGCAGAGTCCTGTGTCGAGGGTATTGAGGTTGTAGATTTCGTCGTAGAGGGTTGGGACGGCGGCTGTTACGACCATCATGCCAGTGAAGAAGAAACCGTTGTAGAGGAGGAGTATGCCGGATTCTTTGTCGAAGAGGATGTGGATCATGTGGAGGGGATTTGGGAAGTTGAATTTTTTCTTCTTGCCACCTGGAGTCTGAATGGAAGATGCGCCGTCGTCTTCGGGCATCTCGCGAGCATGTTTCCGTTGTTGCATATACCCCAGAATGGATTGATTGACACCCTTGGCGGGTATCGATCCATTGCCCACAACATTCCGACATGTCTCCGGGAAGAAAGCAATAAACACAACCAGCAGAAATCCAGTAAAAATAACCAAGAACCAGAATGTCCATCTCCAGCCCAGATACTGCGCAAACAACCCTCCAATCGTAGGTCCAAAAGCCGGTCCGAAGAGTAATCCAGCAGTAGCATACCCCATATACTTCCCCCTCTCCGAACTGGTGGCAATATCTGCCACAACAGCATTACTCAACGCAATCGCTGCGCTACACCCGAAAGCCTGCACCATCCTCAACACCAGTAAAGCAGCGTAATTCGTTTGCAAAGCCAACGCTACATTGGCGAGCAAGAAGATGATGAAGCAGATGATGTAGCTAAGTCTCCGACCATTTGAATCTGACATCCCAGCAATAAGAGCCGGTGCAATCGCCTGCGCAATCATGTACGTCGTCAGGGACAGATTGATAAGGGTTGGCGTGACATGAAGGTCTTCGGCCAAGACATCGAGGGCCGGGTAGAAAGTTGTTGCTCCGAAGGGAGAGATGAGTGAGCTGATCGATACAGAGATGACGATGAAGAGTTTGGCTCGTGGTGTGAAAATAGAGTATGGGGGCCCAGATACTGTTCGGCTCAGAGCGAGTCTTGATGGTTGATCTTTTTTTTGCTTTTGATCTTCTTCTTGAGAGACTTCAGCCGGTTCGACGACTTCGCCGCCACTGGGCATGGGAGTGGCGACAGCATCTTCGTGCTGCTCAGCGCTCTTCGTCTCCATCGTAACGACAGTTCCCGCCAAATCCAGAAAGTGCTCCAAGGAGTCAAAGATGTAGTGACACGAAAATCACAAAACTTGGCGTATCATCTTGGCAATACATCGTCAACGTTACATCGAATTAAAACCCTTCGAATTTGTTTTAACAATCGGCCGGAGTTGACGGTGTTAAAACACATGCGTCACCCTATATCGGAGTCGAGATACACTAGCGTTGTAGTGTCCGCTGCGGGAATGCGAGAAGGATCCGCAATCTTTGCGGAGCCGCGAGATAGCGTGGGATGCAGCACGCCGAATAGCCGGATTCGTGTCGTGCAAAAAGGCCACTGGGGAGAAGCGATAGCTGTCATGTGTCAATTGTAGCTTATAGGCAGAATGTAGCTCCGCCGGTCTCGCATGCATGTGTGGTACAACCTTCTTCGATAGGCCTGGCTTCAGAGGGAGTAGCGAAAGAGAGGCGAGAGCTCTCCCATATCGCCGAGTTCTTCCTCTGTGTACGCCCTTACTTCGTCGTTCCTTTTGATGCGCTTCTTTTCGCGCATCGTCTCTCCGCATCAACCACCAATGCAAAGTCGCAGGAATCATTGTACCCAGGATGGTACATCCAACGCTGAAGTCAAACCCCAATGAATATTCTGGCGCTTCAGATAACAAGTAGATGTTCGATCCAATGCTTCCACCGCCAACAGATCCTACAAGCATGAAGAAACCGATCGCGGCGGCTTTTTTGGAAGGATTTGGTATATTGACAGAAGCCCAAGATCCGACTATCGGCGCTTGAGCAGAGTATCCTGCTGCTGCGAGGAAGATCGCGAAGTAGCTCACTCCAGCCAGATTTTCGAAGTGGACGTTGATCCATAGAAGTATAATACCTACTTTAGGGCTGTTAGTCATGCAACTCGTACTAGGGGGCGAGTTCAAAGACTTACAGGACTCCGAGGCTGTAAGATCCCGTAAGCGCCAAGTACCGTCTCTGATACCGGTCAGACAACCATCCGACTAGCACGCAGACGCACGTAGCAAATATGTAAGGTGGAGCAGTGATGATAATGTAGCTACCGTAGCTTTTCACCTGCCAAGTCAGTGTCGTGACCAAGCCCCAAGCCGCCACAACGAATGGGAAGCAGAACTTTGGCCCGATTCGCCGTAACGCGATATTCGAGACTGGTTCGCAGAGGCCATAGGTGAAGAAGGAGTACATCAGAGCAAGGTTGAATTGAGTAGAGCTCATGCCGACGTCCTCGAGGAAGCAAAACAATTTGGCATTTCCAGCGTTCGATTTATCGAGTGGGCACATGAGGGACAGGAAGCTTGGCAGAGCATCTCTAGGGCTCTGCTGGAAGAGAGTCTGGCGCTCCGAAGGCGGTAGCATGGAGCGATGTCAGATTCGAGGAGGGGAGAAGCGCTGCCGACGGGATCATCTCGCAATTGGAAGATTCGGTCTGGACGATTGTGTGCTACAAGTAACTATTGCTGCTCAGGCCAGCCGTTGGTGTCCGTGACGACAGTGGCTAATCTCCTTGGCTTCCAGAATCCTGATCGCTGGTCGACGGCTCTTCATATTCATTTCGGCCCCATTCAACGACACCACCTGCTCTTCATCCAACCGTGATGTCAATGATCTTGATATCCTCCACCGGCTTCTCCTTCCAAACCTTCACATTCTCAATCCCATGCACCACATCCATCCCCTTCGTCACTCTTCCAAAAATCGTGTGCTTATCGTCCAGCCAAGGCGCTTTCTCGGTCGTGATGAAGAACTGAGAAGCGTTGGTTACAGGCCCCGCGTTAGCCATACTGACCATGTACGGCTTATCGTGTCTCAGCTCAGGTGTGAATTCATCTTCAAATTCTCTGCCCCAGATGGATTCACCTCCTGTGCCGTCTCCGAGTGGATCGCCAGTCTGGATCATGAATTTTCGAATCACACGGTGGAAGATCAAATTGTTGTAGTATCCGTTTCGAGAGTGGACCGAGAAATTCTCGACGGCTTTCGGGGCGTGTTGAGGGAAGAGACGGACGTGGATGTCACCCATGCTCGTGTGAATGGTAGCGTTCGTACCCATGCGCGCCTCCTTCTCCTCCTCTTCTTTCTTCTTACTCGCCCCAAGATTTCTCGGCTTCTCATTGTGAATATCTCGTTCCGATTTGGAAACGCTGTTGTCGTTAGTGAACATGTAAAAGCGCACCTTTCCAGAGCCAGTAGTGGCAAGCATGGCGTCGCGGGCTTCGGCTTCACGGAGTAGGGGATTATCAGAGGCGGCCATTTCCGCCGTAACGAGGCCCTTCTTCTCCGGTTGACCTTGATAGAGGGTAAGGTTGAGTGGCCGAAAGGGTTCTTCGCGGCCGTAGAGCTTTACCAGGCGGTTGGAGAAGGTGTTGATCACTTTAGTGCCAAGAATGCTGCCGTACAGGACGAAGTGACCGCTTTCGTCGAAGATGACATTGATGCGGTTGCGGATGGCCGGGTTGTCTAGCTCTCTTTCTACAGCCATTCTTCGCCCGAATTCGATTGCGTCCAGAGGCTCGTTGCTCAGTGTGCCGGCCTGTTGCATATCGTTGATGGTGGCTAGGCTCTCGTCGTATGTGCGATAAAGCTTGCCTGATGGGAAGTTGAAGAGTCGTACTTTCCTGTCAGGGAATGAGAAGGCGGCAAATTGCTCGCCTGTAGGTGAGATGGTGATCGAGCAAGGTACAGACTTGGACTTTTTGAATTCGAACAAGTTCGTGTTGCTCTTCATGTCGAAGACGTTGTCTGGCTTCTCATGCGATCCGGAAGGTTGCCAGTATTCAATCATGCCGCTCTCATCTACTGACAGCACACAGTCGTACGCATCATTATAGGCCATCAAATGAACAGGCTTTCGATGCAGAGCAGAGATTGTATGAAGGGGCTTATCATTCTCGCCTCGCCCATCATATATGCTTATGCTGCCATCTGTCTCATTTGAGACGGCAAGTGTTGGATATGAGGAGCCGTGTCCATGCACATAGCAGATACACTTCGGTGGCTTCCCTGGCTCCAACATGGCCAGTAGGTCAAAGGTAGCCACATCAAAGATCTTGATGGTGTTGTCCGCACCTGCCGTCGCATAGCTCCTTCCATCTGCGCTGACAGTCGCACTTTTGATCTCCCCTTCATGTGCTTTGTACTCCTTCACAAACTCAATAGCACCCGACGTCTTCTTCCAGAACTTGACGAAGCCATCGACGGAGCTGGTGATGAGGAAGTCGGTGTGTGGCGTGAAGTTGCAGAAGGAGAGCTGATCTTTGTGCATCAGCGACTTGGAGTATCGCGTGGCGGAGGGCAATGCGGCGACATATTGCTTCTCGTATGGCAGCTTCTTCCGCCTCTTCTTCGCTGGCGCCTCTGCAGAGGGAAGTGCTGGCCCAATATCATCGTCGTCGTCGGACTCGCTTTCTTCGACGGCCGATCCAGGTCTTCCGTCCTCTTTCTCGACTTCCTCATGCGATCGCTTTGTGCCTTGCGACACTCCACCCGCTTCCGCTGCCATCTCCAGGTGCCGATGTGAATGGTTTCAGGCGCAAACCGTGACTGCCAAACGAACCCCTGAGGCGTTCGGCAGCTACTGCAAGCCACCCGCAGAGCCGCACGATTAAGCTCCCCGCTAGGACCTTCTGGAAAGCATTACTCATAATTGGTCGACTTCGCCACTGCTGTGAAGTTCAAGAGCTCACAGAACGCTCGCTTTCCTGCAGTCACCATCTTCAAAGCCACCACCTCAGCCTCAGGTTAGAGACTGACTCACCTCTCGTCAGTTGCGGCCGGCCGTATCTGCCCTGCTGTCTGCTGCTGCTTTATCACTGTTCCATCAGGCCGACAATTTCCGGAGCCTGACCATTTCATCTTCCATTCACAAGCGAGCGACTCCAACAAATAGACCGAGGACCTCGCCAGCTGAACACCTTTCGAACGAGCACTTAGCTGCACATAATCTCAAGACGCTCGGCATCTTTTAACACGAAGCAGTCCTTGACGATCTCATCCGCTACCAACAGCACCGTGCCAGCCGAGCTTGGCACTGGTTTTCGACAGCACATTGCAATTATGGAGGCACCTACCACACAGCCTGCGGGCAATCCCCAGGCATCAGATTCCTCGAGGGGGCAGAGGCGACCGAGGCGGGGTAGAGGTGGACGAGGTGGTGGGAACGCTGCTCTTGCTTTTCGGCCCTCACAGGTCCCTGCACCGGAGCCTCATACCTCCGAAGACTTGAGAGGAGGACGGCGTGGTGGCGGTGGTGGACGTGGAATGGGGCGAGGTCGCGGAGGCCAATCATCCCAAAATCGAACTGTCAATGGCAGAGCGTTCGGTGGGCAGCTGACCGCTGATGAAGAACCCACAGCACAAACCGCCAATCTGCAAGGCAGCGCCCCGGTGTTTGTTCCAGGCCAGCGACATGTACAGCAACAGATTCAGAGACCGGCAAAGCATGCGCAGCCGCGACAACAGAGGCGAAGAGCCTCAAAATCTCAAGCGCCTGACATCGCCACCAGGACGCATGAGGACATCGACAACGGCTATTACGAGTGCGCAATTTGTACGAGTGAAGTCCAACGAAACTCAAAAGTCTGGTCTTGCCATACTTGCTGGACTGTCTTTCATCTGAAGTGCATCAAACAATGGTCATCAAATGTTGGTTCCGCCGCCAGCCAGGATCAACCACAAGATGGGCAGGTAGCCAGACAGTGGAGATGTCCAGGGTGCAATCTGCCAAAGGACGTACTGCCATCTTCCTACACCTGCTGGTGCGAAAAGGAGATCGAACCTCGACCGCTTGCAGGACTACCACCTCACTCTTGCGGTCAGACTTGCAGCAAAGACCGTGTACGAAAGTGCCCTCATCCATGCCAGCTGACCTGCCATGCTGGGCCATGTCCGCCGTGCACACATATGGGTCCGACGATGAGCTGTTTCTGCGGCAAGCATCAGTCGACCAAGCGATGTGCAGAGACCGAGTACACATCAGGCTGGGGTTGCGGAGAGATCTGCGGGGCTCTGATGTCTTGTTCTGAGCATCGATGTACGAGACCTTGCCATGAGGGCCCTTGCGGACCTTGCGAAGTCAGACTACCAGCTCGATGCTATTGCGGCCAGATGGAGAAGGACGTGCTGTGCAGTGATCGAGGCGAGCCGAAACAGAGTCAATTGAATCACAAGACCGAGGCCGAAGATAGTGTCTTGGAGAAGTGGACAGGCGTCTTCGATTGTGGTAGCACCTGCAACCGTGCATTTGATTGCGGAGATCACCGTTGTCAGAGGACTTGCCACCCGCAAGAGGCTGATGCTAGTCATTGCCCACGCTCGATCGATGTTGTCACTAATTGCTCTTGCGGCAAGACTCCGTTGGAAGAGCTGTCGGGACCAACTCGAATGTTCTGCCAAGACCATATACCGAACTGCAGCAAGGCCTGCAACAGAGTCCTACCCTGTGGCCATCTCTGCCCTGAGGTCTGTCATACTGGAGATTGCCCATCGTGCCTGAAGATGGTCACCATCAACTGCCGGTGTGGACGAACCACATCAAACACGATGTGTCATCAAGGTCACGACGAGCCGCCCCAGTGTATGCGTATCTGCCGAACAACACTCAACTGTGGACGACACATGTGTGAAGAACACTGCTGTTCAGGAGAGCGCAGAGCTATTGAGAGGCAGGCCGGCAGAAAGAAACAGCGACCTCTGAGCTCCGCCCCACGATCTGCTGATGACGCCTTCGAAGCCGAGCACATTTGCACGAGACAATGTGGTCGTCCTTTGAAGTGTGGCAACCATTTCTGTGAGGAGCTTTGCCACAAGGGTCCGTGCGGATCGTGCAGAGAGGCCATCTTCGAAGAGATCAGCTGCAATTGCGGACGTACGGTGCTTCAGCCTCCACTACCTTGCGGTACTCGGCCTCCACCTTGTCGCGTGCAATGCGATCGTCCAAAGGCATGCGGCCATCCACAAGTCGTGCACAACTGCCATCAAGACGAAGATACTTGCCCCAAATGCCCGTTCCTCACCGAGAAGCGATGCATGTGCGGCAAGAAGGCTTTGAAGAATCAGCAATGCTGGCTTAGAGACGTGAGTTGCGGCAGTATTTGTGGCAAGAAGCTGAAGTGTGGCGTTCATACATGCCGAAAACAGTGCCATCGCGCAGGCGAGTGTGAAGATGCTGGAGGTCAGCCATGCACGCAACCGTGCGGGAAAGAGAAGAAAGTTTGTGGTCACCCGGACGAAGCTCCTTGCCATGCACCATTTGCTTGCAAGGAAGAAAAGTCTTGCCAGAGCAAGATCTTCATCACTTGCGAGTGCCAAGCACAGAAGCAGGAGATGAAGTGTGGCGCTTCTAAAGACAGCGAGGGCAACAATGGCAAGGTTCTGCCTTGCAACGATGAGTGCGCTCGTTTGGAACGCAACCGCAGGCTGGCTCTCGCGCTCAACATCGATCAGTCAACTCACGTAGAGGGTGGTGATCACATTCCCTACTCGGCCGACACGCTCAACCTCTTCGCTCAGCATTCCAAGTGGGGAGAGACGCAAGAGCGAGAGTTCCGTGTCTTTGCTGCTGATGATGAGAAGCGTCTTCGCTTCAAACCCATGCAAGCCCAGCAGCGTGCCTTCCTGCATGCGCTGGCTGAAGACTTCGGCTTTGACTCAGAGTCAATGGATCCTGAACCTCATCGCCACGTCCTTCTATGGAAGACTCCCCGGTTTGTGAGAGCACCGAACAAGACTCTCGCCGATGCACTTCGTATTCGACGTCTGGCTTCGGCTAACGTCAGTGCCAATGTTTCCGATACTGAGTCGGCTCCCAAGCCCAAGGCGAGATCTTTGGACCCATTCAACAGCTTCCGCATTACAAAGCCGCGATTTGGCCTCACCATTGATGAAGTACGCGCTGAGTTGGATAAGGTCATGCATCCATCGAACCCGGTCACATTCGACATCGAATTTCTTCCCAGCGAAGAGGTCGTTCTGAAGGCAGTCAGCCGCACCCTTCCTCCACTAGAACTCGAACGCCTGCTCGAGAACCTTCGCATGCCGCTCGCTGCCGCTATCGCCACCAAAGGTTACGGAAGCATGCAGCTCTGTACAACCGACAGCTCGCTCAACATCACGCGCTTCGAGTCAGATGGTCCTAACGGTGATGGCTGGTCGAGAGTCGCTGCCAAGAAGGCGGCTCCTAAGTTCGCTGTTCAGACTCGTGGGTCTGGCATTGCCAACAACAGTTTCGCTGCTCTGACTGGCGATCGAGGGGGTAAAGTGACCTTCGCGAAGAAGAAGGTTGAGAAGCCACCGAAGGTGCAGGATGTCGTTGAGGACTGGGAGGCTGCTGAGATTGCTGAAGAGGAGAAAGAGCGAAGCGCGAATACAAGTGAGGTTGAAGCGGAGGTGGAGCATGCTGCTTCTGTTCCTGCCGTTGAGAGCACTTGATAGAGACAGCTATGGAAAGATATCTCTCAGTTTTCGAATAGCTCTCAGCCCAGACACTTGATTCGTCTCTACTTGGCTACAACTTCGTACCCACGGTCTTATTAGGATTGAGAAACTCGGAAGGTTCCAATGTTCGGAAAAAAAGCTGAGTCGTTCTCACCCAATTTCCAAGTCCTGTTCTCTAAAGGATGAAACACTCACCAATGCCAATCGGTGCCTGGCCGACGACTCCACCCTGATAGGCAGCTGTGCATTGAGATAAGGTCATCGGGGAGATTTCTGGCCACATCCGAAGGAGGCGTAGAACTACCTGCATTGCATTGAATCCGGAGAAGTTCTGGGTCCGTCGGACGCCCTGGGCCATACAATTGGGAAAGAAGCATCTACACGTTCACACCTTTCGTTCTCGTGCACTTATCGCATAAGGTATCAACGCCGGGGATGGAGGGTGGGCTGAGGGGGTGAGAGGCGGGAGATCATTTTGTTCGTCGATCCGGGTTTGGGATGGGTTTGAACGAGGCGCACCTGCATTGCATCGGACGCAGAGGGAGTCAGGGTAGATCGGTCGCATAGAAGCATTCGTTGGGAAAGAGACGCTCCATCCTTGCGCTTTCCTTTTATGGTGCGTATCTCAGAAGATCCGAGCCGCTGGAGAGATCACGCCGTGTGACCAGCTTTTCAACAAACGTCAGAAAGCAGTGTTTTTGATGGATGACACAAACGCAAATGACAGTACGAGAAGCATTCGACCACATATATCCTCGATGCGACTGCGCTTTCAATCACCGAAACCTCGAGACAACACCATGAAGAACGACTCGATGGACTCCAACGGTGCGGCCTCTGCTGGGCAATCTCTCCCAAGCCCAGAATATGGAACCCACCTCAAATGGGTCTTAGATCATCACAAAGACCTCAAACCACTCAAGACCGGCAGCATCGTTACCATCACCGGCGACGACCTTTCTCTAGCCGAGCTCGTCGCAGCTTCCTGCTGGAAGATACCCTGCAAACCAAGCATCGAAGAGCACATCAGCAAACGCATCGACGCGAGCGTGGAATTCCTGGACGAGCAACTCAAAGCCGGCCGCCCTGTCTATGGAATCAGCACTGGATTCGGCGGCTCAGCAGATACCAGGACAAACAGCTATATCAATCTTCAGAAGGCTTTGCTGCAGCATCACCATGTTGGCGTACTCATACCCTCAGATATTGGGCAGACCGTTGAGAGCGCAGCGATGGAGGCGTTGACCAGGCATCGTCTCCCTTCGACTGTTGTGCGTGGCGCCATGCTTGCGAGAGCCAATTCTCTCATGCGAGGCCACTCGGCTGTGAGGAGAGAAGTCATCGGCGTCATCCTCAAACTTCTCAACTACGACTTCATTCCCATCACCCCACTCCGCGGCTCCATTTCTGCCTCAGGCGATCTGACGCCCCTCTCCTATATCGCCGGTGCTCTTGAAGGCAATCCTGGTATTTACGTCGACTGCCGTACGGACTCTGGAGGTCGAAGGATTTTGAATGCCGCAGAGGCTTTGAAGCTGGCTGGCATCGAACCCATGACGCTCGGTCCCAAGGAAGGCCTGGGTATCATGAACGGTACCACCGTCTCCTGCGCAGCTGCCAGCTTGGCTCTGCACGAAGCGCAGTTTCTTGCCCTCATGACCCAGGCACTTACCGGGATGTGCACGGAAGCCCTGTGCGGATCAGCAGACAACTACCATTCATTCATCGCTACTGCCCGGCCGCATCCGGGACATATCGAAGCTGCTGCCAACATGTCAAGATTCTTGCAGGGATCCAAACTGGCTGGGAGCCATGACTCTGGATCGCGATCTGCTGGGTTGTATCAAGATCGGTACGCACTCCGGACAGCTGGTCAGTGGATTGCCCCTTGTCTGGAGGATCTTGAGCTTGCTGCAAAGCAACTTGAAATCGAGTTGAACTCCAGTACCGATAATCCGCTCATCGACGCGGAAGGACAACGAGTACATCATGGTGGGAACTTCCAAGCGACGTCGGTCACTTCTTCTACAGAGAAGACACGATCATGTTTGCAGCTATTTGGCAAGTTGATGTTCGCCCAGAACAGCGAACTCATTAACCCTATGCTCAACGGTGCCCTTCCGCCGAACTTATCCTTTGATGATCCGAGCTTGTCCTTTGCATTCAAGGGAGTCGATATCAACATGGCTGCTTACATGTCGGAGCTCGCCTTTCTGGCCAACCCGGTATCCTCGCATGTCCAGAGCGCGGAGATGGGCAACCAAGCTGTCAACTCCCTGGCACTGATCAGTGCGAGGTATACTATGGACGCTGTGGAAATCGTTAGTCTGATGAGCGCAGCTCATCTCTACTCTCTCTGCCAGGCACTAGATCTCCAAGCACTCCGCGCTGAATACATGTCCACCATCCGAAACGGTATACTGGACTTACTCCAGAAATACATCTTGAGCTCTGAAAAAGCCTATCAAGAAATTATTGATGCTATCTGGCCAGTTTTCGACGCGGCTTTCACCCGCGCGAAGACGAAAGACCTCGAAGCCCAGGCGAGAGAGAGTGCTGAGGCGGCGGGCGTAGCGCTCAACACATTCTTTCGGGGACAGGAGAAGGGAAAGGAAATGGCAAAGGAGATGGCAGATGGGTCGGCATCGTTTCGCTCAAACATCGTCGACATATTTGTGGATGGCATGCCTGGCGTCATTGTTTCCGCGGGTAGCCGAGCGAGAAAGGCCTTCGCTGCTCATACTGGCGCTATTCCTGCCACTTCTGAGCTGCTCAGCCCGTCGTCGCGGCTACTGTACACCTACGTCCGCAAAACGCTGGGCATTCCTCTGCATAAGGGATTGGTGGAACATGCGACGTTCGATGAGAGCAGTCCAGAAGGCATCCGAGTTGCACCCAACGAGCGCGAATTGATCGGTACCCAGATCGGGAAGATTTATCGAGCGCTGAGGAATGGAGACATCCATCAAGTTCTGGTGGAGAGTATGGTCGGTGGCGAGAAGGCTGCGAACGGTCAGTGATTGGATGGGAGCGCACGGCGAAGTTGGTGCAATTCCCAAGCTTAAGAGCAGCTACTCTCACGAGATGATGATGGTTTCACGAGAGGCTTTAGTGATGGGAAATCCAGTCTTCCAGCGAGGCGTAAAAATCAGCGATAGACTTTCCTCGGTCGGCCTTCCGATCTCTGTTTCGCCTTAGAGCATTCGCGATGCAAGTGAATGAAACAAGCAATCCCTGTCATTCATCGGGAAATTTAGAACTACAGGGTCTGACACTTGGTTTTGGACGTCGAAACCACAAATAGTTCCATTTCATTCTACAACCAAGGCACAGCGCTGAACAGACATTCACACAGACTGTGCATAGAGGTTCAAATCAGGTCACATATGAACTTGGAGGTAGTAGGCAAGCAGTCACACGCGCTCCCTCTTCTCTTCCACTGCCTTCCTTTTCTCCCAAATGCCCTCGAGACATTTTGCTACACATATAATGTTTAATATCAAAATGCCACTCATGAAGAAGAAATTTCAAAGCCGCGATGTCATGCAGTTGCCGAGATCTTTACAGCTCACGACTCCGAAGTATGCTCACTTGAATGATCGACCAGAAACGCTCGACCATGTGGACCTCGGACCAGACTTTGCGAAGCAAATGGAGATGCTGAATAGTTCGAAGGGTGAGTAAGGTGGTTTTGAGGGACGTTTCGCGCGCGCAAGTCATAGCATGCGAGAGGAGGTCCAAACCTGCGTAGAAGAAGGAATTCGCGCTGAGGAATGGATGGATGCGAGAGCTGACCTGTGGTTGCATCTATTAGATAAACTCACCAGCGCCGACTTCTTCGACGAAATGCCGCTCTATGTGAGGACGAGATATGTGGTGCATGAGGAGGCGTGTCCGCTACGGAGTCTGGAAGGATCGATTCATGATGGGAGTACAGCTACGCTCTTCTCTTTATCCACCCACAGTCACAGGCTCTCCTCCTCCGAAAACACCAACCCGAATACCGTAATACCGCACGATTCCATCTCCATCCGCGAAGCCGTTCGAGCGTTTACCAAAAGGGAAATAGCGATCCTGGTCATGGTCGCACTGACACAATTCATGATCTGGTACCCCTACGGCTCCGGCCTGACAAGCGCAATCTCCATCGCCACGTCTCTGCGTGATCCGGGAAAGCTTCATTCGACGCAGAGTATGTCCTCCTCCAAACGCCCTCGGATCACAGCGCAGGCCGGGTGGATCGTGGCTGCGTATCCCGTAGCAATGGGGGCTTTTGTTCTGATCGGACACCGGCTGGCTGGGCTTGTCGGAAGGAAGATTTTATTTGTTGGGGCGAGTGTAGCGTGGACGGCTTTTCAGATTGCATGCGGGTTCGCGCCTTCGGTCGTGATGCTTTGTGTTTTTCGGGGGTTGACAGGTGCGGCTGGGGGGTTGATGACTGCGTTTGCGGTTGCGACGCTAGGGTTGTTATTTTCCGAGGGGAGGAAGAGGGAGATTGCTTATGGAGTGTTTGGACATATGGCGCTTGTTGGGATGGCGAGTGGTTGTTTGCTTTCGGTTGTGCTTGTGAGGCTTGTGGCTTGGAAATGGAGTTTTTTTGTGCCGGCGATTTGTGGAGCTGTTGTCTTTGGATTCTTTTGGGTGTTGCTGCCCAGAGACGTGCCTGCAAGTCAGGAGCGGAATCTGGACATGTTGGGATGGTATCTTTGGACCGCCGGGCTGATTGGACTTGGATTTGCATGGGAGTGAGTAATGATTCGATTTTCGAAACGGCGCTCGCTGACGAAACATAGTCAATCTCCAATCGCGGGATGGAGTAAGCCGGTTGTATATGCAGTGCTTGTGGTCGCTGTCTTCCATCTAGCGGCTTTCTTGATCTGGGAAGCTCGTTTTGCCAAATCGCCCATCCTGCCGAGAGAGCTTCTGAAGACTGCCAGATTCGGCCGCCTCATGGTCACCGTGTCGTTCTGCTGGATGTCCTTGGGAATATTTCTCTGGTACTCCAGCCTGCTCAGTCTAGAGATGCGCGGAAACACCCTAGTTGAGAACGGAGCTGGGTACCTACCCATACTGATCATGGCGGGAATATCTGCGTGGATAGCAACCTGGTTGTCAAGGCGGACGGCTTTGAAGTACATGATTGCTGTAAGCAGTACACTATTGGTCCTGTGTAATATCCTCATGGCGACAACGCCAAGGCGTCAGATATACTGGGCGATGATGTTTCCGGCGATGGTGACTGTCCCTTTCGCCGTCAATCTAAGTCTCGGCGCATCCCAGGCGGTAGTCGTGGACGCCATTCCGAGGGAGCATCAAGTTCTCGCAAATTGTTTGATCTGGACATTTCTGAGCTATGGATTAGGACTTGGCATGGGTATTGCAGGCACCGTAGTCATGTACACCAGCCATCACGGGTCAGAGTTGTTTGTCGGATATCGGAACGCATTCTACCTCGGATTGTGCATGGCTGGCATTGGACTCATCGGGGCGCTCATACTGCTGAGGAGGCCATCGACCGCCGCAAGAGACATGCGGTACGAAGAGATCAAGGACAATACATCGCGGCCGGCAACGATGAGAGAGAGTACATTGTACGACGACTTGTCATGAAGTTTGATGAACGCCAAGCAGATTAATCCGTCTCAAAGTAGATAACCGCCTTCCGTACCTGTGTTTTGCCTCGTTTCCCTTCTCGCTCCTTCGATGTCTTACTACGTCATGAACAACATCAACAGACGCCTCTGCCGACGAGGCGTCTGCACGCACATCATGTCCATGCTGTGTATCTGCGAAGACCGCGTGGCACCAGACCTCGGTGCTCTTGAAGAAAACGCCATTCCGACAGCTTACACAGAAGACTTTGCCACTCCTTCTACCTGGGCCTGGTCTCCTTGTGATGCCCGAGCGACATTACCTTCGATCTTTCTCCAAGCCCATGTGTGACTGCTTCGTCAGGTGTCGGCTACTGGCCCTCGACCACGCATCAGAGCTGGAATCTGGATCTTGGGAATGAGGCACTCCTCTAGAATACAGCAATGGCGAAAGTACTCTACACTCTCTTATGCCTCGTGTGCAATGCATTCGCCTCACGGACCTTTCAGCAAAGATGTATGTCTTTTCAGCCGGAGCAATACATTGTCAACGCGACCCGGACGATTCTGCAGTACGAGGCTGGCGGCAGGGACCTGACATTCCCCTTCAATGACCCATCTTGCTACAGGACCAAGCAAGCCTTGGACGCTAACATATGTCGTGTGGCTCTGTCCATACCAACATCCAATCGCTCCAGTGTGGACTTTGAGCTGTGGCTCCCAGCACATTGGAACGGCCGCTTCTTGGGCACTGGAAACGGCAATGTTGACGGCTGCGTGAAATACGAAGACATGGCATACGGGGTCCAGAACGGCTTTGCGGCTGCAGGATCCAATAATGGACATAACGGAACGACGCTCGTGGCCGCCATGCAAAACGAGGAGATTCTTCTAGACTACGCACATCGATCGCTCCACGTCGTAGCTGAGGCTGGTAAACAGCTCGCTAAAGCTTTCTACGATACAGCGCCGAAGAAGTCATATTACATTGGCTGTTCCGGAGGTGGCCGCCAGGGCGTGGAATCTGCCCACAGCTATCCCAATGACTTTGATGGCATCATCGCTGGCGATCCGGCAGTCGATTTCAACAATTGCTATTCCTGGAGAGCTCACTTTCCCCATAATGGCTCGACCGGTTTCATTCCAATCAGTCTCTGGAAAGGCTTGATCCATCAAGAAGTACTCGGACAATGCGACGGGATTGATGGCGCTCAAGACGGTATCATTGAAGATCCACTACTCTGTCGATTCGATCCCACGACACTTCTTTGCCCCATAAAAGCTGCTAACAGCAATCATACTCAGTGCTTGACCGAAGCTCAGCTTGAGTCGGTGCGAGAAGTCTTTGGTGCGTACAAGTATCCAAACGGTACTCTCATCTTTCCAGGCCTGAACTTTGGAGGCGAAGCAGCTGCAGCATCTTCGACTGGCCTCCTAGGCGGCGTTCCTTATGCTTCTTCTGTCGACTGGTTTCAAAACATCGTGTACAAGAACCACAGCTGGGATCCCTACACATTCTCTACTAAGGATGCAGCCTTTGCGGAACAGAAAAATGCTGCCGATGTGCGAACCTGGCCAGCGGACCTTGCGCCATTTCGTGCTAGGAGCGGGAAAATTATTCTGTACCATGGCTCTGCGGATAACAAGATCACGAGCAACAACACACCTCGTTTCTATCGACATCTCCAGAATGGTAGCAACATGACGTACGCACAGATGGACCAGTGGGTACGATTCTTTCGGATATCCGGCATGAATCACTGCAGTGGAGGACCCGGAGCCTGGGTGTTTGGACAAGGCGGTAATGCAAGCGCGGCTGGAGTTCCGTTCGAGCCTTCAGTGAACGTACTTGCTGCACTTGTCGATTGGGTAGAAAGTGGCAATGCTCCCGATACAATTACCGGAACCAAGTTCGTGGATGACGACGTTGCCTCTGGAGTGAAGCTGAGACGGTCGCATTGCAGGCGAGTCACTTCTGGGGATGTTTTGATCACGTGCACGAACGCTGACAAGAGGCTAGATGGCCGTATACGAACAAGTACACTTATGGGAATGTCTCCGACCCGGCAAGTTGGGAGTGCGTGTTTCCACACGTTGATGAGACTTGGTCGACAGATCAGCAACCAGAAGGAGATAGATGCTCAAATTGAGTCACCACTCAAGATTGGCGGCGGATGGCCTACTCAAACGGCTAGAATTCTTTCTTCGACACCCGCTTCTCCAATGCCCCAAACGACAAAGCCTACGCCGGCGACTCAGCACGCACTTTCCCCGAATTATTCCGAGCAATCGCATCCCTTCTTCAACCAGGCGACTTCGCCATCATAGCTTTTGGGAGTACTAGTCCGCTGAGACTGCATCTCAAAGGTGGTCAGCTCGGGTCAAGTGCTGGAGGAGGAAGGCGTGGAACGGATGGAACTGCTTGATGATGAAAGTGGTGATGCAGATACTGGAGAGGGGCTGGGCCGCTCAATCATTGCGATGCTCATCTCCGAGCATGCTCGAGAACACGAATACCTAGTCAGGATAACGGCAGGGATACCGATTCGCATGTAGGGAGCCATGCAGTGAAGTGGCTTGCCATCTGCTCAGTGCCTCGGAGCATACATCAACAGCTGGGCGACCAAGCAGCTATAATTTGATCTGTTTTCGATTGGTATCTAGATCTTGGGAGGTCTCGAGCACCTTTCCCTCAGTATGAGGTCGAAAGCATTCGCACGTGATGCCAGGGTGCCTCGGCTTCTAGAAGAGCTCGAAGCCAAATGGCTTTCGAGCTACCTCCTATCTTGTTGCCTGCCGCTTTCTCCTCGACGGCATTGGTATGCTCGCAAAAAGACGCCCAAGGAGGCACACAGAATATGTGGTGACCGTGTATAAAGCCTCGGTCGATTCATGCGCTGAGGCAGCTGCCTCAAGCTCCAACTCTCAGATATCATAGCCAGAAACGGCTGCGATTAATTAGGAAGACATATTCCAGCAGATTATTCTTTCGATTCAAGTCGAAAACACTACCCGATAAGATGCTTCGCCTCAGCAAGCTCGCTCAATACGCAGCCAGCGCCAAAAACGCCCTCACAAGCCGCGATGCAGCCTCAACCCAACAAAATCTAGAAATCATCAACGCAGCGGTCGTAAAACTCACCAACACCACAAAAGCCTACCAAGGCGGTCTCCTCGCCGCCGCCTCAATCTCCAGCGATGAAGCCGACGTGGGCGTCAAAATCAAGAATGGCATCACAGACGCCAACGCCTCCGAAATGGTCCCCTCCGAAGAGGCGAAAGCCATCCTTGCTTACATTCGGGATACTCTCGAGCCCAACATTAGGGCGTGTCTGGCGGCGCTGAAGGAGAAGAAGGAGAAGTTGGCGAGTGCGGGATTGAAGGGGACTGTTGGGGGTGATTTGAAGGATTTGAGGGAGCAGACGAATGCTTTGGGGGATGCGTTGCTGAAGAAGGCGCCGGCGACGGAGCAGGAGGAGGGGAAGAAGGCTGTCAGGTTGATTGATGATGCGTTCAAGGAGACGATTGAGGCTTTTGCTTGAGGGTAGGGATACGGGCGTTGGATGGTCGTATGGTCGACAATCGGTGTATTCGATTCTGAGGGCTCTTGGAGTCGTGGTGCCAGAGTGATGTGTATGTAGCAGTTCTAGTCTGTATGGGTTCGTGGTGTTCTTGACGACTTCGTTGTTGCTTTGATGCTCGTCGAGAGGCGAGAGATCTTTCTTTGGCTCTCCTTGGCGTCAACAAACCTTGATCCCACCTCATGTCTCCGACTTCCACCAACGATCTCCGCTCCAAGATCTGCCATCAGTTCACCACTTTCCGCATCGTGAGCCATCGTGAGCCATCGTGATGGCATGGCCACGAAATAGTCGTCACGACCGTTCCACAAGAACACGCCGTCAGCAACCGGCCTCATCCGTCTTCGAACAAAAGCCATTGGTTTCGCCAGGAACAAGCACTGCTAAGCCAAACCAGGCATATTCAAATCGCTGGCATCAATGAACGAATGCAAGAAGAAAGAATTTTGCACTTGCGTGCTGGGCGAAGTCTTGTCGGATATGTCTTTAGGTGCTCGGACGAGGCTAGGACATGCCGGGTTGGATCCGACTTGGAACTCCTCAGCTCACTCTCATTGAAAGCCATTCCAAACTGTTTGGTAAGATGACCCCTCTCTACTAAAGACCTTTGGAGGCAGGCCGATGGGCTGTGAAGGAGGCAGAAGCGAAGCAGAGAATCGCCGTTCGCTCGTAAATACTTCACTGCTCCCTCTGCCTAATCTAACTCTCTTCACTTGCCCTTGCCAGTGTCATTGGGATTATGAACAATGGTTAATTGACGACCAGGGCCTCTTCTGCTTTCAGTCCAATTGTATTGTTCGATAGGAGAGCTTCCATTGACAGGAAATAGACATCCGAGTAAACGACTACATCATCATTCAAGATTCCATGAGAAACGCTCGTCTGGGCAGAGATGAGAAGCGGCCTCGTAATGTCACGGGGACGATGTAAAGAAGACGTGAGGTTGAACAAGCGTGCAAGACGTGCAAGACTACGACATTCATCCTCGCAGCTGGTTGCATCCACACACGTCGCTCTCTTTGTAGACCATCCTAGACCTACATTCGTTCCCTATGTTGTGGTTCTTGCGAGTGATCGTACTCAGTGCGCTGGCTCACTCTTTTCCATTTCTGCCCAAAGATGGCACTTTCATTCAAATCAACGAGTCGTCTGAAGATGCAACACGAGGAAAGCTCCTGAAATGTCAGTATCCGTGGTACCCAGCACCCGAGTATACAACATCAAGTTACTACGGACAGTACTTCCCACCTTACGCACCATACCTTCTCACTTGGTCCTACCCACCACCCGCTTATCCTAACTACCTCGACCCGACGCCACAGCCACAATGCCAGTCGCCTCCCTCTGGCTTCAATTCATGTACCAATCCCGATAGCATCAATCAAAAAGTCGATTGTAATGGTGGCGCTTACCAAAAGACAACATCCGTCACCGGGGGATTCGGCTCGATGCAGGAAACAGGCTTCGTTTCAACGTGGAAGTACGGCGACTCGCGAAAGCCGTTCGTTCAGCCCTTCACGGCATTGGGAAACAACAGCAAAAACAATAACAATGGCAACAACAACGGCAGCTATATTGGCGGTTTCGATGCGAATGGTAATCCGTGTGGTATCAACAACAACGATAGTGGGTCCGGCAATTGCGTGGTTGGCTTTGATACGTTGACTGGACTGCTTTGTGGGAACGGGATCAATAGTGACAGTAATGGGGAGTGTGTTGATGGGTTCAATTCCAATGGGAATGCATGTACCAGTACAACTCGGGGACTAATTTGAGTGTTTTGAAGAGGAGTGATGCGATTGACTATCATTCAGATAGGGGAGAAGAAGAGCAAGAAGGGACCCTGGCACGGCGATAGCGATGTTCATGGAGTTGTCCCTTGCTCGCGTTCGAGCATTCCTTATTCCGTGTGTAGAGGGGTATGGCGCATGAGGTGTAAAGTACTGTCGTCTCTGGTGTTTCAACAGCTAGCATTGTCGATTGAACTGCAGACCCAAAATTCGTAGTTGAACTTGTCGCATTTCTAGTCGCCCGATACATCCTCAATTCTGGCCGCTTCGGAAT
The DNA here is from genome assembly GCA_031771865.1 of Nothophaeocryptopus gaeumannii. Classification (NCBI taxonomy): domain Eukaryota; kingdom Fungi; phylum Ascomycota; class Dothideomycetes; order Mycosphaerellales; family Mycosphaerellaceae; genus Nothophaeocryptopus; species Nothophaeocryptopus gaeumannii. The sequence goes on along the minus strand of JASISA010000042.1, from coordinate 1,944,171 downwards.
TGAAATCCCAACACCGTCACCCATCAGTCGAACGAATCTGATCATCCTTGGATTTGTCGTTATTGAACTTCGTCTTGGGTCCATGAACCAAACATTCGAGTGCCAATCTTCCACCGCCAAAACCAACCACCAGTCTCTCCAATCCGTACTCCAGCGAGTCGAGAGATCTCAGCTGGACCGTCCCTTCACGAAAGCTTCCCACGATGAAGTACTCGGAATCCTCATATGAGAAGCTATTCGCTTCATAGCGCACCTGGAGAGTCTTGAAGATCGTCATCTATCATCAGGAGATATGCCATGCTCTCGAATGTGACGTTGGTGATGGCTCCCTCGTTCTCCCGTGACTTTCTGAAAGCGATTACACCACGAGGAGGGCGTTAGTCCTCCTCAAGCAGGAATTCTTTCCCCTTCGCTGCCAAGATTTCAGACAGGGCCTTTTGCAAAATCGTCCACTGTTGATGCCGAGTTTCATCGTCGTCAGCGTCGTCATCCCCAGACACAGAAGTCCACATGCTGGGCAAAGTCCACATTCTGGCCCGCGATTGCAAACTTGTCCAGACCGAACTTGCCGGTATACACGTTGATGTCATTGCCGGGTAGGTCAAGTCGAACGGGATGTTCGAGACTGGTTGGGCCAAATGAGAGGAGCACGGCAATATTGAGTGTCGATTTAGTCCTCTCCTGTTTCGAGGATGATTCATAGAGATCAAGACCTTCTGGTGGTGGTCGAGGTAGAATTACCGGATCCTCATGAAAGAGGTCTGGAAACTGGAGGTCACGGAGGAGTTCGTCTGATTCAAGAGGAGTAGCGAGGCCTCTGAGTATCGTTTGTAGCAAGTTGTTCCTACTCTCGGCGCACTCACATTTGTTGAAGGTTAGACGAGGAGTGATAGGTTTGCGTACGAATTAATTGGCAAGTTTTGTCTCCTTGTCTCTTTGCCTTATCTCAGGGCGCCCAGCTGTGGAGAGCTGAATCTGTTACTTTTCGATGAAGGAGAGCAAGACACTCAGTCTATGGCACTTCCTCTCGCCGTATCGTTTGATTATCTGCTTTGGTGTCAGGAAGAGCCAGTAGCCACTGTCACCGGAAGCTACGCTGTTCGATGGCTGCATGTCTTCTTGGTCAGTGGTCTTGATGAACAGTAAAGCGAGTGTCACAATCAGAGAAGAGATTTGATGGTTTGAGAGCGATTTGATATTTGGAGAGCAAGCAGCTCCATCGTGAGAACAAAGGGAGGTTTGCGATCAGCAAGGGACAGGGCCGAAGCTTTCACGAATGTGCTTCTTTCAGTCTCATAACGCAAATGTCCCTGGGACCGAAAGGAAGAGAACATTGTTAGCACAATTACGAACTTCTAGAGGAAACGTACCTATACCATACGCTTTTCTCCCATCTCTCAAGACGAAAGCACTCATCAGTCCTTCTGTTCTGCTATATCCCACCCCTCCGCTTTAGGTCTCTCAGGAGGCCGATTTCCCTCAAACTCAAACCTCGCTCCATCTTCCCTCCATCTCTTCCCATCCACCCACTTCACCTTCACCCTGTGTTCCGCTGATATGAACCGAGTCCAATCCTCGCACGTTGCGAGCCATCGCTCGTCCAGCTTCGCCTCGCCGCCTTCGTAGAAGTTGCCGACGACTACGTACCTTTCTTCGTTGCAGTAAGCTGTGTCTGCAAACTGCTCCAGAAACTCCCAGAGCTCGGCCTCGGTCATCTCGAAGATGGATAGGTGGCTTTCGGCGCTTCCGGCGTGGTCTGGGGTCGAGACGGTGCTGAAACAAGCCGGTGAGGATGCGATCACTCCAAACTCCCAGCCTCCTTCGGGCTCCATTCGTTTGCTGAGTAGCATCGCGTTCAGAACGTTCGTCCACCTCTGCCCACCCGCCTCACTCTGATCCCTGTTCAAAAATTCAAACACCCCTCTCACCTTCTCCACCTCAAACGCTACTTCCTCATCCCATATCAGTCCTGCCTCTTGCAGCTTATCATCTGTCAAATTGCTCTTTGCCCAAGCCTCGGAGTAAGTTAACTCCACCTCTCCTTCATTCAAGAACATCGGTCCTCCATGTCCGGGAAATAGGTCTCCGACCTTCACCTCTCCCGCCTTCGCCCCAGGTTCCCGGTAACAGAACGTCCCAACGTCGCCGTCCAGCGTACAAATCACCGCGATATCTAGCGCGCGGACATCATACCCCTCATGGCCTCCCGGTGTCTGTCCCTCCTCATCCGCATTCAGAATGAACGGGCCATGGAATCCGAAATCCGCAAATTGCAGTCCACTTACCTCCCGATGAAAACTCAACAGCCCCAATCGTCTCAACACGATATCCCTTATACTCTTCTTCCGATCTTCCTTCTCTACAGCCCTCAAACTGACCTCATTCCCCTTCCCCTCCTTCTTTCCCAACCTCACGATATGCTCGCACTCAATCCTCGGTACAAACGCTACCTCAGGTTTCTTTTCATCGCTTCGTCGCCAGCCGGGGTTGGCCATGAAGAGATTGAGGCGATTGTTGCTGAAGAGGAATATGTGGACGATGAGGGTGGCGTAGAGGATTGTTTGGCCGGTGGCGGGATTGGCGTTGAGTCCGAGAGATTGGAGGTGGGCGTTGTAGGTTTGGAGGCATTTGGAGGGAGATTTGAGGAGCCAATGGCGGTCAGTGGTGGAGGTGGAGGTGGGCATGGCTGTCGTTGTTAGTCGGTGGTGATTGTTATTGTCAGTATTGAAGTTTTCGGGGTGAGGATGGAGATTCAGGCTTCAGTGTAAGGACGAGGTGAGGATTGATTACGTGTGAAGATGATATCACATGCGGTAATATGTATCGCTTTTAGTGCACGTGAATAGCGTGTGATAGGTGAGGTGAGGTGAGGCGAGGTTCGCAGCGCGTGAAAAACAGTTCAAGCGCTGCGTCTTACAACTTCGCTTCTCGCTCAGTTTTGAAGATAGCCCTCAGTGGCTGATACAGATGATCCGCAAACTTGGTAAGCTCGGGCGTGTCAGTCACAATGGCCTCCCGACTCTCAAGCCAGTGCCTCATGTCCGTCTTGTCGATATCCAGTAGGCTCCCGCCTACATTTATTAGCAAAAGCTGACATGCATATCGTCAATACTGACCTGGCCATTTCTTTCCATCTTCAATCATTTCCTTCATAGCAACAGCAATTCCTTCCGGCGTACAACAGATGTCTTCCGTATACTGAAACTGTGCATGCTCCCGTTTCGCAGCCTTGCCAGTCCGTAGCGGGGTCGCCACCATACCCAGACAAATGCAGACAACTTTGACATTCTCGTTTATTTCGTGAAGCCTACCACCGCGTGTTTGCTGGCACAGTAGATCGCTGATGCCTACTGTCCATGGACACCAGCGTATGAAGAGACGATCAAGACGACAGCCGGTTTGTTTGCTCCGAGCGCGTTGCGCATCCCGATTCGGGTGAGCTTGATAGGATGTTCTGAACTGATGCGAATGGCTTTGTACCCATCAGACTCCTCATTCCCGGGCGAAATAAGACCCGTCGAAGTTGCCAGCTCCAGCAATCCAGATGTCCGCAGCTGCATGGGTTCCAAAGGCGTCCGTGACGGCGGAAGGTATCGCTTCTAGATGTCGCCAGTTCAACACATCGCAGCGCATAAGCTTCGCTCTTCCTCGAGAGACTTCGATCAGATGAACGGCTTCATTTGTGACTCTTAGATCTGCGATCAAACATCTGCAGTTGTTGTCGAGTGTGAGCCTCAAGAACGATAGATTGATTCCCGAACCACCACCAGTGACGACGGCAATCTTTCCGGGGAGAGGTAAGCTGCCGACGACCATCTTGCTGGAAAAATGGCTTGCAGTGCCGATTGAGCTTCACGAATGGCGACAGTCTTGTATGAGGTTTCGAACGCTCAGTGCTACTATGTCTTTTCTGAATCCGGTTGACGGATGGGTGTGCAGAATGCGGGGCTGCAGACGTGGAGGGATGGGGCATGCATTAATTCTAAGGCAGAGCCCTGTTCATGACTAAGGGTCATATCAACTTCATAGTGTCACGTTACTTTGACCTCAAATCTACCAACCTCAGTTACACTAATATGGCCCTTTCTCATCTATACAGGCGTCGCTATCGCCTAAAACACTCGCAGCACACTCGCAGACGGCCTGCGCGGCTTGCTGTTGTTATGAAGCAGTCATAGCTGGACAATAGCAGGCTGCGTAGGCCGTATTGCTATTTTGAACTGATGCTATTGTAAGTACTACTATTGTCCTTTTCACTCGCAGCACTCGTATATCTACTCTTTCTTTTCCTTTGCTTACTATCTTAGCTACATCAACATTCTCCCCGTCAAAACTACAAGAATACTACTGCCGCGATGTCTCAATTCCGCCAACCAACCACTACTACCACCACCGACTTCTGGCATGTCGAAGACTATCAATGGAACGAGTGGGTAGCCAGCAGCGAGTCTACCAATAGCAAGGAGCGCAAGTCAGCTTTGAACAATTTGCGGAAGTTTGATACGGCTGGCCGTATCATGGAGACTAATGAAGGTGAGTTAATTGACTCGTAGCTATTTGAATCTACTCGCAGACACACTCGTAGGCAAAGCCGCTCTATCCCCTTGCCCGTGGTGCGAGTGCAAGAAGAATCCGCAGCCCTGTATGGTGTTCAAAGACCGTGGAGATCTTGCGTGTGCCTATTGCAAGCGGCATGGAAAGTCTGGCTGCCTTTGCCAATGAAGCCAAGGCTGAAGATGAAGACGAAGATGAAGATGAAGATGAGGAGATGGAGGATGTCGACGAAGGTGGTGTGCTTGTCGAGCCTGCGAGTGCTGTGAGTGCTGCGAGTGGAGAGACTGCTGGTCTGCGTGTTGAGAACGAGAGCCTAAAGACTAAGGTTACTGATTTGGAGGCTCGTTTGGTTGCCATTGAGGCTAAAGTGTCTAGTCTTGACACTGAGATGGAGGCTGCTCGTCGTGCTGGCTTTGTGGGCTTTCGTCTCGGCGCCTTTGAGAGTAGCTTGGTAGACAAGACTACCGGCAAACCTTGGTACTAGATAGCAGTGTCAAAATACGAGTGCTGCGAGTGCCTGAACCTGAACTCCATTCCTACATACGAGATATATCTACCAACTAAAGAAATTAATTACCCTTCATCGACCTTGTCTTCCGCGTTGACGGCTCCACAACCAGCTTCTTCCTTGGCTTGATATATGCGTCTGGGCTGGTTCAGCAAGTGTTGGAGGTGCTGGTTCAGCTACAGTTGTTGGAGGTGTTGGTTCAGCAACAGGCACTGATTCTACCTGCTCCAGCGGAGCAGCGACTTGCTGCTGTATAGCCTCCTCAACAAACAACGACACCTCTGTCTGCTCAATAATAGTATCCAGCCTCTCCGAAAAAAGTATCGCGAGTTGGTTCTACGACCTCATAATCTTCTTCAACAATAGGAGCCTTGGGTTCCTTCTGACGAACCATTCACTCGGCGAGTCAAAGCTAAAACTACTGCTTGATTGATCGCTAGCCTCGCTGGTTAGATCAATGATCTCTGCACCAGCCGGAATGCGATAAGACGTACCGATAGACCAGCGTTGCCTTTAGTAGGTGATGGAGGCGACAATTCACTGCTGGCCTGGCGTTTGTGTCCACTCGCAACAGTACTCGTAGCAGCACTCGCAGCAGTACTCGTAGCAGCACTCGCAGCAGCCTCGCGAGCCGCGTATGCCAACGTTGAAGAAGTCAACTGCGCACGGCGAAAGACTGCGGCCCGCGGCGAATTGTGTAGCGGGTCACTCGTATCCGCATTGGTAGTACTCGTAGTAGATTTGGCTGGACTCGTAGTACTGTCGTCCTGATCCGCTATTCCGCGTTGGCCGACTGGTTTCGTATTCCAGCGTCTGACCCGATTGACGAGAATTACTACCTTGATATGGACTGTCGCATTCAATGCTGACCATGGACTGCGATGAAATGGCAATAGCATCTCTTCGAGGTCATCCGATAGTAGATTGGTGTCTGCTGGGCGGATTGGTTCGTTGGTATCCTCATCAAAAGATACATCAAGGAAGGAGTCTTGATGCGGGTGTATTAACCATTGCTGTAAAGTTAGTCCAGCAGCCGGAACAATAACAGTAGAATAGAGCCAGTTCCTACGCATGTCTTCGTTGCGGCTCGGCAGCATATCAACCATATGTTGATAAGTATCAAAGAAGCCGTCCAGTCGCCATCTTTGTATAAGCTCCGGTTCATCGTAGTGCCAAACATCCGGAGTTGACAACGCTGAAGCCTTTTGCTTCTTGTTCTTCGGCGTACGAATATTGACAAGCACTGTAAAAGCCTCGCACCGAAAGTGAATCTCTCGGCGTTGGGCTTTACCCTTGCCCTTGCCCTTGGATAAAGAGGTAGATAGTGGTGCACTCGCACTCGCACTCGTAGGAGCTGGCGATGCAGCTGGACGAGAGATCTTGCGGTTAGTAGAAGCCTTAGGACTGAGGGGATCGATACCAGCGTTGCCAATATTGCGGCTGTGTGACTTATTCTGCTGAAGAACGGTGTTACCACGGTTCGAAGAGGTAGTGCCGAAACCTTGAAAGCCAGTATATGTACTAGAGGCTCCAGCTCCAATAAGCGCACTCGCAGCACTCGTAGCTGCTGGCCGTGCTGCTAGTAGTGGAGAGGATATGAGAGGCCCGTTATCTTCTCGGTAATGAGGATTGTGCACAAGGCAATAGGGGCATCGGAAAACGTTGCCAAGATCACAGTGATATATCACTTGCTTCTTGGACTGCGCACAGAACTTAGTCCACTTAAGATCCATTGTTGAAGAAGGAGGTAACGCTGAATACCCTTAAAGTGGCTGACCAGCAGCCTCAAATACTGCTCTAGTTCGGTCACTCGGCTGCCTCTGTGTACTAGCAGTAGGCGTTTCAAACTCCGGCAGATCTCCGCCATTGTTGACATACTCATGCGCTGCAGTGCGGAGGTGATGGTATGCATGAACATGCAGCTTTTGCGGCCCAGGCAATGCTGATTCCTCACCACCATGAAACATGATTGATAGCCGCTAGTATGAAGCATATCATTACACCACTCGAGAGATATTGGAGGTAGATATGCGAGCAAATCTGCGAATAGAATCAGCTGGAGTGAACTACTAAGTTCCAGCTTACAGCATCCCCTGCGAGCCTGCGAGTGCCGCTGCGAGTGACATGGGCAGCTACGAGTGCCTAGCTACGAGTGGCTCCGGCAGTTACGAGTGTGCACACCGCTACTTACTAAACTCTGCAATCTTGTCAACCCATTGCTGTAAAACCGGATCTTCAGTATCCAGTAAATGCCCGTAGAAGTCACCGCCGTGAAGCTCCGGATAGTCGTAGAGATTGTTGGGCTCTCCAGCTACATGCTTAGCAACTGTCTGTTCGTTGTGCTTACGGATTGTATGAGTATTCCAGCAGTGTACAAACTCTCCAGTTGTATACCTCATTACAGGGATGTAGATTGCGAGCCAGGCAATACGATCTGCTTTAAGAGCTGCGTTATAATGCCCTTCCTCTCGGAGTTGATTGAAATAGTCTCTCCAGCGGTTGAATACTGACTTTGCTGCCTCGCCCCACTAGTGCTCAATAGTCTGACTTCCTTTGCTTGTTGTATACTAGAAGGCATCGCTGAAAGTGATATGTTCGCTAGCAAGGTGCTCACGTAGGAGAAGATGTGTCCGCAAGCATTGGAGTTTCAACGCCCTGATCAGATCGTATGATATTAGGCATACGGCCGGCCTTGTAGATCGTGATGATGTACTGTGCAAAAACCGAGAACTTGGTCTTAGCTAGCGGCCCAACAAAGTACCAGATAATCTTCCTTGAAAAGACGTCGATACAGGCGTAGATCGAGCATCCATAATTAGCCAGCTTACAAAAGCATCAATAGAGTATACATTATCAGCTCCTCGAGCTTGAGGCCTTACGCTACGAGGTTTACTGCGTTTACCAGGTCGACGGCTCTCAAAAGCTGCTGGCACCTTGGCACGGGCAATACGGAAGATGCGGTCTCTACGAGTGATCAGCGAGTGCAGCCTACGAGTGCGAGTGCCTGAGTGAATGAATACAAAGGCGTACCTGCCAATGAAGTGCCATTTCTCACGAATAGTTTGGGCCAACTTGCGATATCCAAAGTCCTGTGCAGCACCATGCCCAAGCACATGGTCCAATGCCTCGCTAATAGCGGCATCCACCTCTTTAGAAGATTCTGCTGGATACCTCTTATATAGGCCTATATCACGCCTCAACCGCTGATATTGTATGAGGGAGATATTGTAGCCATCTGCCTGTAGATACTGAACTTCCTCTCATCTTTGTACGAGTACAGCCAGAAACGCTCAATAATACGGGCTCTGAGGGCATTGTCTACCTGTAGAGGAGCCTGTCGAATACGAGCACCCCACTGCTTTAGCCTCCTCTTCAGAGTCTTGACAGATATATCAATATCGTAGTAGGTTCGTAGATTATCGCATATCGCAGTGTATTCGCGTCGGTCAAAGAAGATCCAGTGCTCAATCTGGGCTCGCACGGGCTCGAGGTCAACGGTATGAGGCGCCATATGCACTTGCGAGTGCAGGTACGAGTGTAGGCACGAGTGTAGGGCAATATAACGAGTGTAGATAAGAGTGTGGAAGCCGAGGCGAAAGTTGATATGACCCTTAGTCATGAACAGGGCTCTGCCTGTCCGCCAAACTTGAGAACCCCTGTGACCTGTGGCAATGATTGACGACTGCGGTTACTGACCATAGCTGAACGCAAGCTCGACACGTACATGCTTGAAACATTTTATCCTGACACTCCCGGATCCGCCCGACGCCGCTTGACTCTGTCTTGATTGATACGAAAGCTGAACTAGATCAACATGGCTCGATGCTGGCGGACATGATCAGGCAGCAGTCCAGCTTTAATCGCTTACACCTTTTCCACCCACGTCACACTGCTCAGTTGTCTTAATCTCGTTCCGCTGGTCACGAAGAAGCATGCGCCCTACATACGAAAGGCCGACGATGAAAGTAACTGATGGTGACCAGACCTGTGGTAATCGCCGCGGTAGACGACGATATGAGCTTTTGTGGCCTTTAGTGGCTATTGCTTTTGTTGCGTTCGACCTGGCCAGGAGCTTCGGGCTTGAGATCCATTGGAAGATCAACGAGGACGCCGGTTTCACACATCAGTTTCTCCAGACTCGGCAAAGGGCACCGTCCACAGTTCAATACAACCTGACCCTATCGCAAGCATGGCGGAATCCTGGTAAGCTTCCACTGAGTATGTTAGCCTGTTGCAATCTCTGTTGACAAGTGCTAAAAGATGGCGGCTACTGGCGCCCACTGTTTGTTGGCAACTCAGAGTCTCCGTTCCCTACGATTTTGGCACATGAGGGTGATATTGTGCACATCAACATCCAAAATGATCTTGGGCTTCCGAGCAGTCTGCACTGGCAAGTCCATCTCTGGAACGCCACCCTCATGAGTTTGGCTGACACTGTACCACACTCTACAGGGTCGGCGTGAACCACCGCAGTACCACCTGGAACGACGGCGCTGCAGGTGTCTCATCATATCCAATCCTCCCACGAGGCAACTTCACAAGCGTGTTCAACACCTCTGGCGATTGGGGTCTGAAATGGTATCTCGATCATGTGTCCACGCCAAGCGTAGACGGCAACATTGGTACTATCTGGATTCGCCCAAGCGCAGAACGCCGAAGACCGTATCATCTAGTCTCTAGCGAACATCAAGACATTCAAGACATGATGGACGCTGAGTCGTCGCCTGCTAACGTTGTGATGTACAATTATCAGCATCGTGAGATGCCAAGTTTACTTGCACAGCTGCAGAAAGAGGGCTACGATCCCTACTGCTTCCAATCTGTGCTCATCAATGGTACGCAAGGCCGGCACTGAGTCACAAACGCACACTGATGTTAGTCAGGCAAGGGAAGAGTGCACTGCAAGCCACCTGGATTGAACACTCTTGCAGGCAAGGATATAGATAGCCACGGCTGCATCTATCAGCCGACGGGAGCCGTGGGCTATCCTGAGTGCAAGTCGTCTGACGGAGAATACGAAGTACGGATTGGCATCATTACAAGAAGTCAAGGCTAATTGGGTCAGATAATTCATACAAACAATAGACGGTGGATGCTGATGAACTTTGTTAACCCTGGTGAGCTTCCTGGCAACATTTTCATTGTTCGAGCGGCTAATACAGTGGTGTATAGGTCTGGAACATCCATGGCGAGTGTCAATCGATGAGCACAAGCTCTGGATCGTCGCGAATGATGGAGGCTTCGTTCAGCCCCAGAAGGTGGACGTATGCGAATCGCTGATCTACAATGAAGATTGAAGAACTGATGGACGTTCAGATTCTGACCGTAACAAATGCCGAGCGAGTAACAGTGATGGTCCAACTTTCACAACCAGCCAACGACTACGCCATCCGATTTCATGCTTTGAGCGACCTTCAGACTTTGCAAGGATACGCAATACTACGCTACCCAGTAGGTAGCCCTGCCCCCAAAGTAGGCCGATCAGCAGCTAATCTCGACAGCATCGACGCCGTGGCCCCAGACTCGGCCAACCAATTCCTCAACCTACACAAGACGAAAGCTCGATGGAGCTCGACGGCACGCCGAAGAAGGGTTATGTCCTCGAGGACAAGTCATCCCTCCACCCATTTCCCCCATCACCACCGCCTCCCTCAGCCGATATTACCCTCCGCTTCAAAGCCACCGGCGCCCCGGACCCCTACAATCCCTACATCACGAACTGCTCCCTCAACGGAAGTTCGTGGCAGATATTCCGTGGCTTAATGGATCCCATTGCGCTAGATCCGAAGCAGGACTTTCCTGAGCCGAATCCTATCGTTAGAAATTTGCCCCTGGTACCTCACTGCCCCACCCCAAGTATGGCATTTGTTCTCTGCTGATCTGTGGAAAGGGCTCGGTTGTCGATATTATTGTGGAGAACGATCTGCCCGTCACGCTTCCCATGTATAAGCACAACAAAGCGACCTTCAATCTCGGAAGCGGAAACACCAGCTTTCCCTGGACCGATGTTGCAGCTGGCATGAAAGACCAACCCGATCTCTTCAATCTGCAGAACCCTCCCCTTGGCTTCTTGCATGAGCTGCCGGCGAACGGATGGCTCGCGCTAAGATGGAAAATTACCGAGCCGGCTGCTACGATGTTTCACGTTTTCAGGGTGAGGTATTTCGTGCTGGGGATGTAAGTTGCGAGACGACTTCTGATTCGTGCTAGATTGGGCTTTGCTGATAGTTATATTTCTAGGCAAGTTCCACTGCTCGAAGGAGATGATGCTTGGGTCGAGGCACCGGCGTATGTGCGCAAGCAGCCGCATGTCCATTTCGATCTACCGGGACATATGGGGATTTTTGATTGAAATGTTAAAGAGTTACGGCCGTTGAGGAAGGGTATGGAGAGGATGGTGGGGGATGAACTCGAATCTACAATGACCGTACTTAGAGTCGCTGAGGGATTGAGACATCTCGTCGGACGGGGAAGGGGAGCCGTGAGACTTGTGGACAGTTTCTTGGTATGGTGGAATTACAAGAGCCTTTGCAACCAAGGGGGATTCCTCTACGCGTTGCATGTGTACATTTGATCACGACTGTGCCAAGACCAGCGAGGGCTCCGCTGCCTCCCTTTCTCGTTCCGCCATGGCCATCGCCACCGCCACCGCCACCGCCACCGCCACCGCCACCCGAGGACCATGCCTTGTCTATTATCTCCATCGTGACTCTCTTCTCCATCGCCTCCATCACCAGGCATCTAACCGCCTGTCTCCTGCCTCTAGCATGCCAGTGCCCTTCTGGAGTGGCGAGCGGATACGAAGCTGGTCATCTGCAGCTTGCAGTCGTTATGGAGGCGCAGAACATTGAGCAAGCACTGGTGGAAGTTTTCAGTCTTGTACCATTACGCTTCGTACATCAGTGGTATCATGCAGCTGTCATCGACCGTGAAGGCTCCATACAACGAACAAAACGAGACGACAAAAACGACATTTTAGTGCCAACCCAGGCTCTGCTCTTCATCAAAAGGTCCTCTCCCAGCGATTCCGGCAGCAGCAGGCGGCATTCGCACAGACGCCGGCTGACCCGCAGCAATCAAAGACGAAAGCTGCTCCGGCTTTTCCTTCTCAGTGTAGCCCGGCTCGCCCGGCTCGATCTCCGCGATGATTTTGCGGGTCTTGCCCCATCCGAAGCGGTCCATGTTGATTAGAGCGTATGACAGAACGAGGATAGCTAGGATCGGACCGCCGCACACGAAGATGACGAGTCCGGCATAGTACTGGATGCTGGCTTTCCACCTCTTGATGTGCCATATGGGAACGGCCAAGTACCAGGTGATCGGGATAAGCATGATGCTCACGAACATCAAGGTCATCCACAGAGGGCTCACTGCAAGATGCGTCAGTATCGTGAATGTTCGTCAGGGTGTACCAGTGCAAATAACTTACCGAAGCATGCGTGAATGAAACCTCCCAAACTGGCGAGGATGAAAGGATTCACGAACCAAGTCATGACGTTGACGCCAGCCAAGAGCCGCTCGAACCATACGACACCGGGAGCGGTCACGTTGAAGAGATCGTTCATTGTGGCGCCCAGAGTCCATCGTCGACGTTGAGAAAGATACACTGGCCAGGTTTGAGGGACCATGGTATAAGCCTTTGCGTTCAGCACAAGCCTGGTCTGGGATTCGGGACGATGGGCCAACAGAAGGCAGACGTGGTTCCGATCCTCGGAGGCGGTGGCGCGAATGTGTTTCAGAATACCGTCTTTCCAGGTCGGATAGTACCCGAACTTCCTGACAAGGATATCGTCTCCGCAGGTCTCCTCGGTAACCTTGAGAAGCTGGCAACATCCAGGAAGACAGGATACTTTGTGAGTGACCATCGACTGGTGGAGACGACGTAGAGTCTGAGCGCTGGTGTACTCTGCGTTCTGCATGAGGTTCCAGAGGTTCCATTGTTTGTCCTCGAAGTCGACGGCGACATAACCGCAAACGCCTGCAGTCTTTGGAAGGTGGCTTTCCTTGATCAGCTGGCCGATGCAGTCTGAAGCGAAGTAAGTGTCTGCGTCCATCCCAATCAGATCGTCCACATGGTTGATACCGGCTTGGTCCTGAATGAATTTGCACATTGTATCGAAGAAGCGCTGAGACATTATCGTATTTGGATTTTGGTGGCGCAGGTTGTACTTGTGCAAAAACGACCGGATGAGAATGAGACCATCCCGCTTGCCTTGATTCTGCTGCTTCAAGATCATGACGCAAGGTGTGCCTCGATACGTGCCGATCCGCAGAATGACATCCATCTGTTGGTGATCCCAAGCGGTATAGGCGGCCTCGAAGTAGCCTGTGGCAGCATTTTCCAGCGGCAGATCTTGCAGCAACCAGTCGTGTGTTGTCTTGGCCATTCCTGGGCCTCGAGATTTTCCATCACACAGAACAATCATGAATTGAGGATGCTGCTCTATGCCTTCCTGATCGATCAACGAGGTCATCGATTTCGTCATCTCTTCCGGGGTCTCGTTGTAGCATGGAACCAATAGAGCAAGAGTCTCTGGCTGAGCCACCTCTTCATACTGCTCAGGTCGGAAGTAATTGTATGTTGACCGGCAGATGAGCGAGATCATCATACAGATTTGGAGGAAGATAGTTGAGGTGATCAGTGGCAGGAGAACCCAAATCATGCGCTTCCAATGCCAGGTCACGAAGATGAAGAAGCCACTATAGGGCAGAATTAGCAAAGGCAATACGATGTCAGCAAGCTCGGACTTACTTCATCAGCAGAATGGAGATCTGAAAAGCGTGCTTTTGAAGCTTGAGCTTCCTGAGACCTCTTTCACGCTCTTTGCCGTCGACAATCGGCTTGATGGCTTGCGCCACATCAGGCACTGGAGGTATCTCATGGCTGATTCCTTGGGCGCTCTGTATTTCATGCGGAAGCTTGCGAGCCTGCACGGCTTGTATCTCGTCGGCCGCGAGTAATATCGAAGGTGAGGATGCTCTAGCTCGACCCTCGATCTCATTTACGTCTGGCAGGACTTGAGGTGGAAAGACTGCCGGTTTGTGCAAAGGCGGCCGGCGAATGTCTTTTGTCGGATCGTGGACTTCGAAGTCCACATTAGACGGAGATGGTGTGTTGACTTCTTGCACGTTGATGTCTGGGCGAAGAATGGCTTTCACGGAGGCAACAGCTTGGATAATGTCTTCTTCTAAACTTGGCTTTGATGGTTTCGGGCCTGGAGTCTCCACGACTGGCACCTCCTGGACATTGATGGCTTGCGGCGCCTTATCTTTGGTTGGGTCGTTGGCGACCAGGTCATTGACCACAGCATTGTTGATCGGAAGCGCCATTGTATGTACTGGCTGCTGTACGCGGGAACGAGAGACAAGCAACGAAGGTTGTAGTGTGGAGTATCAGATCCATTCAGGGAACGAGAGGCGGTGGTATAAAACCAAAGGATACCGGACTTGGCATTGCAGGACAACGCAGCGCTGTACAATTCACCACGGTCGAGGTAATGGCAGGAGGCATCTTGCTGATCATGGCTCCTCAGCTTCTGGACCCTTGGCTCGCTTCTCTTTCGCTATGAGAAGGCTTCGCAACGATCCAGCCGCCATTGGACTCACGGCGTTTCCGTAGGGCGGCTGGAACGAGTACTCACCGAGGCGTTGATGCGGCAGCTTCTAGAAACAGTATCGGCATGACCAGACGCCTCGAACGGCGAAGTTGAGCAAGTCGCGAGATCAGTCCGAGATGGCATGCACGTTGCAGCGCCTCTCACGATGCAAGAGGACCAAAGCACACAGAAGCGACCTACGATTAAAGCTTTTATTAAAATCCAAGCTACCCGACACCCTGGATCAGTCTGACAGGTTTCTCCCCGAAACGGAAGCTGGACAGCTTGGCGCCATAGAATGCGGTAGTGCTGATCGCTTCACGCTAACTTCGGCGCTTTCGTCTGGACTACTGTACTCCAGAGAGTGTATCTTTACCGGACTAAAAGCTTCACCGACACATACACGTGGGAAACGCCCTGCATGGATTGAGGAGAACGATTCAGCTGTTTCGATGCAACGCCTCAAGAAGTGCAGTGTGAACAGCTCGCGAAGACCGAACGCCTCTGGGATTCGCCTTCGGTCCCGTAATGCTTGTAAATTCCCTTGAAGCGAACATTGAATGCAAGTCCAGAACAATGGACTTCATCCAGGCGTTGAACCGCCAAGCATATGAGAGTTGAAATTTCCTCTTACTCATGCCAATCAAACAAGCAACTCAGCTGTCAAACTTCTTCCCGATTACCTCTGAAACAGTTCAGTCTCCAACATGCATCTCTCTACGAGCCTCGTAGCCTTTGGGCTTTCCACGCTTTCTTCTGCGCATCCAGGTGGCGTGGGCATCCTCGGAGCTCCTCCGGGGTTGTTCCAAAACCTAAAGGTGCGCGGTCACGACCATTATGCGGAGGAGATTGAACACACGCACTCGCCTCGCGACAGTCCCAACTGCGGCACACAAGGTGGTAATGCAACATGTTCTGCAGGTCAATGTTGCTCTCAAGATGTAAGACCTGATAAAGACAACAGTTCTCTGAATATTTTGTTGACAACGTTCAGGGTTTCTGTGGTACCGGACGAGCATTCTGCGACGCACCTCAATGTCAATTTCGCTACGGTCCAGCTTGTGATGCCAATGTAGTTCCAGCGGGAACCAACACATCATCTGTTCCCCGACCACAGCTTGGAAGTCTTCCTTACAGCCCTGAGCAAATCTGGAACTGCACAGAAGACAAGACCGTCGCTCTTACGTACGACGACGGGCCTTATCTCTACTCCCTCGACCTGTACAATTTGCTTGCGAAGTACAATGCGAAAGCAACATTCTTTGTCACTGGTATCAACATCGGAAAGCACTCAATCGACAACACCAGCACTCCCTGGCCACAACTCTTGAAGTACGCATACGACCAGGGCCATCAACTAGGCCAACACACTTGGAGTCACCCAAACCTTGACCGCATCACCCAAGCAGAGCGCTACGCCGAAATCACCAAACAAGAAATGGCTCTTCGCAACATCCTCGGTTTCTTCCCGACATACTTCCGCCCACCCTACGAAGACTGCCACAACGAATCCGGCTGCGCTTCCGACATGCACGCTTTAGGCTACCACACCATCATGCAAAACGTCTGGACAAACGACTACATAGATTACAATGCCTCTACATACGACTACCTCGTCGGTAACTTCACGGAAGGTATATCCGGGTGGAATGCATCAAATAATCATATTATCTATGCTCATGAGCAGGAGAAACCGACTGTGTATAATTTGACGGAGTATATGATTCAGACGTTGGCGAAGGAGGGGTATAAATTTGTTACTGAGGGGGAGTGTGTTGGTGATGCGCCGGAGAATTGGTATAGGAATGGGACTACTGGGGAGGCGATTACTGTGAAGCCGTTTGGCGTTGAGAAGCCGCAGGCTCCCTTGATGTTGAATACTGCTAGTTCGCATTCGAACGATTCGTCTTCGGGTGGGGCCTCTGGCAGTAAGAGTTCGTCGAGTGGATCGACAGGGGCGGGGAGTACGGTTGCTGCTCCGGCTGCGGCGGCGGTTTTGGGGTTGTTTGCGATGTATGTTGGTTCTGATTTGATGATTTGAAAGTAATTGTAGTGTACTGTTGATAAACATGATGATGCATGTTTCGTCTCAACTTCGATCCGATCCCCTTTCATCGTCGACCTACCTTCGAACTTTGGCATGCTGAGACCACAGAAAGGCTCGCGGCGGTAGCTGAATCGGTGGCAAAAGCACTAAGAACTTGTTTCACGAAGACATGTTTCCTACTCATTGGAGATTCTTGAACGGCTGGAAGCATTGCAGAGTGCACCAAATGCTTCTAACTGTCATTCATTCACATACAACTGTCTACCTATTCATTCTTCAACGCCCGACTAGCAGCAACAATTAGACTCCTCCCCTCCTCCTTCGCATCATTGGTAGCAGTCCAAAAGAACACTCCTCCTAGCCCCTTCTCCTTCACAAACTTCGCCTTCATTTCAACAGTCTGAGGACAATCATAACTAACCCAACTTCCATCTTCTCCCCTACAGCTTGCAGCCCCGAGCTTCCGATCAACGACCTCGGCAGTCCCAGGAGGTGGAAGCGCATAATATGGAAAAGTTCCATCTTTGTCACCACCACAAGCCGTAAATTTCTGTCCAGGCCCACCGACTCCGAGGAACGCCCGACCGTAAGTCGGTATTCCCATCACTAATCTCTTCGCATCACAACCTTTCTGTTTGGTGAGGTACTCTGTCGCTGCGGCGATGGAGCGTTTAGCATACTCATTATGCGGCTGTGGAGGAGTGAAGACTTGGGCGTGATGGCCGGATTGACCATCTGTCCATGGGCCGGCGAAGTCGTAGGCCATGATGTTTAGGTGATCGAGTACTGGGTGCGCATTTGAGGGATGGCGAGGAGTGTTGAGGAGGCATGCGAGGTCGATGTTGGCGAGACACCATTCTGCGGCTGGGAGGGCTGCTGTGAGTTGGTACCTGGGAGTGGGGAGATGGGTACGTAGGGATTTCATGAGCGAGACGAAAGAGTGGCCTTGGGCGGGGTTTGAGGGGTGTTCCCAGTCGACTGGTATGGGTCAGTGATGCGTGTCAAACAAAAACAAGAAATCTGTTCCAGACTGTCTATTCCGTCAAGTCCGCGTCCTTGGACCATCGCTTTGGCGGTCTCGCAGAAACGCTTCGTCTTGGTTTCATCGGCTGCAATCGAAGCAAAAGGCTTAGAGCCACTCGCACCTCCGATAGACAGCAGAATCTTGAAACGAAAGCCCCGTTCTTCTCTCAACTTCACGAATGCTGCAAAGCAGCCTTTTGCCCCATCAACATCAAGATGAGAGTCAGCCGCAGGGTCGCGACTCTACCGCCCGGTTAGGCATGGAAGCACATCACTGCGAAGCAATAGAAAGAAACACTTACGAATACCGTGCCATCATCTTGGACACTAAATAGAAGAAGGTATGATCAGCGAATTGCACCCAAAAAGCGGAGACGATCAAAACTGTCCTACCGGCCGAACGCATAGTACACGTGCGTTAACAAAGACAGTCTCAGCTCAGATGGCTTTGGTCCTTTGTAGACAGTCCATGCCGGGTAGTACGCTCCCACGACATGATCGATCTCACTCCCAGCAGGAGCTCGCGACTTGAATGCACGAACGAACACTGATGTGAAACGGATGTCCGGCGCGGGTGTCATGTTGCAAAACGAATGTCTTGCTAGCCAAGACTGGTGTCTCGTGCGGACTTTCTCATGATGCTGGTGCATTAGATATGTCGACGAACAAAGCGAGCTGCAAGCCCCATCGCTTCGTCGATGCCCTGTGACACCAGTGGAAGATCTGGCGCCAACTTAGACTCCAGACTCCGAAAGTAGTCCATCAACTTTGAGCTCAACTTAAGCTCAGTGTTTAAGCTACTCTCGGCACGCCCGAGCTCGCTCATACGATCCATTTGCCCATTCCGGTTTTAGCATCGTCTCCCACGTGGCCTTCCAGAAACGCCAGACCCTCCTTAGCCCTAGTACATGTTGAGCGAGAAACGCCCTGCAGGCCAGGTGATGATCACTCGCGTATGCTATGCAGTTCTTGGAAAGCGGACTCCAGCTTCGTCTGCTATGCAGTTCTGGGAAACCGGACCATGTACTCCAGTCGATCAGCATTGCGACCCACGAGGCTTGACTCGGTCAAGGACTATGCAAGGTACATCACCATACCATACACGTCGGCGGCATCGTTGAAGCCTACAGGTCCGTGACAGGCTGTCTGGATCTAGATCTTTTCCAGAGTGCTCCAAGTCTGAGTGTCGAAGTCTACGGCTTCTACGAGGGCGCAATGCATTGGACTTGCCAACTAAGACGATTCTCTTGCGTGGAGGGTCGTTGGCTCGCAACTCTCAAGAAAGATCTCGGCGGGCGTCTGAGCCCCATGCTTCTAGCCGACGCCTAATTCGAGATCGATGGTCTGACATGCCACAGCACTTGCTGCACACAGCCAGCCCAGTCTGCTCGCTTCTTCGAAACTTCCGGTCGGGACAGAGTCGTGGGACAGCCCCCAAGCAGAACATCGAATGGTAGCGTGACATGTCTTTCGCTGGCTTGCATGTTTTGCTTTCGGCTGAGGACGATCCGAATTGAGGATACAGAGTCAGCACAAGCCCATTGATGGTCTCTGAACCTTTCTAGAGGCCACGACTGGCGTGACGAGGCTTTGTCGACCGCAATGTTGCCGCCCGTGCTCATGGCCGGACACGTAGCCTGACTGACACTCCGCTAAAAGGTCTCGACTGTTCATACCAGACATAAACGATGTACTCTTCTTGGCTATAGCCCTTGCGAGTATGCACAATCACCAAACTGATGCTACTAGTCCGTATTCTTGAACTGCACTACTCTTGCAGAGTTGCGCCTTCGCTCACGTCCATATGCGGAGGCTGGCGTGTTGTTTGAGCGAGGCGCCAGCCATAGCATCCAGACGTGTGACCTGATTGACGTGATCGCATACGCCGCCAGCTATGGTGCATTCCCACGTGGTCGACGGGACGGGAATGTTCTGAACCAATTCTGAGAGCCTCAGCCCGCCGGAAGGGCTTCGATGGCTTCTGGAAGGCTTCAAGCCTGAAGTATGGCAAGAGCTGGAGCGTGGAGATGGCTTAGATGGCTTCTGCGAGGCTTGTCTGATCGCTTCGTCTCTCGTGGCAGCCATTATAACAGCACATAAATGGTACTCGATACTGCCCACTGTCTCAGGCGGTACCAAAGAACGAACACCTCAACCTAAAGACTTTTCTTTCAGTCTTCGCCACTATGTCGACAAAGACCATGTCTTTCCTGCAGATGCCCGGTGATGGAGGACGTCGAAAGTCATGCTCCACCACACTGCCCTATCAAAACAGACGGAAATCATGGGTGCCCCTTGTTGCACCCGTCACTCCACCTGAGACACCACCAGAACTCGTCCATGCAAATGCAACATATTTCGACGGCGCGCCGACATCGTTCCAAGCAGTTCCGAACGTCGCCGTAGCTGTCATCGGGACAGGCTACGTCGGATTGCACCTCGTCGAGGCATTCTCAACAGCATACAACGTCATCGCCTTCGATGTCTCAGAGCGCCGCATCAAAGTGATCCAACCAACGGTCGCGGCCAATGTCGTCTGTACATCAGATCCAAGCCATCTCAGCAATGCGACGCATTTTCTCATATCGGTCAGCACTATTTTGAAACAGCATCAACGGAGCATCGATATCTCTTGTATCCAGAAAGCCATCAGAACCATAACGACCTACGCTCGACCTGGCTCTACCATTGTCATCGAGAGCTCTGTGGCTGTTGGCATGACCAGGGACTTGCTTTCCCCTCTCTTAAGAAGCAGGTCACTACTTTGTGGCATGTCGCCAGAACATATCCAGCGTATGACTCCATACCCAAAATCATCTCTGGACTCAATGCCGAGTCGCTGGCATCGATACAAGAGCTATACTCCCGCGTCTTCCAGAACCTGGTGCCAGTATCGAAGCCAGAGGTTGCGGAGATGACGAAGCTCTACGAGAATTGTCAGAGAATGATGTGCATCGCATATGCCAACGAGATGGCAGACGCATGTCAGTCGCTGTCGGGCGACCTATCAAAAAGAACGCCATCGACGGCGAAGAGATCATCATCGATCCCTGGGAGGTGGCGAACGCTGCTGCCACAAAGCCATTCGGATACCAGCCATATACGCCTTCGATGGGTGTAGGCGGCCACTGCATCCCGGTCAACCCTTACTACCTGCTTTCGAATGCCGAATTCCCCCTCCTCGAAGCATGCACCAAGCGCATGGAAGAACGTCCGGGACGGATAGGGGACCGTATCATGGCCACCCTCGCGTTTAAGGCAAAGTCCCGACCGAAGATACTGATTGTCGGACTTGGCTTCAAGCGCGGACAATCAGTACTTTCTCATTCACCGGGCAAAGCACTTGCTGTCCATTTACTCAGCACATACGATGTACATATCGAATATGCGGACCCCTTGGTGGGTCAGAGTGAAGTGCCATTCGTACCAAAGTTCGATGACGAGGACTGGAGCATGCAGAGTCTGCAAGAGTTTGATGCGGTTGTAGTCGCCGTTGATCAGTCGGGATACGAGTACTCTCTGCTGGACAAATTGCAGGCGCAAGGGTTGTACGTGGAGTGGTTTTGCCGGAAAACGTCTTCATTTAGAACGTAGGGGCTGCAGATTGAGCATTGACGATGTTTCGCATTTGGTGGAAACGCAACCACGGAAAGGTGTCTTGGGCATACCCATAATGTGCGAAGGTCGTGCACTCTCGCATATAGTATTGTAGGCATTGACGTTATGCAAGCTTTCTGATGTATTTCTCTACAATGTTCTTCAAGTTTCAATTGGAGTCTGCTGGCTGCTGATGCCGCCGTCGAGTGTCGACGACGGTCACGGCCTGTGACACTGGAACAAGGAAGTCGCCAATGATGCTACAACAGTACAGTGCCTGTGAGCTCACGTACCCATCTTGTTCGGAGGGCCCAAATGCGAGACTGTGTGTACACAACGACCCGAGGGAACATGGTGGCAAGCGATATCGTGCCTGTATCTGCGCATCTGCTCATGCGTCTCGAATCTCGCAGCGGCTCGAAAAGCGTTCAGCTAGGAGAGCGGTGCGCGAGACGTAAGACCAGACGATAGCTGAGTCTTGAAGGCCGGTTCTAGGTAGATCGAGGTCGTGATGAATGAAGACGATGATGTTCAGCCTTTCGGCGTGTCACGCAGTGGCACAAAGCAAAGGGTAAGCCTCCGCGTACGCCGAAAGTAGTTGGAGCATTGTGTGATCTTCATATCACGGCCTTGCATGATGATATGCTGAAAAGTTCCCTCACGCAGCTGTCGTGCTTTGCGAAGCTCCAACTATGACTAGCGTGGGTATGCTTATACTTTTGTTGGTATAAAGTAATTCACTTAGCTCGCTTCTGCCACGTGCTTCTCCACAGTCTAGCCAGGCGGAGGAAGGCTTGCAGGCGCCTCGCTCCGAACTAGGGGGATGGTCTTTGCGCTGTCGCTCAAGATGGCCTCTGCGGAGAACTTCCAGAACCGCCACAACACTCGGAGCAAGACTTGGAAACAAAATTCATGAGCGATTGCCAGTCTGTTGTGATGGCGGTAGTCTGATCACGGCGATTACCAATGGTCATCACAAGGAGAACGTCCTGACTGGGCATATGTAATCCCGGCTCCGGCTCGGCACATTGTCTCGGGTAGTCGATATTTCTCCGAGTGCCACGCTTGCTGCCCTTGACTGTATATCGTCGTTATGGTGTTTGATACTATGGGTCCATGTCGGGCGATTCCCAATCCGCGAGTTGCAAGGCATGTTTCGCGATACCAGAGCTCCGCGGCTGTGGCGCAGCATTGTTGCTCTGTGTTAGGGTAAGTTTGACACCGGCTTAGCATAAGATCAAAGTCAAAGGATGATATGAATCCAATGACAGCTGACGAGCGCTCGGATGTATACCAAACAAGCTGAACACTCGCTTGTGAAAACGAGACTGGCTAGTCATATGTCGTGCAGACGTGTCTCTCCTCATGCGGCCGTGTCCTGGGTACAGGACTGGCAGGATCAACTCAACAAGGCCGAATATGCTTTATTCTTCGTCGAGCGAAGAACAAGAGAGAGTCGCTCATTGCAAGTCATGTCCAAATTTGGTTTGAGGACGAAGACGGTCTTCTGCAAACGAAGCGAGGGGGCGATTTCTGCCAACGAAAGCGCGGAGTCCGCAAACGACCTTGGCGGTCAGATTCTGCAAAGGGGCGAGAACCGGCACCAGAAGGTTCGACTCAAGTTTCGGAGTCTTGCGAAGTGTCGGTGAAAGTTGAGAGCATAGAGCCTGCGCATAGGAGCGGAGTGAGATGTTCTTCGTGCGCAATGGTTTGAGCCAGCGTTTTGATCAGGCGGTATGGCGGCGCGGCTGGTCAGCCAGCTTCAAGGTACGGAGACCTGGCTTCGGCCTTGCGGGCATGGCGGTGGGCCGTTGTTGTCCACTTAAAGATGCGTCTGTTTCAAGCTCGTGAGCAAGACCACATTTTTTTCTTGTTCTTCACATCCCTCCTTTCTCTATCCTGTCAAGCCCGTCCTCAAGAATAGAGCAGGCTGCTGGTGAGCAGCGACCAATGCAGAGTTTTGTGATGGACGGAAGAGCCTCCGTCTGCGACAGTTTCGGCAATTG
The DNA here is from genome assembly GCA_031771865.1 of Nothophaeocryptopus gaeumannii. Lineage (NCBI taxonomy): Eukaryota > Fungi > Ascomycota > Dothideomycetes > Mycosphaerellales > Mycosphaerellaceae > Nothophaeocryptopus > Nothophaeocryptopus gaeumannii. Next base: position 1,920,840 of record JASISA010000042.1, on the reverse strand, counting down.
GCAAGACAAAGGGAAAGGAGCTCGTCCACCGAAGCAAGTGAAGCAGTCCTTCATACATCAGCCTTACGATTCATCGACACGGTGTTTTCCATCGAAGCCTCTGTTCCAAATTGCAGTGGCATCTGGTGACATATTCCCTTCATAATCCAGAGCATCTTCGAGCGCGTAGGGAATCTCTCACCAGTCGACAGCGTGTTCTGAATGCAGCGGAGGGGCCTCTCCAAGAATCATCGATCTTCCCAGGACCAAAAGCCATCAGTGAGATACCACAGGCCGGGAGTCGCTAGATAGTTTTACTGAGTGGACCCGAGACATATGCGTCTTTCATGCTGTTGAGTCGTCCGCAGTGTTGCCAAGGCTCCGCTGCAGCTCCGATAACTGCTGTTGGACTCCCACTGAACTGGGTGAGCGGAAGATGATGGATCAAGGGCGTCAGGTGGTGATGGAGGTGATGAAGATGATGGGCGGACGCGGTGGCGTAGAGGGGAGGCGGCGGAGCTCGGTCTTGGCGCATTCGTGATCAAGTGTACTTTTACCGCGTATTTTCTGGTCCGCAAACACGACGTGGAGGCCCGCCCCCCCCTTGAACTCCGATGCGTACCAACAACAACGCGTATCGTTCACAAGACTTTTCCCACAGTCATGTCGCATCAGACTCACCTCATTGGCCCCAGACTACATTCTCACTAGGACTACAAGCTCATAGAATCATTCCGGAGTGCAGCGAAGAGGGCCGGCAAGAAGCAAGCACATCCGCCTTCAACCGAATTTATCAAAAGCACAACAAAGGACACTCGAGCTGGCTGAGAGACTAGTTCTATTTTGAGCTTGACCTGGTTTACACGGAAGACGATGACCATGAGCGCTAGAGCAAGCCAGCAGCGATTACCACGGTGCCAATTTCGTCGATGGGGTAGCCGTTCTCAAAGTCGTCATATCCGGGGCGGGTGAAGTACATTAATCATGCGCTTCATGAGCCGTGTATGCTGAGCTCCGGTGTCAGCCGTTGACTTACTTTGGCTCGAAACAACTCGACCTGATGGCCACCCACTTAAGTCATTCATGGACTCAGAGTTCAATGGAGCTAGGAGGTACGACTGGATTTCAGTATCTGCAAAGAAGCAAACACGATCAGTAGTTGCTCAGCCTTTTAACTTCTGGGACACATGCCTTGCATATGGCTTCTTGAAATCAGCTGCACGGTACCCAAGATAATAATGGCCGGCGTTGCCGTCGCACGGGGCGAAGTTTGCGGACATGTTATTTCTTGTCGCTTATATGCGTCGCTTCGACATCCGCTGACAACGTCAACAGCTGGATATCCATGAGCTTTGGCAAGAAGAGAGCGCAGTCGGCAGTTGACATTCATTGGCTGCCTCCAGCAGAGCATCAGCTCTTGTGCGAAATGATCAAAATCTGTCGCAAGCTGGAAGACTGGCGAGTCGTCAATCTACAATCGCAGACACACGTCTCTCCGCAGACTGTGGGAGAGTGCGCAAGCAGTCCTCACGGATATGCGAGCATTGGCGAAAAAACTTCACTGGGCGTCTTTGCGACTGATGAAGATCTAATGCCCAGCCGACAGCCTTCGAACAGCCATGACCAATGCTCTGTACATCACACCCTCGCGTTGACCCTGCAACCCTTCGCAATAGCTTCCGGGGAAGACAAAAAGTCAGATATTGACTACTCCAGCGCTCCCACAACAGAAAGCATCTGGGAACGCAAAGCACACAGACAAGCTCTCGCAGCCGCAGAAGATCAGATCCTCCTTATGAGCCCACGAATCCCAGAGGTTAAGCAAATAATTTTCCTCGGATTCTTTCTAGAAAGCAGCACTATGCCCTTGCTTCACGTCACCTTTCGTGATCCGACTCATTATTCGTCGAATGTGCAACACCTCCGGAAGGCTTTGGATGGTCCCTCACAACTGATTCAAGGCGAGCCCGTGACGAGTGCGCCGACCTCGATTCGACATATCTTGTCTATTGTGGGGTGTGCTATCGGTTTTAATCAAGAACGCACTTCGGCTGTGACTAATGCTTCGGGAGACAATTTCGCCAGTCTGCAGTTGGGCAGTTTGCCGTTCTGGAGCTCTGAGTTCGATATCTCGTGGGGCGATTCACAGCCATGGCTTCATGCGGATACCACTGGGCTCTGAGATCAATGGCTTTCTGAGGGCGAAGAGGCGCGCAGTCTGAACTGCCAGCGAGGTCACAGAAACTTTGAATTTTAGCATTCAGCCCGGCGAAAGCGTTCTGGCAGTACAAATGTTGTGGTCGGAGTTCCAACTCCGGTCCACAAGGCACTCAGAAGCATAGTATTTGAATGTTGAATGAATGATATTCAATATTCAAAGTATTCATCCCATTCATGAATTGAATGTCCGATCTTTGTCTGAATTGAGAGTATATTCAGTTCATCGGGCTAACGACGGAGGGCTACTGTAGGTGAGGCATCGTTCTGCCTAAGCTAAAGCGGCAGGAAGCTTACTTCCTAAGACTGTATAGCAAACAGTCTTAGCTAACCTCCGTGTTATTAGATCGGCCCGCAGGGCAAGAGGATATAGAAGGACTCTAGAAACGGACCTTAAGAGACCTTGTCGTTGTCCTTTACTAGCCGAGAATTGAATTGACTTATTCATCCTAGAGATGAACTGAATCCTGAATACGGGTCGAGTGAATTGAATATTCGACATTAAAACATTATGCTCAGAAGCCAACAGCTCCCAGTGGGTATTAAATTCGCCTCAAAGGGGCGTACTGTGGCCAGGATGTGTATCCCTGGCTACAAAAAGACCATGAGCCAAGATCGAGACTCCTCGCTCCTCGCTCACGAAAGGAGTCGAGAGTATTGCAAAGCTGGAAGCCTCATGAGTAAATTTTCCTACATGCCGCTATATCCTCTCGAAACGTTTCAGCAGAAGTCCAACGATAGGACGCACTCCTCTCCCAAAGCTTGAAAATGTCACCAGCCCTCAATCACCTACGCATTGCCTTTGTCTTCGCCTATCTTTCTTTCGGCGCACCACTATCTCAAGAAGTCGCGCACGAGAACGAAATCCTACAGGCCATCAATCATCTCCATGATGAGATCAAATATGATGCACAGCATGTTACCGACACCTGGTACCAAGGCAGCTCTGCAGGACACCAGCATCAATAAGAGGGCCATCATGAGACTCATACCAGCGGCGACAATCGTCAGAAGTAGCAAGAAGAGTACTACAAGCAGCAGCAACACCAGCAGCAACGGAAACAAGAGGAAGTTTACTACAAGCAGTAGTGTCAGTAACGCGGTTCAACCAAGAACCACAACTACCCTTTACAGCCAGGGCTCCCCGCCGCCGGTCTCTTGGGAGTGGCCGGGCTGGCAAGACCAACCTCGTTATTCAGGAATGCATTCGACTCCGAATCGGAATGGTTGTGCGCAAGGTGGATGTCTGCGAGTGGGTAGCCTGATCCATCGCTCGATAAGAGAGAGGGGGAAAAGAGGGGGAGAGAGAGTGTGTGTGTGAACACTGGACGGAGTAAATTCGTTCATATCGTCAAGGTATTTATATTGTAGTCCATGGTCTGTGGTCGTCGTTGCATGTCGCATTGGTAGAGAAGTTAGGAGCAAATATCAAGTAAAACTCTTTGATGCGTGAATGCCATCGTATTGACTATATCTCGGATGAAGCTCCATCCATCTTCTATGAAGCTTCTATTTTCTGTAGAAACGCAGCAACCTTCGCCATGTGCATCGGGAGAGGAGAGGTACCCAAGATATAGCACCGACTGCCATATCTCAGCTCCTCCACTATTGCTTTATCGCCGGTAAGATACCCACCACTCATACAACATAAGCTCTGGTAGAATCCCGAAATCAAAATTCGCACATCAAGCTTCTTGAGTATCGAGTCCAGACTAAGAAGTATATTCTATCGCATTCCAACCAGGGAAAAGCTGCGGTCCAGCGTATCGTTCAGGCGTGTTTCTACTCCAACGGGAGAAATCGCAGCTGGAGACCCGGGATAGTCTGTGTAAACTTCGGACGGGCAAAGATATGCGGGATAAACGAATATGCGGAGAGATGACTAGCATATGATGGTGCAACTACTCTTTCGATCTAACACAAAGGGAAAAATCATCTTGTTCAATATGGCCTCAAGCAAAGCACCTACATTGAACATCAGCTGCAACATTACTTCAAGATGCTGCTCAGTTCCGTAACCCAGCTGGATCCATTCAGGACATTCATCGCAATCTTCATAATTCTCACGCTCTACCTCTATCTCCGGAAATAGCAAGTAACGAGCAAGCTCGGACAATTTGGTACGAGAGCGCGGAAGTCAAGTCGTCTTGGCCGTTTGGCGAGTCCAGCATCAGGAAAAGCGCATGAGCATTGGAAGTTTCACTAGCTGACTCCTGGTTGAAGGCATCAATTTCATCTATCGATGTGTGGTCGCCAGCTCCAACTGCGAAGAGATCGAGTTTTCGCCTCTTGCATCACATCCGCGACTCGGGAGAGGTTGTGCTCTAACGATGCGCCTTCCTCATGCACCAAATAAGAGCCAATGACGGCCGAACTGAACAGCGGCATATCCGGACGGCTCGTCCTGACCAGTAACCCTGCAAACATTAGAGCGATGCTAAGCGACATTGTCAACTATGGCAAAGGCGAGCGGTTCCATGGAGGAGAGTGGGATCTTAAGGTGTGCTTTTTGTCGGAGTTGAGGAATGGGAAATGGAGGTCGAGACAAGAACCGGGTGGATTGATCAGTTGAGTTTTCGAGGCTGCGATTACCTAGTAGCTCACATGGCACTTGATGAGGATGAAGACCAAGCAACGAGTTCAAGAAAGAGTTGTTGTTCTTTGGTAGTAGTGTCGCCAGCCTTAGCCGCTTTTTCGAGTGGCTCCGACCGGGCATTGGGACCTCTCAGATAGCAGCGTACGTTTACGAGATGTAGCAGTGTCTTGGTACAGATAGAATCAGAGATTGAGTATCATCTGTGTGACTGTCGGCCGACATTGGTCTTTTTCGCATTCGTTTATCGTCTCCCCGGAATGATCTTGCAGGCCACGCAGGCCGGGCAACTCCAGAAGGAGGCGCAGTGGTCAGGGAAGTTGCATATTTTGAAACACAGGAGGATTGTCCTCATCGAGACAACATCAGTGAACAGGGCCGCAGGACGTTTAACGCTTCGCGAAAGTCGTTATAAGACGACATCTGCGTTCCATGGATTGAAGTCGGTACATGCCGTACGGTCAAGGAGTGCATACGGCCGATCGGCATGGCGCTCATTCTGGTCTCGCAAGGTATATATGCATGGCAAGTCCTTCATCTCACAGTACCCGGTGATGTGAAGGATTAGATAGGGAGTCTACTCCAATAGCGTGTGCAGTGTTCGATCAACTGCAGGCGCCGAGAAATCTGAACCGAAGCGTACCATGCCGGCTCGCCAGATCCGCCCTTCCGGCCAGGAGAGCCACCGATGTGGAAGTGTGGCTGTCTGAAGGGGACGATGGCCAACGGAGACCGCAGGGATAGAAATGCTTCTACCTGGTAATGATGAGAACTCGCATGCTGATTGTGAGTGGTGTAACAGTGAATGCATCTGACATCTGCAGCATGCGAACTGGTCGTGCAGTAGAGATGTAAGGCATCACTGGTACAGTTTTAGCGCATAACGTGGTGCATGACGCCGTCTCTCAAGCGAATCAATGGCGCATCTTTCGATCTTGTGTACGCAAATAGTTCACCGCCACCCAGATAAATTGTCGATTCGGGATCAGGAATCACGTTCCGCGGCAAATGCGATCAGACAAGAGATCGACCGCTTGCGCATGCAGTATGCACACATCATGCAAGCAGTGCAGAAAGCAGATGAGCCTCTTCGAACCTCTCCTCTCGAAAGCCTCAGAAGAGCTTTGCTTGCAAGACTGTCTTAGCTGCAAGTTTCTCGACAGCTCTAGCGAGTCTGGAGTGTTCCGCTCAGCTGCAGGCGAACAGTGCTACGTCGCCTCTTCGCTTCGGTCGAGATCCGAGGCGAAAGTTTATCAGCTGTGCCAATGTTTCTGTGGCTACGGCGGGTCGCCCTGCACAGCCACCACCGAGCCGGTACTGTAACGACGACGGCCCCGCAGATGGTGACAGTTGGTAGCCGAACAAAGATTTGGTTGCCTTCTCGCTACCGGTCTTGGGTGTGCCTGGCTGAGCTAGATGTCTGCGAGGTCCAGTATGAAATGAGCAGTCCGAGGGAGGAAAAATGCACTGATATCTTTGCGCGATACGACTAATGATTGTGTATGCAGGTACGCGTATGTGCGCTCCGATAAGAGTGAGCTTGCGCACACGCGGTGGTGTTAGCCTCGTCCTGTAAGGAGGCCGAGGGAGGATGAGAGTAGGAAGTGGTGTGTGAGAAGGTAGGGCTGGTTCCTGGTCCGGCTTGCCAAGAGCCCTCCTCAGCTGCCCACGATCTCATCGTCGCAACCATTTGCTGACAGCGCTGACGAAGCCCACGTGTATTTTGCTCCGCGCGACCTCCAACGAACGTCAGTATGGGAAGTCTACTGGATGAGTTCTATACGATGTCTCGAAGCTTGCGGGTTTGGATTCGAGTCTTCCAGCTTCAAGCTAGTTGTCTGGATGCGTACTCTTCGGTATCTAAGTCCGAGCACTCGCGGAAGAAGATAGGAAGACGGCACCCTGTGCATTCTGCAGTGCATTATTCTGCAGAGGTCCGGACTGTTGTAGCCGAAGAGGCAATTCTTTCAAGAGTTTTCAAGAGACCCGTGGTGCGCCCAAGACACGGAATCCGAAAACTTGATCTAGATGCCGGGCCTTCTTGGCGGCCTCCGCCCTGCTGTCCGCGGCGGGAGGCTGTCACGAGGTCGAGGTGGAGAAGAGGCGCATTCTGTTTGCGTCCAATAGATGGGGCCAGTGCGCCCTCCCAGGGAGGCTGACCGACGCCAATCGCACTCAAACGTCCGCTCTAATCCTTCTCCAGCACCTCCCTCTGTCATCATGTCTCATCCGCTTGCGAAAGAACCAGCGATGCTCCAGATTTGCGCGGCGTGTGCCCGCCGTTGACTGTTACCATGGCACGGGGTCATCCTAGTCTACCGTGAGGGATGAACTCTCTGATGACATGCTTTCGTACCTGCGCATGGTGTGGTAGATAGAAGGAATGGCGGTAAGAATATAGGAAACCTTCTTTTTCACATGCCCTGCACACCCCTCTCATTTGGACGCTTACCTCCTCTCAGTCGGACACCGAAGTATCTTGATAACAGTGTTGCTGCTGAGGGCATCCCTTGCTTCGGTGCCAGCGAACAACTGACGATAGTCGTTATCATCAGTAGCTCGCTGTCCCTGACGTACATCGATGTTCAGTCGTTCCTTGCGACGTTACAACCGACAACATGACGAGTTCTCCGAAGCGATATGCGATTTTGATGGAAGATTTGGACTGGCCTTTGGGTAAATCCTCAACGATAGCCCCGTCAACACCTCGCCTCAGCTTTTGCACATCATCGGACCAGAGCATGTGCAGTCAGGACGGACTGATGCCTACCACGCCAAAGCTGGAGGAGCAGGCAGAGATGGAGACTGACCCTGTGCTGCTGCCCGGATTTCATTTCTCTACCACAGATGCCTCGATTGACCCAGCGGAGTTTCATCGCATCGCAGCACAACTATTATCCGGCGAATCGGCGAAACGTGAGTCTCCTGCGTACACGCCTTCCGAGGAGAAGGTGGACCCATTCGAGCAACGACATTTACATTGCGATCTTGGCAAAGACCCAGCTGGACGATTTTGTTGTTCTTGTGGCAAGACATACTCTACTGGACTCAAGCTTCGGCAACACATTACCCTCTGCGCTGGGGCCTCCAACTTCCCATGTCTGACTTGCGACAAAGTCTTCACGACCAAGGAGAAACTTGGCCGACATGTTGCGACAAGGCACAACAGCAACATGGAGGCATGTCCGGAATGTGGTGGGATGCTCAGAGCTGATGAGCTTCCTAAGCACTTAGCGAGCGGGCTGGGAGGATGCGACGGGATGGTGCAAGTTTCATGGATTCCAGAAATCGACCCGGCTTACACAAACCCTGCGCGGAAATCAGCCTCACAACAATACTGGATCTACGAAGGCGACCACAACTGGAAGGCAAGCCGGAACGGCGATGACCGGTGTGATTCGGCCTACGAATCAAATGGAGCAGCTCAAGATGATGAGATGGTGGAAAAGACAAGGACCTTCGTGACCCAGCTCCTGCGCAGGCCAATGTCATCGGAGTCTCAACAGGTCGCCTGTGATCTTTGCGGGGACCTCTTTGATTCTCATGGCGAGGCACTCGCCCAGCACATTGGCGAACACTCCCTCGATTTCTCGGAGAAGAGCCACAAATGCGACGAGTGCCGCATTTTCTTCGCCAATGAAAAGGATCTCGAACGCCACCTACAATCCGCGGATCTGAACCAACACTGTGGCTTCACATTCCGACACAATAACTCATGCGCCGGCCACCATCCGCCCACATACTTCAAATCATCTCTCACCAACGACCATAATCTAATGCAGAAACATATCTGGGCCTGGGAACAATGCCAACTCCGGACTCATCGCGCCACGGTAGCATCCATGCTCGCCCAGCGCATGAGCACCATGGCCTCCACCCACATGTCCTCAGCCGACTGCAAGCGTATGACCGTTAGCCTTCTCCCGCATTTCAGCGTCGCTAGCCAAGACAGTATGCGGTCCTCCGTGGAGTCAGGCTGTGTCAAAAACCAAGACGCTACGGACCTCGCTTCTCTGGATGAGCACTTCACCCGCATCATTGATGAGGAGTACCCAGCTGCGGCATTCGATGCGCTTGGGATATCTCAAGAAGCGACTGATCGTCCAGATTCGACTGTCATCTCGCCGACACTGGATGGTAAGCGACTGGGCAAGCGCAAGAGTCTAATGGATCTTGCGAAGAGAAAGACGGCTCTGGACCAGGCGAAGAAAGGGCACAAGAGGTATGCCTTGAGTGCGAGTGGGTTTGCGCTTATGATCAAGCAGGCGGCGAGGGATGAGACTCGGCCGTCGAGTTTACCGGCTGTTCCGTTGACTGCATGATGCGGTTCACTTTTGACCTTGATTTAGAGGTTTTATTGATGGCGTTTCTTGTGAGCGGTTGAGCGATTGCTACTGATGATGCCGAATCTTCCTTTGAATGGGAGTTATGAGTGATGATGGAATGGTTGAGCGCTGGGCGCTTCGAAACTTGAGATACCACTGTGCTATTAAGATACGATATGTGTATTACTAGGAAGATCTTCACAAGACTTATCGGACCGAATATGTCTTCACCCTTCGAGTTCTATGGAGACCACTGAGGCACTGGACTCCTCCACACAGGTTCTGTACCCGGCCTAGCGCGTCTTGGCACGTCCAGAGCGAACGACTTCGCGATCGCGCATCTCGATATTCTCTTCTCACGCACCTCCACCGAAAGAAAGATATCCACGGAGCGACTCCTTCCCCCCGAACAGGGTCTTTCAAGAGGACTCGCACTCGCCCTCCGCCGAGCGCCATGGCGACCCTCGGCTGCACTGGCTCGCGTTGAGCAGACAACGATTCCTACCTTAGGTCGAAAGAAATATGCACTCAGCGAGGAGAAGAGCACGGAAAAGTCATGAAAATCGAGTAAAAGCAGTCGCCTGAGGTGTTTGAAGGTCGCTATACACCGTTTAGTGTACAGGAACTCGTCGCGATTGCCGGCAAATATCCTTCGGTCGCGTGAGGTGGTCTAAATACACTGGCTCCATCCCTGTACAGGCCAACTTTTCGTGAAGAAAAGATGCCTAGCAACCAACAACACCGCAAATGACTGGACGGTAAGACCGCGCTCTGGCAACGAGAGCCCGATCTCCTGTTTTCCCGCACTTTCCATCAAGTGGTTCATAAATACCCACGGCAGGTACACTCTTCTTACCTTCGAACGCGTAATATCGCACATTCGTACCACACTCCCTTTACACTTTAAAACAAGCACATTTGTATCATATACACATCATGGGCCTTCTCAGCAAGAAGAAAGAAGAGGCCGCAAAACCCGACGCTGAGGCAGCCGGCAAACCCCCTTCAGCCGCGTCAGTTCCTCACGCACCCTCAGCAACAGAACTCGCCTTGATCGCAGAACGAGAGACGAGCTCGAAAGCCTATCAACGAGCACAACAAGCTGAACACAAGTACCGCGTCAAGCGAAATGCCACCCGCGCAGGCAACGAGTACGCGGCTGCTAAAACGCACCTGAAGGGCTCGTGTACAGAGCTGGAGAATGGTATCAAAGCGAGTCTCCATACACTTTCGCTCCTACCCTACTATTTCAGGCATAAGATGGAAGGCGGTGAGAAAGGAGGGGAGAAGCAGAAGAAGAAGCTGGAAAGGTCCGAGACCAAGAGGAAGAGGCTTGAGGAGAAGATGAAAAAGATGGAAGAGGAGGTGAAGAAGGCGAAGGAAGATGCCCCTGCTGAAGCCGCGAAGGAGGATGCCCCTGCTGATGCAGAGAAGGAAAAGGCGGCCGCAGCAGAGTAATGAGATATCACACGAAATCACGGCAGATTGAAGTGGCAAGTACGGTCCAACCGGATTGAGATATTGACACGAGTCTAACAACAAGCCACAGCGACTGATCTTTTAAAAATCTCCTCTCCTTTGTTTCTTTCAGCGATCATCAAGACTGATCTCTCATAATGGGACCCATCGAGGCTCTCTTATGGATTCTGTGTTCTTCTTTATTGCATTATTTGAGCGAGGCCGCCATTGTTACCTTTCGCTTCTTCATCACTCGAGCACCACCTTGTACATACCAAATATTCCGGCCGGACATATACACATTTCAAACTAAATCAAAAAACTATATTCAAAACCATTAATTACATTAATCAATACACAATCCAAACTACTACAATACATTTTCTCAAAAGTGCAACTAACCCACCTAACAACTCTCCTCCTCCTCCTCCTCGTCGGCACATCTGCCTTGGCCGCCCCAGCGCCCGCCTCCAACACAGCAACCTGCACCCTTAAATACGGCTCATCCTTCGGAACCTATACCGTCCTCATCTCCCGCCCTTATATCAACGGCGCCGGCCATGACTCCATCAAGAAGAACTTGAAAGCCATGTTGGCCTCAGTGCTCCACTGTGTGGCCGCTTGCCGTGGATTGAATGCGCCGAACTCTAAATTCTGGAACTCTTGAAACATCTATGGAACTAAAGAAATGAGCAGGAACACACCTCACTTCCACCACCTCAACCTCAAATATGCACTAAACCCCCATGCCGTTCCCTCAAACCTCACTGAAACCTACGAAACATGAACTTCCCCCTCCTAACCCTCCTCCTCACTATCCTCCCCTACGTCCTCGCCATTTGCTCTCCAGTAGGCAATGCGAATTTGGGACGATGTGAAGGTTTCTGCGAGGGCACTGGAGATCCGACGGATACAGATATATTGAACTGTATACACCAACTTTGCGACACCTGCGGGTAAGTCGATGCGATGGCCCTAATGAAGGAGAGGGAGGTGGAAGGTGGAGATTGGAAGGTGTTTGCTGATGAAGGGGTAGTACTTGATCAATACGGCAGCAAGATGGGGCCGGTGATTAGACGGGCAGAAGGAGAGAAGAGAGGAGAATGGATGCCGTGCCATGAATTGAGTGTCATTGTGGAGGGGTCTTTGGGGACGAGGTGGATTGGGGACGTAGAGGCCAAACATGCAGGAGCCGGACTTTAGATCGGTCGGCTGGGATGAATCGACGTCGGGGAGGTAGGCTGGGAGGTGTTAGCCCAGGTGTTTTGGGTGGATGCGGGAGAGGGAGATACGGTTACAAATGCCAGAATTGACGGGACTGGGTGAGACGAAGGCTGGTGTTCTCGACTAATAGGGGGACGCAGAAAGTCAACCAAGCGCTTCAGAAGTCATATCCCAATAATTCCGTTTGGCGGCGACTACGATTTGTAATGGTTCATATTCCTTAGAAGACGCGCGGTCGGGTGGGAGAGGGAAGAGGTGAGGAAGTCAGTGGGTGGGTGGGTGAGGTTCAAAGTTTTTGCCAGATAGATGAAGACAGGGTAGAGAGTAGAGGAACACCATCTTCGTTCGGCATAGCACTTGGCTTCTCTACAACAATCCGTGGTCACTGGCTCCTTGGCTCAACGGTATACAGTTACGGAAGCTGCTGTCTGGGCTTGCCTACACGCATATGTTGGCGGCGTCTTCAAGCAAAGAAAATAAAGTAGTATATACTTTGAGAGATTACTCTTTCACAATATACCTTAAGACAACGCCTTCACGGTACTGCCGTCTAATTGTAGTAGCTTAATCTTACCTACCTACCTACCTAGATTGTCTTAGGCCCGATAAGATATAAGGATTAGTTATCTTAATACAAAAAGAGAGAGGTTTTGAAGAAAGGAAGAAAGGTTGCAATAGTCGAAAACAAGGGGAGAGAAAATTTAGTCAATGATTTCCCCGGTCATTATATGCTTCCGTTACGCTATGCTATGCGATGCTCTCTAACATTCAAATGCCGAAAAGGAAAAAAGCTAAACACAGAAGAAAAGGTTTATGTTCAAGAGCTCCCTAGGCCCTTTCGAGAAGACGAAAACGACTTACTCATTACACTCAGGATATGGATAGGCGCACATATCTTCACTACTGGATGAGGGGCTCGTCGGTGCAATACTAGTGCTAGTAGTGCTACTACTGCTTTCCGTGGCAGGGTAGGGGTAAGGATTCCCCTCGGTGGTCTTCGTAGAGATCATCTCGCTCGGGCTCGCACTTGAGCTGGAGCTAGAGGGCTCAGCAGTAGGGGCAGGCGCGGAAGAGGGTGCAGAGCGAGTGTCACTGAACAGCTGGAAGCTGGTTGTCTGCTTCTTCGGCTGCTCAACAGTCGAAGGAGACTGTGAAGGTTCCCTCGAAGATAGAGCTTCGCTGCTTTGACTCGCAGGAATAGGAACAAACGTCTTACTCCCGCTAATCGTGGTCAGAGTAAGAGGCGTGATAATGATGCCCTGTACCTGAGTCGTACTGTATGCCTCACTTTGTGCTGGCTTCTTAGTCGTGCTCGCCTTAGTAGACAAAGTTGTTGGCAAAGGGTTCAGGCTCGTACCGAACGCGCTAGGAATGGCAGTCGGATTCGGGGGCTCGTACGAGGTGCCCAGAGTCCTGTGACCGCCTTTGCCAGTGAAGTCAGCGGTAGCAGTATTAGGAGTAGTTGAGGGGTTCTTCGTCGAGCTCGATGACGGTAATGGCATGCCGTTGATGGGATTTGTGTCCTGAGCCGCAGCCGACGAGATATACACGACGCTCGTTCTTGTCCTTGTAACGGTCGACCGTATTTCTGTGGTCGAAGGCTTGGGTGTGGGTGATAGTGCGACGTAGGTGGTCATGCTCACGATTTGCGTAACTGTCACGAGATTGCCGCTCTCGTCGGCGTCGTGCCGTGGGACGATAGGTACATAAGCCGCTGCTGTGATCTGGCCGGCCAGAAGAGCAGCGGTAAGGTAGGTTAGTGTATGCATGTTGTAGATGTAGTTTGTAGGTGTGATTGAGAGTGAGTACGCAAAGAACTGTGGAGATTTCTCGAGAGCGCGACGACTGCCGCAGATATTTAGCACTCTGAGAGAGACAATGAACTCCTCAAACAAAGACGTCCAAGCTCAGCCTTTCGAGATCGAACAAAGACGAATCAATGATCCAAGTATAGACAAAGGGCTCATGATCAACGCCACAATGGCTCTCGCATTTGGTGCACGCTTGATCTGATGTCAACAGTGTCTCAAGAACTTTTGCTTCGCCCAAGTACGTCTCATCACCAACAAATGATCGTGGATATCTTACAGGTCTTCTTTGGCATTATCATACTTGCTGCCTCCGCCCAGCGGATCACCTCCAGGCATACAGACCCCCAGCCGCCAAAAGTAGTCGCGATGAGCGAAGAAAAGCTGCCAGAGCTTGTAGCGTGATGGGATGCCCCAGGGCTCAGTCGTGACTTCGTAGATCTCATCCTTCACTGACTTCAAGAGATGGCGCTTTCGTGTTTTCTCCTTCGCGACAGTAGAATCTTGACCAGCAACGCACTCGGCGTCGTTGTCACCCTTGCAGTGCTGCAGGTCCATAATGTCTGGTGACAGATCTGACTTGGAGATGTAGATCTCACCCGCATGCATAGCATATCCCCACTCCGTCAGAGGTAGGAGAGGTACCGGATCATCGACATGCGTGACACGTCGGTACTTCAGAAGTCTGTCGTCCGTGGAAAGACCCTTCTTCAAATCGAAGCGGTCGTCGATATACTTGACAAGACCAGCATTGCCGACCCGCGGCTCTCCAAAGGTGGTCACAGTGGGGTCGTAGCCTCTCGCGAGCAGATCCAGGCCGGCAAGAGCTGCCACGGCACCGCCCAGTGAATGACCAACCAATGTCAACTTGTAATCTGGATAGCCGAGGAGGTGTGTCTGCAGGTCAGGCAGGATGTGATTTCTTGTGTTGAGCCACGATGAGTGAAAGCCCATATGAACCGTGCAATTCAAGCACTTTGGCTCGTCCGCTGTCGACAGGTCTCGCTTCTTGCCTCTAATGCCATCCAGAATGTCTTTCGAAACGTCGGCTAAGGCGCTTCCACGCTTGTCGCCCTCGCCCGGATATGGCACGTACTCCTGCGGCACAGTGCTTAGGTCGACGATAGTATTCGTGATGCTGTATGTTCCACGGAAAGCGACGAGAACCCGCTGCCTGCCATGATCGAGAGCAATGTAGCCGCATGAGTCGGACAACAGCGGACCGGTGTTCCAAGCAGTGACCAGCTCGAAGTTAGGGAAGTCATCGCATCTGGATAGGCACTTGAACGGCTTGCTGATCCCGTAGCTAGTGAGACCGACGCAGTAGGAGATGTCGACGATGCGTGCGAGCTCTTCTAGCTCTTGAAACAGGGGTGCGCTGACATTGCGATTGCTTGCATTTCCGTGCCGGAGGAGCGGGGCTTGGTGCTTGCCGAGTGCTGTGTGGAAGTAACAGACTAAAAAAAGCAGGAGTGCGAGTGCTTGGTAGAACAGAATGCACATGCTGCGGTCTTGATGTGTCCTACAGTAGGATATGCCGGGTGTCGAGGCTTATCACATGTTTTGTGGGGCCGTGGCGGTATGTCGGCGGAGGTGGGTGCGGTGCGGTGGTGAATGCTGGGGAGTGGTAGGAGGTGGCGGAGAAGTCGTCTTACGTACGCGACAGCTGCAAAGCCTCGCGCTTCCCAGTCACGGCCACGTCCTCTTCCTCGTGCGATGTAGGAATTTCACGGTATACGATAAACGCACAGTGTACGGCCGAAGGTGGATGTGTTGGGAGGTCCAAGCGACGTGCAGTGGGCAAGCATCCAAGCATCCAAGCATCCAAGCAGCTGCCCGTGTCGGTGATGGATGATACCGCAAGTCTTGGCTGACGCGCACTCCCATCAACCATCGGCCAGAGGCGCGGAGAGGCGTTTTATCCGGCCGCGAGCGGAAGTCAAGTCTGACCCAGATTCCGTCTAGACGACAAACACCACTACTCCGATACATTCTTCCCAAATACATCCACCACGACATACCCGACAACCACGCTGCCAATCGAACAATAACAACAACAACAGAGACCGCTTGACTGCGACATCTCTCGGTCGGACCACACATAACAGCGTACGAACCCCGGCTTGGCGCAAGCCTCCCTTTCGGGAACGACCCATACCACCACAACCATGGAGGAGGACCCCAAGCAACACGACTTCGACCAACGCCACGATGGCCCATTCGACCCGCCCACAGGCCGACCGTCCGTCCAAATCGATCATGCGCGACCGTCCATCCAAATCGATCATGCGCGACCATCCGTCCAGATCGACAATGCGCGACCGTCACTGCAACTGGAGCCCGTGCGGCAAATATCTAGCAGATCCGCGCCCGCCAATGTTGACCGAGCACCGATAAGTGCACCGGGAGGGAGTATATCATCACCGGCGGGCGAGAAGCCGCGCAAGAGCGTGCAACTATCTAGGCAAGACTCTCAGTCTGGAGGACATGCGCCGCGGAAGAGCACACAGCTGTCGATGCGAGGGGCGGGAAGACCAAGTCGAGACTTCGATGTTCGACGAGATGGACCTTATGGCAGGCCATCACTGACCATGAGCCGCCGCCGATCATCCGCTATGGGAGCATTGGATCATACAGAGACACCTGTTGAGCCCACAGCGCCTAGCGTGGAAGCATTGGAGGCGTACATGAGTGAGCACGAGCCCGAACGACCTGCATTTGAACCGGAGCCTCCGCCACTCAATTACAGGTGAGTCGACAGACAATCATATCTACCCGTCAGGATGATGCTGATTTGATAATAGTCTATGGGCCCGAAAATGGTACATCGCCTTTTTCTGGTCAATGATCCTGGTCGACTGTATAGCAGCACCCATCGTGCTCTACTTCTGCCTATGGTATTTGACTGATCTCTCACCCAATGCTGTATTCTCCATCGTCACTGCGGCTTTGGGAGGCGTCAGCATACTAGAGTATATACTCCGATTCTGGAAACTCTGGAAGAACGGGAGCACGTGCCGAGTTATTGGTGCGAGACGAGCCTATCTGGATTGGTTCCATTGGAACTTCTCATTCGGATGGGTCATTGTGATTGTGGAGCTCATCGTGTATGTCCTCAATTCTTTACACTGGTGACTTGCAGCAGCTCGCTAACGCTTTCACAGTGGCACAATTCCCGAACACCCGCCGATCCGACTACTTGCCATGCCACTCGCTTCGATGCTCTACGCATTCGGAACCGAGCTCATCATCGTCGACACCCTCCGTGTCTTCCATGTCCCTGCCCCTGTCCGCATCTCCTCGATTCCGAAGGGCGCTCAGCTCCGTCCCGCCATCTACAGTATGATCGAAGACATTGTGGCTGTCGACGGATCTGGAGGAACCGAATATCGCGAAGCACTTAACAGACGCTACGAAGCTTCCCACGTCTTCCGCGCCATGCTCCGCCGTCTGGGACTCTTCTGGGCCGTTGGTGCTGAGGGCATGGCCGTTGTGACAACAATCTTGGTCTTCACACTCCAACACGAAGCTGCGTTCGTCGTCGGCTGGAGCGCGCCTTTTGTGTGGGCGGGCGTTTGGGTTCTCATCACGTTTATTTACGTAAAGAGCATGCTGAAGAAAGAGAAGATTGCTTGGGCGGAAGAGTTGGCCCAGAAGCAAGGTATCGTTTTGAGTGAGAGAACTGGCACAGCAAGCTCGACAAATGGAGAGAAGAGTCGGGAGGAAGTATTGCACGATGCGAACGGAAACCGCACAACTACTGTTAATGGCAGTGGAGAGATGTCAACAAACACCCAGGCCCCGACGCCGGCCGCTTTGGAGGAAGGATATCCGAGAGCTCAATAGGACGAGCTGCTGCGGAAGTCGGAGGAGGATAGCAAGACCTTTTGAGGTGTTATTGATGAGATCAAGGATCACAAGTGGTTGTTTGTATGACTGGAACACGGATGGAATTGACAGCGTTTGCGCTCACGGGATTCGCAGGCCTGCAGTGACTACCAGAGGCTGGCTGTATATACAGATACCTTAACTTACTGTTTTTGCCCAAAGGAATGCAAAGATATGTTCCTTGCGCAACCGCCTTCCGGCGTGACTATGTACATATGTATGTTCTGGACTTGGACCTTGTCTAACATGGAAGGAACGACAACCCCTGGTCATCTCTTTGATTTTGGCCACTACATCCACACTCCCAACACACATGCCTACACCATTCTCACGGTCCGGCTCTTTGCGGACACCGTTACAACTACCGCGCATCATTACCTCGTCTTTCGATACCTCGATCCACTGGCGTGAAAGCATGCGCCATTTAACGACTTGGCTCCAGCACTTGCCTGTGGCTGCGGCTCCCAGACCAGGACTAGTAGGAGGGGTTGGGTGGAGGGGCGTTTGACAAGACTGCAAACTATCCTTATTATTACTAACTGATTCCTGTTGTTCGTCTTCCGAACCTTGGTATGGCATTAGGTTTGTGTCATCCCTGGCAAGCTCGTGGCACTTCGAGCTTCCTTACAAAATTGGGCTGATGTCGAGAATGCATACAATAACATTGTTGAAGCTGGTTACCACCTCGGACACACACATACATCATGCTGCGATGAGTGATCGATAGCGTGGCAGGAGACCATTCGGCCGACTTTCGGCATGCCATTGGACTGACTTCACCTTGGAAGTACCTGCGATCTCGCTAATCTTTAGATCGGACTCACCTCTGACTCAGTTCTCTCTCGCTTCCGCCATCACAGTATCAAGATTCTCGCGTATGATGGGTCTGTGGAGATGATGGCGGTGTTTCGAAAAGGCTGATCCCCAGCCAAAACATCGCAAGCACAATTTGCTGGCTATGGATACCGCCTTCACCGAGCGAAATGAGCACGAGGTCGGTAAAACCAGCCAACGTGAAAGGCAGCAAGCCTCTCTCACGACATGAGACACGCACCCAGTACAGACACACCAATGCGAGGCACCAGCCAAGAGGATAATTAATGTCAGTACTGTGGACCTCGTACCTCTCGCGCCTCCTGCAAATATTCTTTCGTGTCGGAGATCTCGCATCTCTCTCTACTCTTTGCTTGACACCAGGACCAGAAGCTTGGCGATGCCCCCCGTGTCGGAATAGAACCATTACTTGCATCATCCCTGTGGTACACTGATCACGAGGTGTCAGAGCATATACAACTTTTGTTGAAAGAGCATGGCGGGTCATGGTACAGAATGTGGACACTATCGGAAAGACGTCTTGTAAATTACGGCAGCAAACCAACTTGAACTCGCCTCTGCATCTACTCCGCCTTTGTAGGGGGCTTCGCTTCCCACAGGATGCAGCAAGGCGGGAGTACAGCACCGAAGTGCAGTCTTGGCAACATCGTGGAGTAAGACAGAAGGTCGCAACTCCACCTGCATCATCCCTGTCATTGGTTGTTGATCCTGCCATCCCGAATGCCAACTCCATTCTATGTGAGGCCAAAGTAATCATCGCACAGAATGTGGTCGCTGACTGTAGGCAGACAATTCTCCGGACTCTGCGGTACTCACGGCATCCGTCGCCATCAATCTGCTGTATCTTTTGACTGGAGTCTAGGGTCTTCCTGTTCTGGGAATGTGTCAGGTTTAGGCATGGATCTAGCTTCTTCACGCGTCATTACAGTACCGCTGCCTTCTTGAAATATATGCGCATCGGCTCTCCTCTTCATGTTGCTGCCTTGATTTCACGCCGGTTATGGCCGTGTTTTGAGCACTAGACGGTGATTTAGACAAACAGAAACCAGCCTCATTAAAGAACGACCAAGACTAAATTTACGTTATATAGGCTACATCTCCCAGCTTGAGCTTTCGAATACCATCACCGAGCCGGTAAGTCTGGCTGAACCTCGCGCGATGCTCTCCTCTTCAATCTCAGCACTATGCTTTGTTCTCGTCGGTCTTCAATCGGTCGTGCAAGCAGCTAGCTACTCGAATCCCATAATGCCGAACAATGCCGGTGATCCGAACATCGTGTATCAAGATGGATGGTACTACTTCATGTCGACTGTAGCAGGGCCACCTACATTGCAGATGACAAGAGCAACGACGTTGGATGGACTCAAGACTGGAGAGACAAGAGTTGTATGGGAAGACTCCACACCGTCAAGATGCTGCAATCTTTGGGCACCTGAGATGCATCTTGTAGATGGCTTGTATGTACGCTCAGAGTTCATCAACGCCGCGCAGAGCTGACCACTTCAGATGGCACATCTATTACGCAGCAGGGCCACGCGGCATCTTCAGTCAGCAGCGCTCACATGTACTTCAAGGTCAGTCATGGTTCGATCCTTCTTTGAGCAACTGCTGATGGGATCAGGTGGCTCAAACCTCTGGGATGAATTCTCATACCTCGGGCAAATACGACATGACTACTCCGTCGACGGTACCCTCCTCACAGTGAATGGAAAAAGTATGGCTTCCCTTTACCACCAGCCATCCTTTGCCCCCCTTCTCCAAAGCCTCTAACTCACCCACTTTCCAGATTACTACGTCTATGCCTGCCACGACCCAAACAAAGTCCAATGCCTCTGCATCGCCCCACGAACCGGCCCTGCCACCACCGGCGAGTCCACCATTCTCTCCACCCCCACCCAACCCTGGGAATCCCAAAATTCCCCCCTCAACGAAGGCCCCTACGCTCTCTACCACGACGGTCAAACTTATCTCTCCTTCTCAGCTGGGACTTGCGACAGTCCGACCTACAGCGTCGGTCTACTGAGATATAACTCCGGCGACCCGATGAACCCACGTAGCTGGAGCAAAAGCGGCCCGGTATTTAGTTCCGCGAATGGGAATTACGGCACGGGACATAATTCCTTCTTTGTCTCGCCGGATGGGAGCGAGTGGTGGAATGTTTGGCATTCTGTGACGAATTCGAGTGGGAGCTGTGGACGGGATCGCATGGCGAATGCCATGGTTGTTAGATGGAATGATGATGGGAGTCCGAATATGGGACAGGCTCCGCCGTTGGGTGAAGTGATGCAGGGGCCTAGTGGCGAGCCGTCTCAAGGGAGTAGTCAGGGATATATTGGGATCGGACAGGTATTGGATGATATAACGGGTAGGAGAACGCTGCGGTGAGTGCAAATTGGAGAGTGGGAGCAGGATGATAGGAAGACCGAGGTTGAGCTGTGGTTGTTACTCGACAGGATGATCCATACGGGTATGATGAGTCAATCTGAACCCGATACAGGAACGGTTTCAATCGGTAATGAAAGCCGAGATCTACTAGTACTAATAAAAGACCCTCGCCAAGGGCTTCTCTCAAACAGATCTCATCTGCAATTTTTCTCCGGCCGTGAAGCCAAGCTGGAAAACCCTACTCACTCTCAATATGCAGCACGCAACAGAATCCGGAGAGACGTTTGGTTAAAAAAACTGCAAGGCTAAAACCCGTCAGAAAATTCGAAGGCCTTGAACACTCGAGAATTCTCCCTCAGAGATTTGAGTAATGGCACCGAGCTCGATACAAATGTCCCCATTCGTCGTGGGTATGAATCCGTTGGATGTTGGCAGTTGTGGGGGAGTCTTGCCTCTCACTACTGCTTGCAAGTTGCTTTTCCGTCTTTGCTTTCAACAAAGCGTAAGATACTGAAGCTACGACTTTAGAGACTCTTGCCGTTGCGAGACGTACAATGAGATCATCCTCTCCTTTCTTTCCACTTGTCCATCCCTCTGCCTATACCATATAGCTCAAGCCCATCTCAGCCTCTCCTCTCCCTCCATCCAATCTCCCTCAACAACCCCCTCGAGGGCTTGAGAACAGCATCACATTCCTCATCGATCAAATCATCCACGCAAACCAGCTGCTCCTCTACATTCCTTCTCTCTAGGAGCCCAGTCTCAATATAGGGATCCCACTCTGATTCGTGGAGAAGTCTTGCCCATATCGTCGGACTCCCATTCAGGGATTTCGGGTTTGGCGACGAGAGAGCAGCGATCTGGAAGAGCAGATGTTCACTCCCGGTCTTGGAGCTTGATGAAGGGCAGGATATGAGCAGAAGATCGCCTGATTTGGGTACGTTTGCTACTGATCTCATCGTGGCAGGTTGCATTTTGGGAGGTAATAGTATTTGGTGCGTCGCGTGACTGCGGGCTGCTATTTGTGCCATTGTGATTGAAGGTGCTTCAGATTGTTGTGGAGCGAGAAATATGGCGCGGAGATGAGCGTTTGATAAGGTTGATTGGAGTTTTGAGAGGAGTTTGATGTTTACGGAGATGATACTGTTGTGAAGGTCGACGGTGGCTGAGTAGAGCAGAGAAGAGATATGTATGAGCGCTTTATTGCCTCAAGTGATGAGCTCACGTGCTGCAGGTGAGGCATTTAGGGACGGATGTCTAAAATTGCCTCATTCAGAAGCTTTAGCCTACAACGGAGGACTCGCGGTGAACGCGGCGACAGTAAAGTGAAACCTTAGGAGTAGTGGAAATGCAATGCTCTGCTCTTTTGTGTAATTGGTCACAAATCGTGCTGGGGACGCGGTCATCTAAATTTACGCTTTCTGTTTCTGCGTACCTTTTGTTTTGTTCCTCATATACGCCTTGAAGCGCCGCGCCTAATGCAGGACATTCAATCATGCATGGATTTGCTCTTATGCGTGGCCATTGACACCATTCGTAGTCGCCTCCTTCACCGGGCCCAGCTTCTCGCGTCTTGTCTTCACGGCAGCGGCAAGCTCAGCAAGAACCTCCTCGGTGTCTTCCCAAGAAATGCAGGCATCCGTGATAGAGACACCGTACTTGAGACCGGCCTTACCCTCAGCAGGTACCTTCTGAGCACCCTCGTTGATATTGCTCTCGATCATGACACCCATGATCGCAGTCTCGCCAGCCTTGATCTGCTCGGCCAGGTCATGCGCCACCTTGGGCTGGTTCTTGTGGTTCTTAAGCGAATTGCCGTGTGAGCAGTCTACCATGAGAGATGGACGGAGGTTCTTCTTGAGAAGAGCCTCCTTGGCTTCTGTGATAGATTTAGCGTCGTAGTTTGTGCCCTTTGTGCCGCCACGCAGGATGACGAAGCAATCGTCGTTGCCGACGGTGCCCACAACAGCGACATTGCCGGGTTTGGTGACAGAAAGGAAGTGGTGGGGATGCTTGACGGCGCCGATAGCGTCAATGGCAACACCTAGAGATCCGTCCGTGCCGTTCTTGAAGCCCACAGGGAAAGACAGACCTGAGGCGAGTTCACGATGAGGCTGTGACTCGGTCGTTCTCGCTCCGACGGCTCCGACAGACAGTAAGTCTGCTGTGAACTGTGGGCTGATGGTATCCAACATCTCGCTGGCCAGCGGCATGCCCTTGGTGGTCAAATCCACAAACATTTGTCTCGCCGTTCTCAAACCCTTATTGATGTTGAAGGTGTTGTCGATATCCGGGTCATTGACAAGACCCTTCCATCCTACAGTCGTTCTCGGCTTCTCCAAGTAACTTCTCATGACAATAAGCAGGTCGTCTTCGTACTGTTTCTTCAGCTTGAGCAGTCTGTCGCAGTATTCCAGTGCCGTAGCCGGATCGTGGATGGAACATGGCCCAATGACGACCATCAACCGACGGTTCTTGTCTGTCCCTGTTACGACGTCGACCGCCTCATTGCGACCCTGAATGACCGTGTCCCTGGACTTTTCCGTTTGGCGAATTTCGTGCTGGAGGAGGTCGGGAGGGGTCAATGGGGACATGCCACGAATTCGCCAGTCCTCGACGTTGTTGCGGTCGCCCACGGCGGGATTGGGAAGGAAGAACTGCATGCCCATTGTATTAGTCTATGCAACAGAAGAGTCGTCCGTCTATGGTGGGCATTTGGAGGGGCATTGGAGCCAGCCATCTTATACGATTGACACCCGGAGAGCGAGCGTGAGTCCTACCTCGGACATAGTGGCTTCCGGTGAGGCTAGAGTGATACTGTGTAGCTGTAGCGGTGTGAAGTGTGTGACGTGGAGAGTGAGATGCCAGGGATGTTTGGGAGGAAGTGTGACTCTTCTTGACCACTTCGAAGATCTATTCTAAACCAAGAGTCTTCACTTTAAACTTTGTCATTTCGGCCCAATCCCGATGCTGACCTTAATGAGCTTCTTTCATGTGTCGCCCGCCGTACTACATCAACCTTATCTGCGCGTCGCGTATCTTCTCCTTCTCGTCAACAACACCCATTTAGATGTGCCTGATAACCCAATAGAAGCAACCAAGCAACCAAGCAGCCTCGTACGCGTGTCTTCATGCCGGTGAGATGAGATGTGAGTTCAAGGTGAGAGCGATATGCAACATGTGATAACCACTTTGGGCCTTTGACAGCCCTCGACGTCATCTCGAGGGAGGACATGTCTTGCTTGCATCACATCAGACACAGTCCTTCTATAAGACGACGATAAGATGATGCCCACCATGTCTTCAAACAACCTTCGCTCAAGATGGATTCTTCCTTACACAACATCCCACTGGCGTACGCCACCTGTTCCATCGGCTGCAAACCGGAACACACCCTACCAAAGCGCCTCGATGCAGTTGCTGCTGCAGGGTTTCAGGCGATTGAGTTGTCCATGCCGGATTTGGTGGACTTCGCAAACCAACATCTGAAACCCGATCAGCAAGGTGATGGCCAAAAGGAAACCACCAATCACGATTTCGATGCTCTCGTGCACGCCGCTTCCGTTCTTAAGACCATGCTGGATGCCAAGAACCTTACAGTCTTCATGATGCAACCCTTTACCAATTTCGAAGGGTGGGCTGAAGG
Organism: Nothophaeocryptopus gaeumannii; assembly: GCA_031771865.1. Classification (NCBI taxonomy): domain Eukaryota; kingdom Fungi; phylum Ascomycota; class Dothideomycetes; order Mycosphaerellales; family Mycosphaerellaceae; genus Nothophaeocryptopus; species Nothophaeocryptopus gaeumannii. The sequence goes on along the minus strand of JASISA010000042.1, from coordinate 1,896,483 downwards.
CTCACTGGAACGCGAGGACGCCTGGGCACGTGCTGAGGGCTGGTCGCGCATCATGAAAGCTGTCGACTGTGACATGCTGCAAGTCGGGAGTACCGATTCACCGGCGGAGAAAATTGGCACTGATCGTAGCCGCTTCGTCAAAGACTTGAGGGAGTTGGCTGACAAGCTTGCCAAGAATGGCCAGCGCTTTGCGTACGAGAACTGGTGCTGGAGTACGCATGCGCCTGAGTGGGAGCATGTGTGGGATATTTGTCGACAAGTTGACAGACCGAATTTTGGACTTTGTCTTGACACCTTTCAATCTGCTGGTGGCGAGTGGGGTGATCCGACCACGCAGAGTGGTATGATTGAGGATGGACGCTCGCCCGAGAAGGTTGAAGCCGACTGGAAGCGTTCCTGCGATCGACTCGCGCGCACTGTGCCGAAAGACAAGATATACCTGCTGCAAATCTCGGACGCCTATAAGCCAAAACAGCCTTTCGAGGACACGAGCATCGACGGCATGAGGCCTCGGGCTCGTTGGAGCTCTGCTTGGAGACCGCTTCCCGTTGAAGGCTATCTGCCTACTGTCGACTTCACTCGAGCTGTCCTTCAGACTGGCTTCCGTGACTGGTTTTCCTACGAAATCTTTGACGGCGGCCCAGATGGCAAAGGCAAAGACTACGAACTGCATCCATTCGCCCAAGCCGCGGCGGACTGTCAGAAGCGGCTCATCGACGAAGCTGTGAAGTCGTCATAGCAGGTCCTACGACGTATGGTATATACCTGGCAACACTTCGACTTTCAAAATGACCAGCCGCGAAGTAATTGATGACAATCGCATTCACGATGTATGGATTAACAACAGCCCTTATGTTTAGGCCCAACAGCTGAGTCCTGGACTCAAAATTTCTTCACCCAAGACGGCTACCATGACTCACGGGAACAGAATACCAGCAAACCCTGGCACCCCATAGCAGGAACGTCGTGAACGAAGAACGGCATCCGTGTCTCACAGATGTCGAGAAAGGCGACTTCATACTGATCTCTAAGCCCACTGATTATCCTATTGGACCTCTCGAACTCCAAGGAGGCGACTTTCAGTTAGTACTGGTGCATGATGCTCGGCGGAACTCAGAGTTTGGCTTTCCCGTAGAAGTTTCGGTGCGCGGTCTGCATCGACTAGAGCCTCATGACTGGATGTTCACCACGAGACATGGACTTCCAATTGCGACCTGGTTTTAGGACTACCACACTCACTACCTACAACCAGTCGACCTGGCGAAACTCGTTCATTCGCACTCTGAAATTCCCGTACGGCCTACAGAAGATGCTATACGAAACGCCCTTTTCGGTGGAAAGTGCGTGTACGCGCCCTGCAACATTGGCCTCGTGCTGATTAGCATGTACGCTCAAAGGCTGCTGCGCGAGGTCTTTCCGCTCACAGAACGTCCACACAAAGGAATGCGCACCGTCTGTCCATCTTGCACCGGTACCGAGCACTACATCAGCCATGAGCGGCATGTTCAATCATGGAATGATATCGGACGTACGCACTATGATAGCCTGGTCCGACAACAACACATCGCTCGCTTAGACGAGCGAAGACAGGCCATGGGCGATGAATCCCTTGCCTCCCTGACCGCCCTGCCGGATCTTATCACCGTAAGCCAGTATACCACTCGATATGCCAATGAGGAAGCTGCGTTCGCTCTAGCGACAGCCGCCGACTACAACGATCCATCGTACATTTCAAGCGCTGCATCCTCATCAGAGACGCTCGTGCAGCCAGAACCTACATCACATCACCGAACTACCGTTCTCGGAGACCGCTCGATCTTGACAGCCGGCCCAACTCGCTCGCGCATGCGTAGCCGCGATTGGTACGCTCGAGCGACGACACATATCATGGATTACAAATGCGGGAATTGTCTTGAGCCTTTCGAGGAGCACGAAATGATTGCTGATTTGCCTTGTTGGCTTTTCTATCACGCTACTTGCTGGGAGCATGTGGAAAGGAAGGTGTGTCCCATGGGATGTAACAGGGCTGTGGAGGAAGCCAGTAGTTAGCAGCGAATTTACCTTGGGCAGCCTTGTGCGAGATGAGTCGTTAGGTAGGTGATGATAAATGGCGCAGATGTGCAGCTCAAAATACATGGGTTTCGCAGACAGACCGCAACGCCCTCACATGTCTGCCAAGACCTTGGATGCCGTGACGTCGGGACGCCGTTATCTTACCTCACATGGCGACCTCACCCCGCAGAAGAACATCGTATTCTGCTGGCGCGAACGACGTGCAGACTGCCACCCATCTGAGATACTTCACGTTGGCACTGGAAGATGGCCAATCGCAAAGCTACGTTTGTCTTCGCTCGATTCGGAAGACGCTGGTCGCCCTGGCTCACACCGCCAGGTACTTGAATGATCACCGTAACGCATCGACAGAAACCCGCGCACATCTGCTCGGCGTATTCAAGCTCTTCAAATTGACCCAGCTTCAGCCAAAGCCTCTTGAAGAACGACCATCAACAAGCTGGGGGAAATTTCGGTAGATGGCCTTGTTCTCTGTTCAAATCCGTCACAAACGCAGCGCTTCATCCTGAATGAAGGCCTCGGTTTCAAAAGATTGTCAGCTTCTGCGACCATGAACCCGAATCTTCCTCGTCGCATCTTAGATATCGGAGCTTGTTAATCAAGAGCATGACGGGAGAATCCTTTCCTACTATGCTCGATGAACAAATGCCCCGTCATCAAACCTTCCCTAAGGAGATGATGGCTGGGCTGACGAATGAGAGATGGTGACGGCAGGCGACTATCGCCAGTTCGCATTTTGATATTAGACCTGGATATTGCCGAGGTAGATTCGTAGCCGCTTCTGGATTATTTCTGGCTTAGTATCCTTAGACCGATCCGGGTGAGATAGGAATGCTGCGAAGGAGATCATGGCCGAGCAGATGATTGAATGGACCGATCGTAGTCACAGCGAGGAGCCGTCATCTTCCACCTCTTCCCAACTCGCATCTGGACATTGCAAAACAGCTTTCCCATGGTGTTGGATTAGGTTCACTGTGGAATGCAAAGGTCACTCCGCGTGAACACAAGATCGCGAAAGCAAGGCAGACGAAAAGACAGATGTTGAGTACGCTGATGTGACGATCGTGAATGCAAAAGAGTAGGACCGTCCGCCATGCCTGCTTCCATTCAGAACAATTGAGACTGTGCCCTTGAGCCAATTCCTGGGGTAGGTCTCGAGCGAAACGGTCACTGCGTTCCAAGTGGGAGAGAGTCAAGCAGTCCAAGGAAGACAAGAGAAAGGCTGCGCACATTGCCAAAAGCGAGCTCAAAAAGCATGCCGCCCAGAGCGTGGCAGACGGAAACCTAGGAAGTTCGCTGCAGAGTTCGGGCGATACGGACAAGTTCTAACCTGAAGATCTCTTGGCTTGAGTCAAAAGACTTAACAGAGCGCGCGCAACCAAGATGCTTGACACCAAACGAGAGATGGCGAGAGTCAGAGAGAGGACGGTAGTATATTGGTCATGTTACGAGAGCAGTCCGACTCGCAGTCAGTTGGTGACATAGTGGATCTCGTCCTTCTGACAGGCCGTCATCATGGGTCTACGCATCATGAAATCGCTGTCAAAGGCCGCTCAACCGGGGTTTGACGAAGTACAGTACCGCACTCAGACGTCAGTGACGCGGCTGATTCCACTGTAAGCACAACATTCAAGTGTGAGCGATGGCCAAAAATGACAGGAACAAGACTCTTCGATACGAACAGTGCAGAAACAACACCGCTAACGGCAAACGAAGGCGACGAGATCCAACTGAGACCCCGGATGCTACGGAGGGGCAGCGAGCATCGCCAACGAGCTGAACTGTCGTGGCCCATCACGCCTGTATCTGGAATGTTGGGCATAGTATCACATTCGATGAGACGTTTGCGCAAGTTGTGCTGCGCAGCATAGCCTCAAGGAACTCGGAGTCAATCGTACTCATGGCACACGCGGACCAAAATTCTGGGCCCAAGTTGCGGATCTCAATCTCCTGCCATCGTGAGGACGGACGACAACATGACACATATTCCAAGTCTTAAGGGCGAGCTTAGATGAGGCGGGAAAGATTGCGTGTCGATCATGACAGAGCGTCCTGCTCCGTCGTTGGTCGCTCAGCCTCCAAGATGTTGAGCAGTAGAACCTGGTATACGGACTCTTGCCAGTGTCGTTTCGGCAACAAAGATCGCATCGGCTGTCCCTGAACGTGGTCGGATGCTGACAAGGGCCGCCTGTAGTTTCCCCGCCGAGCCTTCTTCCTGTTATTACCCGATTGGGTTAGATGCAACCCAAATGTGGCTGCCGCATGTGAACGAACCATCCTACTGAGGATCGCCAACAACGTCACATACCCACCTCTCATCTCTCATACTCGATTGACCTCATACCTACTTGATACTGGCAAAGCGACAGTAGGAAATTGGGCATCTGACTTTAGCATTGTGAGCATCTGCCAGAACGTGAAACGGAAACTGTTGCAGACGTTATGAGTCGCTACCATGCGAACTCTCCTGTTGACAGCGGTCTGCCCCGCGAGACAGGAGCCTTGGCTTCCCGAAGACCAGGATCGTTATACATCAATTGCGTTCGCCTCCTTCCTATCACATCTAATTTTAGCAGCACAGCACTGTCACACACACATATATATATGAATGCAGATATTGGAGCAAAGTGGTCTTCAACAATCCGCACTTAAAACCCCAGCTTCTCTCGATCGTTTCAATTCGCAAGAAGCGTTATTGTCTCTCTCTACTCAATATTTCTTACGTATACTGTGATACATACCACAGCTTCACATTCGTTCAAGGAGAAGAAAAGCATCGTTAGCGAAAATGATCCCCATCTCCGTGCAGTTGGCGATCCTCTCCGCCCTCGGGGCAGAGGCGACCAGCTACTTCAGCAACACCAACTCTCAAGCCAATAATGCCAACCTCCAAAGATTGATTTCCAACCCAAGCAGCGTCCATTGGCGTAATCCAGGTTCTGAGGATGGAGTGACCATCGACAGCGGCCACCAGAACGCCGGCAACGCTCCGGGCGCGAACGACTGCGGTGTTTCGTCTTTCGTTGAATTGACGTCTTCGGATGTCCAAGATCAGACTCCAGAGGTCAACGACTGCGTTCGCATGATTGAGCTGATTGCGAATGGGAATGTCGAGTATCAGGTTACTGAGAAGGGACGGACGTTGACGCAGTATGGCACTTGTAAGATGGACTCCTATCTTTCCTCGACAAGTCCTGTCCGTCGTTACTGACTTGGGCTTTCTTCCAGGCGCTTTCAACGCTGTCGTCTCCAAGGACCAGCAGAACCAAGGCCCTCTCATTGGCAACCAAGGCCTAGGCCGCCAGTGGCAGTCCGATCAGGGTCCAGGCAGCCAGGGCTTCAGCATCCCATCGAACTGGGGTCAGGGCAACACTGCCCTCTTGGGCAACGCCGATATTCTCGACTTGGTAAGTCGATCACTCACGCCTTGACACAATTGATCAATTACTTGCGGACCTCATTCTAACGTTTCCACTAGGTCGCCGACTCAATCCGCAAATTCAGCCAAAACTCGAACCAAAACTTCTACGGTTGCCACGGCCGAGTTCCCCTCTACGTCTCCGCAGCAGGCGCTATGCCCTGCGACAGCGACAAAGTAAACCAGCACAACGCCCAACAAGTCCAAGTCTCCTGGACTTTGACCCGCTCCGACAACCCACCCGGTACCAGTGCGTCCGACAGTTCCGCGCAGGACAGCCCAGAGGGCCAAGGCTGGGACCAGAATGAGGGCAGTGGCGCCGGTTCTCCCTTCAGCGATGCTACCGGCCGTGCGCCAAGCCAGCAAGATCAGGGCTGGAACCAAAACTCCCCAGACCAGGCCATCCCAGTTGACAATGACCGCGATAGCACTGGCAGAGGTCAGGGCTGGAACCAAGGCGCCCCAAACCAGGCCATCCCAGTTGACAATGACCGCGATAGCACTGGCAGAGGTCAGGGCTGGAACCAAGGCGCCCCAAACCAGGCCTCCCCACTTGACTCCAACGGCGGTAGCTATGGAGGAGGACGTTACCCATCGCAGAACAACAACGACTTCCCAGACACTGAATCTTCCCCTGAATCGCAACCCCATCCAGCGCAAAGACTCCAAGGACCCCGTCCAGGTGGTTATGCTTCCGGTGTCGGCAACCAGAATGGTGACCAAGATGAGCTCCGTAATGCTGGTCAGCAGTTTGGTGCTGGTGCTGGGAAGGGAGGAAGCCGTCGTCGCTTCAGGGCTTAGAGCAGACGCAAGGGATTAGGCTTGATGTGAAGATGCGAAGAGCAGGATAAGGAGATTGTAAAAGTGGAATGAGACTGAAGGCAGGCGTTGGGAGGGATTTGGTTTATCGCTCTTTTCATTCGAGCATCTTTGAGAAGAAAATCGATGTCCCCAGCCCCAGTAGCATAGGGTTCGTAGAAGACGCAGCGAAAAAGTAATGAATCTTCGTGGACGGGTGCCACTTATCAGACTCTGACTATCATCGCCAATCTTGTTTGAACTACATCTCCTGCTGGTTCAGCTGCTCCTTTGGCGGTCGCGTCAGTCAGAGCACATTCACACCCTCATGCACTCCAGACCTTGCACTCTCATCTAGGAAAAGTAGACAGGCCGGATCAGCGCAATCTTGAAAACATTCATTTGTTGATACCTCTCTACACGTGCTGCCTTTCCAACATCGCGTTACGCGACATATTTCAGCAGTTCTATGACACCGCCTCGGATTGGGACAGGAAAAGCGGGCTCTTCGTCCTCGAATCAAGGTGTCTCTGCTAGGAAGACTGATTTGAAGACAGCAGCTTCGAGCACGTTGCCGCAGATAGCGAGGCGTCTTCGAGAAAGGCAAACTGCCTTTTTGAAGTACGTAGAAGCATGCACAGCGTGTAAAGTTCGTTACACTCGGCAAGGCAGAGTATACCTAAAGCAGTATATCAGCCTAAAGGTATGAAAAGTCGTGGAAGAGCTGATTTCTCGGGCCTCAAGTCAATATTAAGTCCCACTACTGGAAGAGGTGGTGCATACTCAAGTGCAGAGGCAGTAAAAGTACTCTAATGGACACATAGCACGGATTCTGTATGTCACCTTGCCCGATCTCTTGTGTCAGGCTAGTTAGGTGTGCTAGCAAAATACAAACGAGCTCGAGATTTTCTTCTCCATGTCATCGGTAACAACGGCCTCTGAGCTTGGCTCCTCTTCTCCACTCCAAGTCACTACTGCAGCGTCTTCTTCAACCTCTTTATCTTCGTCCTCTTTCTGGTCTGACGATTCGCTTGCCCGAAAATCTGAGATGCTCGGCAAGTCTCGAACGGCGCGGCGGGGATCGATCGACGAGCTGGACGTGCGTGGTGCTTGCTGACTGATAGGCAGATGGTCGAATACGTCGCTCTGGCCCGAAACTCCAGTGCGCATGTCGCTATCGTCGCCTTCAGATGTCGTAGCGTTGACAGTCTTTCGGTCGTACCTCTCTAGAAGTCTCAGTTGCACGCTCAGACTCGCTGAAGGGCTCCGGCGAATAGACGTGGCCAACAACTGGTGGAGAGGAAGCCATCCTCTTTCTAGAACCCGGAGGAGATTGGACATCCGCAGGTGACGACTCCACTCCGATCCAATCAGGCTTGAAGCTGTTGGAGGTTCCCGGTGGTAGCGGCCGGTACTTCCTGAAAGGCTTTGGTTGTGGAGAGGGGCGTAAGCTTTCGTCACTGTCAGAGGAGGGTGCCGTGTTTGTCGCTCCGTACCTGGGCATGACTTGCTGAATGTCTCTCACGGCCGGGCGAGCTGGGGCAGCCGTTCGTCTCTCTCCAATACCAGTACCTGCGTACCTCGGGGATACTTTCGTGTATTTGTCAGGCTCTTGCTGGAGGGGAGGCGATGATGGCCGCTTGGAGCTGGGTAGCTGTAGACGCTGCGTAGGCTTTGGAGCTGGAGCAGCTATGATCCGAGGTGGTAGACTGTTGGCGGATTGCGGTGCAGCAGACTGCGGTGTGGCATATTGCGGTGTAGCAGAAGAAGATGCATCTTGGCCAAATACAAATGTCGTATTGTTGAAGGTGCTGTCAGAGAAGTTGAAGGTCACCGGTGTAGCAGAAGAAGATACTGTCTGGCCAAATGTCGAGTGGTAGAAGGTGCTGCCAGAGATGTTGAAGGTCACCGGTGCTGGAAGGGCTGGAGATTGTTAGCCGTAGCATCATACATAATAGACGTCAACCATACCGGCTGGCTGCGGTGTAGCAGAAGAAGATGCATTCTGGCCAAAACATCCGGTGAAATGGATACTGCCGCCAGAGAATTCAGAGATTTTGAACACCGGTGCTGGAAGGGCTGGCGTTACCGATGCTGGATGGGCTGGAGAATGTTAGCCGTAGCATCTAGGTGATGGCAGCCGACTCATGGTAAAGCTGGGAAAGAGCACATGTCCTTCAGGCTGCCAGCGTCCTCACGGCAAGAGCGCTGGCTGCTGCTGGACGCGCGCCTGCACCTTCAACTTGTCGACCCCCGCGCTTTGCCCAATCTGGAAACTTGAACGCGCACACTTCCCAATATAACGCGACCCATGTTCACGCTTTGGATAGATATATATTCTTGTTCTGGCGCGTGCTGGTCTGTCTTGTTCATGGTGGCAGAACTTCCAATGAAGGAGTCCGCAGGGTATCTGTGGCGTGGATATACTCATCAGATATCGTCAGAGCATCATACGGCCATTGTCAGTGTGCATATAGAATGCGTGAGCGATTGGTGATATCACGCTGGATCGGCGCGCTTGAAGAGAAAAAGACTGTAAGAAGTTGGAGCAGAGGTGAAGTGTTTTAGGCGGCGGGAGTCGGAGCGGCTGACTAAGCATCGGCTCGGCCAATTGACTCGTTTACTTCCATCTTGCCTTCGTGCAATGGATCAACCCAACAGAAATAAAGTTTCTTCATCACAACACCCCAGCATGCATACTTCCGATAACTATATAGGGCCCCGAAGCATGCGTACATAAAAGAATTTCTCGGAAATCCGAAAATTTCTTTTTGGCAGACACGTTACTGGAAGGCAAAAGCCGGAATCATGAGATGATCCAGACAACTCGATCAAGTAGTGCACAAGTCGACCGTCATGGACGAACCTGTCGGTCTCAAGCTCAGTGGAAGAGGAGGAGTTACACATCTTCTGCGTGCTCCTGAACAAGAGTCGGCATGGCGTTGTACACGACGGCCGGCACATATCGTGACTTACCATGACACTTGAGCGAGGACGAGGTCTCACTGCAGCTCTTTGGGGAATATCCCCTCCCGTCTGTCGGGCTTCCACAGGAAAGATTTCGCTCCGTCGTCCGTCATGAATACACAGGAAATATATCTACTGGAGACAGGCCTCGGAAAAGGAATTCTTCGGCTTTCCAAATATTCTTTTATGGGTGCAAGCTACGGTAGCACATCCTGAACCATCAAGACTGAAAGACGATGTCTCCATGCTTTCTTCGCCTCGTTCCTCCTTGGTTGTCCTCTCCTGGGACAGTGTTTATATTGGTGTTTCCATGCTGCCGTGCAGACCATTGATGGTCGCGCCGTCTCTTTGTTCTCAAGCAGAACCTCCCGAGTCATCGTCGGTACTTGCCTCTTCCACATGCGCCCATGCGCCACTAAGCCTACCATTCGTACGTGCCGTTGTTGAAGTGGCCCACATCGTCGTCATCTGCAATGGCCTGCGCAATTTGGCACATTCTAATTCCATCAATGTTCTTGAATCTAAAGAATCCATACTGAAATGAAGCTTTTTCAACGTCGTAGAGCCCAGGCTGGGTGAGCAATTGACGTCGCCAGGAGGCTTCCGGTCTGCGAAATGCTGCATTGCGGCAGGATCGCCAGTCCGAACGTCCGTCGAGATTGGAAACGAATGGGTGTTCGAAGATGCCTTCTTTCCTGTCTAGACGCCGAACATGGTACGGTATCTGTTCATAATGAAGTAGTGGTGCTCAGCCAGCTCCGCAGTGTCGAACACGGCGGCACAGGCGGCGCTTTGGGTCTGTGCCATTGCTGTCGCACCCGCCATGTCTCTTGATGATGTGTCGAAGTCTGCGTTCGATAAAGCTTGACGATTGTCAAAATGGCCGTGGATATTGGTGAAGTCAGGAGCCTATCATGATGGTTGCGGTCCGGTTGCGGGCGGGCCGATGTGGGTCCCGGACGCGCATGTGAAGATCGGTTGCCGTGCGAAGTGAAGGCAGGTGCGCACTGAAGACACTCGCGACTGACCGCACTGATCAGTATTGAGAAATCAAAGTTTACATACCTTGAAAGTCATATGTAACCCAAATTTCCCTTCCCTCATTTTCGCGTTTCATCTACAACGTGCCCTCACCCTGGAGTCTCGACGCGATATCTTCCTTTGGCTTCAAAACTAGCCGTACCCAAGAATCCCCCACCACCAACTCTGCGAATCTCTCTTCCATCCTCTCAAACCTCTCCAGCCCCTTGATCTGTTCACATCCTCCTACCAGCCGCTCCCACATACTCGAGCCTCTCACCGCATAATAAGGTCGGACCGTTGCGAGATCTCCCATCGTGAGGAATTTCGTACCGCCAAGGTGAGATGCAGTCATTTGAGCTAGTCGCGCTTTCGGTGAGAGCCCCTTCATCACATCACCAGTTCTCACGACATCCGCGCCGATCCATTCCTCCTTCTCACTCGTCACTAGATGGGTCGTAGGTGGCTGAGTGACCAACATTCTTCTCCAGGAAGCTTCTGGTCTAGCCGTCGCAGGACTTAGGTCGCGTTCATCACTCAGCTTGTACAGCCAAGGATTCTCGATGACAGTCCTGGCGACATCCGGCTGATTCAGAAAAGCCCAATGGTTTCTGAAGAGTGGGGACCCTTTGGAATCACGGTATGTATCTTGGTCATCCTGGACCAAAAAGACTGCATTCTCCGAAACAGACCTTAAGAAGAGTAGCTCTCGTATCGACTTTGATGCCTGAACATTATTATGCCACAGGCGACAAACTTGCAGTGCGCCGCGTAGAATGTCCTGAGGCTCAAGTTGGAGTAGTATGTGTTCGGCCAACTCGGCGATGTTGAACACTCGGCTGCACGCGAAAGCCGTGTTGGTGGTCTGTGTCGTCCTGGACCTTGGTACGAAGCTGGTCGCTGTCGGGTTCGTGATTTGCACCATGGTAGTGAGAATGGGTGTTGATCGTGCTCATGTTGATCTGCAACTTGGTGGGTCTTAGTGTACGAAGGGAGAAGCATGGACTGGAAGGCAGGAGGCAAGAGCGGCTGTATGGGTGACGTAGCTGTTGCCTTAACTTACTGTATATGTGTCATGCGTCGCTTCCATTCTGCGCGGTCAGTTTGATGGCGCTGGTGCAAGACGGAGGACCCTCAGACGGACGATCTCCAGGCCCACTACACTATTGCTCTATGTTACTCATTATGGCTATTCATGCGTACATGCTGGCTACGTGGGAAAAATCGTGGCAGTCCACCATTGAAAGATTCCTTTGCACGATCGCACGCAACTGCTTCATCGTTACGGAACTAACGTCATCTTAATCACCGAATTCAGCTCTATACTTTTTGTCATACAAGCTCTTTGCGGAATGCTTAATAGCATGAGATACCGGGGGGTTGACGCTCGGACCGCGACTGCCACTAATTCCCCAACGCAGCCTGACAGCTCCTCGTGCCATCCTCGTAGCGCGCTCTCATCCATCAAGAATGTCTGAAGCGTGATTCTTGGAGCTCAGAGCAGTTTGCGCCTATTTGCAGGCGCCGACAACGCCCTTGACGACCTTCTTGACTGGGCATTTCGCACCTGCACCGATCTTCGCCTGGACAGCTTCACTTACGTCTACCGCTACGCCGAGCTTAGTAGCAGTATCCACAACAGCGTTCACAGCGGCGGAGGCGGATATAGATGCCTCGATATCAATGTTTGCCTGCACGGCAGCAGTGACAGCCGCAGCAGCCTTCGCCTTGGCCTCAACCTAGCGCCATTGTCAGTAATTGGACTATGTCAAGGTCTGCATGAGTGCGCTTCACCTTAACATCCACATCAACCTCGGTGAAAGCCGTCAAGATAGCGTCCATGGCAGCAGTAATATCAATCTTTGCACCAGCACCGATTGACGACGCCTTCAGCGCAGCATCGATCTCTGCCTTGATGTCAACAGAAACGTCAACGGATGCAACAATCTTGAGAATAGCTTCAATGGAAGCGCTCAAATCCACCTCGGCCTTTACGTCGACCTAGAAACGAATGCTGTCAGCCGACCAAAGCTCTGGTCTGTTATTTTGTTGGGTCTAGACCTACCTCAGTCTCAACAGCCGCCTTGATGGCTGCACCAATATCTATTTTTGCATCTACATCGTCCTTAATCTTCGCCGCAAGTGACGAGATGGATTTGGGAGTCACAAGGTCGACACCGACCCCTACTCCAACTCCCAAACCAAGTCCGAGCAAGCCGAGACCAAGCCCACTGCTCTGCGCATCGCGCTTGGTAGCAGGTGTGTACGAAAGAGTAGTATCGCTGTTGTAACTCGGGGAAACAGGGGCGGCGGCGGCGAAAGCGGCCAGAGCGACGGTGAGATGAAGCTGCATCTTGAATGTGCGTGGTGTGGTGTTCTAGTTCAGAGTTGGCAGTGACTGTAGTGTATGGGTTAAGGAGAATGGTGAGTTGGTCTTTGGATCTGTGAACGAGTGACTGATCGATTGGCGTGCTGGCAGGAAAACGTCCTGAAGGCGGTCGATTCTTTATACGGGTCCAAGAAAGACGTCGCAAAGATCGGCAGGTGAGCAGCTTGGGTATACCAATTCCCGCGATTGTGCCATCTCTGCTTTTGGGCTCATCAGCACAAAGGGCATTGGTCGTCTCTTACCAACGTGCTAATTGCTTAGAAGGGCATCTGGCAACTCGTGCCCTGTACTTCGCAGACCGTGAAGCCAGTAAGGATTAGAACGAGCGCTATAAGTGCCAAGATATCTCCGGTGCTGAGTCCTGGCCACATCGATTAAAGAGCGCTGCTGCGCAGCGGTGAGTAGGCCTGTGGCAACTAAAGGAAAGCAACTTGCGGATGTGAGTCGGCCTGTATGCGAATCGGTCCTCTCGATAATACTGCGTGCAAGCAAGTCGACGAGAGACCATAATACAGTGCCGCTTGTGTGTCTTCTCTCTCGCTTGCATTTGCAGATCTGCACATTGTCAGTTATGCATACGAGCTGTCAAGCACATGGATTCGTGGTGGTGTTTCTTGGCAAGACTAGTGTAGCCTTTGCTTTTAGCGCTTCGTAAAATTCTATACCTTCAAAATGCCGACGAACTTGTCGTTCGTGATGTCTCACTTGTGAAGGACATTCAGGAGCCATGAGCGCCGTTACCGTGCCATCGTTAAAGTACATCAATGGGCCAATGTGAGCCGGATCTGAAAAGTCCTGAAATGCACCTTCGTCGAGTTTTCGATCTGAAAGGAGCACACGTAGTGTGAAGAAAGGGCCAAGGGGTTCGGGCGGAGGATGAGAGCAGGGACGTCCCGCATGGAAGATCGCCGGCATCCATGCAAAAGCGAATGTGTGACTGCTATTTCCAGTAACGAAAAACTCCACCTGAGCACTTGGGTAGTGAAAGATACCAGGGTCCTCGTCTCGAAGGGTCCTGGGTAGATCTTGCCCTGGCAGAAAACCGGCACAGCTTTCAGACGCTTCGAGACCGCTTGGGAATGGATCCAAGAACCGTAGAGGGGGCGGATATACTCCTCATACCATGTCGCCCGAGCACGTCCATGGTTCTGCAATGCTCGAAGCGTGGAGTAGTGTCATCTTCTCTCATTGTACCCCGCGATTGTATGAGAAGTCCAGACCGTGTGTCATCATGCTCGCCAGATGGTGAACAGAGCGGGAGCATTCCTCGTGGTTAGTCAAGGCTTGTCGATCTACATCTCATTGCTCACAGACACCACGTGGGTGGATGCTGAGAGAATGATGGAAAATATTTCGTGGATGCCTCGCTTTGCAGCCGTCGTACGAGCAACTGCTCATCGTTGTGCATCAGCGAAGCCAGTCTTTGATCCATCGAACAGTACGACCCCTCACGTGCACATGAGCATGATGGACGGTGGTAGGTGGATGATCCGGTCGCGTGTAAGGAAGGAGATGGAAGATGACGCATTGTGGCCGCCTGGGACGCGTATCGAAACCAAAGTTTACTGACTGATAAGCTTTCTGCCTGAGGTTTGGTGGAGCTCTCCGCTTGCTTGCTTGATGGAAAACAAACAACCTCACATCTCCATCTCCCCCCACAACCCACATCTCACACTGTACAGTGACCATGGCGACTTTACTCTGTACACGGACTGCCTGTCTGCAAACCCTCAACACTGCCCGGCGTTCCCTCATCGCGCCAGCGGCGGCAGCATATACCACCTCCGCGCGCCCATTGAAGCAAACAGCAGCACCACAGCACAAGACCACACGCCCAGCCATCACCGCACAACTACCCAGACACACATTCGCGCCGTGTACGCGACAAGCTTCCACATCTACAACTACCTCTCAGACAATTCCAGATGATGTCCTTACGTGGGACCGGTTTTTCGACTTGAGGAGGAAACGGAGGTGGATCAACTTGGGCTGCAGCGTCGTGACTGCTGTAGCAGCAGTAGGAATGGTGACTCCGGTCTTGGCGCAACAAGACTTCGACTCCTGGGGTGCGCAGATCTCCGGCCTCGATCCTGTCGTGGTGCTGGGAATTAGTACATTCGCGGTAGCGGCAGGAGGATGGCTCTGCGGGCCTAGCTTTGGGAATCTGATGTTCAGCTTATGGGCCGCGAGGCGCGGATGGAATAAGGGGATCGCGGAGGTAAGTCAGCAAGAGCTATGAGCTTAGCAGATGGACGCGCTGCTCCTGCACGCAGAGTAGGGCAACACGAACGCGCGAGAGATGCTGACATGCCGCGCAGAAGGAGAAGAGCTTCTATGCCCGCGTCAAACGCTACCGCGCCGACGCCGCTGCATCAAGCCCGCAGAACCCTGTACCCGATTATTATGGCGAGAAGATTGGCAGCGTGAAGGCCTACAGGAGATGGCTCAAAGACCAAAAGGCCTTCAACTTGAAGAAGAACAAAAACATGATCTAAGCAAGATCCTCTGGACGCACGCTCGCTCAGGGGAAGGGACGTTTTTGCATTTACAACGGAGTCGCGGAGACGGCCAGCGTATGGCGTTCGGAGCGAAAGGCATTGTCAATGCCCTGCAGGATGATTCAAAGTGTGTGCATATCTGTATCATGACGAGCGCTTATGGGAAAAAGTACAGAAAAGGTAATGTTGCAAGCATACCGAATCATTCCGCTCATTGTATCAAAAGGATTGCACCTACTCTTACCTTTCTCAGGCTCCAAGTCATCCTAGAAGCGCGGTTACATTGCTCTTCTTTGACCTGGACGATAATGTCTTTCTTTGGAACAAAGCATCTTTGCCTAGTGCACAACGTTCTTTCAATCGCTCTTTATAAGGCAACTCGGCCCGATTGTTCGACCATCATCTGCTCACATCTCTCACACCACCTCCGCTGGCCTGAGACCACAGTCAGAGCAGACGACCAACATGCCTGGCAACGAGGACACGACTCCGGTCTTCACCCAAAGACAATTCATCAAATGGGGCTACGTTGAAGCGAACGGACCAAGAAAAGACGACTGCTGTGCCATCTGCTATGAAGAAGAGCCGGAAACGCCAGTCAAGCTAACGCAATGTCAATGCCGCTTCGTTTACTGCGAAACTTGTCTGTTTGAGTGGTTAGTTGAGAATCCGACTTATATGACTTGTCCAACTTGTAGGAGCCTGCTCATAGCTGACTAGGCGTTAAGCGCTATTCCGGGTTGCTTTGGGTACTCTGCAGGCAGATACTGGAAGGAGTCTCAGGTCGAGAGCAGACTTTGCGGTTTGGAAACTGGGAACGGTATGCTCTCTTTGTCTTTCTGGTAATGATGTAACTAATAAGAGAGCCCTGCACTGGCTTGCGGACGTTCTCACTAATACTCCTCTCGCCAATCCGTGCTTGTTCTGTCTTCTCTATTCACGTCACTTTCCAGATCGTATTGAGCAAGGGGTCATCATTGGATATGCGGCGGCAAGGAATGGGAGTTGAATGGGAGTCACTTGCTCTGTGCTGGAACATCGATGTCTATGGCCGGCTATGACAGACTTTTGCTCGAAAAGTAGGCTCCGCGAGTAGGAAACGGCCCAGCGCCGTGCCGCCATTGAACGCAGCAGAAATGTATCCGACCCGTGAAAGGCGACCCTGTCGAACGACTACCAGATACTCCACTATCCATCTTCCAGTCGTCAACGCAGCTCTTACATAGAGAAAGAAGAAGAGGCTGAGCAACCAGACAGACTTCTGCTTGACAGCTCCTCTCAACTCCGCAAGAGCAACAGCGCTCCGCCGCCCTGCATCAGCGACGTCCGCTTTCCGCATGGTGTTTTCGTTTCTGAATGCATATCCACAGAAAGCTTAGTTCAGAGCGCCGATGCCCACAGGAACGTATCAGAACAGTGCCCAATCTTCGCCAGAATTCGACGAAATGGCCGAGGCGATCAATGGGTCACACAGGCATTCGATCGCATAGCTATCGTGGATCGCGCCAAGCCAGCGGTGAGCTTTTCTCAACACAGACGCAAAAGTATTTGCCTGGGAGTCCTGCAGGCCCTGTCCAAGGCAGATCGGGAAGTAATATAATGCCAGCACTCCAAATGGTGGTGTCCAGAATCTGAGCGATTGCGATATAAATTACAAGGTGGCTCCGGCGAGTATCACACCTCCAGCGCCAAAGGATTACCTAATGTAAGGAACGATCACGGCAGCGACTAGCTATCCTACGAAAGAGATGCCGTATGGAATAGCCATCCATCCAGTAGAGATTCTATATTGGCGGAGGAAGAGGGAAAGAAGTTCCACAACATCAGCCGCCATTGTTGTCGTGTGGGTAGAAATTGTTGGATGTGAAGAAGTCCTCGGAAGACATTGTGGAGGTCTGCATGTTTAGACATTCTGTATTCTCGTGTTGATGTTACACTTGCGAACACGGACGGAGCTGGGAGAGCGGGCCGAATCTCCGCTGCCAAGCTCGATGATTGCCTCTGGCTTCAATCTCTCTATCCACCCTCCCTCGACGATCCCGCTTTCTTCACACCACCACAACCTCCCATGGCCATCTCCTCCACCTCCCTCTTCACACCGTCAAGAGGTCCTCCACACTCCTTCCAATACCACTTCGTAACATGCAATACAAAGTTGCAGGAGCTGAGCAACCCGCCGCTCGTCATGGCGTCCCGTACGTCTTATGAGTACAGCAGGATCATCGGCTCTCCAGCTCCCCATCCGCACTTCGTATCCACAGAATTCGACCCACACACCCCCACCACCTCCCCAAAACGGCCATAAACCTCCGCCAACTCGCAGCTGGGATGTACTGATATAGCTTTCCTTGTACACCAGATCTTGGTAAGATTACGGCTAGCCAATTGCCCAGGATGAACCTTCCATACTAATAGGCCGTGACTCGCTGACATTGCTCCTCTCTGCATAACTACCTCACGTTTTGGGAGATTTCAGAGGATCCGGTCCACTATACAGCGTCTTGATGCCGCCGGTAGTCATTTTTCAAGTTAACATTGGGTCACGGCCACAAAGCATTGAAGCTTAATACAGCCAGTCAGACAATCCAGAGCCTCCGGTACAGGGGGTATGACTTCCCCTCTTCGTTGGTCGCTCCGAGACCCGTTGGTGACGATGGCGTAAAAGAAGCGAGTAAGTGACCACCGGCTGCGTTAAGACGCTGTAAAGCCGCTGCAGAGCAGTATTTTGGTGTGTATAAGAGATGGGGGTGTTACGCTTTGCCTGGCTTTGGTGCTTTTCCTACCGCCCTTGTCCGACGACGGACCTCCTATCATGTTCGCGAAATCTATTGTGACAATCGTTGGGCTGCTTGCGTTGGCGGAATGTTCACCTGTGGAAAGCAATCTTACGAAAACCCATGCAGAAGTGGCGTATAATGCTCTTCAGCAATGGTACAATTCATCGATCGGACTATGGACTCCGAGTACAGGATGGTGGAATAGTGCCAATTGTGTGTGTTCAAATGGGATAGATCGACCTGCGCGCTGATAGTCTGTAGGTCTGACAGTCGTCTCTGACCTGGCTGCAGTCGACAGCAGCGTGAAGAGCTCTGCATTGAGCGTCCTCTCAAACACTTACACCAAGGCTCAACAATACAATCAACAAATGGTGAAAGTATCAGGCACCCAAAGCCAGCCTTATTTGCCACATTGTTACTATGGACATCACTGGCCGTACATTCCAACTTCCTGGATCCAGCAGCATGGAATGCCACAAAAGCAGCAGACCAGTGGATTTCTGAACGAGTCAGATCAATTATTTGAACGCATGAAAGAAATCTGTGCTGACTCACTCGCCACAGCTACTACGACGATGAAGGCTGGTGGGCGCTGGGTTGGATCGCAGCGTACGATCTGACTGGTAACTTACAGTATCTTTCTCAAGCTCAGTCAATCTTTGCGGACATGAATTCCGTCTTTGGCAAGACCAACTGTTCAACAAATGCTGGTGGCACGGGTGGAGTATGCATCTCATGGTTTGATTTCGAGCAAGGCGGCTGACGTGTACCAGATCTGGTGGAGCAAGGCGCAGACTTATGTCAACGCCATCGCGAACGAACTCTTCCTGAGTGTCGCTGCATCTCTGGCAAACCGAGCAAGCTACAGCAGCACCGACTACCTTTCCATTGCAAAGCAGCAATGGGTTTGGTTCCAGGGCTCCGGCATGATCAATTCAAACAACACCATCAACGACGGGCTCAACCTAACGACTTGCACGAACAATCAAGGTACAGTCTGGAGCTACAACCAGGGAGTCATCCTCGGCGGCCTCGTCGAGCTCAGCAAAGGAACCGGTGACAAGTCGTACATCGCCACTGCCCAAAGCATTGCAGACGCCGCCATCGAAACTCTCGCTCCGAACGGTATCCTGACTGACCCGTGCGAGCCCAATTGCGGCGCAGATGGCACGCAGTTCAAGGGCATCTTCACTCGCAATCTTCAGAAGCTGCAACTGGCTAGCCCGCAGTCGAGGTATGCGACTTTCTTGGATAACAATGCGAACAGTATCTGGACCAAAGATCGAAATTCGCAGAACCAGTTGAGTGTTAAGTGGGCTGGTCCGTATATCCCGCCTGGGAATGCCTCGACGCAGAGCTCTGCGATGGATTGTCTTGTTGCTTCGTTGGCACTTAGCCCTCGGTCGTGGAAGTTAAACATGACCCTTCCATGGCAGAAGTATGGTGGTCATGCAAGCAGTGGTAACAAAGCCGGATCCGAGGCTCCACCAGAAGCTCAGCGGTGGCTTGAATGAGCTGGCGATGTGGAGAGCCCTACTTCATCCCATCCGCAGGTATGGCTTGGGGATATGAATATGCGTAGCCCGGAGACCCGCGTGGGCTTGATGTTGTGTGATTTAATGACCACATTCTGCTGTAAGTGGTGTTTAATGAGAGACATGTCGTGACTTCCAAGACGTGAAGTGAGGATTTAGTGTTTAGTGTTTTCATGCATGCCGCGTCGGTTCCGATTCGGCTGATCGTTCTCGCGCTCGGTCATGCCCGGTCGAGGGTGAATGCATCCCACCTCCCCTCCACTAGAAGACTTCACTCACGTCTGCACACGCGCTCAGGAACAGGAAGTCATCTCTGACCATCACCTCGGCATGCGCAAAGACCCTTCCAAGTCGAAGCAGGTGGATCTGACTTTCGCCCCCTTGATGAGGGGATCGACGTTTCGCCACCTCTTGATTGGCTCGGACATCGAGCCTCGGCCACATCTCAACTCTCATTGCGCCCATCGTACAGACCAGGCCATGAACTTCCAAGGTAGACTGCGCTTGAATTGCAAGAGGTTGCTGCCATATATGTGGATGCCTGCCTCGCCATCTATTTAACCCTGAGGCTTCTTCGCGCACTTCACGAATCATCTTGCCACCTTGCCACTGACTTTGTAGAGACCACAAACATGGCGTGGGCACCTCTCGAGAAGGGCGAGAATAGCTACGATGTGATCATCGTCGGTGCCGGTATCTCGGGCATCAATTTCGGATATCGTCTCCAAGAACGCAACCCTGGGCTCAAGTACACGATCCTTGAAGGCCGTCATGAACTGGGCGGCACATGGAGCTTGTTCAACTATCCTGGTCAGTTGACTCAACAACTCGCGAACGTACGCCATGTTTGCTGATGATCAACCCAGGGATCCGGTCAGACTCAGATCTCTACACATTTGGCTTCCCATGGAGGCCCTGGACGGAGACTCAGGCGATTGCGCAAGGCGGGCTCATCAAGAATTACTTGAACGAGTCTGCAGAGATGTACGGGATTGAGAAAAAGATCCAGTTCAACCATATGGTCAACCATGCACAGTACTCTTCCAAGGACAAAATATGGACGCTCGATGTCACGGCCAATGGAAGCGAGCAGAAGACCTTCAAGGGACGATTCATGCTTCTCTGCACCGGATACTACGACTACTCCACACCGCTCCAGGCTGATATTCCGGGCATTAACAACTTCGAGGGAGATGTGATCCACCCACAATTCTGGCCGGAGAACCTTGACTACGCCGGCAAAGACGTCGTAGTCATTGGCTCCGGTGCCACCGCCATCACTGTCCTTCCAGTCATGGCCGAGACAGCCAAGCACGTCACCCAACTACAACGATCACCTAGCTACGTCCTCCCAGTCCCCTCAGAAGACGCAACCGAGAAGTTCCTACGAAGATGGTTCTCATGGGCACCTGCAATCCAACACAGCCTCATCCGCATCAAGTGGATCATCATGCCTCTCATTATGACGACCTACTCAGCCTGGTTTCCCGAAGCCGCTCGAAGACTAATGCACAAGGTCACCCAGAAGCAACTTCCCTCTTCGATCCCTCGAGACCCGCACTTCACGCCGAAGTACTACCCATGGGAGCAGCGAATGTGCATGTGCCCCGACGGCGACTACTACAAGAGCTTGCGGCAAGGGAAGTCCAGTGTGGAGACTGGGGTTATCGAGACTGTCACAAAGGATACCATCAAGCTCACGAATGGCAAGGAGCTACACCCAGACATCATCGTGACCGCCACTGGTCTCAAGCTCCGCTTCGCAGGCGGCATGAGCGTCTCTGTGGACGGCAAGCAATACCCGTTCCCAGAGAGGTACACCTGGAAGGGCGTCATGCTCGAGGACCTTCCTAACTGCGCCTTCGTAGTCGGATACGTAGACGCCTCGTGGACACTCGGCGCCGACGCCACCGCACAAATGATCACGCGTATGCTCAACCAAATGAAGAAGGAGGGTGTTGTGGAAGTCACTCCTCGAAGATCGGAGTACGAGAAGAAGAACATGAAAGAGGCGAATCTCTTGCGATTGAACAGCACGTATGTTACCAAGGGCAAAAACGCGGTTCCTAAGGCTGGTGATCGGGGACAGTGGGTGCCTAGGAGTAATTATATGAAGGATATCTTTATGGCTTGGTTTGGGGATATCAAGACGGGCACGGAGTGGGTTAGGGGTGTTTAATTGGGAATGGAAGCATTCGAGGGAATGCGAACTAGAGATGGGATCTGGCGCTGAGGCGCACAGAATCGCATTGGAAATGATACGCCAGATGTGTTATTAACAGAAGAATAGACTTGTTCACACACTTCACGATTCTTATCCGTCTTGTCGTGCCTCGGTCTGCTTGAGCCGAGTGATGCCGAGCAAGGACTGTATCCCGACACCGAAACTTTGTTTGGTCGCGACCTCAACCTCCTCGACGCGTCTTTGTTCGTATCGTATCAAACAGGAATCCCCATCATCGCAGCGAGCATGGCAATTTGACTGTTCAAGCGGATCACACAGCGCCTCATGATTCTCAACGACGATGGCGACCGCAGTTGCTTACGAGTCCTTGAAGCCTTGTGCCCTGCCCAGCAATGATCCAAGCGAATTCATCCGCTGACAATATGCTTGGTAGGCGTGCGGATCTCATACACAAGAGCACGAGAGCATGGCCAGTTGGGTACATGGATTTGACTACAATCGGGTCACACGGCATTGGGCAACAGCTTCCGCCTTATGAGCCGAGAGCTCGTGAGTGCTGCAACAGAGGTGGTAGGTGCATTGTATGAGGCAGGGAACTTGCTAAGACTCAGACTTGGCCACGGACTCTCTTCGATTCAGTCTCAGTAGCTATCTGCCGGAAGTCTGTATCCGTAACGAAAGTGGAGAAGACTTCGATTCATCATGGGAGCAAAAAGCACAATCCAAAATACCAAGCCGAAGAAATCAGCAGATTGGACGCAGCCAATGTCTCCAAGCCCCCGCCTTGCTACGCCGAATTCCTGAGCAGAGGACTAGAGCCAATCGACCTCTCCGACGGATGTGCGATATGCCACGAACCGCTTATGAGCGCGGTCAAGATCACTAAATATGGCCATATCTTTGATCTGTACTGTCTGGCAACCTGGTTCAAGACTACGTCGAACCCAAACACTCGTCCGACTTGCCGAGTGGTGCTCTTCCAGAAGGTAGATTCCTTCGCGGCCGTAACGGAGGTTCTCGCCAACGCTCAGTTCGTATGGGATTTCCTTGGTATTCCTGAAGCAGAGTCCAGCGCGAACACGAACTTCACTGACATCCCGCGTACGCCCACTTATGGCTTGATACCCACGATTCTACTGGTCCATTGAGACTGTTATGGCGAGAATCGACCTGCATACCGCTGCTCTTTGTCTGCGGTACACGGCAAATGTGATTTTGGCAGTTGCTGAAGCTTGAGGATACCCACTAGGCACGAAAGAACGAGAAACTTCCCGACTCATCGTGATTGCCATTTATGTTGCTGCGTCACACAGAGATGGCCAGCGATTCTCGGCTACCCAGTTTTTGACGGAGCTACTTAGTGGCACTGCAACTTCACTTCGGGATTCTGGATACGATGTGGACACTAGTCAACTCTGGCCAGACGACGTTATGCATGTTGAACACCATCCGGCTCGTAGGGCCATGACGCTCGCTTGCTCTGTTGTCTGGGTGTCAATTGATCGATCTGACCAGAACGGCCGGTGGTCGAGAGTGAGCCAGCCTAGGACGGAGATAGGAGGTTGAGCAGTCACGGAAACGTACTATCAATTCGCCGGAGCACGAACGACGATCCGACGGTATAACGAGCACAATCTGCATCTGAGACGAAGTGGCTCCTGCGTTGTTTCACACGCATGGGTCTGTCGATTTCGGCTACCTAGAACTAGAACTTGGCTCCAATCTTCTTCTCGTGCTCGATTTGTTCTGGGTCCACAACGATGATGGCTTTGCCTTTCAACTTGCCACCGTGAACTACGAACAAGATCTGTCAGCTTTCCGAATCTTTGTCCGAATTCTGAATGAATTGGAAGAACTTACCCAGCTCGATAAGCTCGAATATCTTGTCCAGCCCGTAGAATGGCTGTGTAGTCACAGTCACACCGTGCTCTGCGATGCACTTCAGCATACCCTTCGACTCCTCCTCGCTGGAAATCAAAGACCCGACAATACGAATATCTCTGAAGATGATCTCCGGGAATGGAATTTCGAGAACATCCGGCTGTGCGATCTGCACAAGCCTCCCGTGCATCTTTGTCGATGCGCAGCCAAGCCCGATCGAGTCCTTTTGGTCCGCAAGCACAATGGTGCTGTCCGCGCCTTGTCCGCCGGTCACAGCCTGGACCTCCTTCACCACGGACTCTTTACCCTTTCGAGCGTCCACGACGATGTCTGCTCCATACTTCTTCGTCAACTCCAGGCCCTCGTCTCTTGCATCGACACCAATGACTTTCAATCCCAAGGCCTTGGCGAACTGTATGCCGAGATGACCAAGGCCACCACCGGACCCGATGAAGCAAACCCACTCGCCACTCTTCAGTTCCGTCTTCAAGACACTTCGCCAGACTGTTCGTCCAGCGCAGGCCAGAGGAGCAGCAGACATGAACGACACCTCATTCGGCAGAATGGTAGTATTCCTCGAATCGCACTTGACATACTCCGCAAAACACCCATTCGTCTGCACGCCGATATGCCCCTCAAGCTGCATGCAGTACTGTGTCTGATTCTCGGGTCCTAGACAGTCGCCGCAATGTCCACAAGGGTGCAGAGGCAGACCGCACATCACCCGATCACCGACTTTGAATTTCTGAACGGCGCTTCCAACGGCTACGACTGTGCCGGAACCTTCGTGCGATGCGGTTTGTGGGAGCGGAGCACCGAAGACCCCTTGTTGGACCATGGAGTCTGTGTGGCAGTTGGAGGCTACGGCGACTTTGACGAGGAGGTCGTTTTCGGCGAGGTTGGTTGGAACCTGCAGAAGCATCAAATATGGTCAGGATGATGTCCACCGGGACTGAGGTGGAGGTTTGCATACATCAACCTCTCGAATCTCATATGGCTTCTTGAACTCCACGACCTGAATGGCCTTCATCTTCTTGGGTATCTCGCCCATTTTGGCAATTCTGGAACTATGAACAAGGGTGTGTGATTGGTTGGTCTCGAGTCTGTGTGGCAAGTGGATGAGTAGGCGAGAGACCTTGATGGAGGAAACAGAATGAGCTGCTGACTTCACTTTTTATTTCTTCTCCCTTGCTTGCATTCGCCGATCACCGCCTGCTGATAATGCTCCACGTCAATGGCATGGCGGGGCGGTTGCACGACAGCAACATTGCCGACTCTCGCGGCGGGGTCTGACCCGTGTGATGTCACTGGCGGATTGTGCGTCTGGACTCTGGGCTTTGGGACTGCACGTTGACTGCACGTCTTCTTTGCACATGCCTTTTGAGGAGAATGACACCTCCTCAACATGCGGACACAATGCAGCACGTGGATTTGAAGTGTTCGTTTGCGGGCCGAGTCGCCATTTTCGGTGGGCACATGCAGCCGCTCGTCTCCAACATACCATTTCAGAGAAGCAAGCGAGAATGCTTCGTCCCTTCACATCAATATCCGCAGGCCTTGAGATTGAACATATGAGTTGGAAGCTTCATAAGATGCACGTAACGATGAGCAAAATGAGAGGGAGAAATGGGAGACGAAAGCTGGATGAGAAGCGATGTTGCCTGCATTTGCGCCGATGATATCCAAACGACCGGTCGCACAGGACTGCACTGTCGTACATTCTATTCAAAGACTCAAGAACGGAATGAATGTTTTCACAGGTGCCAACTTCAAACGCTGCGAATATATCCCGATAAAGGGTCGACCGTGCATAGTCTCATCTGCTTGAAGCAGGAAGAAGGATTGAAACCTGAAGCAAACTCCTCCAAACCAAATATCCCAATTGAAGGTCTGCTGCTTAGGTAGTCTCATCTGCTCGAGGCAGATAGAAGAATACAACCTCCGCCAAATCCAAAGCAACGGTCTACTCCTCCTCATCATCTCCTTATCTCAACAGCTGTCCATCCCACCCCTCTCAAAGAAATTCTCTCTCATTGAGCCAAGTCTCGTAGCCAAGCGCCTGGCTGAACTTCTGCACCATCCAAGCGTGGTTAGAACCGGCGAGGAATATCTGACGGCAGGCTTTAATTAGGATATCCTCGGCTTGACCCGGCGGAGCGAAGTGGGCGTTGTTGTCCTAGAGAGGAATCTGTCCCACGGTAGACCTGGAGACCGAAGGTCTCGTACTGGCGGTGCTCATGAAAAATGGTTGGTGGTTCATTAAACTAGACAGTCTGTCGACAGCATGGTGCGGTCTTGTGGCCTCTAAGCCAGATTTTTAGACAGGCCTTGCAAAACACGGCTGTGGTATATTTGCAAGTAGTCTTGCGCGGATCCTGTGCAGTCTCGAGCATGCAGATGTAGCATGGCTCGTTCGAGACGTGGCGTCGAATGAGACCTGAGTCATTGTGGAAGAACTTTGTACGTGTTGGTAGGGACGACATGATGAAGTCTTTCGGTCGATAGCCGTGTATGGGTGTTGCTGATGACGTGTGCTGTAGAGGGTTGCTATGCTGGTCTTTGTATCGGCCTTGCGAAGTGTGAGCTGTGGAATAGACCTTTCCAAGAGACTGTGAATGGCCTAGGGAGAAGGAGATTCACAGCAGAGAAGCTGTTTGTTTTGTTCATAGCTACTCCCGGTCAAGGCATTCGACACAATCTATCGACTCTACGCAACATTATCTTCGCTCTCTTCAACACCATCATGCCCCTCCTCTTCAGCATCCCAAAATCTCGGCAACTGCCAGCTCAACATCATAACTCTGTTCAAGACCTCCTGTAAATCCGCTGCTAACCTCGGGTCACTCTCCTGTGCGGCATGGAAGAAATCACCATTCTTATCGAACAACGCCTTCACCTCATCCGAAACATTCCTCACACTTGACAATTCATAGATCAACCCCTCAGTCATCCCGAACCACAACTCATTCGTTGTGAGCCATTCCTTCGTCTCCATCTGCTCGTCTTGAAGAACTCGACAGACTGAGTGCACGGTGCGGAGGAGACCAAGATCGGCCTTCTCGGAAGCCGTGTAAGGGTGGTCGTTGAGGTGAGCGCCGGCGAGGGAGTGGTTTGCTTGCAGGAGGATGGCATCGGTGACGATATGTAGATCGACTATTACGTGGTCGGTTGTCGGCATGTATCGTTGTGCGATGCCCTCTGCGGCCGCGGCATCGAGGTCTGCGGAGACGAAGTGAAAGAACCTCGTGATGACTTCTATGAGTTCTTCATCGTGTTGGTCAGCAGTTGCGATTCAGAAGAAATCTCCCGTCTCTTCGTCGACGAAATGTACGACGTCTAGATTGAATGTCTCGTGCTGGTAATCAGGGCTGTTGATGAGGTCTTCGATATCTTTGGGCTTGCGATAGAGCTTATGTCTGAACGGACACTGTGGGCTGTTGTCGAGGTGAGCGAGAATACATTCACGACAGTCGATCTTCGACTTACAGTCACAAGTCAATTCCGTTGGCTCTATTCTTGTCAAGAGGCATATCGGGCACTCGCAATGTTGCTCTTTTGGAGCCTGGCAGTGAATGAGGCCTACGACCAGGAATTCTTCTTTAGTTGAGAACATCTTGCTTGGCCCCGAGATGTGGTTGGAAGGTTATTGGCCACTGTTTTCTTGTTTGCGATTGGTCTGATTGATGTTGTGTATCCAATGTCGGCTTGATGATTGATCTCGATTTCTTGAGGCGTGAAAACGGGAGGAAACATGGCGAGGAACGACAGCTATGAGACTTTATATCAGTATCCGGGTTCAAGAGCATTGTGGGTTCCCAGCGATAATGTCGTTGTATTAAACAGCTGAGACAATCCCATGTCTGAGCTGACCCCCGTGATCAACTGCGAACCACAGTTGATCAAAGAAATCAAAGCGCTGGCACAAAGGACATCGTGACAATGCGTTGTGCGTGTGCTCTTCGTTGCAAAGGCTCGCGCGAAGTCAATGTAGACACATTGAGTCAAAAGTGTATGTCTGCTGGCTCGGAAGTCGAGGGATTAAGGCGGAAGAGGAGGTTAGGATAGCTGCACATAGTTGCTCCGATTCTTAGACGATATGTCAAATAACACAATTTCACAGCATTGTAATCATTGACTCACGCCTGATTGTACAGCCCCGATCTCCAGAATGTCCCTCATCCACGTTTCGTGCCGATTCTACGCCCTCTTCGTCCCCAGCACCAAAACAGCCGGACAAACTCCCTCGATCGGCCTCCCCCCAAAAGCCTCCTCAATGTCCCTCCAGTCCTCCTCATACGCCGCCTTATCGTTCCACAATGGAAACGTATGAACATGCTCCTTGAAGCCCTCAAAATCATACTTCACCTCTCCTCCTGGCATATTCTCTCTGAAAAACCGATCGTTCTCCCCGACTCTCGACACCTCCGGGACCAGATCTCGGCGAGCAGGCGGGATATGCTCTTCATACCAACTCCACCCCTCTGGAAAATTGATGTAATTTCGAACAACGCCAGCTTCGAAGATTAGTTTGGGAGCGCGATGGCTTCGTATGCGCTTGCTGAAGTAGCCATCCTCTCAATCATCGCAGCGCTCTTCCCCTTGTCCGCAAGTGTCGTGGGCGTTAAGAGCGTTTGCTCAATTCCCTTGTGCAACAACTTTCCCCAGAGATCTTGGATCCTGTTGTCGGAAAGCACGACGAGGCCTTGACAGGACATGGCGAATGTTCCGCCAGGTTTTAATTGTTTGACCACAGCGTCGATGGATGCTGGGACGTTGGTATGATGCATCATGCTTGCTGCGAGGACTACATCGACGCTTCCGGGTGGGATCCATGAAGGGCAGCTGTCTTCTAATTTGATTGCACGAACTTCAAGCTTCGAAGTGTCGTCTTGCTGGAATCGACTTTTAGCGACTTTAATGTTTGATTCTGATGCGTCTGAGAGGAGAAGTTTGGAGAAGTGTGGAAGGAGGCGGTGGGTTAGGACGCCGATTCCAGCACCTGCTTCGTGGGTTGTGACGAATTCGCCACCATGGCTCTTGTGATATTCGAAGATCCTGTTAAGAAGAGAGTCGGGGACTTGTGGGCGGCCTTTGATGTAGTTCTCCCAAAATGCATCGTCTTGGTCGTATATCGACGACTTGGAAGCCGTGGCGTTGTTGGTAGACATGGTTTGTCACTCGTCTTTGTGAACTTTGAGCGTCGAAGTCAGCTTGAAAGACAGGTGAGGTCAATTGCGTTATCGAAAGTGAAGAGTTCAGGTCTACGATACGGAGTCGGAACTTCCACGTCGTTCATCGCTCGTTATCGCTTCATGCTTCGCTTCTTGCTGAGTCATAACGACTGCAGCTGGAAGTCGCAGCCAAACTTCCTTCTTTGCCGCACACCCGGGCATTTCATGCTTACGACCCAACCCAAGTATCTTTCATTCTCAGTCCGATTTTCATATGAAGACAGAACCTATTGCCTGGCAGCACTGACTTTCAAAGTTGGACGTGAAAGCAACGCGGAACCGTAGATTAGGACGATGTCTTTCATCGACGTGACCTGCGATTGAGAAGGGAAGGTCGTGACAGTCAACATACCTGACTGAGTCTACACGCTGGGCGTTAATGTCGAAGTATGAAAGCAGAAGAAGATGTCTCCACCTGAGGTCCGCGAACCGCAGCGCTGACCGCTTTTGGGATGACGAAGGATCGAATCAAGTGCCCTACATTCCCATTTCTCAGGCTAGTGAGCAATGTTTTATACTTGACCAGAAAGCTTCCTACCTTTGAACAAACTGTCTCACGGACGAAGCCATACCAGATACACCTCAAATTCTTCCACCTTGCAAATGGACGAAGAGCCAGGGCGAAAGGTGCCAATGGAGGTCCTGGCTCTCAGCATGTCCAGGACCGGTACCGAAAGCATGAAAAGAGCTCTTGAGAGTCTGGGCTACAACCGAGTGTACCATGGCTTCGAGCTGGCGAAGGGTCCTCAGGATGGATACCCTTGGTCCGACTTCACAGATCGCAAATACGGCCCTCGTCCAGCACCAATCACACGAGCAGACTTCGATCAATTGCTAGGAGACTGCATGGCCGTGACCGACATGCCCGCTTGTGCCTTCTGGTCAGAGCTCATGGACGCATATCCCGAAGCCAAAGTTGTGCTGGTCGAGCGGGACGTGGAGTCCTGGTATCCAAGCATAGACGCAGTTGTCTTCTCCACGGTATTCGGCTTCCGCCGATACATAATCGCCCTCGCGCTCGCTCTTGACATCGGCCTTCTGCCCAGGAATCCCAATATGTCCATGAATCGGCTCTGGCTGTACATGACAAGAGCTAGGAATCGGAAGGAAATGCGGGAGAACGCGAGGGCGGTATATCTGGAGCATAATGCGGGCATCGTTGCGAAGGCTGCAGCGCAAGGCAGGCCGCTACTGAGGATGCAGTTGAGCGAGGGTTGGGAGCCCCTCTGCAACTTCTTGGGCAAAGAGGTTCGACAATATCCGTTTCCAAGAGGAAACCCGAGCGCGGAGACAGTCGCAATGACAGTTGGACATCAGAAGAGGGCTCTGAACCTCATTGCCTGGAATCTTGCCAAAGTGGCGTGTCCGACGGTATTGGTAGCGGGAGTGGTCTTCGAGCTTCTACGTCGCCGATTGTGAAGAGTAGATGAGTAATCCCAATAGATTTCTGTACGTGTTCGTCTGGTCAAGGTAGAGTAGACTCCAGTCATGGCACTCTTCGGGGGATCGCTCCTTCCTGCCATCGCTTCAGGTGAGCTTTCTCATGCACTTGTCACGTGATACTCGAAGTCCTTTGGCTTTGACCGCCGGCCGGGGCCATCCCCACTTTGCCCCACATCCCGAGCCGTGTGCCAAGCTTCACGGGAGGCGGGGGACCCAAAACGCTCCTTGCACCTGCTTTCCTTGGCCTAGACATCATCACTCCTTCGTCACATCCTCATCCTCATCATGGCCCGCCATGATTCGTCTGCTTTCCTACAGTGGGTATGAGCGAATGTGCTTCGCGTGAAATCAGATGAGCTCTGATGTGAACACTCTCCTCATGCATCAGATTCACAGAAACGGCCCATGAGTGGCCATATTTACCTTTCGGCACAGTGTTTCAGTGCGACACTATGCACTCTCTCTCTCATTCCCACTGTATCATGCTGTCTCCTGTCACTACGCAGGCGAGCTGCGTCACCCTGCAAGATAATAACAATGATGCTTTGTATTCCACCGTGCCCCTTGTTATCGCCTTGCTGACAAGAACGGCAGTCCCATCACTCTAGTTCTGGATGCACACATCCATGCCTTCGAAAAGGGCGAGTTGCGGTCATTCGGCGATGCTGTGCTTCTTCGTTGCGTTGGGATGCACGACCGCACAATGACTCTTCGATGTTCCGGGACTGCTTATATGTGTATCTTTCCGGACGTTGTGGCTTGTCTCATCACTCCTTCTCATGGGCGATCGCCGTTTCAGAGAACCGAATCATCGACAAAATGGCGTCTACATGCAGTCACAGCATGTCCCGTAGTGACGGAGAGCTTCACAACCGTGTGATACTGTCACACGATTTCAGCTAGGACGACGTTTCGGACGCTGTGCTTGGGAGATTCCGAGCTTCACAGAAGCACCTCATCACATGTCCAAAGCAAGTACTCGCATCCTCTCATTTCGACGCGATGTCTTTTGCTGATCCAAGTTGATGAATTCTTACGTTCCTTGATGTTTCTTCCCAGTATCAGGCTGTCCGATCCGCACATGCACTGTCCTTCACAAGCAAGATCCATCGCCATCCGCAAGCAAACCTCACCTATAAAGTAGGGAAGGGGTCTGGTAGAAGCCGTGCGGAGAGCACCTTTGCTGTTCCAGCCTCCCCATCACTGATTCCTGTCCAGCGTCGAAACGATGCTCTCTTTCTACAGACAGTCTCCAACACTACTTGGCATACCGTGCTGGATCATACCCGTAGCATCTGGCGCAACATGGCTTTGTAAGCCCCGCCGTATCGCTTTCACCACATTATCACAGCTTGGTTAACTCGCCGGCAGTAACATTAGCTACCATGTTCCTGACATGGGTGGCGAAAGGCTTGCCACACTACCCTTCAATGACCAAGGACCAAAACTTCGCATACATATCAGACGTCGGGACATCAGAATGGGGCAAACCTCTATTCATTACGGGAGGCGTGATCACTGCGGTTATATTCGGACTTGCATTTGGCGTGGAGCGATATTTACGACATGAAGGCCGCTTACTACACGTGAGCTCGCAACGAGCCAAACTCCTCACTGGATTCGCTTCCTTCTTTAATCTCATGGGAGCATGCGGGGTCATCCTCCTCACCATATTCGATATCCGGAACCATAAGAACATTCATATGCCTATGATCGGGTTGTTCATGTGAGTCAGCACCAGAAAGAAAGTACTCGCATTCAGACCAATCACTGACCCTACCTCCACCAGCGTCGGTTACCTCAATTCCGCCGTATGTATGGCCTTCGAGAAACGACGTGTTTACAAAAAATACCCGTCCAACGTCCTTGTCCGACGGTCTTACAAGATCAAATTCTTCTTCGTGGTCACGGAGGCTGGACTCAGCATACTCTTCGTCGCCTTCCACTACGCCGCCATCTCCAACGTGTCAGTCGTAGTCGAATGGTGCATCGGCTCGCTCTTCGTCCTGTACCAGTGGAGTTTCTCAATGGACTTTGTATTAACTGCAGAAGCGGAGGAAAAGCAAGAAGTCACGGAGCTAGTGCTCAACGCGGAGAGGATGGGATCAACGTCGGGCCACGGGAATGAGGTTACGGAGATGGAAGATGCAGACGAGGGACAAGACAAGGCTGTGGAGGCGGCATTTGACGCAGCGAATGTCAGATATGTAAGATATCCGGCAAAGGTAGCTGAAAAGAGGGCTAAGATGGGGGTTGTTGAGGTGGACGACTTCATCATGGGCGAGAAGGGCATGGCGAGGCATGTAAGGACGAGGAAATAGTCGATTGAATACGATACTGCAGAAAGAAGATATTTGCTGCAAAGCCACCCAACCACCAACTCCCATAAGCATAAAATCAAGCGCACCGGCCCCTGACTCGCGCCTTCGCCCCCCGTCTTCTCATAGCGACCCTCCTGCGCTCGCCATCTACTCCGGCCGTTCTGGAATCGAAGAAGTCCCTTTCGGATTCGACATAGACCTCTCCGCAATCGAAAACCTTTCCTCCGGAATCGAAGCCGACCTCTTCCTTCTGGTAGAAAACGAGCTCCGCATCGACCCCTCACGAACCGGCAAACCATTGCACAGCAATTCCGGACTTCGTGTTCTAGAGTACTCGCTACTCTTCGACCTACGTTGAGGTGGAGATCTTGCGGGAGTCGGGCTGACAACTGCGGCCCTCGCTATCTCGCCAACGTGAGGTTTGTCAGGGAGGCCGGCATTTACTGCCGCTTGATGTCGCTGGCCGTTTGTGATGACTTTGCCCATTCCGTAGCCAAAGGCGGATAGGATGAAGGGGATACCAACCTTGACGCCTTGGCCGGGAGGTGTGGGCGAGGGTGGCGGCGTGGGCTCGCGCGGTGGTATTCCTTTGCCATGAGCAAGAGGTGTAGCTTTCGAAGCTCCTGTAAGACTGTGTTCTTCCGTAACAACATCATTGAACCTCTCGCGATTCGCTCCGGTCTTCTCATCCTTCTCCTCGTCGCTTTCACCATCCAGGAATCCCTCCAGCACACTGCTCAACGTATTTCTCTTGCTCGCCCCTGCTTCCAATTTTCTGGATGTCCTCTTCTCAATCGGCACACTTTCCCGAGGCGTCGAGGGAAATGAGGGTGCATCGACTGTGCTGACCGGCCGGGAATGGACTTCAGCTCCACTGATTACAATATCATTGGCCTTCGATGTGCTGCGATCCTTTCGATATGGGGTATGAGACCGGTCCAGCTGGGACAGGATCGAAGCCAGGACCATTGTTGGTTGTTTTGCTGTGAGCTTGATATCTGGACGTTGAGATGAGAGGCGACGTTTGCTACTGGAGATTTTGCGACCATTGCGGAGATGCAGTCGGTTTTAGGGTGACGTGTCAGAGGTGTCGCGTGCTACAAGTAGCAGCCGGAGTCTAGGATCCCTGTACCTGTTGTGTTTTGACTTCAGGCATTGAGATTCCTGAGATGAAATTTGTCTGGACTCTCGCAGGTTTCCCTGGTCCAGTAATGTTACAGTGCCATGGAAAGCAAGAAGGTGGTTTTGGAACGCAGAGTAGAAGTTCGGGCAATGAAGCCTCTCTATCGGACATCTTCCTAATCCAAGTACAGTTTCAATTGAACACAACAGTCTTCGTCCCGTTCAAGAACACCCTCTTCTCCGCCCACCACTTCACAGCTGCCGCTAGCGTCTGCGTCTCAACATTCGTTCCCTCATCCACCAACTCTTTGGCACTCATACTGTGATCCACCCTCGCAATCCTCTGCTCAATGATCGGACCCTCGTCCAGATCTGCAGTAACGAAATGCGCTGTTGCGCCCACAATCTTGACACCTCGGTCATAAGCCTGGTGATACGGCTTCGCGCCTTTGAAACTTGGCAAGAAAGAGTGGTGAATGTTGATGATCTTTCCGCTCATTTCTTGGCATAACCGTGGTGAGAGGACCTGCATGTATCGCGCAAGGACGATGAGGTCGATGTTCTGTTCCTTGACCAACTTCAGGATCTGACTTTCTTGCTTGGCCTTCGTGTCCTTGGTCACTGGAAGGTGATGGAATGGTACGTCGTAACTCTTCGCCAAAGGCTCGAAGTCCGGGTGGTTCGAGACAACGAGCGGGATCTCAATGTTCAGTTGATTGGTCTTCTGTCGGAAAAGCAAGTCGTTCAAGCAGTGCCCAATCTTGGAAACCACGATCATGACTCTGGGCTTGTGTGCTCTTGGAACGATGTCGTAGTCCATCTTCAGATCGTTGGCCAGCTCTCCGAATGGGTCCGCCAGTTGTTCTGTTGAGTCTGCATGGCCGAAATGTACTCGCATGAAGAATTTCTGCAGTTCTGGATCCGAAAATTGCTGCAGATCCAGGATGTTCAGGTTATGCTTCGCGAGCACTCCAGTAACAGTATGGATGATTCCAGGCTTGTCCGGGCATGACAGCGTGAGGATGTGATCTTTCGTCATCTCTACTGTCGAGGTCTTCTTCTTTGTGCCAAAAGTTGCCTTTTGGAATTGGCGGAATCCTTGGCTTGCGAGAAATGGAGTCCGCAGGCCAGAGGTGAATGTTGAGATTGTGGCAGCAGGACGCAGAGCGGCCATTAAATCTCTACGCAGGTGTTGAAAGACTACTGAGAGGTTGATGTTGACTGCTGGCGTGAGATGACTCCCAATGGATACATTTCATTGTCTGGACCTGGTCGACGCACAGTCCACAAAATTTTGCAAGCCGGCTTCGGCGGGCCGAGACGCCAAGGCTTTTGTCGACGGCGACGACAGCTCCAAACAGATGAAGTCTTCGAAACATTCTGAATCTCCTTAACGTGTGCGAACGTGTTGATGGTACCCATGTCCGCTCGACACAGATCTTGATTCGTTTCAGGCCACCATGCAGAGGGCGTGTCAGATGCCGTCTTTGGCGTAGCGTTTGCCAAAACAGGCTAGATCGGCCATGTCCGGGCCACTCACGGCAAGGCGGTGAAGACACAAGTGAATGAGCGAGTGATCGAATTGCTGAACTGAAAGGCCGAGCAGTCACTCTGGTACGATCCCGTCTATGCTGTATTGGCCTGTACCGCCCAATGCTGAATTTAACATTCCAAGTAACATACACTTCACTCGAACAACCTTCGCACCGTCCTCGAGAGCGTCACGCTCTCAGTCTCCTCTCCGTACTTGACATCCGCATCAGTGACACCACCTAAATGTCGAATAAATATAGTCTTCGAGGCGACATGAGAATCAGTCGCACTATCCCTCCGCTCGCTTGACATTAGACCAATTGCTTTTCGATAAGCCTCAACTTGCATGGCAATACGACTCGCAACAATTCCCTCAGTGCAAGCAGCAGCGCTCAGACATACAGCTCCTGTAAGTTGTAAGCTGCCATGGACCTCGCCCATACTGAAGGCAGTGTGCTGCAAGTCCGGCAAGTCCTGAGCCGGAATGGTGTCGTCGATAGAAGGAGTGCTTAGCAACGCAATCTTCGGCGTGCCTCTCGTCTTCGCCGCGGAAACAGCATCTTTCGAAAGGCCCATTTTGATGGCGCCTTGATTGCGCACCAACTCGGCAAAGTCCAAAAAGGCTGTGGAGCTATGGCCAAGCTTGGCAAGATCCTCTGGCAGAGTCGCGGCGTCAACTAACACGAACGGGTTCGCAGCATCGACGAGACTGGCTTTGACTTCGCATGTCAGTCGATTGATCGTTTGGGGTATCATAGCCGGCGCAGTCGAAGCCTTCACAACCTATACCTTCAAATACGCCAAAACCCGCACTCAACTCCGGCTCACCATCCAACCCGCTTCCCCTCTTCCGCCAAACAATCTCTCAGAATGGCATCTCCTCAATCTACACGGGCAGCAGAGCGCTCGTCGCAGGCACAGCATTGAAAGCCGGAGTCCGATTCATGACTTTCGATGCGATCAAGAACGCTCTGGTAGACGAACAAGGTCGATTAAGTACGTCGAATAGTATCGCCGCGGGGTTGTTGGCTGGAGCGGTTGAGAGTGTGGTTGCTGTGACGCCGACGGAGAGGATCAAGATGGCTCTGATCGATGACGCGAAAACAGCGAGAAGGTTTCGATCGACGATGCATGGGGTTGGTCTGCTTGTCCGAGAACAAGGCATTTCAGGACTGTATCGTGGACTAGTCTCGACTGCGGCGAAGCAATCTGCCACTTCTGCTGTTCGGATGGGGTAGTACAACGCTTTGAAGAGCGAGTACGCAAAGCGTTCCGGTCGGGCGCGGACAAGTGTTGCGGAGACGTTCGGTATGGGAGCTGTCGCAGATGTCGTCACAGTGTGTGCAACTCAGCCTCTAGACACGATCAAGACAAGATCTCAGTGTGCCAGAGGTGAGCGGCTCAGAGCTGCGATCGTCGGTGTCTGGCATCAAGGCGGTCTGAAGGCGTACTGGAGAGGCAGTACAATGCGTCTTGGTCGTTTGATCCTGTCAGGCGGTATCGTGTTCTCCGTGTACGAGCAGATAGCCAACGTCTTGCAACATTAGTCGAAGCTGGTCGCATGTTCGCTCCTCTTCCTTGCCATGGCTCCAACCCCAAGGTAATAGAAAACGTACGGGACAGGCGCCATCAGCGCGGCCAGACATCCCAGCAGAGTCAGAGCCCAATGAACTCCAAGGTTCTCGTACATCGGAACGGAGACAATGACCACGGGCCCACTGACGCAGTATCGTGTGATGGTCATGCCGACTAGAGCAGAAGCGGCAAGACCTTCGTAGCTGTCGATGATGTATTGGTAGCAGCTGATGAAGATACCCATGACGCTGAAGCCGAAGAGCACGCTAGCAATAATCGGGGACAAGAAGCTGATGCTCGGATAAGCTGTCCATCCCATCCAGAAGATGCTGATCGGCAGGCAAGGAGCTGCTATGATGGCGTACAACAGGCGTTCTTCCGGGACAACTCGATCTTTGCCATTCTCATTAGCTTCTTCCAGCTTGCGTTTGAATCTGGTGTACATCGGGCGCAGAGGTACTAAAGCGATTAAGAAGCCAACATTCATCGCGATGAAGCAGAGGCCGGTATGATTTTGATCGAATCCGTAGATACCATCTTGACCGAAGATGAAGTCGAAGCCCGGCAGGAATCCGAAAAGAATGACATATAGGATGACGAGGTAGAGGGCGAAGAGGTCGGTGATGGGCTCAGTGAAGAGAAACTTGACCGGTATGGCAATGCTTCGTAGAAGTCGCGTCTGCAGTGGAACAGGCTTCGCCTGTTTAGCCGTGTGATATCGCTCGTCTCCGGTAGCTACCCGCAAATGCTTCGCTTTCCAGCTGAGCAGGACAGGAGCATAAGTTTCAGGGGCGAAAGCAAGAATGCCAATTACAAGGGTACCAGTGAAGATCAGCGTAAGCCATTCTGCGACATTCATTAGTTCGTAAGTTCTCATACGAGGAAGATGTTGAGTCTCACCGGTCCACTGCCAGCTAACCAGAGGACTTGGCCCAACAAAATCAGCGACCATGGGCGCTAGGAAAGGTCCAAGGAAAGATAGGCACGCCAACACTGGGAAGACATATGTTCTCTCGAGAGGAGACCAGAGATCCGCAGTCGTTCCGCCAAAGTTGGTCAATGGCGGGCAAGCAAAGAACCCAGCGAAAGACCGACACACGAGCCAAGCCTCAATGCTTCTCGAAAGACCAGCGCCCATTGTGAACAGACCAAAGATCGTCAAGCTTCCAAGATATACCGCATTTCGTCCGAGCACCTCCGAAAATGGCGCGCTCATCACGCTCCCCAGCCCAAACGTAACCATGAACAGCGTCGTGCCCAGCAATGCCACCTCTTGGCTAACGCCAAAATCTTCCATGACCTGGGGCGAGATTTCAGAGTCGACCGCAGACGCCCAAGCAACGACAAAGCCTGCGCTACCGACGAGACCTGTGACGGTCCATTTGTAGCCATAGCTCCACTTCTTAGGATCTTCGCTGTCAGGAAGAGTGTCGACAAGGTACGGATCGATGTGAGTTTCTTCGCCTTTCTCAATATCATTCTCGGTGGGTGACTGGGGTGGGCGTATCGATTGACTGTCCAATTGAGATTTCGCTCCCTCAGTGGCTCGGTGCTGTTGGACTGCCCGTCGGAGTCGTTTTTGCTGTAGGAAAGACTGCATGACGAGATTGCTGATCCTCGGAGTTCCCAGCTTTTTGGCTTGGTGCGGTCATTCTAATTGCGAACGCCATGATATATCGACACAAGATTGAGCAACACAATGTCATTACTTGCAACGTCCGGCAGAGTTGGCAGGATTCCGGTATCAGGGCGGATAATTTAGAGTTTTGCGGAAGGAAGGCGGAGGAACGCTGCATATTGGCCGTCGATCGACAAAATTGGTGTAACTCGCACTTCGTTGTCTCCATTCCTCAGTAGCAAGCTGAGAAGTCAATTCGAACTTCCCTATCGAGCCTGCGAAGCGTTGGAGAAGATCAATGAGCAAAGCGGAAATCTAATCGCTTGCTGCCTTCGTCGGTAGTTGTCTCCAGGTACTGCAGCTGCTAGTCCTTTGTCATGCTCGCCCACTGTCGATCTCTTCGTTTGTTGCGATAGATGTAGTAAAGTCTCGTGCTTGCATATACGATCAGGTTGACGAAGGCAAGGATGAGAAGAGTTCGATTACCGTGTGTGTAATTTGGCGCGTCACCTGACGCCAGAAATTAGCACGAGCAGCGTTGTTGGACGGGAATGACGTACTTTTCTGGTAGATGTTGGAGAGGATGATGCCACCAGCCTGACAGAACACGTTATAGCATGCGGCTGACACTGTCCGAGATCGCACGGTATTCGAGTCTCTGTAGTTCCAGCCCACTGTCATCGGATGAGCGTTGGGATATGAGAGGAGCAGAGTGATGATAGCCCATACCGTCCACTTGCTGGTCTCTTAGATGTCTGTCACAACCAAAAATATCAGGAAGGGTATGACGCAGATCTGGCCGATCATGGCATGCAGCGTCAGCTCACCAAAGACCTCAACAGAGTAAGCTAATGCCAACATTGAGATGATGTGTATAACGTTCCAAGAAATGGCCAGCAAGTTGCTCTGAAATGTTCCATATCCGAGACCCGTCAAAGTGAGAGTAAGATACTGTTGTGGTGGAGTTCTAGGAATCTGGAACATCAACCCATGAGGTACAACGGCCACAGGTCGTAATCTTGCAGGCTTTGCCAAAGCAGCCTCGGAGTGACGGGCTGTCGGTTGTGCATCGTGCCTTTGCTCGGATCTTCACGAGTAACGCGATTCACCATGATCTCTTCCTCACGAGCGGTGAACCAGCCCTTCTTGCCACGGATCCAATTGGCAGCCTGGCAGGGTCCAGAAGGCATCGAACCCGAAGCGCTGATGCCGATGAGGAGAGTGAAGAGACCTTCAGTGAGAAAGAGCTTGTGGTCGTTAGTGAATAGTCGTCAGGAGGCTGAAACAGACCCACCATCTCCATCCTGCAACGCCTTCGATGCAACGCATGTGGAGCAGCCCGTAAGCAATGAGTCCAGCGAGAATGTCAGCAATGCTCATCGCGGTCCAGAAGAAAGACAGTCGGATCGAAAGCTCATGATGCTTGTAGAAGTAGGATAGGCATAGGATTACCGAGTACGATTAGCATGCTGCTCAGCGTGGGTCAACTTTCTTCGGACTGACCGTCCGGAATGAAGCCGCCTTGAAGCAGGCCCAACAGTGCACGACATGCAAGAAATGAGGAGCGAACCGACAGCCAAAACTGACAGCTTGCAACGATGGACCATAGGATCATCTGCATCGGTATCCGTCGATCCGGTCCCATCCACTTGCTGACCAGTTGCGAGGGAAGCTCTGCGGATCGAAACGCAAGCTTGAATACGGTGTTTCCAAGATTGTAGTCGTTGGTTGTTAGACCCAGATCACCCAAGAAGTTGTCCGTGTTGGCTTGCTGTATGCTCGCTTGGTCAAGCTCCAATGCCATGAGCATGATGCAGGCGAAGATCATGATGAGAACGTCGATCTGCAAATAAGTGCATATTCTGCCCGCCAAGTCCATCGTGCGAGCTGGTTGCCGCGATGAAGATTCTCCCAGTCAGATCGAGGCCGATGATCTTTTGAAATCAATGGGTCGTCGAAGACACTGGGTTGAGTGGCGATCGCATTGGGATCAAATGCCTTCAAGCGCTGAAACCAGAATCGCTTTTCTCCCTTTGGATGCCCGAGAGCTAATATCTGTTCAGGAATGTGCGTGACGATTACTGGCTTGTGATCTTCTCCAGTTGCGGTCAAGAGGGTACCCGTGGGCATATCCTCTGGTTTCCTCGGAGTTGGTCAACACGGTCGACATTCTTCTGCCAGTCAGTCAAATGCTACGACGTTGACCTGACTAATTTTTTTTCACATTATTCCCAGCATCTTATACAGTTTATCGAGCTGCTGCGATCTATCTTCCTCTGCCGAGAAAGAACCAGCGCGCAATCTGGAGTTGGGATGGTTGCATGCATTGTATCCATGTGGCAAGTATGCAGCTCGAGAGCAACACCCACGCATGAAAGGCGTTGAACAAGACTTGCGTGCTCGTGCGTGCTCAGAGGCGCTCGTGAAGATGTAAGGGATCGATTGATGAGGGTCATATTGCATCCATAATACTTGCCAAGATGGATTGGCATCCGGTGAGATCGCTTCGATCCACGGCCAGCGGCGGAATGTCATGATTGCACCTTTGACAAGCAGCTGTCAGGAAGAGAACGATAGTGGCTTGTACATTGCTTGCCGCCCATGGCCGGGTCACGCAAGCTCGTGCATCGAGGTGCCCTCGCTGTTCAGCCAAGGGTATTGGACGACAAAATGCTGTCGAGTGGGATACGTGTTGTATAAGCCTCTTTAGTCAGCCACTCGGCGGTAGTGGAAACGGTTCATAAGAGTGGTGGTGGTGATAATGATGCTGTTGTAGTTGGTTGTTGATGGTGAGAGCGGAGACGCGTGAAAGTTGAACACCATCGAGGCTTGGCACTGCGCCTTGGCACTCACGCAGGTGGGCTTTCCCGATCTCTCCCGTTCCAATCAACTTTCAAGCAATTCCCATCAAATATCATGTATTACAAGACTGGGGACCATGATCATCAAGCTGTCTCTTTCAGCGTTCTATCACACTGCACGCTTTCATGTACAACGCATCACGCGCTGCTCAGCCTCCCGCACTCATTATAACGCCCGTCCTATTCCCAACCCAAACGGATCTGGGTCCAATTTCTCCTTACAGACCGTCTTCCCATCGACTAGATGCAACCTTGGTATCCCGGTCGGCATAGGTGGCGTCTTCTGATGCTTGCTCTCCTTCAAGAACTCCTTCATGGTCGGCCTAGTCTTTGCCGCTCTTTGCTCGCCCATCGTCAACCCATTAAAGGGACACCTCATGTTCTCCGCTTCGACATCATCCACGTTTCGCCCCAGACTCGTCTTGCCACTTGAGGATGTCTTAACAGAAGCCGCGTCGCTGCCACTCGTACTCGATGTGTCGTCTCCAAGGATCTTCTTTCCCTGCAGGTAGCCCTCCGGCTCCTGGGCTTCTGCAGCAATCTCTTCCTGGTCGGCATCATCGAGGTATTCGTCTCCATCCCGCATGTGCCACTTGGCGAGCAAATCATTCTGAATCCAGATGACTTTACCGATGGCCTTCACGATTGCAATTTTCCGATGCAGGTGCAGTCGCGGATGTGAAAGGATCGCTTCCATCATCGAATCCTGAATGTATCCCAGACACGCTCCAAGAAAGATGTAATCGACATGCAGAGGATTCTTGCGCCCCAATCCGACGTGCATCAAGCCTACCTTGTCCAGGTACTCCCAAATTTCAAATTTTGTTGTCTGAATTCAGCTTTGTCAAGTACCATCGCAAGAACATCTTTCGGTTCTGAATTGCACTGCTCTTTTCCTTGATGAATATCTCCGGATCCTCTTCGTCTCGGCTATCGCGGTTGGAGAACACTCGAGCCGTGATGTCGTGTTTGAGGAGCTTTTTGTACACCATGTTGACGATCGCAGGTATTACCATCTTGATGTACTTTCGGCCGTCGATAAGAGCCTCGACATCATCTGTAACAGGTCAGCTTCAGCGAGCTTTCGAATGACAGTGGCCGAGCATACCGGGCCCGAATTCCAAAAATTGGTGCAAGTAATGTACTCTCGCTGGTAGCGAAGTGAAGAGCTCCCGCCTGTCGACATGTTCCATTCCTCGCGGAAGAGAAGAAGCCATGGTATGCGAATCGTCAAGTGCCTCTTCGAAAGTCTCGTGGAGAATCGGGAGCGCCATTCCCTCTCACCCTCATCTCCCACCGGCCGCCTTAAAGCTCCTCGCGCCTCCATGCATTACAAAAGTGTGCGCGTGCAGCATATTACCTGTGTCATATATGGCGTGACAAAAAATCAGGGGAGCCTCAAAATCGAACAAAGCACGCGACAAGCGGCGACCTGCGAACCGAGCAGTCCACGCAAGAGATCTGATGAGACTTGCATTTTTGTTTATGCGGCACACGCCAATGTGCATGAAACAGGCGTGGAATGCCTCACGTGGATTGCCTTGATGGAGATCCGTTGTGCTGATATCCGGTAAGCGAAATGGTTGTTTTCGGAAAGGTTGATGGGTTTGACAGGGATCGGATACACTCGGTGGCAGGGGCGATGGCAAGGATGTTAATACGACCTCTCCTGTTTGAAGAAATCTTACATTTTCCGTGCATATTCCTCTCTTGAAGAGGTTTTGATACCAGCCCAAGTGCGACTTGCCACTGATCTCTCAAGGTCAACCTTCAGCGCTTTCCTGCAACCCTCAATGATATCAAGCATATCCTTAGCCCTCACCACGTTCTTCCGTTTCTTCGCATCGAACCTCGTCCGAGCCTGCTACCACTCCAGCTGTTCCCTCATCATCTGCACATTTCGATTGACCTTCATCCAACAAATCCGACAATCCCACAATTCATACTCCTGCCCGGCGATGTTATTCATCTCTCTCACAAGCTGCACAACAAGCTTCTCCAAGTCCGGTAGGTACATAACTTGTCGATGTTGGATCACTTTTGATGAGCTTGCCACCGCATGACGGCAGGACACTTGGTCGACAATGAGCAGTCTGAGAGACGACATCATCGGGGGTGGTCGGGTCCTGAAAATTGGGGTATATTTCTGTCTGAAACTTGTGGTTGACTGCCAGCCTAGAGACGCTTTCGCTGGTTGGAGCCAACTTCCATTGAAATGCAGATATGCGAGTCGGTTACGATGCAATTCTACCGGTAGATGGAGCGCAATGCTTCTTTGCGCCAGAAACGGCTTACTTCTGCGACGTCTTGGCCCATCGCAGTCTGACTGCCTCTTGGGATCTCTGTCCCAGGTAGCTCACTGATATTTGATCCTTCAAAACCCCTGCAGGCTCAAGTCGCAGCTGCCAACTCCTCGAATGGGAGGGATTGGGGACGACATCCGTTGGAAGTGCAACTCCGTATATTCGATCTCTCAATTCTCCGGGTAGCATCCAAAACGGATGATGGCGGTTTCTCTCACTCTGCTGCCTGCCTTTTCCGTTCTCTCCCGTGCGACAACGATACTACGCGAACATTCAGACGCCGCCCGAACCGATACCATCATTTCCGGATGTTCGAGGAATGCCTTTGGGCCACGCCGTAGGCCCAAAACCAAGGAGAGATGAGAGCTAGGCCGATGATCTCAAGGTAAGTGAAGCCAAAAGTGCTCTTGTTTCTTCGCATGCGTTCTTTATGTTCCTCGATCATGTTACAAACCCAATTAAAAGGGATGCAGAGCCAAATGATGGCCTTTTCAGAAGTTGACAAACTATCGAAACTACCCATATTTGAGAGCCCGAATGCAGGACGGTCGGTGATGTAGAGGGTCTCAATGCCCATTCTCGAAAGCAACTGAAAGTTTTTTTAATAGTGTTTCTTGCAGATATATCTCTCTGTAAGTCACTTAGGGAGAGGACGTTGCTTTCCAATTTTTTGGGCTGCCTGATCAAGGTAAACAGCATACCTATCGTTTTCGTTCTCGTGGTTGACGCCTTCAGCTGAATCCCAAGCCGATCGTCTGGTACTTTGCAACGAACGACATATTGTTCTTGATACTTACTGGTCAGTCGGAACAGTACTACAACCTTCATCTGACTTCTTGCGTA
Source organism: Nothophaeocryptopus gaeumannii (assembly GCA_031771865.1). Taxonomy (NCBI): domain Eukaryota; kingdom Fungi; phylum Ascomycota; class Dothideomycetes; order Mycosphaerellales; family Mycosphaerellaceae; genus Nothophaeocryptopus; species Nothophaeocryptopus gaeumannii. The sequence goes on along the minus strand of JASISA010000042.1, from coordinate 1,852,092 downwards.
CGCTACGCATGCTGGCAGCACTGCGTTTGAGCGCCAGTAGGGTTAGAGCGCTTCATTGAAGCATATTTTCGATGTTTGATGAAGTCCTTCATCTCCACGTCGATGCGTTGAAGCTGTTCGCTTTTAAGATAGTTGTATTGTCAATTCGTTCAAATTTCTTTATTGATCCGATCATAGGGGTAGGTGTTGTCGTAGGTGGTGCGGAGGTCGGCAGAAAGGACATTGCAGTAGTTTGGTAGGATCTAGAACAATCCCCGCACGTCACACACACCAGGCGATCCAAACTATGACGAAGAATACAACCGAGCTACTGGACCTCACCTTTTCCCAAAGGATTGGTCTTCGTGCGCTGTCTACTGTAACAGCTGATCCATCAAGGTCATTCGAAGCCAACACATTCTCTCCAAACACATTCAAGATGTCTTCACTCACCAAGCCAACCAACGTCGAATATACGATTCCTTCCAAGGGAATCGTCGCCTACGATCAGCATACATGGAGATTCGAGGACCTTCTCACGAGGGAGCCATTGGAGGACGAATCCCTTGTCGAAATGATTGCCACGGGCGTCTGTCATACAGACATTTCCGGATACGGAGGAATTTATCCTCGCGTGTTGGGCCATGAAGGTCAGGATCAATCAGCTCGTTTCCCTCCAATCCCATCCGAATTCTTACTCACATTTTCCCAGGCGCCGGCCGCATCCTAAAGCTTGGATCCGAAGCCATAAAGCAAAAAGGATACGAAGTCGGCGACCTGGTAATCCTCTCCGCAGCAGCCTGCCTCAAATGCAAATACTGCACAACCGGCCATCCAGCCTACTGCGTAGACCATGCAGCCGTCACCCTCATGGCCAATGAACCCATTTTCTGTCTCGCATCCGACAAATCCAAAATCTTCGGTGGAGGATATTTCGGTCAATCTTCTTTCGCTTCCCCGGCTCCGGTAAAGGTCTCATGTGCGGCGAACGTAACGAGACTGGTTAAGGATGCGGAGGAATTGAAGTTGTACGCCCCCCTTGGATGTGGAATCATGACTGGCGCTGGGGCGATCACGCATGTGGGGCACTGCGGACCAGACGACGTCGTAGCAGTCATCGGGCTGGGAGGCGTCGGTCTTTCCGGAATCTGCGCAGCGAAAAACAACGGCGTGAAAAACATCATCGCCGTGGACGTTGTACCTTCAAGAATCGAATTAGCAGCGGAGCACGGTGCGACGAAAGGATTGCTTTCTTCCAAGGAGGCGTTGGAGGGAGCTGGGAAGACGCTTCAGGAGGCTTTGAAGGAACTTACGCCGGAGGGATTGGGGTGTAGTCATATTCTCGATACGACGCCGAGTATTGGGGTTATGCAGGCTTGTATGGAGGCACTCCAAAAGAACGGCACACTGCTGCAAGTCGGCGTAAAACCAGTTGGAGGGAAGCTGGAGTTGGACCTCTTGACGCATATGGTCAATGGACGACGGTTGGTGGGTGTAATTGAGGGAGACCGAGATCCTGCGGAGGCTTTGCCGGAATTGGTGCAGTGGTGTAAAGATGGAATTTTGCCGGTGGAGAAGATGTTAAAGAATTACCCTGTGAAGGAGCATGAGGCGGCGAAGAAGGTCATGGAGGATGGGAGTGTGATTAAGAGTGTGTTGATTTGGTAGATCTCACAGTGAGAGGGCATTGCTTGCCTGCTGATATACATTGCATCTGTACATTTTCAGAATGTAGCGAAGGCTCAATACCCTTTGCGTCGTCCAGATCTTTGGTCTACGTGCTGAGTGGTCGTACTGTAAAGGTGATATCCGCCAAGCAGACTTCCGCGTGATAATAACCACACCCAGCACTGAGCACGGGTGCGTCGATTGTCGGCAGGACACTGGTGCAATGGGCGCATTGTCTGCTTCGATGCTCGCATAGATCCACAAGCGTTATGCATTGCTTGACAGTCTGATATTTCTGCCCAGCGAGTTGCGTTTTTACCGACCCTTCCTCTCGGCCGCCGCTCTCTTCGCCCTGACCTCCGCTCTTCGTCTCTCACCACCATCAACCTTATGTCCTCTTCTTTGCTCCCACAGCCCATCCTTGACCTTCAAAACCGCAACGCCCTGGTGTCCTTTGACATACTCAATCCCTGTCCCTCCAATCGTGGTACCCATCACAATCTTCGTCCCTTTCACCCTCACGATGTCTTTATCCGCAATTTTGGGAGGCGGCGCAAGTCTTGTCAAAATAGTGCTCTTCGTCTTCTGCTCTCCATCACTCCCAGCAGCCTCCAATTCCTCAATCACTTTCGGCCGCACATTAGAGATCATTTTCACATATCCCTCATCTTTTGTCAATGTAGCCGGACTGCTTGCTGCACCTTCTCTTGCTCTCTTCTCCACCTCCACAATTCTCAACTCCGCCTTGCCGTCCTTGACATGCTTGACATCCCCGCCAACTCCATATACGCCTTGCCTGAATCGCTCTCTCCACCAAAGTAGATATCTCCGTGCGCGTGCGGGTTCTAGACCGGAGTCCTTAAGTTGTTCGGATGAAAGTGTGAAAAGCGCTTCCCAGGAGGGAATCTTGGATGCGTGCTTGGACATATCTCGGCCGATGAGGGTCATGAAAGCATTGACGTCCGGAACGAAAGGTGTCGGTCGCGGAATGGGGCGCTGGACTTTGTTGCCTTTGTGGAGGGAACGGCATTGGAGACAGGTGGTGGAGCGGAGTGGAGAAGGGAGGAAAAGGAGGGCGGTGGGCCGTTTGAGCGCCATTGTCGAGTATAGTAAAAAAGTAGCGTGGCCCAGATGAGGGAGTTTGGCCGTCACATGCAGGAGTTGAGGATATAAGTGAATGGATCGATGGGTAGGAGCGAAGTTCAATGCAGGGAAGTCGCATTCGACACTTCCGAGCGCCGCAAATCATCGAAGCCTCAGGCAGACTTCACATGCCAGACAATCAAGTTCACTTGCTCCACCTCACAGACACGGCACTCTTTCTGAGCACCCCCGAGCGGACTCCAGCACCTCGAAGGCAATCCTCCCAAAATGGGATGGTAAGGCTGCCGCTTCCACTCCCTCCACGCCCCCGCCCGCCTTCTCCGCCAACATGATCAAGTCTCCGGCACTGGACGTGCCTCCGGAGCCACCTTTCAAGCGCGTCAAGCTCGAGAATGGCAGCTCAGTGCCCTCTTCGCCCGCCCCGAACGGCCATGTCATCGCCGACCTCGCCGAGCAGCTCGACTTCGCCGAAAGGAACAAATACGTGAAGGGGAAGAAGCTGGGTAGCGGACAATACGCCGACGTCTTCTCCGCACATCTCAAATCCGACCCTACACAACTGGTCGCCATAAAGAAGATCAAAATAGGAGCAGAAGCAAAAGAGTTCGGCATAAGCTATGACTCTCTCCGCGAAATCAAGTTCCTTCAAGAGCTAGACCACCCCAACATCATCAAACTCTACGCCGTCTTCTCTACTAAAGGCCAAAACCTCAATCTCGTGCTCGAACAGCTTCCCCAAGGAGATCTTCTGAAACTCATCCAAGATACGCAGAACATCTCCTACACACCCGCAGACATCAAATCCTGGATGCTCATGCTCATGCGCGCCGTCTGGTTCTGCCACCAAAATTTCATCCTCCACCGCGACATAAAACCCAACAATCTCCTCATCGCCTCCAACGGCGAAATCAAACTTGCAGATTTCGGTCTCGCCCGCTCATTTGCGGATCCATACCAACCCATGACGGCTCAAACAATCACAATCTGGTACCGCCCCCCGGAACTCTTCTACCAAGCCCGCCACTACGGCGCCACAGTCGATATTTGGTCATGCGGCTGCGTCTTCGCCGAACTCATCGCGCGAGATGTTTTATTCCGCGCATGGCCGGAGTCGGAAATGGCCATGATTAAGCTGATATGTGAGAAAGTGGGGACACCGACAGAGAAGAATTGGCCTGGCGTAGAGACGTTACCGAATTACATCGTACCCGAAGAGAAGTATGAGCTGAGGAGTAGGGATTATTGGTTGAGTACGTTTCGGGCGATTGGAGAAATAGGAGTGGATTTGTTGATGAAGATGTTGATTTTGGATCCTAGGAAGAGGTTGGATGCTGAAGGGGTGTTGGAGCATGAGTTCTGGACGAGTGCGCCGAGGCCTTCGAGGCTGCAGGATCTGCCGAGGAAAGGGGGCGGGCGTGAGACTATGGGTGAGGATTTGACGAGGAGGGGTGGAGAGGTCCCTGGAGGAGGGGAGAGTAGAGGGGACGGAGTGGCTAGGAAGATTGACTTCGGGGCGAAGAGGTGATACTGAGGCGGTTGAAGTAAAGTCTGATGTTTGGAATGCAGGTTATGATTATGCTAGTACGAAGCGACACCAAATTAGCGAGGCGTTTAAGAGTCAAAAGATATCTGTTCTAGAACGCCTTGAACTCAACCAGCCTCGTCCTCTTTCCAGCAGTCTGCGTCCAAGTCAAGTTCAACATCGTCGTACCAAGAGTGTCCCACTCGACGTTCGTGATGACATTCGGAATAACTTCATCCCCATCAGCCCACATGTAAGAGTTGATCGACGGTCTAAAGGCGTAGCCACCAGTAAACCCATCTTGCCCACCGGAAGCATCAATCTTAGAGATCGTGTATTCCGTTGCATCAGCCAGCGGCTCTCGCCAGTACAGTCCTTTGTCGGTGTCGAACGAGTCGTCCCATTGATTGCACAGGTCGATCATAGCCGATAACTGAGTCGTCAGGGAGTCTTGGTCACCATCGACCAGATACCGGCCATATACAGATTCAGCCATGTAGTCAGTAAAGTGTTCGTCTTTGCCACCGTTGTACACGTGTCGAATGCAATCGTCTGCAAAGCGGCGATCTCGAAGCCAACGACCTTCGCCAATGTGGAAGCCGGTGGCATCATTCAATGTCGCCCAAGGTTCGAGTTGCCAGCCGACATCGTCAAGAAGTTCTATAAACTGACGTCAAAAGCTGTTCTCTTACCAGTTCTTGTAGGTCTTACCAGTCGAGACGCAACCCCTCTCACCCAAATAACAGCCAGTACTATAGGGCTCCAAATGCCCTGGTTGTGCTTCATTTCCGTCAAATTCCGTCAGTGCTGTGGAGGTTCTGGTGGTCTAGATGCTTAGGAACTGGGAGGTACGAAAGCGTGTAGATGAAGAGTTCTCGGTAGTTTTCGGTAACACGACAGTACAGGCGTAACGGACTGTTCTTTAGCCACGCTGTAAACGGCTCTTGAGCCTTTATCCCTCTACCGCTACCCGAGAATTGCTCCACGATGAGCCGATCATCTTCTAGCCATCCTCTGATCTTCCTCCTCCATTGCTTTCGTCGCCAAGAATCATCCTCGACTTAACATTATGCTCGACCTAAGTCGATTAAAAACTTCATTAACATTAGCATCAACCCCCGTTACCCTAGCTACAAACCTCATCGTATTAACTTACCTGCAGGTGTTGCAAGAATTTTGTTTACATGAGTCCCTTTGATCTTCCGCCACATCCTGACTGGTTTCGCAGTAGTTCTGGCAATGTTCCCAATTGGTATTGCCTGATGGAAGGCACGTAGCGAGGACGTAGGGGACGATAGCGAGGAGGAGGATTGGGATGAACTTCATGTTTTGTAGGTTTCGGTGAGGTTGTAGTGGATAGTGTAGTGCGTATACGAGCTAATGCGTTGTATGCTAACTTATAGAATTTCAATCCTCGACGAAACCTCAGCCGGAACGATGCGGAACTGGCGAAGTTGTGAAACTAGGACGGAGGTAAAATTAGGCCCAGTGTTCGCTGCTTTTGCGTCGCATGTGCAAAGGCAATTCGGTTCTGCGGGTTGCTATCGTGAATCTCGGTCCAGCCGGCATCTCGCTCTCGTCTACTGAATCGGTATGGAGGTAGGGCGCAACGAGGTTACTCCTTGCTGCTGAGGCACAGTATGTCGCAGGCTCCTGTCGAGGCATCACTCGGCATTTGTTGGCCTCAGGCTGGAGGATAGTCAGTGCACGCACTTCGCTCTTTCGCTCTCGCCTTCACTCTTCCACCAACCTTTGCTCAAGCAACAAGACTGATACTTTTCTACCATCTACGTCTGCGGTACTCCAATGCATCCACTTTTGGTTGTCACCTCGTAGATAAGCCAGGCTGGAGTATAGAGGAATTTCGATCTAGTATCGCTGCATCGCCAGGGGATCTTAAGAGGTCTTTGGTCCGTATTGAAAGCTTGGCTCGTGGAAAGGGGCAAATTGAAGATGCGGACTGGGTTGTGACCAGTACTCCCAAGCTTGTACAGGTGACGGGACGAATTCGAGCAAATCGGAAGACAGGCCGACGAGCTGTCGCATTTTCAGCCAGCTGAAAACCCAATGAATTCGACCTCTGCATATACGAAATCATCTGTTGCTCTCTCGTGCGCACCGAAGGACTCCGATGTGTTTGAAGCAAAAACAGAATGCAGATCTCGAAGTGTTTCGCGCCTGTGGAAAACGATAGGCACGTTACCTTAACTTAGCCTTAGGGCAGAGCCCTGTTCATGACTAAGGGTCATATCAACTTAGCAGAGCCCTGTTCATGACTAAGGGTCATATCAACTTTCGCCTCGGCTTCCACACTCTTATCTACACTCGTTATATTGCCCTACACTCGTGCCTACACTCGTACCTGCACTCGCAAGTGCATATGGCGCCTCATACCGTTGACCTCGAGCCCGTGCGAGCCCAGATTGAGCACTGGATCTTCTTTGACCGACGCGAATACACTGCGATATGCGATAATCTACGAACCTACTACGATATTGATATATCTGTCAAGACTCTGAAGAGGAGGCTGAAGCAGTGGGGTGCTCGTATTCGACAGGCTCCTCTACAGGTAGACAATGCCCTCAGAGCCCGTATTATTGAGCGTTTCTGGCTGTACTCGTACAAAGATGAGAGGAAGTTCAGTATCTACAGGCAGATGGCTACAATATCTCCCTCATACAATATCAGCGGTTGAGGCGTGATATAGGCCTATATAAGAGGTATCCAGCAGAATCTTCTGAAGAGGTGGATGCCGCTATTAGCGAGGCATTGGACCATGTGCTTGGGCATGGTGCTGCACAGGACTTTGGATATCGCAAGTTGGCCCAAACTATTCGTGAGAAATGGCACTTCATTGGCAGGTACGCCTTTGTATTCATTCACTCAGGCACTCGCACTCGTAGGCTGCACTCGCTGATCACTCGTAGAGACCGCATCTTCCGTATTGCCCGTGCCAAGGTGCCAGCAGCTTTTGAGAGCCGTCGACCTGGTAAACGCAGTAAACCTCGTAGCGTAAGGCCTCAAGCTCGAGGAGCTGATGATGTATACTCTATTGATGCTTTTTGTAAGCTGGCTGATTATGGATGCTCGATCTACGCCTGTATCGACGTCTTTTCAAGGAAGATTATCTGGTACTTTGTTGGGCCGCTAGCTAAGACCAAGTTCTCGGTTTTTGCACAGTACATCATCACGATCTACAAGGCCGGCCGTATGCCTAATATCATACGATCTGATCAGGGCGTTGAAACTCCAATACTTGCGGACGCACATCTTCTCCTACGTGAGCACCTTGCTAGCGAACATATCACTTTCAGCGATGCCTTCTGGTATACAACAAGCAAAGGAAATCAGACTATTGAGCACTGGTAGGGCGAGGCAGCAAAGTCAGTATTCAACCGCTGGAGAGACTATTTCAATCAACTCCGAGAGGAAGGGCATTATAACGCAGCTCTTAAAGCAGATCGTATTGCCTGGCTCGCAATCTACATCCCCCGTAATGAGGTATACAACTGGAGAGTTTGTACACTGCTGGAATACTCATACAATCCGTAAGCACAACGAACAGACAGTTGCTAAGCATGTAGCTGGAGAGCCCAACAATCTCTACGACTATCCGGAGCTTCACGGCGGTGACTTCTACGGGCATTTACTGGATACTGAAGATCCGGTTTTACAGCAATGGGTTGACAAGATTGCAGAGTTTGGTAAGTAGCGGTGTGCACACTCGTAACTGCCGGAGCCACTCGTAGCTAGGCACTCGTAGCTGCCCATGTTACTCGCAGCGGCACTCGTAGCTGCCCATGTCACTCGCAGCGGCACTCGCAGGCTCGCAGGGGATGCTGTAAGCTGGAACTTAGTAGTTCACTCCAGCTGATTCTATTCGCAGATTTGCTCGCATATCTACCTCCAATATCTCTCGAGTGGTGTAATGATATGCTTCATACTAGCGGCTATCAATCATGTTTCATGGTGGTGAGGAATCAGCATTGCCTGGGCCGCAAAAGCTGCATGTTCATGCATACCATCACCTCCGCACTGCAGCGCATGAGTATGTCAACAATGGCGGAGATCTGCCGGAGTTTGAAACGCCTGCTGCTAGTACACAGAGGCAGCCAGTGACCGAACCAGAGCAGTATTTGAGGCTGCTGGTCAGCCACTTTAAGGGTATTCAGCGTTACCTCCTTCTTCAACAATGGATCTTGAGTGGACTAAGTTCTGTGCGCAGTCCAAGAAGCAAGTGATATATCACTGTGATCTTGGCAACGTTTTCCGATGCCCCTATTGCCTTGTGCACAATCCTCATTACCGAGAAGATGACGGGCCTCTCATATCCTCTCCACTACTAGCAGCACGGCCAGCAGCTACGAGTGCTGCGAGTGCGCCTACTGGAGCAGCTTCTGGAGCCTCTACGAGTGCTGCGAGTGCGCTTATTGGAGCTGGAGCCTCTAGTACATATACTGGCTTTCAAGGTTTCACTACCTCTTCGAACCGTGGTAACACCGTTCTTCAGCAGAATAAGAAGTCACACAGCCGCAATATGGCAACGCTGGTATCGATCCCCTCAGTCCTAAGGCTTCTACCAACCGCAAGATCTCTCGTCCAGCTGCATCGCCAGCTCCTACGAGTGCGAGTGCGAGTGCACCACTATCTACCTCTTCATCCAAGGGCAAGGGCAAGGGTAAAGCCCAACGCCGAGAGATTCACTTTCGGTGCGAGGCTTTTACAGTGCTTGTCAATATTCGTACGCCGAAGAACAAGAAGCAAAGGCTTCAGCGTTGTCAACTCCGGATGTTTGGCACTACGATGAACCGGAGCTTATACAAAGATGGCGACTGGACGGCTTCTTTGATACTTATCAACATATGGTTGATATGCTGCCGAGCCGCAACGAAGACATGCGTAGGAACTGGCTCTATTCTACTGTTATTGTTCCGGCTGCTGGACTAACTTTACAGCAATGGTTAATACACCCGCATCAAGACTCCTTCCTTGATGTATCTTTTGATGAGGATACCAACGAACCAATCCGCCCAGCAGACACCAATCTACTATCGGATGACCTCGAAGAGATGCTATTGCCATTTCATCGCAGTCCATGGTCAGCATTGAATGCGACAGTCCATATCAAGGTAGTAATTCTCGTCAATCGGGTCAGACGCTGGAATACGAAACCAGTCGGCCAACGCGGAATAGCGGATCAGGACGACAGTACTACGAGTCCAGCCAAATCTACTACGAGTACTACCAATGCGGATACGAGTGACCCGCTACACAATTCGCCGCGGGCCGCAGTCTTTCGCCGTGCGCAGTTGACTTCTTCAACGTTGGCATACGCGGCTCGCGAGGCTGCTGCGAGTGCTGCTACAGTACTGCTGCGAGTGCTGCTACGAGTACTGTTGCGAGTGGACACAAACGCCAGGCCAGCAGTGAATTGTCGCCTCCATCACCTACTAAAGGCAACGCTGGTCTATCGGTACGTCCTTATCGCATTCCGGCTGGTGCAGAGATCATTGATCTAACCAGCGAGGCTAGCGATCAATCAAGCAGTAGTTTTAGCTTTGACTCGCCGAGTGAATGGTTCGTCAAGAAGGAACCCAAGGCTCCTATTGTTGAAGAAGATTATGAGGTCGTAGAACCAACTCGCGATACTTTTTCGGAGAGGCTGGATACTATTATTGAGCAGACAGAGGTGTCGTTGTTTGTTGAGGAGGCTATACAGCAGCAAGTCGCTGCTCCGCTGGAGCAGGTAGAATCAGTGCCTGTTGCTGAACCAACACCTCCAACAACTGTAGCTGAACCAGCACCTCCAACACTTGCTGAACCAGCCCAGACGCATATCAAGAAGCCAAGGAAGAAGCTGGTTGTGGAGCCGTCAACGCGGAAGACAAGGTCGATGAAGGGTAATTAATTTCTTTAGTTGGTAGATATATCTCGTATGTAGGAATGGAGTTCAGGTTCAGGCACTCGCAGCACTCGTATTTGACACTGCTATCTAGTACCAAGGTTTGCCGGTAGTCTTGTCTACAAGCTACTCTCAAAGGCGCCGAGACGAAAGCCCACAAAGCCAGCACGACGAGCAGCCTCCATCTCAGTGTCAAGACTAGACACTTTAGCCTCAATGGCAACCAAACGAGCCTCCAAATCAGTAACCTTAGTCTTGAGGCTCTCGTTCTCAGCACGCAGACCAGCAGTCTCTCCACTCGCAGCACTCACAGCACTCGCAGGCTCGACAAGCACACCACCTTCGTCGACATCCTCCATCTCCTCATCTTCATCTTCATCTTCGTCTTCATCTTCAGCCTTGGCTTCATTGGCAAGGCAGCCAGACTTCCATGCCGCTTGCAATAGGCACACGCAAGATCTCCACGGTCTTTGAACACCATACAGGGCTGCGGATTCTTCTTGCACTCGCACCACGGGCAAGGGGATAGAGCGGCTTTGCCTACGAGTGTGTCTGCGAGTAGATTCAAATAGCTACGAGTCAATTAACTCACCTTCATTAGTCTCCGTGATACGGCCAGCCGTATCAAACTTCCGCAAATTGTTCAAAGCTGACTTGCGCTCCTTGCTATTGGTAGACTCGCTGCTGGCTACCCACTCGTTCCATTGATAGTCTTCGACATGCCAGAAGTCGGTGGTGGTAGTAGTGGTTGGTTGGCGGAATTGAGACATCGCGGCAGTAGTATTCTTGTAGTTTTGACGGGGAGAATGTTGATGTAGCTAAGATAGTAAGCAAAGGAAAAGAAAGAGTAGATATACGAGTGCTGCGAGTGAAAAGGACAATAGTAGTACTTACAATAGCATCAGTTCAAAATAGCAATACGGCCTACGCAGCCTGCTATTGTCCAGCTATGACTGCTTCATAACAACAGCAAGCCGCGCAGGCCGTCTGCGAGTGTGCTGCGAGTGTTTTAGGCGATAGCGACGCCTGTATAGATGAGAAAGGGCCATATTAGTGTAACTGAGGTTGGTAGATTTGAGGTCAAAGTAACGTGACACTATGAAGTTGATATGACCCTTAGTCATGAACAGGGCTCTGCCGACATCCCGAGGAAGCTTGGCGTGAAATCGCCTATGTCCGGGTCGCCGCACGCTTTGAACACGCAATTTTGAAGAGTACTGCATATGACCAATATTCTTCAGCTCGACGAGGCGAATCGATTAGTGCCTACATCTCGCCGATGGAGTGCTATTAGAGGGAGCTCTCACCAAAAGTTGGTCGAACCGCGGACGTCGTCGGATTTTGAGAACCCCTGTAGCTGAGGCGGGTACAGTAAGTAGTTGCAGACTAATAAGTCAAGGGTAGACTTATACGGGTAGCAGGGACTGACAGCGCTCGAGCACCATAGAACTAGTGGGAAGGAAACTCAGAAAACAGGGAGTCAAACGCGACCGACACGGCCATGGGAAACGGCAAATACCTTCAGCGCTGCTATATCTCCATGACCTTTTACTACTGTCGAAGCAGACAGTATTACATTCTGATCGACCATGAAGAAGACATTGCTCACAACGGCCTTGCTTGCACTCAGATGCGTCGCAGGGCAGGTGAGGGAGTACAACCTCACCCTGGAGGCGAGCTGGCTCGCGTTGGGTATGAATGGTTTCTCAACCCTCAAACTTCTTCGGCTGACACTGAACAGATGGCAATCCGAGAAGTGTCCTTACCATCAATGGCCAAACTCCAGGGCCGGTGATCGAGGCAGATGAGGGCGACACTCTCCGTGTGAAGGTCACTAACAAGATGTTCATTGAAGCCACAATGCATTGGTTGGTGCATGCTTCTAGAGTGATGAGAAAGGCGCTGACATCGTTAGGCACGGCGTGTTCCAGGCGGACAAGTACTGGAATGATGGCGTGAGCTGAGCTTCCAACCCTCTACGTTGAGCCTAATTCTGACGATCTTGTGAAGGTTCCGGGTGTCACCCAGTGGCCATTGGAACCGCGCAATTCGTATACGTATGAGATGAAGCTGCAAAACCAGACTGGCATTTACTTCTACCACGGCCACTTTGGACCAGCCTTCGCCGATGGCCAGCGTGGACCGCTGTGGATCAGACCAGCGCCATGGCGCGAGAGGCCTTACAAACTCATTTCGTCAGAGGAAACGGAGATTGCTGCCATGATGGCGGCAGAACGACGACCACAGCATGCGCTCGTCTCTGACTGGAACTATGAAGGAATGGAAGTTCTAACGGTCATGTTTCGAGACGCTGGAGTGACACCCTCATGCGCAGCATCCATCATCTTCAATGACAAGGGCCGCACATTCTGCCGCTCTCGCGAGACTCTCGACAAGTATGATCCCGAAAGGCGAAGAGACTCGCTCGGTTGTATTCCACCCAGCATCGGAGCACAATTTACCAATCAGAGAGAATGCCACCCTACAGACAGCGACCTCGAAGTCTTCCAAGCTGAGAAGGGGGATCGCTACATGTTCTTCAATTTTGTACATCCCGGCGCCCATCACGAGCTGCTCATATCGATCGATGAGCACGACATGTGGATCGTTGCAGCTGATGGTGACTTCGTGCGGCCATCGAAAGTCCAAGCCATCAACATCAACATGGGAGATCGCGTCAGCGTTCTGGTAAAGCTGGATAGGCCGCCTGCGGACTATGCCATTCGAGCCTCTGCCATCGTCCCAGAGCAATTGATCCAGGGCATCAGCATCCTTCGATATCCCGGGATGAAAGATGCCAGAGAGCATGGTGTGATGACGGTACCCGATAGCAAGCCTCACATTGACCTGGCGGGGAACGTTTTGAGTAAGGGACGCAAGATGGACGAGATGAAAGATCTTGCCGCTTTCCCTCCAAGATCTCCTCCTCCAACAGCAGATCACACTCTCCGCTTTGTTGTGAATCAGACTGATCCAAGTACGTGGGTTCTAGCAAGTGCCCCCCATCAGGGTTTTCGCCAGCAGGTAAGTAATTCGGTTCGGTATACGGACGAAGCGCTTCCGACTGATATTTACAGATGCCACCAATCCTTTGGAACAATGCATCCATGGGCCCAACTTCATTCACCGGTCTGCGGAATGGCTCAGTCGTGGATATCATTTATGTAAACGCCGCATACGGAGCTCATCCATTCCACAAGGTTAGCCCAGCGGTTTGATGTGAAACGATCTCTGCTGATAATCTACAGCATAATCACAAAACGTTCATCATTGGCCAAGGACAAGGTTTCTTCCCATGGCCTGATGTCGCAACTGCTATCAAGGAGATACCCGAGAATTTCAATATGATCGATCCGCCTCTGAGAGACGGCGCACGCTTGGCTGAAGAACATGGTGCCTGGACCGTTATTCGGTACACGATTACATTTCCAGCTTTGAGCATGCTGCACTGTCACAAGATCGGTAAGACCTGTCCTCAAGATCGAGTAGAGTGTATCCTGCTAATCTTAACGAAGCGCACTTCGCCGGAGGACAGCAGGTGGTCCTGATGGAGGGTGGCGAGGTCATGGCGCCGATTCCAGACGAGATTAAGAGTCTCACACATGCTGACTTTGTGCCTCAACTAAGATATGGTCCCCTGGACTGATGAAGGAGCAAAAATGTTACGACAGACATACATGGTCGAAGCAAAGCCAATGAAGAGCTAAACATGCGACTTATGAAATGAAGGACGATTTGCTATGCTGTACTTCCTATGAACTTCTACCTTTCCACGCGCTCAATAGCTTTAGTGTTATGTACTATATGCTCTGAGATAGCTAAACATCGATGCAACTTGACGAACCCCTACTACCTAGTCGAAGAGCCCGGTACCCGGCCCCGGCCTCAGACCGTCCCAGGCGGCACGCCAAGACGGGCTGAGATTCTGAAAGTAGGGTGTAACCTTGTATTTCGCCCAATACGGCCCTACTAAGCGCTAAGTATCCCGGACTATTCGCAGCTCTTGGGAGGCGTCAAAAGGCCTGCTTTCGCCTATTGATCCTCGAAAAATCCAGCGAAAAATCCAGAAAACAGTAGCTAGCGTGTAAGAAGGAGGCGCGGGCGAAACGCTCTCGTTTTCAACGTAGGATCCTAGCAATACTGATCGTTGCTCTTAAGAAGCCTGTACATCAAACGCTGCCGAGCCTGGACACTGTCTCTGCTACTCGCCGTGTTTGCAATGACTGTGCTCTTCGAATTCGGGGCAACGAGAGCTTATTGAACTTAATCGAGGGTGTGATGAAAGGGCGACGACACCGACGCAGAATACGGGCAATCGGCGCTAGAACTATCGTCTGAAACAGCCAGATAGCATTTAGTGGCCACGCAACAGGGACTACGCACTGCCGCGTGCCACTGATTCTGACCCGCTACTCTGTGCTGCAGTTTGTTGTCTTTAGGTCTCTCCAGGACTCCGATCAACCGTTCTCTTCTCGGAGAGCGGCTCGCGACAAACGGCATGAACGAGACGACGCCGTCCCCCCTTGGGCCCGGCAATGCACTGCCTACGCTTGAAGAAACACATATTGAAGACATCTCGACATCGTCGCCACCCAGCTCTTTGGCGTCAGAAGGACCTGGCTTGATCAGCAGCCGCTCGATGAGCTCAATTAGCGATATCTACGCAGAGGATTCGTCTTCGCCTCCAGATATATGCAGCCATGACGACCTCCGCTCGACCAGCGAACGGCCTGGCCACCATGATGCCCTGGATATGAAGACAGAAACGAATTCAAGACCGCAAAATCCAACGCTCAAAGAGTTCTCTCGGATTCGGGAGGCATGCCCTGTGCTCCGCCCCACAGGATGTACCGCAGATTTTTGCCAGGCCGGACGCATGATCAAGACGAATGAACCGCGAGTGGGCCGAGATAGGGCGCTCTCTGAGGTTCAAGCAGAAGCTTTCGACTTCCTGCGGCAACTGCGCCGCGATGGCATCCTCCAGTCGAACGAGGAACTACAGTGCCGGGCTCAAGCTGTCATGGTCGAGATAGGACAAGGCTCCAGAACTACCAACTGTGAGGGTAGTTCCAAAATGAACGCAGCGGATGGAGCCAAGCCTGTTGTCAGTATTCCGTGGTATCAGACGTATCAAGAACTCGAGCACGGTGTTCGGCTTGCGTGGAAGAATTCGCCCAAATGCATCATGAGGAGCGAGTACGAGGGTCTTCGGTACGTTTTTTTCGCTATTTATGTTCGATTTTGTACCAGGCTCACGAATATAAGGCTCTATGACTTGCGAACCATCGGTTCCTCACGGGAAATGGGCGATGTACTTGTACGGCATCTCAAGGAAGCCTTCAATGGTGGCGACATCATCCCGTCCGGTGAGCTATTTGCCTAATGCTTACCATCTTACGACCAGCGTCTGACGTCCTGCAGTATTCGTTTTTGCGCCCCGACGACCTGGGTGTCGCGGACCGATGATCTGGAATTCACAGTTGCTGTCGTTTGCAGCAGTAAGTCTCAGCACCGCCTATCAAGATCGACGTACTTTACTGATGAGTAGCGACTTTAGTACGTTGCCGAAGATGGCTCCATCCTCGGAGACCCAGCCAACGTGGGCTTGACAAAAGCCATCATCGAACTCGGCTGGGAACCGCCTTCAATTCGCACGCAATGGGACATTCTACCTGTGGTCACAATGGCTGAAGGCGATGTTCCGGCTCTCACTGAGTTGTCTCAAGACGACTTCCCTGTGGTGCATATCACGCATCCTAACTTCCAACTGCAATTCGCCAAACTGGGTCTGCGATGGGTACCAGCCCCTGTTCTCAGCCGTCTCGGCTTTGACATTGGTGGCGTGCAATACACAGCAGCACCATTTGTGTGAGTTAACATGCCATGATGATGTAATTTCAAGCCTAACTGTTTACAGTGGTTGGTTCATGGACGCTGAGATTGCTGTTCGAGATCTCGCTGATCAACAGAGATACAATGTTCTGCCACGAGTAGTCGTAGCTCTTGGCTTGAAGAAATCAGAACGAGACTTTCAAAGAGCATCGGAGCCCGAACGACTCGCGCTATTGGTAGGAAAGTCCGTACGGACCTAGCCCTTCAAGCAAGCTGATAGACTGTAGTGTCGAGCCCAGGCTGAACTGAACTACGCCGTCTATCATTCGTTCACACAAAGCGGACTCAAGATGTCCGATACGCTTTCTGCTTCGAGCAGTTACTGCAGACACGACGCTGAGCATTATCGTGCTCACGGATATAGATTACCTTCGAATCCGTACTGGCTGGCACCTCCCCAGGGCTCGATCGTACCCTTGTGGCACCGTGGTGGAGCTCCAAACTATCAGCTGCCGCCTTTGATCTGCCGCCATGTCCAGGATCCAGTTCGTGCGTGGAAAAGGGAAAATAAGAGGCATCTGGAGTCGCGAATTCGGACCAGAGAGCACGAGAGTCCCGCGCATTGTCCATACGATGACCGCCCTTCGATCAAAATATACTATTGCAGCTCCAGAACTACCGCTGAGAAGCTTGCAACGGAAATACGACGTGAGCTCATATCGATATTGAACTCACGATTTCAAATACCACCACTTGCTTCACTGAATGATCTGAACACCACATCCATACGCTCTGGCGATATCTTGCTCATCGTTGCTTCCACCACCGGACGAGGCGACATACCTCCAAACGGTCAACGAGTGTTTACCCATTTGGCGAGTTCAAGATCGTTGCAGGACATACGCTACTCCATCTTCGGAAATGGCAGCTCGCTCTACAGAGACAGCTTCAACAGGGCTGCACATCAGATCAAATATCTTCTGGACACTACGGGCGCTGCTCCTCTGAGTCAAGGACTCTTTATTGGAGATACCGCCACTGAGGATCCTCCATGGAGTCAATTTGAGAACTGGCTGAGCACTTTGAAGGGACCTCTTGGTATCGACGACGTTGGCCCATCAATAGAGACCCACTTTGCACTCGAGTCCGAGAGTGCTACCAGCGGGTTTGATTTTCAAACGGCGAGATTGACTGCAAGGCGTTCAGGCAGCAATATTGGCATTCACCACGTTGTCCTGAGTGTTGAACATCTGCAAGTTGAGGCGCTCTCACACGTGGATATCATAGTACCAAACCACCGAAGCTGTGTCCAAGATGCTTTGAGTGCTCTGCATCTCGACGGCTCAGAACTGATCCAGATGAACTCAGGCTCTGCTCGTGCAACTTCCTCAACCGTTGATAATTACATGACCGAGTTCGTCGACTTCGACAGTCCCTTTTTAAGCCGGGATTGGATACGCTCACTGGAAGTGTCTGGCGATACAGCTGTGCTGATGGAGGGCAGTACTCTAAAGGAAGCGCTCAAGCTATTTCCCAGACGCTGGCAGGCCAATGTAAGTCTCAACGTACTGCTTGAGGCCATGCCCATCAAGAGACCCAGGACATACTCAACGGCATCTACATCGACAAGGACAAGCAGCGTAGTGCGGAAGCCAAGATTGGACCTATTCATTCAACCACGGCCAGGCGGTGTGGCAAGCAGCTTTTTCCAATCGATAGCCCTTGGATCTCACTTGCGACTCAAGTATCGGCCGCCTTCTACAAGCGCTGTGCTGAAAGCCATCAGTCATCCCATTATTTGCTTTGCGACTGGGAGTGGCTTCGCCCCTGTCCGAAGTCTTCTACAGCACCGTCTACGGCGAGCACACCACGCAGATGAGACGAACACAAGCCGACCACGACCGATGACGCTGATTCTCGGATTCAGACACATAGACTCTCAGCTCTTCGCGGAGGTCCTTCACGAATCGCTGGCGGCAGGAATCGTGGACCGTCTGCTCATGACTCCGAGCAATCCTGAGAAAGCCAGGCCGCAGGACAAACTCTTCGATGCGGCAACACGGGAATCTGTTGAGCGTATGGTGAAGTATGATAACGCCTTCGTGTTTGTCTGTGCTTCTCATGCCGCTGCTGCAAGCTTCGAAAGCAATTTGAGTGCCATCGTTGGTTGTAACGTCAAGGATGCGATGGGAGACCGGTATGTCGAGGAGGTATTCAGCGCAGCCGTATGAGAGGCCTTGTGGTCCTTGTTACGGCTTCAGGACACACGTCAGCGCGCGGTAAAACATACAGATGCCTAACGCGATTTTTTCGCACTGTCACTGAGTCTCATTGTAGACGCCGTCGCTAGTATAGACATATCTCACATTGACCCAGACCTGTCCTGAAACTTTCAGTGTCCGCAACAGTCAACTCCTCTTTTGGAGAGTCGATATGGTTGACTAAGTTCTTGAGTACGCAGTCAGTCAATCAGTCGGCGTACTAGTCAGTCTTCGACTATCCAAGGCGCTCAATTATGATACAGTTGATTGCTATAGCACACAGAACAAGGAGGGGGTGTGCATAGTCATTCTAGCCTGCCCTGGAACGGAGGTTTGCTCGGCATTCTTTCTAGTTGCTTTGAGGGAAATCGAGATCGTAAGGTTAAGACAATGGAAAAAATTGCTAGAACCAACGAGATTCGAGCTTTATTGGCTCCTAATTAGTCAGTCAGCTAATCGTCAAGTTGGCAGGCAGCGCTCAGTCAGTCAATCAGTCTACCCTTCACTCGATCTTCAACCATAAACCCTCTCAATTATTGGACTGATTGAATTGATGGTTGCAAGGTCGCAATCTTGATGATAGAGTCGTCACCCACAAGACTAGACGACGTTTGAGTGCAAATTATGGACACTGCAATGCCACGAACAGGGGCCTTTGAGTGTGCATTTGACCTGTTGTTGTGCTTCAACAATCCTGATCCCTTATTTCGAATCGCAAGCTGAATTGTTTTAGGCCACGTTTCATTTAGAGGCCATCAAAGATCCTTCCCGAACCTTTTGCACTCTAGAATACGGGGGACAGCTACTTGAAACCTACGTACTCTTCAAGAATCGGAGACTTATCCAAACAGCTCATAGAGCTCTTTAGTGCTTGAAACGCTTTCCTAGCTCATGACTAAGAGTCAATCACAAGTGTCTCGATCTTGCGAAACGTATTAGGCTACAACCTCCCTACTGCTTCGTTCGTCATGATAACATCGATTCCGATGAGGTTATCAAAACCTCTCTTGCCTATGCAACAAGCAAGCTCCCGGTTTAAACTCCGAGGAAGCTTGTACCTCGAGTCAGACAATGCTTCGTTTCGAATAGGCAGGGGACCCATTACCGTTCGGCAGTTGATTATGGATAAATCGTATCGTCACGCATGCGTGTCACAGACAGTTGAGGAGTCAGAGTTTAAGACTGTTTTTTTCCGGGTCACATTGTGTGCAGTCTAAAGTGAGTATGATACTTGGCGGGTGTTTTCGGCTGTGATGCCACCCTTACTTCGAGGTGTTGTAGTCAAGTATAAGTATCAGGGCAAGAATTCTCTGCGGGGCGATATTGGCTTCGTGCCGTAAACACACTAATAGAATCGACGATGGAGGACAACCAAGCCGCAGAAGGGCCAAGCGAAGAGACGTGGGACAGTCCTTCCTCTCACGAAGACCAATCACCGCCACGCGATGTACATGGGGCGAAATGGTTCATTGTGGTCGTGTCGCTCATTTCTGTCACCTTCCTCTGGGGCCTCGATGGAACGATCACAGCTGATATGCAAGTATGGACTACCATTCACATTACTCGAGTCCAGTAACACTTCATTGACAGAACGCACCCTACAGGCGACCTTCGTCCGCGACTTCCACTCTATCAACAAACTAGCATACAACTCCACGGCCTTCTTTCTGGGCGCAGCAGCCACCGTCCTCTCCTGGTAAGTAGTGCGTCCTTTTCTCTCGCACGTAGCATTTAATCTGTATCTTAGGGGTCAAGTTTACGGCCAGTTGAACGTCAAATGGGTCTTCATTACCTGCATCATCATCTTCGAAGCCGGTAGTGCTCTCTGCGGCGGCGCGCCCAACATCAACACGCTCATCGCTGGTAGAGCGATTTGTGGCGTTGGTGGAAGCGGCATGTACGTCGGTGTGTTGACGCTGCTTTCTTTGACGACCACCGAGAAGGAGAGGGCGCTGTATATGGGATTTCCTGGGATTACGTGGGGGATTGGGACAGTTCTAGGACCCATTATTGGTAGGAGATCCGAAAGCTCAGAGTAATGCGTTGTTGACCGTCGGTGAACAGGCGGTGCTTTCGCCGAGTCCTCAGCAACCTGGCGCTGGGGCTTCTACATCAATCTTTGCATTGGTGCCCTCTTTGCGCCAGTGTATCTTTTTCTCGTTCCGTCAAAGGATCCTAGGCCGACCATACCGACTCGTGCCAGACTGTCGAACATCGATTTCGTCGGGCTGGTTCTTCTCGCCGGGTCAACGACGTCGTTGATCCTGGCCATCTGCTTTGGTGAGATCCAGTCTTTGACTAATAAATTTCAGTACTGATGGTCGAATCGCTAGGCGGCCTCACATTCGCCTGGAGCTCTGCCTCCATGATCGCCCTCTGGATTGTCGCTGGAGTGTTGTTCATTCTATTCGTCTGCCAGCAAGCCTTCGGCATCTTCGCATATCAAGTCGTCTTCCCCGTGAGCATGATGAAGAAACCAAGTGTTATCATCATCTTCCTTGATGAAACTTGCTCGGCGACGGCATGCTTTCTGCCATGCTACTTCATTCCACTGTAGTGAGTCTTACCACTCCTGGCACCGATCATCAACGTGCGCTGACGTTCGCTGCCAGCTTCCAATACATCCACTCGGAATCTCCTTTAATGGCTGGCGTGCACCTACTGCCCTTCATCATCCTCATGGTCTCGACCGTGATGATATGCGGCACGCTCGTGAGCTCTACAGGTCGCTGGCTCCCTTGGTTTTTCTATGGCGGAACTCTTGTTCTCGTCGGTGGAGCTTTAATGTTTACCGTCACCGAAACGACCTCCAGCGCCAGCATTTATGGCTACTCCATTCTTCTGGGCTCGGGCACTGGTGCTTACATACAGATGCCATTCAACGCGTGCCAGCAGTTCGTCGAGCCGAAGTCGATTCCTGCTGCCGTGGGCTTAGTAACGTGGGCCCAACTCGCGGCGCCGGCAATCACGTTGAGTATCTCGAACTCTGTCTTCTTGAACACCGCGAAAGATGCTCTAGCGAAGGTGTTGCCGCAAGGCGCTCCAATACTGAGTATTATTTCTGGCGTTGGAAAGGAATATTTGGAAAGTCTTGATCGAGGAACGAGAGATGCGGCGGTGCACACTATTGTGCACAGTATGGTGAAGACGTACGTGCTGATCATTACGTCCGGGGCTTTGACTCTCGTGCTGTCGGTAGTTCTTGCTCTGAGGTCGCGGAAACTAGCGTAGCAGTTGTACGTCTTGAGATACCTGCATGCACCCACGAGGAGATGTTTTCATGTCTGTCAGCCAGACACATGTTCTTCTCATTAGGCCCCATACATGATCCAATCCAGTAGCTTAGAATTTGTGCTACTTGCAGTATTCCGCTGCTCCACAGTGGCGGAAGGATCCAAGAGTCCAACTCTCTGGATTCGGCTGCGGCTCATGTGGGTCTTCATTGGCCTGTTCGGGGCAGAAATGGGCGGGACTAGAGCGCTGTTGATGAGAGCTGTTACAGTAGGATGATGGATGGGACATGAGTGAGTAGGATATATCCACGTTGAAACTCGAGTTATTCATCGCATGGAGAACTCTAGCGACATCGCATCAAGAAGTCAACACTCACTTACTGCCAGCTAACCCCTTGACAATCTCCTCCGCAATGCTTGAGCCCGCCCTCAGCGCTCCCTCCATATATATCTCTTCCACTCGTAAACCGTCTCTCCTCCACCAAAAAAAAGGTCGCCATAAGGCCCTCTCAGCGCCTCGTCTTACATCTGGAGATCTCCCGCCTGGATTGCACTAGTAGGCGCACTACTGATGGACGTTCAAGGCATGAACCGTCAGCGCCTGCGTTATCCTGACTTGAGATACCAGCAGACCATGTCACACCTGTCTTAACCTTCACTGCCTGAGTAGTTCCTAGTCCTTCACTAGCCAACTCCTGCAAAGCACCCCTGGACTTAATGTAGTTAGCCAAGTACAGCGACTCAACGTCCCGGGGTTCGTGCTCCACGAGCGCGATGGGAAGCGAAGGTACTCTTTGATGTGCGCTGTGATGTCTTTGCCCTCAATTCATTGTTCAAAACCGATGTCCGTACGGTAGTCGGAGCTATTGGTTGGTTCTTGAGTGTTGACCTTCGCGGTCTCTCCTGTGACATAGCTGAGGACCTTCATGAAGCCACCGAGCACTGAGTCCGGGAACTGTCAAACGCAATCAGCCCGTCCCCTTCCGGTTCAGCTGACAGATAGGGAAACTTTCCGTTGGAAGCTCGCCTGGCTTGACACGAGTCAGAGCCGCATTGGCCAGTTGGAAAATTGTATTTTGCGTCTGGCTAGGTTACACAATCGTCTCAAGTCCAAGTTGCTGGCCGGAGATCCTTGCTTGGGTGTCGTTAATCCGCGTTGCATCCAGCTCGGTGATCCCACGACCATCCTTCAATGGAATCGTGCGGCTTCGTCCTTCAGAGCGATTCTTGGCTTCTAAGAACAAGACGCTGTGTCCAGCCTGATAAACATTGTAGGCGGCTTGCAGTCCGCTCAAGCTAGCGCCAATGACGAAGACATCGACCTTGCCAAGGTGCGGTGTGCGTTCCAATAGCTTTCTGGGGTTCGTCCAAACTTCACTCTGTCCGGCCATGGCGGCGATGCCTTCCATTTCAACACGTACCTCTAGATTGGCCAGCTTGGAACAGAGATCAGAGTGGTGGTTAGACAGGCTATTATGCCATACCCTACCGTGAAGAACTCCAGATGCGGCCCCAGAGAGCTGTTCAACTGGGCGAGCTGAGAGTCCATGATGAGGAAGGTGAGCTCGATCACGGATCGAACATCTGCACAGCCGGCGTGGAAAGCATTCGCCAGGTTGTGAAACACGGCGCGAGTCTCCTCTTGGAGATCTTTTGGAAACTATCTGTTGAGTCTTTGTCCAGACTGACCTGAAGCATAGACGAGCCGGCTGTTGCCATCGACTGTTACGCCGTGGGGGTGCAATTGAGGGTCAGGAGCCGAGGCGATGTCGAAGAACTGAGGCGAGAAGGCTTGAGACATAGTGCCAGGCATGTGGCTCTCTAGCAACCAAGGGAGAGTGCACTGCAGCTGCATATTATCGGGTGGTACTTGAGCACGGGTACCTTGAGGGAGTTGTTTGTATTCCTGGTGAAGGGTGAAAGAGAACATGGCTTTTGGTTGACATTGTCATACATGCTGCTCCTTGAGCTTGCGAGCAGGCTGTGAAATCCTTTACTCAACGTTACGAGAATGTAAACCCATAGTTCCTTGTCTGTCGGTCTGATGGCGTTTAAACAATGGCCTTATCGAAACGCAATGCCCTAGACTCAAAACGGTTAGTGTAGTTTTGACTGGAGGGGAAGTGAATGAATGTTTGATATCCAGAGTGTCTTCCTTCTTCAGACAAATACTCCTGGTTTTGGAGAGCACTACTTTTTGTTCATGGAAGTAGTATTTGTAAACTGTCCGAGCGAGCCCTTCTGCAGATCGTGCATGAATCTTGCCTACGTGGTTGAGCTAGGTTAACCATCTTCAGAAGACAAAGTCTCTGAGCTCAAGCCACACAAAGATTGATACACTCTCTGCATTACCCGCAGAAGACCAAAAGGGCCACAGATTCTGCCAGGGCTATCCCAAACGGCTGCCAGTAGACCAAACGCTGCGGTGATTTGATCAAGCCGCAGCTTTCCAGATGCCAGCAGTAGCAGCTGGTGAAAGCGTTTCATTTCGTCTCGCAACATCACGCACGATCCAAGTATTACTGTTGGCCAGAGCAGAATACTACAGTAGGGTGACATGAGAGCTGGTAAGAAATGCGGATACGCAGCATCGAGGCGGAACTGAATCTCGGACAGCACGCTTCCTTCCTGCTGGACGGAGACATTGTTGAATGCAGATTTCAACCAGGCAAGCAGAGCCTGTCTGTACAGCTCGCAGACAGTTGTTTGACCTTCGTTAAGTCCGACTTGAACATTGTCCTCGTGTGCGGGGAGCTGTAGCCTTGTGATGTGCTCGAAGAGCGTGTGATACTGCTACATCGTCTCTAGCGAGATAGCACATGATGATACAGTTTCTCGCAAGATCTTCCCTGTAAAGGTGGCCGTGGGCAAAGATAATTCAAACACAGTCTGACTGCAGTCAAAGAACGCCCCGAAGGTTGTATATTTGCGCAGGTAAACCAGATTCAAGATGAAAGGATCCAGGGGAATCTGCCTTGCTTTCATAGCGCCATATGATGTTACATTGGAGACGATGGCAAGATACGCATACGTTTCGTACACCAGACCTTCCATATGCCGTGCCGCTGGGATCGAATGGTCTTCGCCACTCTGACCCAGCTTCGCGATGACCTCCCGTGGGCGGTCCCCCGTTACTATAGCATGCCGGTCCAGGATACGCTCCTGCACTCTCCGGTTCAACCGCGAGTAGTCCATTCCGTAAGGTCAAGATCGAACCTCCACCAGCAGCAACAGTGGATACGTTCAGCATGGGTGCCCCGATGCTTCGATCAGCGATCTTGGTCTCGGAGAGAAAGTCGTACTTGCCGTCGTAACGACAGACGTCGGTGGAGGTGCCACACATATCGAAGCCGATTAGAGAAACTTGTTCTTCCGGGTTGTATCAAGATCGAGCGATGCCTACAACGCCTCCAGCTGGCCCGCTTGATGACGCCTCATGGCCTTTGAACTTGCGCACTTGGCGTAAGTCGCCATCGGAGCACATGAAATCACCTTTCTGTGGGAGCTTGCTGAAGCCATTCTCGAATTGAGAAATGTAGGCTTGGATGATAGGGTAGAGATAAGCTTCTGAGCGAACGGCAGTAGCTCTATCGAGGAGTTTGATAGCCGGATGTGTTTCGTGAGAAGTCGTAACGTGAGTAAAGCCGATTTCCATCGTGATTCTGCCAACGATCTGCTCGTGATCTGGAAAAGCCCATGCGTGCATGAAGCAGCTGGCAAGAGAAGTGTAGCCTTGCTCTCTGAGCCGTTGGAGTTGATTTCTGACAGCTGCTTCATCTGGGCGTCGCAAGATGCGGATCAGTTCGCCGCTGGCAGTTTTGACCTCATCAGAGTCTCTCAAGAGCATCTCTTCTGAAGGCGGCGAAGGATTGAGATCGAATTCCTCGACATTCACCCTTTCGTAGATCTCAACGACATCCTCATGCAATGCCATTGGCTTCTCCACCTCAAGTCGAACAGCTTCGGGCGTGTCTGGTCTCCGATGATGCAGACATCTCTGGATCCTTTGGTAGTCGCCAAAGCGAATCTCTCGCCTTTGTGGTCCACAAGCGCATTGATTGCGATAGTCGTTCCGGTCCGACAGCTGGTAATCCTTGACCCGACCAATCGCTCGCATATCCATCCGGGGAGGCTCCGAAGTTCAGCGTGGGCTATGAGATGGCCACGATGTGCTTCGCAATCGAGATAGTGATGGTCGCGCTGATCGCATATTGCATGAAGAGATGGCCTCCTGGGTCGAAGAGTGGATAGACAGCGTTCGTATGCAAGGTCCCTCCGCGGATGTCCGGCATTTCCAGTTTAGATCTCACTCCAGCAATACTTTTGGCAATCTTTAGGCTTGAACGAGTACGTCGCTTCTCGTTTCATCCACCAGAGTTTCGGAAGATCGACAGCACAGCTTTCACGCTGACGTGTTAGGAGTAGCGGAACCCCAGACTCCGCTCCAGCTCCCCGACCTCCCCCAAACTCCCCCCTCCTCTCCGGAATGTAAAGTTCCGGCTCCGATCTTGCTTGGCTGGATGAGTAGAAGAGACCAGAGATGAGGTGGGCGACACGGCGGGACAATGGTTTTTCGGGATGCGGTGACGCAGGGCCTTTATGCGTCCTCGTCCGGATATATGCGCCATGGTGTGCACAAACAGATGCCCTGACAAGCCTTCCCTATCCGGACCGAAACGCCGTTGCTAAGCGAATGAGTCCGTGGCGGGCATCAAGCCTGTGCGGGCGCAACCTTCACCATTGCATCTTCTCAACAAGAATGTTTAAGAGGAAGCTGTACAAGTGTCAAAGACGAAGGAGAAAGAATCAACAAGTGTTGTCTGATAGCAAACCCACCAACATGGCTCTCTTGGCACGCTAAACCACATTGACCGAGTGAATAAGCCGCGCACGAGCCAGCTGATCCCCCTAACGTTCCTAGGCAATGACTTGGTATGAACTACATTTACATGACAAATTCGCCGCGGCCAGCAAATCATTTGTCGAAAAAGGAAAAGCGTTAACAATGGCTTACTGTAATCACGCAGAGCAGCATGCCCGCGAATCATACAAGCCACACGCCTGGCTTCCTCGGCCGCGACCTTCCAGAAGCCGATTACGCGGCATACCAAAAAGGCCATGATGCCAACGAGACAACGCAAGAGACCGTAGAGCCCCGTGGACATCCCCCCTCAAGGGCAGTAAGCAAAGATTACGGCTTCAGAAAACACCCAAACCGCTCCGGAGCAACATCTATCTCAGAACCCTACAAATCCTCCTATATCCACAATGCCGACGAGACAACGCAAGAGACCGTAAAGCCCTATGGACATCCTCCCTTAAGGGTAGTGAGGAGAAAACACGGCTTCGAAATACGCCCAAACCGCTCCGGAGCACCATCCATCTCAGAATCCCACAGATCTTCCCAAATCCATGATGACCGCGAAGACATTGAGAAATCCCCACCAAAAACCATCGCCACCACCACCGAAGAACAAGAAGACCCCAACATAGTCGACTGGGACGGACCCACCGATCCCGCAAACCCGCAGAATTGGTCCACCACTGTAAAATGGCTCAACATCTCCATCGTCTCCGCCCTCACCTTCTTCACCCCTTTAGCCTCTTCCATGTTCGCCCCGGGCGTTCCACAAGTCATGTCCGATTTCCACACTACCTCCACCTTCCTCTCGACATTCGTCGTATCCGTCTACATTCTAGGTTTCGCTGTCGGCCCGCTAGTCATAGCTCCCTTATCCGAACTCTATGGCCGGCGGATCGTATACAATGTATGTAATGTGGGTTTCTTGGGTTTTACGATTGCGTGCGGAAGGGCGCAGAGTACGGGCGAGTTATGCGCCTACCGGTTTTTGCAGGGATGTTGGGGTGTGAGTCATTACTGTTGGGGGAGGGACGATTGCGGATCTGATGGCGCCGGAGAAGAGGGGAGGGGCGATGGGCCCTTTGATCGGGCCAGTGATTGGACCTGTTGCGGGTGGGTTTTTGGCTCAGGCGACGAGTTGGAGGTGGGTTTTCTATGTGATCGCTATGGCGACAGGAGTAGTCGCGATCGCTGCGGTATTCACGGTGAAGGAGACGTATGCGCCTGTGTTACTGGAACGGAAAGCGAAACGTTTGAGGAAGGAGACTGGGAATCCGGATCTGCGATCGAGGCTGGATAACGGATTGACGCCAAAACAGTTGTTCGTTCGGGCTATTGTGCGGCCGACGAAGCTACTTCTCCTGAGCCCGATCTGTGCTTTGATGAGCATTTACATGGCTGTGGTATACGCCTACCTGTACCTGCTCTTCACGACGTTCACCTTCGTCTTCGAGGATCAATATAAATTCTCTTCGGACACCGTGGGACTGGTCTACATCGGTTGCGGGATAGGTTTGCTGCTCGGTCTGGCAATTCTAGGATTGACATCTGATCGGATCTCTCAAGCCCTAGCGAAAAGCAATGGAGGCGAGATGAAGCCAGAGTATCGACTACCACATCTGATTTGGGCGGGGCCATTAATTCCAGCGGGATTGTTCATCTATGGATGGGCGGCGCAATATGAAGTCCAATGGGCTGTACCGCTGCTTGGTACGTCGTTCCTTGGCGTGGGCGTGATCGTGGCATACATGTGCATCAATACGTATTTGGTTGACACGTTCACGCTATATGCGGCATCGGCGATGGCTGCGAATACGGTGCTCCGATCAGTCACTGGCGGAGTCCTCCCGTTGTTTGGCTTGCAGATGGTGAGGGTACCCTTCCCAATACAAGGCACCTCGTTCAGCTGACAATTCTTGTAGTGCGACACCCTTGGCCTTGGCTGGGGCAACTCATTGCTCGCCTTCATCGCGCTCGCGATGTGTCCGGTTCCATGGGTTTTTTATCGATATGGACAGCGCATACGGACGCATCCCAAGTTCCAGATCAAGTTTTGAAAGCATTTGACGAGATTGGGCAAGGATTATAGGGACTTCGAGATGAGGGAGGCGTTGGAGAAGATAATATCGGTTGGCCTTCGAAGCGAAGCGTCCTGCATCAATTTAGCGGATCATACGTATCATTTACAGTGTGGCAGATCTCGTCCGCCACCAATCTGGTCATAATCTCCGTCTCTTTCACTCTCTCTGGCTTCGCACCTGCTCTTGAAATTTCCTGTCATGGGCTCAGCACTCCTCGCTAGCCGCTTTTGAGGCTAGAGCATATAATATTCAGATGGCCTTTGTGGAGCATATGCCTCATCGTGAGCTGAGCCCGTGCATCAAGGTGTGGCACATCCTTTGGCAAAGCCGCGGTTTTGCTCGATCCGCATCCTCTTCTCTGCTCATTTCCCTTTTCTCATTTTCATCTTCTTCTCCCTCCTCTCGCCGCCTCTACCTTTACCTAGACCTTGTCAGTACAGGTAGTCATCTGAGTATCCGTAAACATGACTGACCTTCTTTGGCCCCCTCCTTCGCCTGCTTTTCAGCCTTCTCATCAACCTCCACCAACCAGTCCCCACCAACCTCTCCCTCCCTCTTCATCCCGGGCTTCCAACCATACTTCAACCTCCACTCCCCCTTCTCCTCGTCAAACTTCATTTTCCCATCCTTTCCCTTCTTCTTGATTCCCTTCTTCTCAGCGAATCTCTCCCATTTCGTCTTTTCCTTCTCCTTCGGTACCGGCTTCTCCCGCGGTAGGCGCGTCTCGGGTGCTGGGAGGGTGAGTTGGAGGCCACCGTCGTCCGATGAGCGGGATATGGGACAGGTGGAGAGGAGTTGGTGGATGAGGGATTGGGCGCATTGTTGGGCGGTGGAGGCGAGGATGGATTCCTTTTCGGATGAGTTGGTAGATAGGCTTGGGAGAGGGTTTGGGTCGGTGATGAGCATGTGGCCGAGATCGAAGGTGTAGGGTTGGGTTCTGGATTCGACGTCCATGGCTGCCATTGTATATGTAGACGATGTGTATTGGTGGTTGTCGCGATGCGATGTCGAATTCTCAGATGTGGAAAATTGTCGGCGATAAGCTGCGGAGCTAAGGATCTCGGAAGCAGAAAATCTAGCTAGGGCTCCCCTTGCCGGCTACCGAATGTTGACAATACGCGTGTTCAGGTCGCGTAGCCTTTCGCCTCTCAACACCAGCATTGCAAACATCACATGACACTCAGCCCACCTGCACCATAGCAAGCTGTGTATCTCGGGCGCAACATGCTGTGTAACAGTAAGCGACTTGACGGTGAGGGCTAGGCTTGGAGTAGGTCCGGGCAGGCTGTGCCATTTCGGCCCGCAGTACTGTACAGTGGCAGGAAAGAGTATGCCACGCAGGATCAAGAAGCGTCACTACAGCTGAAAGACCACCTGAAGCTGTCTATGGAGAACTATGTTGGCGGGATCGCGTTGAGGTCAAAAGACCAAGACATCGTTCCTCCGAAGCAACGGCTGCTTGCATACTGCGTCTTTTGTCGTATGCTTTCCGCATCATCAAATCCAATCCATTGATCAACCCAGGTGATTTGTTTCATCATAGCTGTGCCGTCGCCAAGGGGCGTAGGTTTGAGCTTTTTCTCTGCGAGGATAGCTGCTATTTCAGCATTGGACATCAAACCTCGCTCGCCCGTACAAGGTCCTGGATTGCTTCCATTACTCCAACGACATTTTCCGTTTGCTTGATTGCACTTTGGGTCTGCGAGAGTGTACCCTCGGCCGTACAAAGCAAGGCCGAACTATGAGCGCGTTAGCAGATGCTACGACTGAGCTGGGGGATCTTACTGACATTCAATTTCGACATATCCGCCTTATTCAAATCGTACCAGAAAGGTATCAGATCTTGAGTAATATCGTTGATATTCGTCTGACCTCGCACAAGCCCGCTATCTCCAGGCCAACCATGGAGGTCATAAGTCATCACGCCCAGCATATCCGCGTTAGTGGTTGTCCTTTGGCATCAAAATACTGAAGATCCCCAAGATCTGCGGGAAGCGCCACACTAATGCCAAAGTTGTGCACAAAGGATGGATATGCTCTCATGTCAGCCAAGAGCTGGACCAAATTCCGCATATCATCAGGCTCGCCCCCCGTAGCTGGGTCTACAGGAAATTCCCAATCGATATCGATGCCGGTGAAGTTGTGTAGCTTAAGGAACTCGACGAGACTGACGATGAAGGCGTGCCGTGAGGAGGCTTTTGAGACCATAGAGCTCCACGCAATGGGAGAGAATTCGGATCCTCCAAGACTGATCCATGTCTTTGCCTTCAGGCTGGTGAACGCCGGGTAGTAGTTGACATCCCTCTCATCCGCAGGGACGATTGTATAGTTCGCAGAAGCATCGAAATGGGCAAAATCCCAAAAGAGATGCGTGTATCCATCTACGGATATCGATTTCGGTTGAAATTGATGGCATGTCGTTGGATTGTAGAGAGAAGCACTGTGATAGTATCCGATACTCCTTTTGGTTGCCGACCCGTCTCCTGCAGGGCACTCGGGAACTGACGGCTTTGGCTTTGCCCCACATTGGCCGAATCCCGTTTGGCAGGATGAAGTTGCACAGAATGCATCTTCGAAACCACACCATCCGTTGACACTGCAACAAAGGCTCATGCCACATGCTGTACGGCCGCTAGCGCTGGCCGTTCCGCATGGTGGAGGTGCGTCATCATCGTGTTGAAGAACGCTCTGATAACGTTGAGCCTGGGAACAGTGCAAAAGCGTGAGCAATATCCACGCTGTCGATAACATTGCGAAAAGCGGTAGCAGCAAGTCCGGTGCCTATCGGCTGGCGTGTACGCTGCCAGTTCACGGTACTCATCTTTCCTGATCTTATATCTAGATGGTAATCAGATACATTGGTATGATGAGGCTGCGGCCATCGAAGGATTCAGGGGCCCAGAACGCTATTAGGCGGCTGAGCAGAGGGCATGAACATGCTCTGAAGCAGCTGAACGTCCCAGAAAAGCCGGTCAGAGACCTCGTTCGCCAGACTACAGCCCGCTCAAGAAAAATACCAAGCCTATCATCCCTTGCCGATTACATTGACGAGCAGGAGAGAGAAGGCAACGCAGTATATATACAGCTGAGTCCTGAGGCCGCCCCGGCCTGACCCTTCTACTCGCGTATGTCGTGCAGAAGCTCTGGCCAATGGACATCGAATGCCTTCTAAACATTTCAGAAGCCTCACGAAGTCTGATACACTGGGAGCTTTGCCACTGCGACCGATGAAAACGAATGCCCGCGATGTCTCTCGTCTTATTTCATGAGACAGGCATTTGCAGTATGGATCGATCACTGCCAATTCAGCAAGTCACTCAAGACTACTGTGGCAGTCGATTCGCTATTATTGTGCTCGAGGTACAATCATGGCCGAGATTGATTCTTCGCTGATTAAGCGTGGCTTCTGGATCAATCACTCCTATGGCACAATGCTTGGAGCAACACTGACCGTGGATCAGCAAGCATCGAATCTCATAGTCGCTCTTGTCGATATTGTTGTGTCGATCGCTGCTGGCTCGGCCTGGAACCTGGTCCTCTTCCTTTTCCACCAGGCTCGCTCCTCGGCCGAAGACAAAGATGGATTGTTCCGACAGCAGCAAGTACTCTTCCGGGCACTGGGCACGCCGGCATCTGTCTTCGGCGAGTTGATAAAATTGGCCAAGGTCTGGTCAGGCACTGCACCTCATGCCGAACTACGGTGTGCGTTACCAGCCTTTCTCGCACTCGTGTTTGGTCTCATAGCACTTGCGGGCGGTGTATTCTCCTCCTACGTGGTATCCACTGGAAGTCTAGTGTTGCTCATCGATGGTTCTGGATGTCAGGCACTGAACTATATGTCGCATTCAGGACAGTGGATCTTGACAGCGAGATTCAGAATGAAGCGAGATCTTACGCGGACAGGTGTTATGGCAGCTGGGTCCCTCCAACGCAATGCAACTCCTACGTGCATCCCCGCATCCAGATTACTCCAAGCTCCGGCCGATGTCCATTTGCCTCATCCATATGCTTGAACGGAAAGGATGCTCTGGTCCTTGACTCTGGTTATCTAGATTCGAATGACGTCTTCGGCATCAATGCGCGGCGTGAAGACCGAGTGCAATTTCGTTGCAGAGTGACTTGCGCACCCCTTGAGACGAGAGCTTACACTTCCGTTCGAAACCCTAGAGACATGCCACGCGCATTCTTCAAAGCACTGGGCCGCGAGCCCCTGCCCAAGGAGAAATTATGGGCAGTCGATTATGGTCCTCGGTCCCAAGGCAATGAAATCTGTCCGAACGTTACATAGTGCCACAGCACTATCACATCGAACGTGACATCTCGCTATTGGTCCTTGTAGGCAGATACTTTCGACATATTGAGACGGTCTTTAGCTAATGATGATTAGTGGTACACGAGCACATAACACTACAGAGCTGGCATTTTACAATCCGATCGATTTCGTCGAAGATCTGCAGCATAACGATTCAGATGTCACCGTAATCAACATTTGGACGGGCTCTGTCACCGCCCTCTCCCCGATTGAAGACCCAATCTATACTGCTCACAAGATCCTCGTGGCTCCAGCGTCCGATGCCGACAATGTAACTCTTTACAGACCCGATAAGGCTCTCGGAGCTTTGGGATGCACCGAACAGGTCAGAGGACCAGTCACCGCCATACTCGCTCAGTCGCTGATGGAGATCAATAGCTCGAATACTGTGTCCAACTAGGTACATCCTCACAACAATGTACCGGCCTCTCTGGCGCAAGGAGTGACGGATCTGAACAGCTGCTGCCATCTGCGAACTCCAACCAAATAGCTACCCTGAACCTACTCGGAACAGCCAGCGCTTACTCGTGACTAGTCCATGCTGCCGCGAACGATGCGCTCAATTCTACCGGACTGTCCGTCCCACCTGTTTCCCCCCCCCTTCTCCGGTGAAGACCGTGGACCGAAGAAGCGCACTCCCTCGTCTGGAAAATGAAAAAATACGGTACAGGTCCACAGTAATAGCCAAACTCCTGAGCAGACCGTGTACGAGCGTGTGGTGTACCACGGGGAATCCTTTCTCGAGACTCCCGAGGCAAAAATCGGCAACCAGATGCTGATACTAGCCTAGTGAAATTTAGTAACAGAACGTCGACTTCTTACGTAGTTCCTGAGCAGCTTACATGAACAAGTCCAAGCTGTCCAGACCAGCGAGACAGGCAACGAAATCGATGTCCCAGCGAGCGTGGCTTACGCAAAATAGCGTCGTAAAGCAGAGCAGTCACAAGCATTTGAGCATCCCATAGGGTCTGGTGAACAGATCCAACCTTTGGTTCTTGAGGTGTGATACCCCCCACAGTCCCCTGCCTCGTTTCCTATCTTTTTACATCTAATTAGTCCAAGTCGCCCTAAGGTCTTTGTTGTACTCACCTGACAACATTTGCAGATATATTCCCCAAACAGTTGATCCGCAACCGCAGATTGGACAGCAAGGTAAAGAAGTCCTGGAAAGAGGAGAGTACGGCGGAACATTTTGATCCAAGGCCGAGAATCCAGCTATAGGAGGAAGATCGTAGTAAAGGTTGAAGATAGGTTCGATCGAAATAACTATAGCAAATGCAGAAGATAGTGTATTGGAATAGTAGTAGATGTAGCTGAAAATTAGGTTAATTGAAGGACTGACTTTGTAACTAGTGTACTGTTCGATATATATAATGAGTGACTCTGGTTTTGGGTAACTAGTTAAGTATTGCCCGATCTCGGCTCCCTAGACATGTCTGCGATGTAGCCAATTAAAGCACTAAGTGTATTGAACTCCTCGTAGAAAGGAGCGTTACTGTTTTATGCTACAAGCTTGTTCCACGTCGGGGAGAAGAGCAAAGCTAGCGGGAATTATTCTTCCTTGCGTGGTGATACCGGAATGCCTAAGCTAACATCACGATACGTCATTTCTACGAGATAATAGAAACGAGATAGAGTGTTGCCTCCTTTCAACATAGTAGATATAGATATATATATCTCGCTACCTAAGAATTTCTATCGACGTAGTAGACTAGGCCTCCGGACGGATAACTAAAAGGGAACAGTCTTAGCGCTAAGCACACCCGCGCTGGGTTGTCTCCTCCTTGTAGGCGATGTGTATAGCGAGGAGAGACCTAGTCTACACGGACACGCCGGAAGCACTCGGTAAAACGCGTTTCAAGATTGAAAGCTAATCTAAACGAAGGGCAAGTCGGTTTGTATGTAGATTTGGCGTGTAATAGCATCTAGGAGGCTCCTTTCAGCCCCAAATATCCCAAGCTACTTGCATGTGAAGACCTCCGAGTAAATGAATGGTTTTTAAGCCTAAATAACGCGTTCTTTAGCGCGTACGACTACTAGCAAAGCCCCTACTAGACTCGGCGACGAGGACGATGCACCACTACCTGCACCACGTAGCTATCGCAAAGTAGCTAGCCTTGATCAATTGATATCGCCGCCGCCAATGAAGAAGCCGCCGAAGGGCCGGAAGGGCTCGAAGGACAAGGATTCGTCGTCAAAGGCGTTAGCAGAGCCGGCTCGTACGCCAATCGATTCGCGCGATCAATGATTCACTGTCACGGCTAGTCAGCTCGGTACCAAGGTTGTACAGTTCGAAGGAGCGGTGAGGTCCTTTAACAGTACGGCTACCATTGCAGCCGGCGTAGTCGCTTTGACGCCTGAAGGTCACTATCCTCGCCCAGCGCCGGAGGAAGCGCCAAGGCGACGCTCGTTGAACTTTGAGGGGTTGTGGATCTTAGTAGATGAGTTGAAGAAGGGCCCAGCGGCGCAGATCGCGAAGAAACGATGTACTTTCAAGGTCGCTAATGTCGGTGAAGGTTGGAACGGCTGGAGCTGGGCCACGACTGTATGTGCAAAGCGAGGCTTGCCTCGTCCTTCGAGAGTGTTACTGGACGGTTATTTCGAAGGTGCGAAGCAGAAGGAGCATTATAATGTCGATTGGCTCCATCCGATAACTAGTGACGACGATCCAGCCACCGAGGAAGAAGCCTGCTACAAGTAGGTACTGGACAAGTTATTTGAGTGGAGTAAGAAGAAGAAAAAGGGCCTACAGCTCGATATGTGCTTCCTTACGAAGGAAGAGCCAGTGGTAGCTGGCTCGTCCGCCGGAGGAAGTAAGGCTGCTAAGGCTCGTGAGACAGCTACAAGTAAGCAAGTAGCAAACTCTAGACGTCTTATTGCAGAGCTTCGTTCTAAGGGGAATCATGAGGGGGATATCCGGTTCGCTTGGTTGTGTACGAATACAGCTTGTCCGAATTATAAGGCTACTAGTAGTGGTGTGTGTTTCCGCAATAAGACCAAACAGGACGTACCGGACGGCCACTTTCTAAAGGACTAGTCGATCCTACGTGCGCTCTCCAAGGCCATAGAAGCAGGGGAGTGTAAGGCCGAGGACTAGCTGCTAGCTCTGGATATCCTGATCATAATCTTCAAGCGCCATTAACTGAAGACGTATTAGAAGGAGACTATTGCGAAGATGAAGGCGCCGGCGCCAGAGAGTCCACGACGGGCAGCGCCCTCGGCTGGAGAGTCGCTCATTGCTCAAGAACTTAGTCACGCTCTCGGAGGCGCTATTCATGGAGGTATTGGTAGTAAAGGATATACTACTGGTACTCCTTCTCGTACTTCAAGTCGTCTTTTTGTCCAGCCAGGCCTGCCTAGTAGCTACCGCAGTAAGATTGTTATACTACCAACTCTTGAATCGACGCCGGAGCTCTTGACCGACTTTCTCGATTGGGCAGCCCTTTAGTCTGGACTGCGCGACGATAGCGATCTAGCAGCTTGCGGCAAGGTTCTCGTGGATGGCGCTTTCGACCTAATGATAGTAGTACAATTGAGCAGAGATGAGTAGGTAGTAGAAGGCCTAAAGAGTGGTATGCGCCATAGAATAAGAAATGCTGTAAGGGAGTTTGTGCGTGTGCGAGGTAATGACGTCGCGGCGGCGGAAGCAGCCGAAGCCGACAAGGACTAGATATCAGAGGGGCCTTTGCGATGTGAAAAAAATTGATTAGATCTGATTAGGTTGGATCGGGAATGCTGGAGTGTAGTCGAGACAAGCATTTAACGGAACGATGTTCGGGCTTAGGAGTTGCTTGAGACAGTAATCTTTCCGTTGTTCCATGATCAATTTCCAGATGCGATTTGGAATTGTCCTGAGAACCGGCTGGAGGAATCGCACGGATTCATTGCATGTCTCAAAGTCATGTGATTCTCTGGTAAGGTCGTTCGATATCGCACAGCTCGCTGCAAGAGCGATGCAAGACATTCTAGCCTGGAGTCGTAGACTTGCAAAGTGAGCAGATGTGAGATCTCTTGTCTTTTCAAATGACCCGTGTTGGATGGCAATTGGATCATGAAGCGAGTGTGTGTCGTGACGTTCACTCACTTCGGTAGCTTGCCACGAAGCTTGGCGCTCTCTTGGCATTGCGCTATCATATTGAATTCTTTTTCTGCATCTGTCACTTACGGCCACAGGAACATGAAACTACGAAAACCCGTCCGCTCTTTCAGGTCAAGCATGTTGCCGCGAGATTAGTACTATAGTGCGTGAGCATATGGGAATACCTCGTGCTGTAGGTTTTTGCTTGCGTTTTCTTTTTGCTCTTCTGCACATCGCGTTCATCTGGTCGTTGTTGATTCAGTCTGCTCACACATTAGCCAGATTTGAAGGTCGTTTCAGGCTAATCCTCGATTCCTTTCCACAGCTCGTCTCAACTGTTCCTCCGAAACATCCTTCAGCGGATCCTCACCACTTAGCGCATACTCCGCCCTCTCCTCCCTCTTCCACCCCAATACATTGAAAGAACCCCCACCCATCAACGGGCCGTCAGTACGATGTTCCTCTATATACTTGTTAAACATGTTTCTCCAATCCCATCTCCTAGCGGAAGCTTTCCCCTCAAGCGGGCTGACTTCACTAACGTACTCAAGATCCTTCTTGATGCCCCTCACAGCAACAATAGTAAGATCAATACCTGCTTTATGAGCGTACGCAAGGATCATCTTCGTCCAATTTGTTTTAACCCAGTCATCCTCACAGGCCTCCATGTCTTCCTGGCCGGATTCATTGAGTGGAGGGTGCAAATCGTCAAGTTCCGGCTCGATGCCTTTCCCGGGGAGAAGAGTCCCCCAGCTAATGAACAGTGCCATCACAAGTCTCAGATGCTTGAAGCTCGAATCTCTTTTTAGTTCGTCGACACGATCCAATGCATTAAGTGAGCTCAGGATCGTTGTCCCGATTAGCGAGTTCAGTGCTTGCATTCGGTCTGGGTCGGAGGCGTGGAGCCAATTCATTGGTCCGTTGCACAACGGATGTGCAAGATACTGTGCCAACGCGGACGTGATGAGCCATATTTGGTGGATGTTGTTTCTGGCGAGAGGCCCTTTGAAGTTCTGGAGGACGTTTTCGATGAGGTCGATTTGGGCGTGGTATAAGTATTTGGAGAAGACGTGCATTTCAAAGCGATCTGGATCTCGCTGAAACGTTTCACGGCAGAGCTTGTTTAGAACCTCGAAAGCTCCCTTCATGATAACCAATTCGTGATCAGGATGGTCTTTTGCAGGAAGTCCGGTCATCTTCTCAGCCTCTGTATCCTCCTCCTCGCTGTGCCCGTCTTCCTCTTCCTGCTCCTCATCATCGGCCTTGTACCCTTCAGCCCATGGCGGCGGGTCCAGACAGATGTACTCATAAGTGTCCTCAGATGGCTGTTGAGCAAACTTGGTTTTGATATCCATACGCTTCTTCTGAGGCCCGCCTTCTTCAGACGCATCCTTCGAGACGCGTTTTGGGGATGGCTGCGAGTTTGGATCGATGTCCGCTAGAGCACGCTTTGTGGGAGGCATTATTCGATCGATTTGGTTCTTGGTAGAGTCCACGAGCACGTTGAAGGCGGACAGAGACCTGTACAATTACTTAAATCATGGGCTGGTCAACGCGTTGGTGACCATCTTTCGTCATATGTAAACAAACTTGAAGAGCTTTACCTATCGCATACTTCCATGCCACTCGAATCGGAGCCTTCTCTCGGGTCGTTGGACGAGCTTCAATATGTGATATTCATGTTGATTTGGGAGCCTCCTTGAGCGGGACGTGCAGAGCTTGCTATCCTGCACGCATGCTCAGAACTCAGTTGAGGCCACGCATATCATGCACTAGACGCTGTGACGCAACAGGGCTGTGGCGCAGCGGAATGAGTAGCGAGCAGTCGGTAGCAGGCACGTTGGTCGAGAGAACAAAAGGCCACAGGGGCTAAGATTTGGAACATTTCGTATTGTGAGACTTTTTCACAGTCTATCGCCTGAGGCAGCACGTCTCATTCACCGTATGCCATAAGACCCATCCATGCCATCAAAACCACCGACGCCATGCTTGATACCGAAAACACAGATCTACTCAACCTCGACAGACTGTTGTTGGCTGCGCTCTGGTTGATTCCTCTGCCCTCTGTTCGGTCGGTACCCCTTCTGCTCGCCGTTCGAGTTCTGGTTCTGCAGCTCAGCCTCCCTCTCCCGAATGAAATCCTCTTTCTGTTGCCGAATAACAGCCAGTACATTCGTCAAGCTGTTTCGCCACACGTCTAACCGAGCTGCGACCTCTCTCCACTGATTGTCGCCGAACACGCGGTACGTGCTGCGGTGGATGAGGAATTCCTGCTTCTGCTGAGAGAGCTTGCCCTCGATAAGACCGCTGCGAATGCTATCAATGACCCACATCTCGACGTCTTCGATTGGGATCTGCATGGCTTTCGAGATTGAAGTATAAGACAGCGTCCGTGATTGTGTGGCATGCGCAGCCAATGAAGCCAAGGTCAGGAGGCGCATCTTCTTGGCGAGGACCTCCTCACTCAGGTTCTGCTCCTCCAAGAATGATGGGTTACCCTCTTTGAAGTCCTGAAAGTCATCATAGTTCTCTGCGCTGAAGACCTCTAAGAGATCGGCCCAAGACTGGTCGGATTTTCGAAGCGCTTGAATGCTGTCAAGCGCTGTCAAGTCTTGGAAGTCGAAGTGCTTCTCGTTCTGTAGAGCGAGCTTGAGGGCTCGGACGGAAAGCTCGCGTGCCTCATTAGAGGATGCTTCTTTCTGCGTTGTTCGTAGGCCCTTCAGAAGATAGTAGTAGCTCGCCTCTGGCTCTTTCGCAGCAGCGGCAGCATCGGAGATGGCCAGGTAGAGTTTCCGTGCGTCTGCGGGCTCCAGCTCCCACTCTGCTGCCCATGAGTCGACGGCCTTGAGTTGCGGAGCGAGTGTGTCGAAATTGCCTGTGCTCTTGATGACGCTAATTATAGCTAAGAGGACGTGATACCGGGTCTCGTCGTCGGGCTGGATAGTGTTGAAGAGGGTGCTCAAGATGCCAAGCGCGATGCCGCCGCCATTGTGAGGAGAGGAGGTGATAGGTGCCTGCAAGTACTTGCAGACTGGCGGGAGGTATCGGTCGGGGTCCTCGGCCTGGGAGATGAGGTGGATGAGGAGGTTGTATGCGGCCTGCAGTTCCCGCTCGGGTGCGCCGTTGAAGATGGAGCTGGCGGTGACGAGCTTCTTAAGCACGGCATCCTTGTCTGTCTGCTGTGGGCGATCGCTCTTCTCGGGGTCGGCAAGTAGAGGCGTGATGTCGTTGGTGATTGTGCCCTCATCGCCCTTCGCGTTGTCCAGGTATGTCGCAAGTTCGAGCGCGAGCTCTTCGAAGGCGCCCTCGACCAGGGAGAGCTTGGGGAAGCCCGGCATGGTGGTTGCGGTTGCAATTGTGTGCGATCGGTCGAGTTCCCTGTCGGCCGCGGTGGGGAGAGGGTGGTGATTAGAGGGGGTGGTGGCTCGTTTCTGGCCTGGCGACGTGATGTCTTGAACTTTTGGAAATCGCAATCATCGCCTCTGCGTCTGCCCCACACACAAAATCTTGGCGGCGGATGTTCCCGTTCTTCCACTCCATCTCGATCCTTTCACTTCGCCCTCATTTTCTGTCCCACCAACAACATTCACACTCAGACTCTCACACGTGCGCAGCCCATCAAGATCGTAGCACGTCTCTGCGGAACAACATGCTCACACAGTAGGCTTACGAACAACTGATATGAGTTTCGACCAAAACATACATGCCCTGAAGACGCAGCTATGGAGAGCACTCAATTGATGACCATTAACACTCGCGACGTTTCTTCCCTACTCGCTTTACAGAGAGACATCTTGAATCGTGACGGGTCTACATACGGTACCACATCGACCTCCACCGCCTGGACGAATCAACTGTATCTTCGCCATGCCTTCGAGCGTCTGTTCGTCTTGTAAGCTATGTGGACTGTGCCTCAACCGGGAAGACTTGACAGAAATGAGCTTTTGGCTGACAAAGAGCGGGTGTCAAACACGATGAATGAACTTACGGTGTCGGAGATTTGGACTGCTTCATACGTGCGCAGCAATCTAGAGAGCCATGTCACCAGCTGCCTTTCCCGTGTAAGACGTACAAGGACGCCTGGATCTGTCACAACGCTTACAAGGAGGCCAAGAAACGAACACGGGAAGTTTCTGCGCAGAGACGCGAGATGGCGCTTTTGGAGTTGGATGGTTGACCACCATGATGATGTGATGTTCTCACTCGACGTTTCAAGACCTCCGAAAGGACCAGCCCTATCCTTGACCGATCCACGTCTCCATTATCCTTGCATCCGGCTCCATCCTTCGGACTTTCTTATCAAATAAGCCTCCTTTCAGCAAACTATTCGGGACTTCTTGTCCCACAGAACCATCTTTGCAGCTCTCGGGTAGCAATGTCGAGTCAACAGAGCATCGAGCTACCCTTTGGGAACGGAAAAGCAAAGTGTACGATTGAAATATCGTCACCGGGTGCACTTGAAGACGTCAATCGAGAGGTGGTCGTCGACTTTACAGTAAGAGGTCTTGGTCCGGCATGCGAGACCATACATGAGCGTTGACTGATACCTTCGACTCCAGTACGATGTGACATCCTGGATCGTAAAGATCGCTGCGGAAATGACTACCAGCCTGCCTGAAAACACAGCTCTCGACTCAGCATCGGTACAGCTTCCAGGATCACCTGCTATCGTCCCAGTGCGAGACTGATTCCGCTCGAAGGGTCTGGGCATCAAACACGCAAGGCCAGAGTCCACGCCATCAACGCCCATCGAAATATACGACTGCCACAAAAGAGCTAGGGTGGAACTGTTTGCCGAACTGCCACTTCACACCACCGCATTGTGACACCCTTCGAACAAGCACGCGATCGCACGAGGAAGCCGTAACCTACCGCAACTGCCGCTTTGTCCTCCGAGACACTTGCACGTCGCCGGTACGGAATCACATCCGATAGTACAGCTTTTCTATCTCAGCAAGAGCATGGCGAGATCTTCAAATGATCGGCAGAGAAACTATGCAAAGCGCCACAAACCCCGAAGGCGTCACATGCCAGCCACAGGCACTTTCGCGGCGTGCCATGGCCGCTGAGCTTGCTGATAAGCTTATTCGAACAAGCTCTCCTGGAAATTTGCCTGACGCGATGCTCTTGCTGATGCCTCATCTGGAATCGGCTCACGCGAATTGACCACGATAACTTCTGCAATTTCAGGGCCTCTATGCGCGATATAGTATTGCAAATGGGTCAAAGAGTACGCGAGAGGCGGACACGAGCAGCGAGCACTTCGGCAGAACGGCAATCCCAGATCTTGGCGAAGTTTCGGCGGCCTACTTCTTTGTGGTGCTGCCTTTCCCGAAAAAGCAGGAAGTGGTGATCGTGGCGGAAGATCAACAGTGGGGAAACCTATGTCTCTTCTGCGCATCAGGGACCGTCCATCACAACACCTTACCGGAATAGTGCAAACGCCTCGGTCTAATACTGGCGCTGCTGCAAAATCAGCAAACTGTCGCGGAGAAGTTCCAAAGATATGGTCAGCTGCTCAAATTGTAGCGAAGCAGATCGGTCGTTGCAGTATAGCGTTCTTTGAGGGGGAAGGACAACGTGTGAGTTGGCACGCTAAAATGGCCTGATAACGAGTACTAATAATAATAATAAATGTATTCGAGCTAGCTACAGGCCGTGCCCCTTCTAGCATATCTACATGTTGTAAAAGAAAACCCTATAGAAAGTACCTATAGCGTAAAACTTCCTCCCTCTATTATGCCTTATACCCTACTGCATCTTAGGTACTATAGAACTAATATGTTTGCCCGTAGGCAGCTAGCTAACACGCTAGAGTTAACATTATCCTCCTTACTTGGGTTCGAGATCTCCGGCCTACTCTAGGAGATATTTAAGGGTCTACTCGAATTATCCTATAGGGAGATACCTTATTGCCTACGCTACGGTTTATCTAGGAAACTTAGTAAGCTATCTTCTCGCGTCCTAGTATCTAGTAGCTAAGATAAGTTCCCTTCTACTCTCTCGTATATTTGTATAGTAGGTAAGGTAGTATCGAGCTATCCCTCTATCTCTATATTCGTAGTAGGGGCTAGTTGTTACGCACGGTATCTCGCTTGTCAGGTGACTCGCTTAATCACGTGGAATGGCTTCTTTGGAGAATGCGTCGGCAAGTGGAACGAAGTGAAGGAAGTCTTGGCTTATTCCAATCAGTGAGATTGTAACATGAGTTGAACACGATGATTGCTAGTCAACCATCGTTGCTATATACTTGGTGGTCTCGCTTGCTCTTGGCAGCGAGTTTGACCGTTCGACCAACTGACCGGTCGGGCGGTCTGTCGGTCGCCAAACCTCACGTGTTTGACCAGAGGTCCCAGACTGTGGTCAGACACGTGACTTCTGGCGTCATTCTTGCATGGTTCCATGTCCTTGATTCTGCGTCCTGCAGATTCGGTCCGTAACACTAGTATCGGGTACCCTAACCTTATAGAGGAAGTAAGGAAGGCTAATTATCTCTAACTATATCTAGAATACTATCGTAGCCTAGGCTTTACTAAGCCCTCGATAAAGCTCCTAGATATTAGTATTCTATAGAGTTCTAAACGCGAGTAGGAGGATTCCTTCGCGCCTAGTATTATCCTACTTCTATAACTCGTCCTACTTATACTAGCCCTAGAGTTTGTTTTGGTGAGCGATCTGCGGTTGCATTTCTTTTGCAGTACCTGTTTACTACCGTGGAAGCTGTCGAGATTGGCCGATGTGCGTCTGACGCCAAGGGAGGTCAGCTCGGACTGCTCGGGGAGGATGCCACACCTGCTTAGTACCACACTGCTGAAGCCGCAGCATGACTTCGCCAACAGCTCATGGGCTCGAGATATCTCTTTTGTATGACATGCGTTCTCGTCAGTCGCACAAGTCCCACTCTCAGCAACGCCACAAGCGGAGGCAGGAGCTGAAGGCCGAGTCGAATCCTTCCAAAACGTATGATCTCACGGAGTCGAGTTTCCATAAAGTAGAGCTCAAGGCTCTCATGAAGACGTACTTTCGTGATCTTATGACAATGAGCGGATTGAAGTCGCGATGATCCCAGTCTTCCCTCACGTCCATTGAGAGACCCGGAATACTTGTTCTCGTTCATATCCTGGAGACGCCGGCACTTCCCGCATCGAGTCTTCCAACAAAGGCTTTGACTCTGTTGATTAAGTCTTGCACGACTTCATCAGGATTGCCATTCAAGTTATGGCTCGCACCAGGCACGACGCCACTCTCTTCGTCGACAATGCCTCCCGCGTCCTTGACAACACCAGCCCATTTCTGCACCAAATTCTGAGTATTGACCCCCTTCGGCGCAGCATCATCATCTCCACTGTACATAATCAATAACGGGGTCTTACTCGTAAACTTCCCAAATGTAATTTTCAGCCTCTCAACTGGCAGATCACTCGAGAAATAATCATCCGCACCAGCATGATCCGGCCCCGGCGAACTAACATCATGCCATCTCTTCGCACTCACCAACAACCTCCCAAAGATAGGCCTCGTCAACCGATTCGGAATCGCTTCTTCTCCATGTTTCTCCCGCAACATCTTCAAAGCCAATTGATCAGCTTCTTGCTTGAAAGCTTTCGGTAACTCCTGATCCAGAGCTTCCCGATCTGACACGGGAGCTTGTAGAATAACCCCATCCACCTGCGGTCTCTTCTCACTGTCTTTGCCCACGATGTATTCCATACAATCCTGACACCCCGTACTATGCCCCATAATGACCACTTTCCCACCAGGTCTCTTCGTCTTGATATAACTTATTATCTTCCCCATCTCATGTGCATCTTTCGATAAACTGCATACTCCCCAGCCGAACCCCGCAGAGCCTAGCGAAGCTGTGATAAGACTCCAGTTTGTGGGTAGGGCTTGCGCGAGTGTAAAGGGGTATTGGACGCTGCCGAAGGTGTCGAACATGCCGCCGACCCAGAGGATTGTGTTTATGTTTGCGACTGGTGTGGCTCCTGAGGCGAATTGGCGGACGCTTGAGAT
Source organism: Nothophaeocryptopus gaeumannii (assembly GCA_031771865.1). NCBI lineage: Eukaryota > Fungi > Ascomycota > Dothideomycetes > Mycosphaerellales > Mycosphaerellaceae > Nothophaeocryptopus > Nothophaeocryptopus gaeumannii. The sequence continues at coordinate 1,807,246 of JASISA010000042.1, read as the reverse complement.
GAGGGATTTGGAGGGTTCGAAGGCGGAGAGGTTGGGTGGGATGGTGTGGAGAGTTCCCGGGCGGGAGGAGGCGGGAGGCCAGTCGGTGGGATTCATGATGGGATTGGGGGTATTTGGAGGAGGGGTTGGAATCACATGCGAGTTGTGAAGTTGATGGAGACTGGAAGTTAGCTTGGGGAGCTTGGGCACTGAAGTGAATGTTGCATCACTGCCTCGGATCCGATGCGAGGCTTGGCGCGGCTATGGTGTTGCTCCATGGCCGCGACGATGACATACTGCCTTCTTAGTTGCAACTCCTTCCATCAATCATCACGCAGCGCCGCACAATGCCATCACAAGAAGAAGACTGGGTGATCGTATCATCCCAACCTGGAGATGAGACTTCCGTACAACCAGTACCTGCAACTGTGGACGTAGAGAAAGAATGCGGCGCATCATTACCATCAGGAGAATATTGTACTCGCAGTCTCGCCTGCAAGAGACATAGCATGAGCGCCAAACGAGCCGTGGCCGGCCGAAGCGCACCTTACGATCAACTTCTGGCGGCTTACCAGTACGCAAATCGAGGGACGCAGCAGACGGCTGGGACTACGGCTTCCAGATCGAGATGAGATCTCCTCATCCTCATCTGTACTCGAATCAAACCATTCCATGATCTCTCTACGACACCAAGTCCTCAATACTATCTGGAGCGCGACATCGAGAGCGTGGACAGCCGAGTCAGGGCAGAGATATTGAGATTCCGTTGGAAAGTGACTCTGGCTCAACCCCCATGAGCGATTGGGAGCACGCTGGTTTTACCACCTTACAGCGAGACATGAAGTTGAGCAAAGTTCGCAGGTTGCGTGGGTAGAATGCAGAGGCGTTTAATTTTCCAGTTTGAGAACATCATTAGTGTCCAAGGGTATATTTGAACCCATTGGCCAGTCATCGTGTGCCTCATGTCCCATTGAGCCGTTCAACCAAGTCTCGTCTCCTTGTCCTTGATCGGCACATCACTGCCCGTCACACTCTTATACTGTCCTCGAATGAAATCCGAAACCTGTTCGTCCTTGGCTTGCTCGACAGCGTTCTCGTTATCTTGTGGGCCCTGGCCCATGAACTTCTCTTGGACGTAGTCGACCCCTGCATTTCCAGTCAGTCAAGCATCTTGATAGTTCGATTGGCTGTTGGGCTTCCATACCCTTATCGAGATAGTCCTCATTCTTCTCGCTCTCCTTTCCGCCGCCAGCGGCGCTGTTGACCTTGTCTCCGAGGCCGCCTAGGAAGCCACCGCCTCCTCCGCCCTGCTTCTGCTCGCCGCTGTTGGAGCTGCCACCCTGCTGCTGCTGCTGGCCCTCGTTCTCACCGCCTGCGAATTTCTTGACGAAGTCCATGATATCTATCTGGAAGTGTTGGAGGTATCTGTTGATGACGGTATGGAAGTCGTGAATCAGATCTGGATGTTGAGTCCTTGTTTGTGAGTGGAATCAAGAGGTGGTGAGTTCAAGAAGAGAGGTCAACACAAGGCATAAGAAAGAGGGTCGCGTGCTCGAAGCTCCCCTATGGCCTGCACCTGCCACGATTAAACCTGCTGGACCGCAGCTGCTTCTTTCGTGTGCCGTGACACAGCCATCACTTGGCATACGCATGTGTACAGCCGGGGCAGGCGCGACTCATTGGAGCCATTGGGCGGTACATGACGCCGGTGACCCGCTTGTGCCTGGTCTGTTGCATGTGATGGCATTTGGGAAAGACGGTGAGAGATGAGGTTTCATCTATCAGCATTTACTTGCCTGCAGTAGAGCAATCGAGAACCACTGCCGCGACATGGCCAAGACCGCAGGCGTGAAGAGCAGGAAGCGGCGTGTGAAAGTTGGAAGCGATGCGGTCTGGGGTGGGCGCCAAGAGCGGGAGCAGCCGGCAGGCCTTGGTGCCTGAGCAGGATCACCGGGACATCAGATTCGTTTTTCCGACGACATTGACATTGACTCTGTACTAGCGAGAAGCAAAGAGCCAGACGACATAGACATAGATCAGGAAGCGCCAAGGACGTACTTGATACGAGGACCCTCGTCGTCTGCAATAGACGATCCACTATCAGAAGCTCTGGCAAGGACCGATACCATCTTTCAACCGAGAAATACTCTTTCTGGCATCCACGACGAGGTGTATTTGGGCTGAGACATCACAGAGAATCACCCTGGCTTCGTAGCAGGCTCTACATCAACAGTTTTCCCAGACACTACCTCCACTCTCACAATGGGCTCAACGTCAGATCCACGGATTCCCATCACGATCCTCACCGGCTTCACAGGATGCGGAAAGACAACGCTGATCCTCAACCTCATCCCTCAACTCAAGGCACAGAATCCAGACTACAAGCTGGCCATGATCAAGAACGAAATCGGCGACCTGAATGTCGACTCCCAACTAGCCCAATCTTCTTCAATGGCCGCCACCCAAGAACTTTTGGGAGACTGCATCTGCTGCGTAAACGTAGGCCAAGTAGGGGAAGCTCTGGAGGCACTGGACAAGCAAACCCACCCCGATAGGATCATAATCGAAACCTCCGGCTCCGCCGAACCCCTCAAACTCGTCCTGGAAATCAAACGTCTCGCCCAGGCAACCGGCCGCTATTCTCTCGACGGCATCATCTCTGTCATAGACGCCGAAAACTGGTCTGGCTATGCTTCCACATCATACACGGCAAAAATCCAAGCCAAGCAAACCGACATGATAGTGATTAATAAGTGGGAGGGATTAGATGAGAGGGCGTATGATTTGTTTTTGGACAAGTTGGGGGATTTGGATGTTGATACGCCGCAGGTGAAGAGTGATCGGGGGTGGATTGGGAAGGAGTTGTTGTTTGGGTTTGATGAGAAGTTGGCGAGGGGGTGGTTGGTTGAGGAGGATGGGCATGAGCATTCTCACGACGATGGTCATGGCCATGATCATGAGGGAGAGAAGCATACGAGTGAGGTTGAATGTCTTTCGGTGACGCTCAAGGCGATTGGACAAGATGCCAGTGTCGATCTGCAGAAGCTGGACTCGCTTCTCAAGTCGGCGCCGAAAGATGAAGTGTACCGGATCAAGGCTGTTGTAAGGAGCAGTACGCCACCCGAAGACTCAGATGGTAAGCCGGTGGAGGGTGTTGGAAAGTCGAGATACATTCTGAACTGGTCCTTCGGGAGATGGATCTGGACTGCGATCGATGGCGATGATAGCGAAGCGCCGGCGTTGAGAATGAGTATCTTCACTGCGCCGTATGAGAGTAACAAGTGGAGCAAAAAAGCTGGCGAGTTCATTAAGTTGGCGGATGGAGTTGAAGGAAACTTGGAGGTCAGACGGGTGCAGTGATCCGAAGAATACGCTCAATCACCTTGATGGAGCTTGAACAACCTCTCGCAGTGATTGCTTGTACCTGGATCTCAACAAGAGTCTCTTTCGAACGTTCAAATGCGCCCTGCTCTTCGTCTCCGCTTCTGAGTCTTGCTTCTTGTGGACCGAGCCTAGGTGGAAGACCCGGTCAAATCTCCTCCGTTCACCGCAACTGGCGATTCTTTCTGTGCATGCATACCGCTTTGGCCATGTGTTTGAACCATGTTACAATTTCCGCGTCTCATTTAGCCTCTTTGACACGCGCTTCTGGAATCTGAATTGAATCTGGGATCCGGCGCTGTTCACGAGGGATTTCCGTGCAGGCAGCCCTTAGCCGTCAAAACACTCGTGCGGGAGGGCTCGACGCCAAGCTACACCGATTGTCAGCGTTTTACTTGACTGACACCACGAAGGCAGCGCCGACCTCAGCGAGCGTGGCCGCAGTCTTATCGAAGCGATATCCGCGGTTCCAGATGGCCCTTCCCTTATACAAGATGCGAATCTGGTTCGGAGGGGTTTCCGTCCCTATCTTGCAACCTCTCAACAATGTCTTGGATGGTCGTCGCGGTGTCTCTGTATCTGCCCAAGTTTGATGCCCGTTCACCTCCGTAACAGCTCCGAAGCTCGATGTTGTAGACGTTGCCACCGGGCGTATCAGGACGTTGAACGAGGATGAGAGGGGCATCGCTCTCAATACCCATCTATGCCGATGTTAGCACAAACCATTGTTTCTCGACTACAACACCCGCGCTACCTCCTCCAGAGTTGCTTCTGGCGTTTTATGCGCAGGTTCGAAGAGATCGACGTGCCCAAACATCAGGCGGTGCTCCCTCGCGAACATCATCTTCCGGTCTTCGACCCTGTCTCAAAGTTCCCTGAGTGGCGCCGGACTCCGGATACGTAGCGGTTTCGAGCTACCGTCGCCTCGAATGATGATGACTTTGATGAAACCTCGGGCTGTATCACGAACCAGCTGCAGTACTGTTGCGGCCGTCGTGTCGAGATCACCCTCGCGAATGGCATCGGCGATTGCTCGAGGCAGGTTGATTGTGACCTGCTCATACTCGCCACCGCTGGCAATGGCGGAGATGGTGCTGGGCATGGTGGAGCTTGTCTGTGTGTTGATGTCAGGCACATGAATGATGGAGAGAAAGACACAAACGCGATCTGCCTAGTCTGAACTGCGGACATGCTCAATATTGCCCTGAGAATCAGAACAACTTCCACAGGCTCAGGACACCTACCTCAGTCACTGGCTGTCACACACGTGAAATCTAGCGCTTCGATGTGTGCCAATCGTCGCAACAGACCAGCGCGGGCCGAAGTCAGATGCTCCCCGTCGATTAAACCCACATCGTTCTTCATACACCACCTTCCGAGGTCGAAACGCAACATCTTTGTGCTCGAGCTCACCTGCGAAGGTGCCGAATCGCATAGTCAATCTTTGCAGCAAGATAAACAAATTTGACCCTGCTCTCCGGTTCATCGCACCAATCAAATCAGCAGTCTTCCTCACGACACACCGACCCACATTCCTGCGAGAGCTTGATATCACGAACGTGGTGTATAATATGTGGTCAGAAGCGCATCTGCGAGAGTTCAATAACAAGTGCATTCATTTGCTCACAGGCTATGAGCCGATCGAATTGCTGCCAATTCTGTGGTCACGCCCCACCACGCTCTTCCATTGTATCGGTCACTTCTTCGCACCGAGCGCTCAGATCCGACCTTCTGCTCATCTCTCGAACCCACCAGAGAACACATCTTTCATGCGAGATCAAAAGTGATCATAGGCCGACTTTCGATTACGAGGTGTCTCATTGGCTGCAAGCGGATGAGGACAGCAGCAGGTAGTCGAAACTTGGCCACCACTGTCCTCAGGACGATATTATCGCATAAAGGTCTCAACCTACCTAAGTCTTGCTCCGGACTCACAAGCGCTTCTGCTCGCTCCGTGTAACGCGATCGAAATCGAGCCTACTTTTAGAGAAGCTCAGGCATTTACAATCAACAGACAGCATCATGTCAATCCTTAAAGACCAGATGGATCCAGATGTACTCCCAAGTGGGTGGTTCGAGAGGCATGGGCTTCGTCTTATACAAAAGTGCGTCGAGTGGGCCAGTGAAAGTGTGCAATCCCGCCGAAAGTGCGACATACTGGGAACAGCCAAACACAACAGGTCGTCCATCGATAGCCTCTTGGAGTACCCGAGACCTGAGAACCTGGAATGTTCTCAATTCGGAGGTATGCATCTAGCGAACAAGACAGCAATCTTCTACCGATTTGGAGGACCAATGGTGGTGAACTCCACGAAAAGAACCCTCCGCAGGTATTGCTATCACTTCTCTGTGAGCATCGAGGAGGTGGTGAAAGCAATCTGGAAGACGTGGGGCCGGACTCGCGATGACCTTGATCGCTCTGGCGATATATTTCCCATCACCTTTCTTGACCTGGGACAAGAAGAATCTTCCCGAATATGGCAGTGGAATGGTCTTGACAGCAAACCTCTTCGATTCGTCACAGAGACACAACAACAACGCGATCGTGATATTCAAAGCCTCATCATGCGACACGATCAGCTCTGTGACCGTCTCGCGATGATGGCTGACGCACCAAATACCACCCTGCCGAGCTGGTTGATCGACGAAGGTGAGAGGCGCTTTCAAGGGCTGAGGGCTACACTTCGGCACTCCTCTTTCTCACCTACCTGCAGAGCTGTCTTTGTTCTGGGTACACACAGCCTGTGTCGCTCAAAATCCGTCTTACTCGTATTGACCGGCCTTAACAAAGGAATGAAGTCAGCTCCGCCAACCTTCGATGACATCCCCAAAACCAAGATCTTGTCGCAGCGCGCACACAACATGATCGAAGTCACGCTCAGGACCGCCGTACGATTCCTGCTTCTCATCCAGCAGAGAGAAGATGCTGCGAATGGCAAGCTTCGACATATGACTGCATCGCGCGAAGAAGCCATATCAAAGGAGCTTCAAGAAGATGCGCGATACGAAGTCGAGTCACTGCATAGTAGTGGAGAGGCCTTGGAGTCGCATAGCAACATCCACTACGCTTGGAAAAACATGATCGCAGATGATGTCGGGCTTGTGGGAAAAGAAAGGAATTTCTGGCTGTGGGGACCAGATGCTTGGGATGACCTTCGTGAGGAGAGCGAAGATGAGGACAACGGTTGATATTGATATGGGCGACGACGGGCTCAAGAACGAGTGCTTTGAAGCACCTCGAGGAGCACTGATTCCGAAACCGACAATCTCAAGGAGCGCAGTGCTGGCTACTCCTTGAAATGAAATCACTGGTCTTGCCAGAACAAAGCTCGTTTCTGACGGCCTCGGTCGGAGTTACCAGAGCCACATGAGGTACGCTTCACGAAACGATGTGGTGAGAGCTAACGTCCTCCTGCTACGAAATCATCTGGGAGAGCTAACGTTTAAACGCTGGTCACGCAGTCGCCCTGATGAGTGAGAGAGCACAACGAGCTCAGAGGCACTTGTCATTATCGGTTGCGAGACGCTCCATCGATACACCAACGACTTAGGTCAGCATGCCGATGCGGTCGCGCTTGACGGGAAGCATGAAAGTCGTGAAGCTCAAGTACTCTCAGGAGCAGCACATAGAGCTCGACGAGAGAGCCTGGAGAGGTTGAGAAGGGTAAAAAGCTCAGTGATGAGCAGCCACTAGAGGGCAGCTCGGTGCTCGTGGAATAAGGACAGAACTTCGGCGAAGGATTGAGGGCTTGCTTTTCAAGAAAGTTGTCCAGGAGCTCATACTTAGCGGAATGCTGTACCAATGTCTCTCTTCTACAGCAGTGAAACGATCGAAGTTGACGAGAACTGCAACAATGGCAAACTATGACGTTTCACGCCTCATCCCTATTCCTTGAAGCCACAAGTGATACTGATCTCTGTGAGGCGGGTGAACTTGATGCATTGGAAGCTACGTTGGGCTGCTATGCCTATGGGTTTACCGGGGAGCTTGATATTGGCAATGGGCACCCGACATCACCCACCGCTCATATTCTCCGTGATCCGGAAATACCAGATCATCTCCCGTAGTCGGATTCACCCACTCGCCTTCCTGGAACTTGTGCTTCCTGTATCTCCCACCATTCAAGAAGATCGTTTTCACCACATATTGATCATGAAGCCAATACATCCTGCGTCAAGACGATATAACTAGGTCCTCATTTTCGGTAGTTGTCGTTGGCTATAATTGATATTGGACGAAAGTTGTCTTTGGTCTGCGTCTGAAACAATCCACCTCATAGTGCTCGCTTATGATTGTGTCGCCACAGTACCTATATCTGCCACCATTCGAGAAGACTGTCTCTACGACATAGCGGCTGGGTAGCAAGTACATCTTGCGCCAAGATGGTACCATTGAGTTGACTTCGTCCACCGGCGGTGTCAAGATTTGGCATTTGGCATTGGCTTCGTGTCCAGCTGTAGAGCACATTGTCGACCAAACGTCTTACTGCTCCGCCGCATAACGGGACTTCTCTAGTACATTGACGAGCCTAGATTTGCGGCCCATGAGCCAGGTGTCTCCTCACTCGAGTTCGTCCAACCAGATGGGGCAGATCAATCTCACTCACTGCCCTCTGCTTCCTTGGAAATAGTCGAAAGATTCAATCTTCGGATGGGAGCCCAAGGGCTGGGTCCAGACAGTCTCCACGCCTTAGGTTCCGGTAGTGCAGGCTGCAGCTCGTCGGGAAACTCTTTCTGTATCCATGCGAGTCCTTCCTGATTCCGGTTGTACATGGCGATGACAGCGGTCCGTCGAACGCATCTGCGGAACGAGATCCTCATTTTGGGCGTCACATTTCCTGGTGGATAGAAGCACATGGGTGGCGGTAGGTTGTTGCTCTTAGTACTCGCCTGTAACAAGCGCAACACTGGACGCTCATCCGGCACTCGCGGGTGCATGAGGTGCAGCCTTGCGAGCTCGTAGTCTCGCACATCAAGCCGCGGATGCCAGTAGCTGGCTGCGAATTTGACAAAATCATCGTACAAGTCTGGACTTGTCTGTTTCAAGATCCTGTCTTCGTTCGCCAGGCTTGAGAGAGCGATGATTGCGGATATGGCCGGACGAAGCGAGGTTGAGAGGATCTGCGGTCGTTCTGCGTCAGCTCCATCTGCGCGAATTTGGTGGTATTGAGAGTCTGCATCTTCAATCATTTTACGTGCTTTGAGCAAGCAATTCAGTGCACCATCCAGGTTCCAATTGCCTTGAAGCATGATATGGGCCTCCAATAAAGCTCTCAGAAGCTTGCTACGCCAGTTATGAGTTTGGGTCTCGGTGGATTCACCAGGCATCTCGACTGCCAGCCACTTCAGCATGATGTGCTCCAAGTCTTCCAAAATAGCGCATGAAGAAAGTGTGCCCATTGAGTCAGAATCCCATCGCACGACAGATTGCCAGAGATTGTCGTTTCTCCAAAGATAGGCGAGCAGAGTGGCGGCTAATCGATCCTGCTTGATTCTTTCACAGGCGTTCTTCCGCTCACGGCTAGGAACTGATCGGACCCGTCGCCACTGCACCCGAAGACAAGAATGTAGGGTGAACGCAGTCAGCTCCCCGTCGCTGATGCAGCGACGAGCAACAGCGCTGACTCTTGTGGGATCTCTGAGTAGTTCAGCTTCTATCTCTGTGTCTCGTAGAGATGGGGCGCCGAAAGTCCTTTCCCGCAAGAGGCCAGCTCGTTGCTTATAGGTCGTGCCTTGACGACTTAGCTGTTTTTCGTATTCGCTCTGGTCGCCTTTAGAGGAGAAGGACCGTGTCTGGCATCTTCTGATAGCTCCTTCTGCCTTTGGTGCATTGGACGATGACTGAGTTGGGATCAACTGCGCTGCTTGTGACTGGACCGCGTTCTTGTTGATTGCTCTTCTTGAAGACAGCCCACGTTCGTTCCCCCGGATTAGACGCGTTAGTCGAAAGCAGCGCGGCCACATTCTCGTGTACAATGCAGCTTGGTGGACGAGATGTGGCAAAGAGTGAGTTTATTGGGCGGATGGACGTCGTGTTGTTGTGATGGAAGTCGAGTTCTCAGGATGCATGGTCCGAGTCGTGTCTGACAGGGATTGATTGAGGCTTTGACAATTTCGTAGAGTAATTGAACAGGCGCTAATCAAATCAAATCCTCCCTTCAATGTTTCCTTGATGCACTCTGGCCCTCCTTCCTACTCGGCACCCACCTCATCCCCCAAATCCTCACCCCATCCCCACCTTCCTTACACCTCCCATCAGCATCATGCGTTTCCTTCCCCAAACAAAAATTCTCACACTCTACAAACCCCAGCCTCTCATACAAATCTCTACTCTTCTTCGTCGTGGCCTCCAACCACATCGCCTCCGCTCCCCCACCCACCTCCTTCCCATTCATTCCCTTTCCTTCGCTCACACTGCGCTGCGCTGCCTCAATCATCCTACTAGCCAAACCCCTCCCGCGTGCAGATTCAACCGTCCCAAGAAAGAAAAGATACCAATACTTTTCAATCCCTCTTGCTTTCAGGTGTCGCTTCTTAACCCCATCAGCCTGCCCCTGATAGTCCCAAAGCATCTTCTTCACACCTCCCAAACCAATCTTCAATACAGCAGGTATCAGACCCGCCTGCAACAAGGTGAAAGGATTGTCGACTTTCTTCCCAGGCGGCATCCAAACCCCCACACAGCCCCAGTCCGCCGCTTCTTGAAAGACGGCATCGTTGAGACTGGCGGCTTTCATCATCGCATGCAGATATTCCTTAAGATAAGCAACTCTTCGATCTTCATCAGAGAAATTCGATAATAAGAAGCGGAGAGCTGGGTCGTTGACGAAGATCTCAGCAAGCAAATCCGCTACTTTCGACCTGTAGTCTTTTTGGATAAATTGTAAAGTCAGATCAACCAATTTCCAAGCGTCTGGTGATATGTTTGCTTGCTGACCTTTACCTCCAGAAGTGATTGAGACGGCGCTGTCATTCTTTTGGTCTGTCATGATGTTGCTTCCGGAAGTTCAGGCTGGTCATTCGTCGCGCAAGTCGACGGTAGCTATCAAGAACTCATCAGTATCAATTATATTAGCTTCCGCAAAGCATATGTCAAAAGTGCCGCCTAGAATCACAAAGAGCAGTCGCAGTCGCTCCCTAATAACATGTCTAATGAAGTAGTAAGCCAGCCCCGCCAAGGCCCAATCTCAAAGTCACACATCCTTGCAGTATCAAACTCTAAAAGGTCCGGAACGGGTACGAGCTGAAGCAAAGCAATGGGGCTTGGATCTCGAAGTGCGCTTTTTCCCCAGCCGATGCATTCACGTTGCTGGGAGAATCGCATGGATTTCTTCCATCGTGCAACTTCCTTCAGCCGCAGCGTCCAAAAGGAGAACACGAAAGATGGTTGGGTAAAAGACGGAGAAGACCCAGAGGTTGGACTTGTGTCAATTGTGATATAGATATAGAAGTTAAGTATTCATGCTCGCTGGAAATAACTACAAGAAAAGCAGCGAGTACTCAAGCAGACTCGTCGTAAGTCAGTGATTCATACATGTCGTGAACCCAATACCTGAACGCCATCGCTAGAACTCAGATTTTCGTATTATCGGCATCTTCACGCGTTCTCGTTCTCATCGCCAATTCGAGGCGGCGATTTGGACTTCGTGCTCGAGCTGTACGGACTATGACTTCGCCTGCAAAATCTTGTTAGCCACATCTCTATATCTGGTGGTGTAGACGCTCTCACGATCTTCTCCTCTCGCCTTCTTTCCGTCTTGCCTCGATTACTCGAAGCATCTCTTTTCTTCCTCCAGTCGCATCCACTTCCTTACCACGCATGCTCATGGAAATCTTGTCTTGCGCGTGTGCCTTGAGTAGCCGCGAGATAAGCAGATGCTGCATCAGCAGACACACGTATACGCCGCAGTCCATGCCATTGTCTTGTTGCGGTGAGTCCGTGAGGTTGATGAACTTCAGTGGCTTGCCCAGCAGCTGCGAAATCTTGTACGCAACAAGCCTTGCGTCGTCAAAATTGGAGTTGTGTAGCGAGTCATAGTGAAATGCGACGCCGTCGATGATTGAGACTAGCAGCAGTGACCAATGTGAGCCGCCCTCGGGTGTATCGGTGCGTACGCAGTCGTTCACGGGGAGGAAGACGTGGGTGGTCTTTTCGAAGTTCGGGAGTGCGCTCTTGAGGGTTAGCGGGTCGGGTGTCTTCTGTAGCATGAAGCTCATGGACGGTCGAAGCAGGACGATATTCGCCTTGGGATAATGACACAGCTTCTCCCGCTCAAGGTATTCCTCCCAAAAGCAGATGGCGTTGTCGGTAAGCCAATCGTTCTTGATCGAGTCGACATCTTCGCGGGTGAGGCGGACGTCGTGGTAGCTGAGGTAGGCATCGTCGGGTTGGAGCTGTGAGGTGTCGCATATGTCAGAGAAGCTGTCGTAGTATCTACGATAATAGTACATGGCGTCGGCGTGGTAGTGCTTGTTGGTGCAAGTGAAGACGGATCGCTGGATAGAGTGTACTCACAGAGTCGCCGAAGTGTCTGCTGACACGGCCACCGAAAGGGTGAAAGCCCGAGCTAATGGATGGAGACTCGCGATGTGAGGAAGGCGAGGGCTTGTGGAGAGGCATGATCTCGATCCTGCACTCTCGCGACCCTTCCACCTCTTTCTGGAACTGCCTCGCGCCCGCGCGTACGTATATCGCAGGGGTTCGCTATGTCAGTTCGCGGTCAAGCTCGGATGAGGTGAGACGTGGGAGGTAAAGTCGCGTCCGCAGGGAATCAGTCTGTAGAGGATCTTTAGGTGAGTATTCTCTAGGCAGAAGATGTATGCCAGGCAACAGGGTGGGAGGATTCCAGGCACACGACGCCTTGGAGAACTCGAATGTCGTGGAGCAAAGTTCGTCGAGGCCAGGATGACGTGGGTGGTTCTCAAGGGTCTGGGTACGCTGAATACGGTATAGCGTCAATCTTCACAAGACCTCTGCCCAAAAATTCAATCTACAGTATATCACACGTGGAAGCCTGGATGAGCTTTGAAGATGAGACTGTACCTGAACGATATCTGAATAGTATTGCTTGGATGGCGTGAAGCGGAGCTATGAAACCGAAGTCCGAAGTGACACATGGTGGGTTTCATTCGGACATATGCCGAAGCCTGCTACAGCGGGAAGTAGGAGAGAGCAGAGCTCAAGACAGACCAATGTCTCAAGCATCATTCCAAGGAGGTGCTACGGCCTGCGAGTCTCTGCTTCCCCCCTCAACACCCGTCTGCTGCTTGGATACCGTGTCGAACACAGCACCGCGGCCTGAAACCTTTGTGATCCATAAGACCTCCTGTCTCCATTCATATGCATCTTCCGGGCTGCTTGCTGCTTGAGCGTACGAAGAACTGGCTTCTATCCAATTTAAGGAGCGCACATCGTCTCGCAGCCCTTGGAGGTTAGCCGCTGAGCTTTCGTACATGATACGACCCACCCTCGTCAGCTCGTGACTGCCGCCAGCTTCTCTTAGTTCCTGCGGTCTCCTTTTCGTCCCGTTCGAGACGATATCGTATAGCATTTATCGTGTCGCATGACCGCCCTGAAGTCGTACTTTTCCCTCAAATTTTGTCTTCGCTCTGAGTGTCGTTGATTCCCTCAAACCATATGACTCGGCAACAAAAAATTCGCGATCCCCTCCTTCACCGCATACTCATGTCCACAATTCCCACACGCCAGTTTCCCACTCACTATCCCCGTCTCCATCAACAACACATGCAGATCCTTGAGCGTCTGGGTCGGTTCTCCCTCCTCCGTCTCCAGACTTTCTGCCTCCGGCACTTCTTCTGGCAAGTTCGGCAATCCGAGCTGGGAAGATGTTAGTCATTACTCCAGTGAGAATCATTTGAAATCCCATGAAGATCCGATGTCCTGCGAACTCGCTTCTCATGTGAGATTCTTTGCCATTATCAAATCCTGAACGCCGTTACCTTCTCCTCCTCCGCTACCTCCTCAGCATACAGACTACGCTTCTCTTCCGCCCCAAGCCCCCCACTACCTAATCTTTCAACCCATTTCCCACTGCCATAATAGAACGCCTCGAAAAGAGATGAAGAGTTCAACATACCTCCTTCGCAATCTCCATCATAGCGCCCCAGTCTAACCTCGGAAGCATGTTTTTGATGAACAACGGATTGATCTCGATTTCGACTTGCTCGAGTTCGGCTTCCCTGGGATGAAGGGGGAAAGCCGCGGGCGAGGATTTGCAGGTTTTGCGGGCGCAGGTTAGGAAGTTGAGGGTTAAGAGTTTCATTTTGTGTTCCTCTTTCGGGTGTCTTCTCCTTCTTCTTCCTCTTTTCGAGTACGTCGTTCTGAGTTTGTTCGTATTGTTGTAAATGACGTTATTGCCGTCTCAACTTTTCCTCCACGACGATGCTTGAACTTTTTGTCTCGATTTCGATTCCCGAACTACGACCAGCGCCAGCCAGCTTGCCAGCCAGCCAAATCCCTGCACTAGTCCGTGCGTAGCTAGCTTTCTTGCCTTGACTGTTCAATTCTCAAACAACCAACACCACCAACAGGCTACCAACATCGAGCGCCCAGCTCACACTTCACCCCCCCAATTTCTTTTTCTCGCGCCATGTCCGCCGAACCAGAATCCGCGCCCAACGGCGAGCAACAGTCCGGTGACGCCCGCGATCCATCCGGTTTCCTCAGCGAAATCATCGGTGCGCCGGTGACGGTGAAGTTGAATTCGGGGGTGGTATACAAAGGTAAGCCATACCTGCCGAAAAGGACACGAAGAACTCAGTGGCTATTTGTGAAGAAGCGGCCAGAGAGGGAGAGTTTGGGGATGAAGTTTGCTAATGTGTTGTTCTTCACAGGTGAACTGCAGTCCGTAGACGGATACATGAACATCGCACTCGAAGACACCAAGGAACTTGTGGAAGGGAAGTTGAGGAGGAATTATGGAGATGCGTTCGTGAGGGGGAATAATGGTAAGAGATTTAATTTCTAGATTGAGGTCTGTGGGTTCTAACTCATGTTTTTTTTCCCGGTAGTGATGTACATTTCCGCTGATGCAGCTTCATGAGGGGCAAGGGCATTGAGAAGGGAACATTAACCATGGCCAGAAAGATAATCGCTAGTGTAGCAGGCGCGCTGAAAGAGCACAGATGAAACATTTTGCTACGGAAGATGCGTCGGTGAAGCTCGCTAGCTAGGAGGCGGCTGCGATTCTACGGAACGCCTTCACGGGAAATGAAACCATGAGCAGCCTCACTCCCCAGTGGCGAGATCAATGCCAACATCATCCTCTTCAGGGACGCCAGCTCTGCCCTCCGTGGGGATCTTGGTCGTCCAGACAGCATACGTAATTCCATGAACGACCACCTTGCCGTTCTCATCCACCTCCGCCTGCTCAATAGCTTCATCAAAAGTCTTCTTTACTCGCTCTAGCTGGGCTCCTTCTAACACAGAGATATGCCCCAGCGTGCGGTACCTCTCCCATACCTGCTCCTTTGACAGTCGCGCCTCGAAGGGCTCCGCATGCTCTCCAATTGGCAGACTGAAAAGCTGATCGTCGCTCGCCCGTATGAGCTTCAGTGGCGAGAAGGAAATCTGCTCATCAAAGACCTCCTTCCACTTCATATGGCGGAAGCGTGGTTCCGCGTCGCCAGTTTCCTTTTGGACCTCCCATGTCAAATCGTGAAGCTTCTGCTCCCATGCAGTCGTCGCTTTGAAGTCTGCGGCATTGTTGTAGTCCTCCACATTCCAGACCAAACCTAGGGCACCACGAGGCTTGATGATGCGGTGTATTTCTTGAAGGGCAGTCTTGTTGGCAAACCAGTGGAAGGCCTGGGAGCTGTGAGCTCACTGTCCACTGAACCAGGAAAGGAGATATAAGAATGCATAAAAGAGGGAACTTGGACCTACCTGAGCGACGACAACGGCGTTCACCGACTCATTTTTGACACCTTTCACGTCGACGGCGAACCCATCTTGCACGGTGACATTCTTCAATGCTTTCCGCTCAAGCTCCCTCCGCATATCGCTGTGTGGCTCCACAGCAACCACTGCGAATCCTTCTTCACGAGCAGCAAGCAACTCAGTGAACTTGCCCGTGCCCGCACCGAGGTCTACAATATTTGCGCCACGCTTGCCCGCAATACCAAGCTTCTCGAGCAAGAACTGCACGATAGTCGGTGAGTACGTAGGCCGATGCTGATCGTACGCAGCCGAATTCGCAAAGCCATTCTGCGCGCGAGGGTTGAGTCGTGCGACTGGCGAGGAAGCGGTTTTTGCAACTTCTGCATCCGCCATCGTACGTGTCTTCTTCAGCTGGCTGTATGTCTTATATGCACGACGGGATGTGGTGCAATAGATCCTCCTTCGGATGGCGGAGTAAGTTGCGGAGCAGTGTGCTTGTATCTGCAGGTTTCAGATGCAGGTAACGCCGAGGTCAGAGAAGCCGAAAAGAGGCTGGCCGATGGTTGGACGATGTTTGTTCAACGGCAGGCGTGGCCAACTTGAGAGGTCGGGCGTCCAGGAATTTTGATGCCGAGTCAGCGTTCCAATGGTTCCTGGCGGTTGCGTTGCGTTGGTTACAGTGAGCGCAGGAGGTTGGCACGTTGGATGGCGAGCACTTTAGTTCTGCAGTACTTTCCAGGCACTGCGAGTGTGTTTCAGGATTGCATGCAGCTTTACAATGCGTGCGAGCGGCGAGATGCAGGTTCTGGCGTTGTGAGCTGCCACGGCTGCCTTTGATCGGGATGGCTGAGAAAGTTGATATCGTCACGCTAAAGCCTTACTTAACCGAGAGGCGTTTGAATGTCCGGAGAAGGTTTACAGCTGTGCGCAATCTCTGCACGCCCTAGCCGAAGCCTTGGGTTCTGGAAACGATATGAAAGTTGACTCGCGGAACGTTACGTTATTATTGCTGCGGTGTACGTGAAGAGTGCTCGTGGTGGGAGACAGGATGGTGGATGCTCCAGCGTGGACGTTGCTAGGAACATGGGTCAAGGCGATATGCCGGGTTGTGGCACGACTCTCTTCTCGAGAGTGCGCATGAACAAGGCCGGAGGGGACATTTGCTGTGGCTGCTACATATTGAAGAGCTGTATGGAGATGAAGGCTGCGCCACTGCCGTCGTTAGGACGCAGGATGTTGACAGAACGACACTGATGGCGTCCGCATCGTGCCGCCGCGCCAATTGCCAAGGCGAGTTGGTGCAGAGCAACCAGCCGCTGCGCTGGGACTGGGGAAAAGCACACAAGGAGGCGTTGTCCGAGCACGTTGCTGTGCTGCTGTCGTCTCTCGCGATCCCGTCATCGAGCACAAGATGCTGACCACTCATCAGCGTGCAGGATCGGCTGAGTCGCAGCAGAGAGGAGGCGGGTACATGGCATGGCGATGAGCGACGAGAGAGGCAAATTATTGATTAGACTTGATATAAACAAAAGGCTGGCACGTCCCTAAATGTCGACAGGGAGGGCGGCGGGAGCATCGAATTGCCGAATCAAATGGGCACGGGCTGAGTCTTTTCTTAGGCTTTGCTAGGTTCATCTTGGGTCATCGTATTCAGGAGATGCCCAGCGGGAAGACAGGGACAGGATCGGCGGACGGCGGCGTGCAGTGGAGTGGTGAGAGAGGAGCACCACGCGGCTGTTTGGGCTTGGGCCCGGCTCCTAGCATCATCATCGCTTCCACTCCAGCTGCGACTCTCCGTCGTTCACTTTTTACTTTATACCAACAGCATAGCTTTTCACATCGCTCGTTTGAAAGAGATTGTTGTTGCACTCGTTGTACCTGAGGAATCCATCCATTCATCGTGGTTGCTGTTGCTACGTCCAGGCACGCACGCACGCACGCTCGGTTCAGACGCCGGAAATCAAACCAGATTACTATAGCTTGTAAGTCCAATTTTGGCTGCTGCAGCGCGCCCCATCAGCCCGAGTGTGGGTGGCTGCAACTTCTTTTGGCCTTGGCTGCGAATGCTGGGCCTGCTTGCTTGCTCTTCCTGTGCCTGTGCCTGTGCCTGTGCCTGTGTCTGTGCCAAGAGGAGAGTGGGAGAGAGCTGCCCTGACAGCACCAGACCAAACCACCACCAGCATCCGCGCACCCCAGCAAAGGACGTCCTGACATCTCAATTCTAAAAGTCACTCGCTTTCCATCACCACCACTATCACCACCACCGCGACTGCCATTGCTAGACGCATCCATCGTCCGCCGCGCCCCGCAGCACGCAGACAGACAGACGAGGACGTGCCAGCGTTAACAACGCCGCCACCGCCGCAGACGACACCTAGCTAGCAGCGCGTCTCCTGTGCGGTGCACGGGTGCATTGTTACTATTTCAACAGGCTCCAAAGCCTGTCATCCCCGCGCCTCCGGGAACACCTCACCTCCCTTCGACAACCACCGACCTGCGACCACCGCTTGATGTGAAACGCGACACGAACGACGTACACTTTACATATTTAGACGCACATCGACACATGGGACCGTAGACGGACAAGTAGTACGCAGAGGTCGCGAATAGCGCAGCAGACCGCGAAGGTCATCTACGCATCAATCACCAGATACCAATACCGGCTTCATGCCGAAGGGGATCAACCTCAAGAACTTGGGCCGCCGCAAGTCATCCGGCAACGTACTCGACCTCGAGCCACAACCAGACAGCGCCGCGCCGCCACCTGTGCGACAACCGGCCGGCCAGTCAACCTTTCGCGTACTCGAGCGGCCCGACAAGAAATCCACAAACTCGTATGGCGGCAGCAGCAAGGTAGCCGAACGGTCCTTCAATTCTCCTCTGCGCGCGCTGCGCGGGAAGTCGGCAGATGACCTGCGACTCGGCCCGAACAGCAGATCTGTAGACAACGCGACAAGGAATAGAGCAGCGTGGGCTCTGAGTGGTGCTAGAGGAAGCGGCGGCACTACCAACTCCGGGTCGAGTGGGTATTACGAGAGCTCGGGCGCTTCGGCCAAACACAGTTCGACGTCGACTCTTCCAAGCTCGCTTGACCAGGAGCACTTCCCGGACCACGAGGAGCTTTTTGCGCACCCGCGCAAGTCGCACACTACGGGCATGTACCAGACCGTGGCTGGTAGTGTTGACGAGCCCCCGCCTCCACCGCCCTCCTTCTCATCGAGAGCTGCACGAGCATTTTCATTTGGCAACAAGCACGCGAGGAAGAACTCTGAGGGTATTCCTCCACTGCCACCGCCGCATGCTGCCAATGCCAATGGCTCAACCATCCACCCCGCGCAAAGCCACAGTTCCTACAGAGAACCTTACCGAGAGCCTTCCAGAGAGCGAGCGATGACACAGAGCAGCTATGCCAGCACTGCGGTGCCTACGAAGGCAGAGCTCACACTGTCCAGCCCGGACTTTGGTAATGACGACTTCGGGAACATGTTTGACAGCCTGAAGAAGCCCCATCAACCGGAGCCTTCTCCAGTTGGCAGCTTCCATCGAACGGTAGGTAGTACTACTAAGTGTCAGTGAATAAGCGACAGCTGACGGTGTCATTAGGACTCCGAGCCCATGTATCCGCCAAAAACCCACTCTCGGAATGCACTCACGCCTTCTCCTAACCCACACAAACTGAGTCGCGACGACAGCAATTCGCCATACTCTTGGGATGATAACAGCTCAAACGATGGCCTAGTGTCCAATTCGGCGCTTAGCTCACCAAATCTTCCGGATGGCGGACCGCCCGGGCCAGCCGTTAGAAATGGAATTGCCCAAGCTTTTCTTGGCAGCTCCAAGTCAGGTTACTCTCGCGTTCCTGAACGCTACACTTCTCCTGGCCCCGATGAGCGCGCCTCCGTAGAAAGCGTCAACGGCTTCATGACTGCTGACCATGGCAAAGGAGAAGAACCTGCATACGCATACGCATATCCAAACCGCCAGGCGCACGTAGAGGACGAACACCGATGGCCCAGAAGGTTTGAGCTTCGGGATCCACAGGAGCAAGCACCTCCCAAGGTCATCTCTCCGTCGTCGAACAGACTCACACCGTCGAACACGTCGAACTCGCTCAACCTCCCGCAGCAAGCCAACGGTGGAGCCTCTCGAGCAGGTGCTGCAAGCCCGATCAGCTCCGCTGCCGACTCGTTCGGCGGTTCTAACACGACCACGCCGAGAGCCACGAGAAATCTCGACGCGATGAGCGAAAATGTCATGCTCGACTCATCGCCATCAGGTCCGCCGTCTCGAGCACTCCGCCCTAGCGCTCACCAGCGAACCGAGAGTGGTCAGATGAAAAAGCTGACTCCGGCCGAGTATAACCGACTCGCAAAAATGAACGCTGCCAACGCCGAGCGCAGCGACGATGAAGAGGAAGAGCTTTCCGGCGATGAATATGATGATGAGGATGACATGGAGCGGGCGCGGAGGATGGCGTCGCAGCGAAAGAAGCAAGAGGCCAACATGTCAGTATACCGTCAGCAGATGAAGAAAGTGACTGGCGGAGGCCCAACGGACTTGCCATCTTCTTCGGCCTCCACCGTCAGGCCTGGAATGGACCGTGCATCTTCGTCAGCGGCCAGCCTTCACCTCGGTGGTATTAGCGGCACGCCACCTGAGGCTTCAGCAAGGGGTAAAGCGGACGACGATGATGATGACGATGTTCCGCTTGGTATTCTCCAGGCGCATGGCTTCCCCAGCAGTGGTCGGCCACCGATGAGGCAAGGAGCGGAAGACATTTCGCATCAACGGCGCATATCAGTCGCCGGCTCAGCTGTAGTCAATGGCGGTGCAGGGCAGGGCAACCTACCTCCATTCGCAAGAAGACTACCGGTGGATCCCTACTTTGGCGCAGGCTTGATCAAGCAGAGCACGCGGGAGTCTCTGGCTTTGCATAGCTCAGGGGCGTCAATGGTCGGCGTGCCGCCATCGCAGCCACCGCAAATTGTGCAACCGCAGATGCAACCAATGACTCAAGCGTCACCCATGGGTCACCCCGGCGGTCTTGTTGGCGTTATCGCAGGAGAAGAAAGAGCGAGGGCTATGAGGAGAGGGAGCCCGAACACTGCTGCGATGGGTATGGGAGGGCCGGTGCCTCTCCCACCCAACATGCAAATGCCTCCTGCAATGCCTCCGCGGACAATGTCGATGGGTAATCTGGCCCCGCCTCAGGTCTACAATCCTAGCAGTGCACCTCCCATGCCGATGATGCCTCAAATGGGCATGCCAGGCATGATGCTTCAGCAGCCTGCGCCTGACGCCAACCAGCAGCAAATGCAACAGTTCATGGCAATGCAAATGCAATTGATGCAGAACATGCTTATGGTGCAGCAAGCACAGATGGGCACTCCGGGAGCACCATCACCTCAACAACAGCAGCAGACTGGCGACTACCTAGGCGTCAACTTCGGGAATATGAACATCAACGGACAAAATCGACCCATGTCCATGGCAAGCCAGGCTTCGAACAATCAAGGATATCAGCCGCAAAGCTCGGGTCGCTCTATGACCATGATGAACCCTCCCACCGGCTGGGGTAGTGCAGCTAACCCATCTGGCCCGCGACCCAATAGCGCAATGCCATTGTCTGGAAACGGATACGCGCCTTCGGTGCAGGGATTGAATATTGCGAATGGCGGCCAGACCAATGGCTACACGCCTTCTATTGCTCCCAGCGAGAGAAGCAACATCGGTATGCCATCCCGATATAGGCCTGTCACACAGAACGGCGACGCCTCACGATCACAGAGCATGACATCAAATCTGACTTTGCAAGCCTTTACAAAACAGCAAACGTCGCCGAATCTGCCGGGAACACCTTTCAATGCGCAGTCGACACATACACCCAAGTCGACGATTCGCATTGTAGACAAACCAAAGGGCGCGGCCAAAGTCTCCTCGCGACCCCTCGAGGATGACGAAGAAGAGGGTTGGGCGGACATGAAGAAGAAGCGAGATGATAAGAAGAAGTCGAAGTGGAGCTTGAGGAAGGATGAGACCACAAGCAGTAGCACCAACGAGCCGGGTCTGAGTGAACTGTACCACGCTATGGATTAGGCATCAAAGGCACCACGGCGCTCCGACTCGAAAGACGACGGCTTCTGGCAGAGCTGAGGAAATCAGTACCATGAACGAAACGATCCACGAGTCGAGACTCGACAAATTGCACACCACACACGCCAAGACCAATGGCACGAAGCGACATCATCACTACTCAATCGGCGCGACGACGACCACCGTCTTGCGTGACCTTTGAAATCTTCTCTTGTTCATATCTGCATTGCGAGGGGTACAAAAGGGCGGGCAAGCGAGTCACTTGCATTTTGTGTGGACCATGACATGTTATGCGAAGGATTGTAGTACTCTTTGCATCAATCTGCAGCGACACAGCATGTGGTCAACTCATCGGTGTTGTGGGATTCTCTTGCTTTAGCGTGATGGTTGAATGGAAAATGGGACTACGGAATGGAAGGACTGGAAAGAATGCCGCTCCGATGTTTGAACGGAGTTTGTCATGGGGATTACTATCGTTGTTGTGTTGTTACACATTGCTCGCGAGCACTTGGCGCTCGCTTGCTTCGTCTTGAGGTGCTAGAAGGCTTCTTGGGGAGTAGTAGCCGATTAGATATTGTGTCAATAACTTAATGTTGAATGAGGTCGCCCTTCACTCTTTCGACTTTGGACGCGAAGACTTACTCAGTCATAGTGAGCCGGCGTCGACGCTTGACAATCTGGACTTAACAAGAAGCAAATTGCAAACGATCGCTATCGAATAGCTACCTTCTGACTACCGATGGCCGACTACTTAACGACTGTAACCAAGCCATGTTCTCCTTGACTTGCTGACTCTCACCGACTTGCTCGCCTTTGTCGGCCTGTTCACCCTTACGCTCGTCCTCATTTTCTCCATCACCGTCACTTCCACTACTATACCCACCTTCCTCATCATCCCTATAATCATACAACTCCTTTTCCCTTTCCTCGATTTTCTCCCCCAGCTCATCCAGCAAATTCGCATTCAACGCCATTCTTCTGAGGTCTGCCGCTTCGAAGTCGTCTCTGGGTCCGAAGGAGTCGAAGATTTTGTGGAGTGCGAGGGAGAGGAGATGGTGGAGTTGGGGGAGGGAGAGACGTGTGGTCACTTGACTGGTGGTGCTATTGATGGGGGGTTGAGGGGTGGGAGTGGATGGGACTGGGAGTGGGATTGGTTCGTCTGGTATGAAGGTTTGGCGGAGGGGCGAGGGACATGGACGCTGGTAGGGCGTGTGTTGAGACATTTTTGGGTGCGCTTAGGCAGTGGTTGGGAGGGAGTTTGCTGGGTCACGAGCGTGGGAAGTATATGCATAGAGAGGAGGTAGGGAATGAGGAGGAGGGGAGACGTTGAAGGGCGCCTTCGATGGCAGCTTAGTGACGAAGAGAGTTCTGGGCTGTCATGCGCGACTCAGAAGAGGTCATTCGGTGACGGAGGCGGCTATGAGGAAGGATAGGTGTTGTGGTGAAGACTGCGCGAAGAGCGAACAAAAGAGCTGGCTTCCCCGGCTGTTCTGGTATTCTCATCACACCGAACAACACACTCTCGAACTCGACCAGTCCCCACACCCACCGACCAAGAACATCACCACTTTCCCGGAAACCGTAAATCGAAAACAGCACTACTCTTCAACCGCGACAAGATGTCGAACCAAACAGAGAGCTCCACACAAGGACAGTCACGCAAGCGCACTACTCGATCCAAGGAAGAGGCTCCTGGCGTTATCAGTGCCTTCATTGATGAGATGCGAGCACGCTTCGAGCATGAGGATCAAGCCGAGCAAGGACAGCATCTTAGCAACAGCACACCAGTGCCCTTCGCGGTCGGCACTGAACGAATCCCATTGACTCCTTTAGACGCCCTTCCGACGCCGCCTACTGCTGGTGGTCCAAGAAGTGCTGCAATGCCGACGGACTTCTTCGATGCTCAACCACATCGGTCTATCTCACCAGACTTCTTCAACTGCCCAGAGGATGACGTGCCCGGAGCAGCAAGTGCCCAGAACCCTGAGAACAGTCAGTGGACCGATGAAGACTGGGAGATCTTGCGCACAAGCTCACCAGAGTCTCTTCCAGAGTCTCTTGTTCAAGAAGGGCTGCAAGCGGCTCGTCAACAACGCCCCTTCACTGGCGGATACAGTCCAACAGTCGACAGTTCTCCGCTCACCCTACCCCCCGGCGACGTTGACTGGCCCGACTCATACTTCGACATGATCGACGAGCATCCCATGATGCGGGAGGATGATGCTGAGACGGTGGCAGGCTCTCCAGCTCCTCAGCAAAGCCGAGACCAAACTCGGCCACCTCGACATTGTAAGAGACACTGCTCAGAACGCTGCTCTCGACGGTGTCCCCAATCCCGCTCACAACGTCGCGGTCGGAGCGGAGCTCCATCTCCTGAGGAACCTGTTGCATCGTCTTCTCGAGTTCAAACAACGGAGGCTGAGTCCGCTACTGCGTCAGGGTCAGCAGCATAGTCAACTCCACAGAACCCACAACCTACTGGTGTGCCTCCACCTTCTTCTTCCAACCGCTCACCACCAAGCCATGGCACCCAGCTAACCGGCGAACAATCAGCAGCTCTCGCCGCCTTCTGTGAAATGTGCGAACAAGTACAAGACCGAAGAGACGAGTTCATCCGACGAGAGGTGCAGCAACAGCACGTGCAAGACCGCTTGACTGACTTTGTTGAAAGCGAAATGCGAGATCAGATAGTGAGCACGGTGAACGAGGTCTATCGCACACAGGTGCCATTCGAGCTGTGGTTCTATGGAGATGAGGAGACGGGTGGGCAGAATTGAGGGAGGGATCAGTGCTGATCGGTTTTGGGGCATTTGAGGAGCGAAGAGATTGGTGATGTGAATGTTTGAACTGATTCTGACACGGCTTTGCAGCGTTCCGTCATTATCTAGCGAGTAAATAGCAATATCACTGGGCTAAGATGCTTTCGAGCAAGCGACATGACTCCTCTCGCGTCCATCATATCGACGTGCCTTCCAAGATTCCCGTTCATATTGCATACCATCAGTAAAGCTCATCAATGAAATCCTCCAGCTCCCGATTATCAGCCTCTTGAGCGGCCTTCCTCTTCATCCGCTCCCGCTTCTCGACCTCAGCATCCTTATTCCACTCCTGAATCTCCTTACTCATCTTCTTGAATTCCTTCCTCTTCTCACGCTTCCTCTGCTCCAGCGTACCCACAAGATCACGATAGCGCTCAGCCTGCTGCTTCTCTTCAGCAGCAATGATACGCAGGTTGCGAGCATGCATCTCGTCTATGATGTCGTCAGTCACTCTCTCCTCTTCGATGAAGCGGATGGTGGCGAGCTGAGCGCATTTGACAAGATTGTCGAAGAGACTAAGGTGGCGATCCGCGATCGTTCGGCTCCAACCACTGATGTCGCTGGTATGCGCTTCATCGTCGTCGCTGGATGAGATCACATCGCAGCTCGCATTGGCTTTGTGGGGAGCCTGACCCAAGAGGGCGGCTTTCTGATACAGAGGTTCGTCCAGATCCTCCTCGACTAGAGTCTTCTCGGGATCCTCTTCCTCGTCTTGACTTGTAACGTGAGAAGGTGCCGTGACCAGTTTGAACTTGTTCACATTGCGCTCGAGATTAGTCGTGAAGCGATTCTCGTTGGCAGTCAGTTTCCCTTCGTCGTTCGGATCTGACATCTTCTGCAGAGCATGGCTCTTCTTCACTGGGTCGCCTGTCCGCTGACTGAGCTTCTTCTCGACCAGTGCAAGGGCAGAGCTGGAGTCTCGGCACAGGGTCGTCTTTGTGGTCTGATCTGGCGGGGAAGCCTCGGCCTCGTCTTCGTTGTCCTCGTCGTCTTCATCGTCCACCAACTGCATAAATTGAGTCTGGACTTGTTGGCGGTCTCCAGACGAGAATGGGTCCTGCATCTGAGCAGCTCCGTCATCCTTCTCGAACAGCCGCTCGGACTGCCGCTTGGTCACCTTCACCCTATACATGGCAGTAGAATCAGCCTCTGGCGGGCCGGGCACAGACTTGGTGTTGCTTGACATGACCTCCGGTTGATGCGATGGCGGAACATAGTACGGGTTGTTGACTGCAGCTCCACTGGCTTCTGGGTCTGGCGTCTGAGCTGCTCGAGCATTAGCTTTCGCCTTAGCTTTCACCGGAGCCTCGTGTTCCGACGATACATCCGCCTGCTGCGAGAAGGTCTCTAGCACGGTGTTGATGCCAGCAACCTCCATGCTATAAGGGATCGGGCTGCCACCAATGTCCACGGTCTGAGAGCCTTGAGACACATGTCTGCTGCGCCTCCTAACAGCCTGCTTCGCGGGCTCTTGATCTTGGATACCGGGGCTGGCTAGTCGCTTGTGCGACCCAGCGCCGGACTTTAGCGCTGCATCAGCTTGCAATGCTTGCTGATTCACCGATCCTGCGTCTGCTGCAGCGACTTTGGCCTTCTTGGTTACCTGTTCTTCGGTCAGATCCTGAGCAGCGCCGCGTTTTGGGCGAGACTTTGCGGCAGTTTCGACAAATGCAGCAGCAGCTTGACGAGACTTTGAGTCTGATGCATTCGTCGCACGACTCTTGCGAGGTACGTGTTCTTCCTCGGCTGGCTTCGCAGGTGGTGGCATCTTCTCGTTCGCAGCAGTTCTCTTGCCCTTGAGCGCGACAGTAGCCGACTTCGCAGCTGGAGCATCTTCGATCAGCGTAGTGTCTTCCTTAAAGTCGTTTCTTTTGTTCTTGGCCCGGGTTGCATGTGCCTCTGCTGCCTTCGGTTGGCGGTGATCATGCTCAGGCTTATCGAGACCTTCAACGGCGTGCTTCGCCGGAGCTGCTCTTGAAGCAGGAGGTGGCTCGTCACGCTCGTCCGCGATGACCAGAGCTTGCGGCTCGTTGGCAGGCAGTGACGCAGGCTTGGGAACAGGTTCGGCGGACGGCCTGGCCGGAGACTCGACAAAGTCTTCAATATTGACATACCCTTCCTCGTCAGGCTGCATGTATGTAGGTTTTTCGCCTGAAATTCCCTCCTGTACTTTCGGCTTACTTGCTCTGACCTTCTTGAGCGGAGCTGCTCGCGTGGGTTCGTTTGTCTGATTCTTGCCATTTACAGGTCCCATCTCGTTCAGCACCTGGCTGACACTGTTGCCAACATTACTCGAAGGTGCACGACCAGGAGTGCGAGAAGTCCGGATGCTTGTTGCAAGAGAGGATGGAGCCTTCTTTTGCCTCATGTCTAGACGAGACTTACTCCCATACGTTTTGGACGGTGGCATAGAAGAGCGACCTGGCTTTCCGCCAGGAGTCTTGATCGAAATTCTGCCCTGGTTCTGAGGGCCTGACTTACCAAAGTTGACAATCGTCGTCTTATGACTTCGGATAGTCTGTGGATCTGGAGCCGTAATGTCCTCGTGCGCCGTGTAGGAGGCGACTGGAGGGCTGGATCTGATGTGCTTTGGGGTTTGCGGGTTGTTGACCTTCGTGACGGCGCTAGATTTGGGTGCACCTTCACCAAGAGCCCCGGCGACAGGATGCTTCTCGGGCGCAGGCGAGCCTCCGAGGGAGCTGGAGTCGTCATTGTCGGAGATAGACTGTGGGTTCTCTTGCGTTCCGACTGGAGGTTCGGATTGCTGAGGCTCTGCTTGCACTGGAGCATAGAATTCCTCATCGGCATTCGCTTCCACAGTGCTTCCCTTGCGATGTAGGTCGTTGGTTTCCTCAGCTTGATTCTCGTTCTCGCGATGATTGGCGACCGCAAGATCTGCATCTTGCTGCTCAAAAGCCTCGTCCTCTCCGCTCAGTGGCGCTGGCCGTAGCTCTGAGCTTTGCTGTATCATATTGTCTCTCTCTAACATCGGACCTTCTGTCTGAAGCTGGTTTGCTTCGACCACAGCTACTTGAGGTCCCGGTTGTGGCATGTGCTTGGCCTGGGATGTTGGAGCGGGGTTTGTCTCCGTCATCTTCTCGCTCTTCGCGTGCTGAGCGCGAGTGGTTCGAGTCGGCTGTTTCGCAGCGTGCCGCTGGGTCTTCGACGGTGCTGCAATGTTGGTTGTCGTCTTTTTCGACTGTCTGCCTATGCGCCGTTTCACGTTCGGACCAGACTGTGAAGATAGCTCGTCTTTGGACTCAGAGTCTTCTTGGAATAGTTGTGACTTCTTTTGAACAGATGCTTTGGCCTTCAGAGCCGGCTTCGCACGCTTCTTCGGCACATCCTCTTCCTCCCTTTCTGCTGGTTCATCTGCTGCTTGAGTCTCTAACTTGCGCTTCCGGTTGCTGGCCACAGGCTGTGACTTTGCTGCTGCTCTCTGGTCAGGTAGTATGCTTTCCTTCACGTTCGTCTTGCCAGATGTATGAGCCGGTTGAGTCTTTGCAGTCGCCTCAGGAGCAACAGCCTTTCCTCCACCCTTGCTCAGAGGAAGGTCGTCGGCGCTCTTCTTGATTGACTTGAGCTTGCCAGGCTGCGAAGATGCAGCTGGCTGGGTAGATCGAACACCCGGCTTGCGTGGAGGCTCGTCCTCGTCTTCAATCTCGTCCCCCACGTGCTGTCTCTCCTCTTGCATTGATGCCCTGTCGGCCTTCCTGCGGCGTAACTCCTCAAGAGCGCTACTATGCTTCTTGGTGACTGGCTTCAGCTTTCCAGACGCCTGCTTTGCTGTCGAAGTCGGCATAGTGGCGCTGGTCTGCGATGTCGTTCTCGTGAATTTGGCTGCCTCGGTGTGTGGCGTACTCTTGTCACCAATGCTTCGACTCCTCGCAAGTGAGACTGAGGTCGTGGCAGCTTCTTTGGTAAGACTAGACAGCGCGACCTGTGCGACGGACTGGAGCCCAGAGGGAGTGCGATACGTGGCTGCAGGCTTTGGCAGCGTACCTTGAGGGATATCCGATGCTTTAGTCGGCGCTGGTGTTTCGGCTTCGACCGATTGCTCTTGAGGCTGTTGAGTGAGAGAGTCACGCGTTGTCGTTGCCGCTGCAGTCTGCTGCACTGCTGCTGGCTGGATCACAGGTTGGCGCATGGGCGTCGCGCCAGGAAGGTCCTCGTCCTCGTCCTGAGCAAGTACTGTTGGATGGCTTATAGGCTGGCTCTGACTCTTGCGTTTCGGTGTCGAAGTATAAAGATCTTCTTCCTCTGGATCCGCAAATTGTTCCACCAGCTGTGCACCTGCCCACTGCGTATCAACCTTCGCTGCCGCCGCTCTCTTCTGTTCTATAATCTGCTCGAGTGGCTGCGCTACTTCTTGCGCCTGCTCGTCTTGCTGAAGTGTGTCTGGCGCCACGTGCTCGTCCTCCTCATACGAGTCCTCCACAACAGATGCCTGCTTTCCCTCCACTTGCCCGTTTTCCCTGTAAGAGTCCTCAACCACACCCTCCGTACCCTGACCGTAAGACTCTTTCCCAATCTCCGGATCCTGAGTCTGTGTCTCTTCCACTTGGACCACGGGCTCGCGTGGTGGACTGCTGGTGACGGCGTCTTGGCTAACGTTGATGATCTGCGCGCTTTGGACACTCTTGAAAGTGCGCGCCATTGCGTGCCATTTCTGTAGAGGAATCTGTTGTGCGATGTGATATGGTGTGTGTGAGTGGAGGAAGTTCAGATGAAGTTGGCTTTAGGTGACTTTGAGATTTCAGCCCGATGTCGCGTTTCACGAGCGCGTGCTTGCCTGTTCGAATTGTCGAATTGGGAAGGAGCGACGACCCATGTTAGTAGAGTGAGCAGGTGCTCGGGTACGAAAAGGGAAAGGGGCCCGGAGAACTATTTACCACACTTTAAATCTTCTGTAAATATAATGTGCATCTGGTATCATCCGGCCTGCACTTCTCAACATCCACATCTCTTCTCACATTCCCTCTTGCCCTCCATCTAGCCTCTTCATTTTCGTCTCCCAACGTCCTCTCCCCTTCCCCGAACAACGGCTTATAGAAAGCATCATAACTCCCCCAAGCGGTTTTAAACACCGCCCCAAACAACCCCGCCAGCCATTTCGGCATTATCCCATCTTCATCCGCGAAAATCTTTCCCAGCCCAAACAGAAACAACACGATTGGCGCCCACACGGCCAGAAACGCACCCTGCCCTATCTTCTGCCTCGTAGTTGTAATCGTAAACGGCCTCAAGTTCTGCAGGTAATCTTGATACTCATACGGTAGCTCACATTCCTTCGCCCCATCCGTGATCAACTTCAGATATCTCGCAGAAGGCTGCGCATAATCCGTCTTTGGACGTTGGAAACGACCACCATCTTTCGGCGGGTCTCCACCCGGCGGCAGAGCAGGTGCGAACAGTGTGTGGGCTTTGAAGGGCTTGGTATCCGGATACTCAGGAACGGGATCCCAAGGTGCCTGTGTGGGTAGTGGGTAGCAATCTACGAGGATGTCTTTGTATGAGGCTCCACCGCCTTCTGTTGCTATTATGTGCGCATAGTCGGAAGCTGTGACTTCGTATACAACTCCTACGAGGCCTTTGTGCCATTGATCTCGGTGCAAGTCATCGCGAGTGATCGCATTTCTCAGAAGTGAGGTCTTCTCATTGTGACGATTCTCATTGTCCTCGGGAGAATCGTTCTCGGGATCTCGTAACGCAGTGTTCGCGAAGCACGGTTCGGTATACGCGATGCCCGGAAGGTCAAAGGTCATCCGTAGGGTCGGCACGGTGACATTGATTTGGGAGAGTGGCTTGATGCCGCGATCTCCTTTGAACTTCGCACTGGACAGATTCGAGCCATACGCCAGGTACAGTACCGTCTCTGCTTTATCTGGCTCCTCTCTTGCCTTCACCTCTTTCACGAATCGACACACATCGTAAGGCTTATCATTTCGCGTTAACGCGAGGCGTGTAGCAGAAGGCTTCGGTGGACGAGGCGTGGTCCTTGTTATTGCTGAGGTCTCATCCTGGTTGCTAATGTTGTTGCTCCGATCCTTGATGGCGTGCTGTGCAAGGTACGCGGATGTTACCGCTCGATTGGGTGATCGCTGTGCTGAGGTCATTCTGGTCCTGTTCTGCTGGTCGTGCCTTACAACCTGATGTGTTGTGGTATGAACTCCAAATCAACCAAGAAAGCACCCAAGATCTTTTATACAACCAAGAGATAAATGAAGAATCGTCGTTATCATTGATGCTGCCTGCTTAGATATCGAGAACGTCAGGTCGACGCACATCGGAGCAACCGTTCGCCGACGCCGCTTCTGTGGCTTTGTCCTTGATGCAACAGCTGTAGCCCTCCAAGCTATCACCTTCGTCCGTCAACTCCTCCATTACCATGGCATCAGGCAGACCAGAAGCAACTGTCTCTGGCAGCCACGGCGCCGATGATGCTGATCTCGCAAAAGTAGGCTGTCCGTGAACCCTGCCGTATCTACAACGTCTGACCATTGAGGACAGGCACTCCAAGAGCTGGCCAAGGGCGAACGAACAGCGACACAGCTCGAGAAACAGCTTACAGCTATGGAAGCAAAGATCGAAGCGCTCCTAGCACAGGCGGAGAAAGACCAAGAGGCTACCGAGCAGCGAAAGACGGAGGAACAACAAACAAGCGCGAACGGTGAAGCGTCCGGGTCCGGGGGCAAGCAATGAGACATCAAGAGTGCTAGCAGAAGAGAAGCATTAGCGAGTTTGTGCTGGCAGACAGTCCTATCTCTATCGTTGAGAAGATGGACCTCGTCTCGACCCCTTCAAACGCCCGTTGAGATGCGCCATCATTATGCATATTTATCGTAATGGGACCAATGGAGCACTCTACAGCCCTCCGATGCTGGTAGGCTTCACGCCCTCGTTATGCGCCTCCATTGCCGAAGTCAAGTCGAATCTTCCACCAGCGTCCTTCTCCATCACACCGATCTCAGTGATGATGCCGTCGATCAGCTCTGCAGGAGTAACGTCAAACGCTGGATTCCACACATCGATACCCTTGGCCGCGATGTTCACTGTCTCGACCTGACTCAAGTCAAGATCAACACCATCGAACCTCGGACCCTTGATCATGGTCATCTCCTTGCCCGGTCTCTCCTCAATCACGATGTCAGTTCCGGACTTGGTCTGAAGGTCGATTGTCGTTCTTGGTGCAGCGACGAGGAACTTTACTCCGTGATACTTGGCAGTGATCGCAAGCTGGTATGTGCCAATCTTGTTGGCCGTGTCTCCATTTGCTGCAACGCGGTCTGCGCCAACGACAATGGCGGCGATTCGCTCACTCGGGCCTTTCAGTCGAAGCAGGGCAGATGCCATTGAGTCGGTGATCAGTGTTGCTGGAATCTCGTCATGCACAAGCTCGAACGCAGTTAGCCGTGACCCTTGGTTGTACGGCCGAGTCTCGGTGCAGAATGCGTGTTGCAGCGATCCATTGGCGTGCAGAGAACGGATGACACCCAATGCCGTTCCATAGCCGGCTGTTGCCAACGACCTATGTCGATGTCAGAACACATTCCATCGATCGCCACAGCCCCATTCGACTTACCCAGTATTGCAATGAGTAACAACACCAACCTTCCCTCCTCCAGCAGTCTTTTCGATCCATTCAGCGCCATACTTCCCGATACCCTGGTTGTCTGAGACGTCAGCAACAAGCATCTGCGCTGCCGCATCACAGTATCTATAAGACCAGACAGGTCAGCTGTTGCCTCATCTACTGACACCTCTCTCATTAGAAACTTACGCTTTCTTCACACTCTCCCCATCCGCACCCTTCGCCTCAGCAGCAGCAACCGTGATTTTCTTCAACTTCCCCGCCGCATCCCCCAAATTCACCGCCGTTGGTCGACTTGTCACAAGATACTCCAATTTCTCTACAATAAACGCCGCGACTTCTTCCGCCTTGTCTGATGTCTTGATGTTGTGAAGTTCGACGGCTAATGAGAGAGCAGCTACGATCGCTATAGCAGGCGCTCCGCGCGTTCGCATATCCTTGATTGCATGCCATCCATCTTCGGCAGAGACTATGGCAACGTATTCTTCTTGGTGGGGCAGTTTTAGTTGATTGAGGATTTGCAGAGAGGGCGGGGAGGGAGTGTAGCGGATTGCTTCGAGGACCATTTCGGCAGACTGTTTTGGGTGG
This sequence comes from Nothophaeocryptopus gaeumannii, assembly GCA_031771865.1. Taxonomy (NCBI): domain Eukaryota; kingdom Fungi; phylum Ascomycota; class Dothideomycetes; order Mycosphaerellales; family Mycosphaerellaceae; genus Nothophaeocryptopus; species Nothophaeocryptopus gaeumannii. Next base: position 1,774,896 of record JASISA010000042.1, on the reverse strand, counting down.
AGGAGTTGGGAGATTGGTTTTGTGAGCAAGGTGAGTTGATGTTTCAAGGTTGACGTTTGGAAAGTTCGACTGCTGCAGCTGCAAAATCGGCAATTGCGACATTGGATGCCGATTGGTTGGGGTCCTTGCCACGTGCAAGTGGTCTGTGTGTCTTCTACTGAAGTAGGGAAGGAACGTTTGACTGATGATTGACAGAGATAATATGGCATGTACACAAGATAACACTCATTTCCAGAAAGCCGAGATGCTCGGCTCGTTATTATGTTTCGACAATCCCTAGTCGCCACGTACATCCTCTGGTCCTCCGGACAAAGATACTCCTCATCACCGACATTGATAGTTCGCCTCTTCCAATTCAGCCGTATACGGTTGCCGTTCGATGCGTATGCTGCCTCCGAATCCCAATCTCGGAATGGTGGATCCGTCCGCAAATAGATTATCTCTTCGCGAGCTTTGGCCGCGCTGAACAGGACATGCATGATGTCTTTAACCTGCCAGTCGTGCTCACCGAGGTGTTGGCGCGAGAATGACCCGTCGTCAGTTTTCCTCAGTGCAATCACGCGTGTGTGTGCTTCCTTGCTGTCCCTTGGGATCCAAGCCAACATTCAATCTCGGAAGATACGATTCCCTGTCTGCCTGTCTGATGTGGGCTTGTGTCCGTAGGCCTCTCCTCGTTATCTCGATCGACATACGTGGTGCTATATTGACTGCATAGACATCGCCAGAGTGTTTGAAGAAGTTCGGATCTGCCGCTAGCACACCCGACTGTACACCGAAGGAAGATCCTATGCTTGGCATCTTCCAGGCAAGGATTGACTCATCGTAACGAGTGCGGATGGTTTCTTGTTGCAGACGCGAGAATTCTCGATCACCATCTCCGTAGAGCATAGGAATATTGACCTGGAACAAGCCGAAAAGAGAGTAGGCCATATCTTCCTTCCGCGAGGTAGACCGTCCGCTGGCCCAGCTCATGCGACGTGCTACGCTTGCGCTTGAAATCCGATTAGGGTTTGACAGGTATGTGTCTTCAATAGCGGTCCTTTGCAGGATCAGCGTGCAAAGTGCATGCCGCGATCCCATAGTCTTCCAGGACGAGTTACAGAAGAATACGTTTCGCGGTGCAAGTAGTACTTGAAGAGTCCATCCACGCTCGAACCACGCAGATCTTTTGAAATGCTCCTGCCAGATCACAAGAGCCGGAACATCTGATATGTACGCAATGCAGCTTTGCGCCCTTTGGTACCATTGCCACATAGAGTTCATGGACACTGAGAGCTCAGCAGAGCTCCGCTTGTCGATACAAGCAGTATCAATCCAAGCCCACTCTACCGGCTTCGAATGGCTCGATTCGCTGGCACGATGCTCTCGAATGTACGCGCAGAAGGCGGCAGTCTTTTCGAGTCCTGTGCCATGCCGGTTCATTGGATCAAGGTACTGCTCGAATGTGATCTCGTTGCCGATCCATCTGTGCGACAGGATAGCGTAGGGAGGCGGTTGCAGAAACTCTTCCAATTCTAATGTGTCGATATTTATCAGCCGCATACCGCCTGCGTATTGGTTCAAGCGTTTGATAATGCTGGACGCGGAGGTGCGTTGGAGATTTGGGAACGGCTTTTCGTAAGGCTGAGCTGAAGACCAAGCCGGGCGGCACCACGCAAGCCAAGACGCCGTGTAACAGCAAGAAAACGTATATTGAAGGACCAGTATATGCACACAGCGACTGCACCGTTGTGGTTCTCGCGTTTGTCTTGTGTTGGGCCTCATTGTACCACAATCCTTTGTACCACACAGTGGAGCAAGAGCTTATGATCCACCGTCCAAATAGTAACAGATCGGATACTTCAAGAACTTGCATTGTTGCAACTCTGGGAGCTGGATAGTCTTCGACGGATAGTCAAGCGACTTGCCAGGCCCTCCAGCACCAGCCACAGGTAGCCATGCGCCGCTCTCAATCACAGACTTGAGAGTGTCTGTATATCCTCGGGCCTTCATGTAGGCTTGATCTGGGTTCGGATCGCCTGTCTTCGCGAATTGCGCAAAGTAGCTGGAGATGAGCTGAGTAGCCAGCAAGTCATCACGATCACGGAGAGTATTCTGGTTCCCATACGTGAAGCCCAAGTCTGAGCCATGGAGTCTGAAGTACGGCAGATTCGGGTCGCCAGATGGGTAGTCCGGAGTGACGGGGCCTGCTGACAGACCACTAGCGCCCAGATTGTTCGGATCATACCCCTCGTATGTCCGTGCCATATCGTAATAGAAAGCCTTCGGGAAGACGCCCAAATGGAAGCCCGCATAGACGGTCGCCTCGTCAACGCACCGGAAGGTGATATCAGTCGCAACCCTCTGTGAGACATTGAATGAGTTGAGTGTGATGTTGCCTGTATCGTAGAGTGAGAACAAGCCGCTGTCGATGATAGACTGCGCATGATTTGCGTCAACGCCAAGGGCCTGCTGAAGCCCTTCAGATTCGGTATTGACAGGTGCCTTTGGGTACGATGCGCCAAGGGAAGCTCCGTCGTTGGTGGTCGTGCCAAAGATGACTGGCACTTCTGCGACGCTGCCGTTCTTTTCACTGACAATGAGTTGTTCCGTATTGACGTACAACCCGTCCTGGACAACGTAGAGCGCAGTGGCATTGAGATTGACCAGCGTCTGAGCAGGGACGGTTTTCAAGCAGGCGATCTTAGATTCATGATCTATCTGGTCGCATCCGGCGGCTCGAAATACAAACTGACCGGCGACGCTGTATGACTGGTTGATCGTATAATACGAGCTGTATGTGGTACCGTAGTTTCCTTCGAGACCGAGTGTGACACCTCCGCCGAGGTTGGACTGAGCAACGCCACCAGCGATGAGATTGTCCTTGATGACAGGCGGTGAGCCGAGCAAGACTCGCACGGAACCTGCCCCAGCGCTCTCGCCGATGATCGTGATCTTTCTGGGGTCACCTGTCCAGTGTCAGTACATTTTCGTACTTTCGCTGCGAGTCGACTGACCTCCAAAGCTAGCGATGTTCTGTCGTACCCACTGCAGAGCTGTCACTTGATCGCTGATGCCGTAGTTGCCTTTGATGTCTGTGCCTGGAACTGCGAGGAAGCCAAGCGTTGACAGCCGGTAGTTGATCTCCACGCTCACAATATCTTCTCGTGATGCAAAGTTGCCGCCATCTTGTCCAAAGGTGCCCTTCCCACTACCAACTGCAAAGCCGCCACCATGAATTGAGAACAGCACAGGCCGGAGTTTCTCCTTTGACCCAGCCTTTGGAATGTGCGGCGTTTGAATATTCAAAAACAGACAGTCCTCGCCACTGCTCATATCCCCAGTCTGAGCACAATCTGTGCCGTACTGAGTAGCCTGAATCGTCTGCCCCGACTGGCTGTAGAGTTTAGAGTACTCAAATCTTTCAGGCGTATCGGCGTAGGGTATACCCTGGAACCGGAACGATTTCTGGTTGTAGAAGCCAACATAACTGTTGCTGCCAGCGGTCACAGATATAGTGCCTTTGGAAGTGGCGTTTGCGTCCGGACCATTCTGCATGCTCAACTGCGTACATAGAATGGGCAGCGGTTCGTCACCTGCTTGCAGAGCCGTCGAAAATCGTAGTGTTGATCGTGCCTGTTCCAGAGAGACAATGCCATCCTGGATGAAATAGCGCTGATCCTCTCCAACCGCATTCGAGTATTGGTAGGACAGGAGGTTGGTGAAGTCTGAGCTGTGGTTTCTGAGGACATCGCTCAAGATCAGAGTCTCGCCCAGAACTGCGCATGCTGCGGCGCCTTGTTGCTGGCCCATGGGATCCAGTAGAATGGCTCCAACATGGTTCGCATCGTCGGAAGCATTGAGGTTGTTCTGGTATAGTAGGGTCAGGGAACTTTGAGCGTTGCTGATGCCCGATGTAGTTCTAGCACGCTCGACAAGGTTTGGAGAGGCGCAGACACCGGTGAATATCAGGCCTGTAGTCGTTCCAATCTTTACAACCCTGGAATTCATGTGCCAAATACACGGCAGTCCAGTGGGATATCCTGGTGTTGTGCCGAAAGGATGGAAAACGCGAGAGTGGATGAAGTCGTGTTGCAGGTGCCCAGTGATTGTGGTCGCGTCTGAGTCAACACCGCTCCATCGCATCTCGCCGACAGGAAGGAGGACTCCGCTGCCGAACTCGCACCCACTGTAGATAAAACAAAGACTTCTAGCTTCATCTTGTCCATGCCATTGAACCCAATGCTGACTTGCGGACGCGCGCCTCATCTCAAGTCGCGTTGGGAGGGGGCAGGGTAGGGAGACTTGGGATAGAGGCCTGCTTACGGCCACATACTAGCAAACATGGTCAGCGATATGGATCTGGAGGCCTACGATGAATACATCGAGCGTATGCGCGGAGAAGAGTACCCAATGCTCAAACACGCTCTCTACCTGGACCATGCGGGGACCACGCTCTACAGCAAGCGGCTCATGTATCGTTTCCATGCGGACATGATGGCGAATCTGTATGGCAACCCACACTCGGCGTCTTTGTCCAGTCAGAGGTCTACTCAGGAGATAGAGTCGGTTAGGTTGGAAGCGCTTAAGTACTTCAATGCCGACTCAGAAGTCTCCGACCTTGTCTTCACAGCGAATACGACTGCTGCTATCAAGCTTGTCATGGAAGCCTTCCGCGAGCAGGAGCATGGTTTCTGGTTTGGCTATCATGTTGATTCGCACACGAGCCTTGTGGGTGTACGAGAGGCTGCGAAACAGCATCGATGCTTCGATTCGGATCAGGAAGTCGAGCAATGGATAGGGAACGATGCTGAATGCGACTCTATTCCCAAGCTATTCGCATACCCTGCTCAGAGCAACATGAACGGGCGTCGACTTCCTCTACACTGGAGTCGGAGGCTTAGACAGACGCGACCTGGCCAGTCCATGTTCACGCTCTTGGACGCAGCGGCGTACGCTTCGACGTCGCCCCTTGACTTAGGCGATACTGAGTCTGCGCCAGACTTCACGGTTCTAAGCTTCTCCAAAATCTTTGGATTTCCTGATCTGGGCGCCCTGATTGTCAAGAAAGATTGCTCTCATCTCTTTGCATCACGCAAGTACTTTGGAGGCGGCACGGTTGACATGGTCGTCTGCTTGAAAAAGCAGTGGCACGCAATGAAAAATTACGCTCTACACGAACAGCTCGAGGATGGCACATTGCCTGTCCACAGCATCCTTGCTCTCAAATCAGCGATGAAATTACATAAGGAGCTGTATCAATCACTAGACAAGATTGCGCAGCATACTACTTTCCTGGCCAAACAGCTTTACGACGGCTTATCGTCACTCAAACACGCCAACGGCAAACCAGTCTGCTTCGTGTACAAGCCTGACTGCTCGACATATGGTGATCCTCACAGCCAAGGACCATTCCTCGCCTTCAATTTACGGGACAGTCAAGACAAGTGGATCAGTACCAATGAAATTGATAAGCTAGCTTCAGTCAAGAACATCCACTTACGCACTGGAGGGCTTTGCAACCCTGGCGGAGTAGCATCTGCCCTCAACTTGGATCCGTGGGAAATGCGAGAAAACTTCTCGGCCGGATTCCGCTGTGGTTCCGAGAACGACATCATGAATGGCAAGCCAACTGGAGTAGTGCGGGTCAGTCTCGGCGCCATGAGCACACGTAGCGATGTCGCTAGATTCATTGAATTTGTTGACGAGTTTTTCGTCAACAAGATACCTTCGGCATCCGGTCCACCTTCACCCTTGGCCTTGAATGGTAGTGGACCGAGCTCACGGTTCTATGTCGAGAGCCTCACGGTCTATCCGATCAAGTCCTGCGGCGGTTGGCAAGTACCTTATGACAAATCGTGGGACATCCGGCCCGAGGGCCTTGCTTGGGACAGAGAATGGTGCATCGTGAAGCACGCATCTGGGGTAGCTCTGTCCCAGAAGGCTCATCCTCGCATGGCGCTGATCAGACCGCAGCTTGACTTCAAGGCTGGCCAGCTCAGAGTTAAGGTGGTCGGTATGAGCAGAGAAGTGACTGTGCCTTTGTCGAAAGACCCCGTTCATTTCGAGGCCGCCCTCAAAGATTGCAACGCATCTGTCTGTGGCGAGAAGATCCAAGCACGTCTGTACACATCTGCCGCAATTGCAGACTTCTTCACAGAAGCACTTGGTGTGCCGTGCACTTTGGCACGGTTTCCAGCAGCGAACCAGACTAGCTCAGCTGTGAGGCACAGCAAACCACATTTGCAGCAGAGCAACACTACACAAAGCACACTCCGGCCGATCCTATTGTCGAACGAGTCACCTATACTTGCCATCTCGCGATCTTCACTGAATCGACTCAATGAGACAATTAAAGCAAAAGGTGGGAAAGCAGCATACCCGGCTGTATTCCGAGCCAACATCGTCCTCGCAGAGTCGCCTTTGCTTCAGCCTGGGCAAGAGCAACCATGGGCAGAGGATAGCTGGGCTGGTATGCAGATAGGCGAGACGAACTTCGACTTCCTAGGAGGCTGTCGAAGATGTCAAATGGTGTGCGTGGACCAAGAGAGTGGTGAGATGAACCAAGAGCCCTTCGTCACTCTGGCGAAGACGAGGAGGTTTGGCGGACGAGTATTGTTCGGCGTGCACACTGCACTGGCATCAAAGGGCAGTGCAGTGTCCTGCAGCATATCGGCGGGCGATGCTGTGACAACCTTCGTCAGAGAAGCTGATGAAGAATGATATCTACGCCTTGTGGCCTTGAGACGTATGTATATTACTTAGGCCCCGCCAAGCCTTTCAAGGATTTGCCTTATCGTCGGCCATTGACGGCGTTACTTCACCTGATGACCTCACCCCTGTCTATCAGTAACTCACACGGTCTGGAACAACTTTCCACTCTCAGCCCCAGCCCCTTCAGCAGTGATTGTTCGTGTCTCTATGATATTGCATGTGTGTTTCCTTCAAATTGTAGCATCGACGTAGGCTGCTTGGCACTCCCCTTGCCTGCCACCATCAGCTTCCTGAGCTCTGCCAGATCCTCCAAAACATCTCGAATCCCAACATTAACGGCGTATACAATCCACCACCGTCAATATGCCCGCCAAATCCGCCGCGCCCTTCGCGACGTTCCTCATCGTTGGCCGTGAGTCTCTCCCGCCCTTCTGGCACAGCACACATCCTCATCCTACCTCCAAAAACCCAAACACCATATGCAAACAATACCCAGCTGACCTCTCCGATTCTACAGCAACCTGTTTCTTCCTCGGCATCCTCTTCGCAAACTTCCCCTACGACTACAACGTTCTCTGGACCACACCCCCTCCCATCCCCTCGCAACCCGACCTCAACCCGCGCGCGCAATACTTCGACCTCCAAGAAAACCACCTAAAATTCATCCATGCCTCCCCGCCCCTCATCTCTCGAATCCTACACATCGTGATCGGAACGGGGTTGTTGGGGTTTATGCTCAAGCTGTTTAAACCGACCGAAGCGAATCTCCTCTTCGACGGAGCAAGTCTAGTCCTCTACATGTGCGGAATAACAGTCTACATCGCGAACATAGTAAAAGGCCTGCGCACAGTCACAAACGAAGCATACGGAACCAAAATCCTGGGCCAGAGCGAAAGCATCGTAGATAAAACGCTCGAGGGAAATGAGGGAGAATTTATCGGGAGAGAAGATAGTTTGCGGGTGCTCAGTGCGTCAAATACGATTTTGGCGTTGATATTGGTGGGGGTGTTGGTGTTGCAGGCGGGACAGTGGTATGCGCAGAGGAAGGAGGCGGAGGAGATTGAGGAGGTTGATCGCAGGCATGAGGAGAAGGTTAGGAGGAAGGAGGAGGAGAGGAAGGCTGGTGGTGGTGGGAAGGGGGAGGGGAAGAAGCAGAAGTAGAGGAAGCAAGGGTGGCGTAGAGGAAAGTGATGAGAGGGGGGAGAAAGAGGCGCGTCGAGGACATGGACATGAGTCTGAAAGGGCTGGTAGTCAGCCACAGGCAGCTCGAACCCTTCAGAGAAGGAAGAGAATGTTGAAGCTTCAAAGTAAAGCAGACTTGGAATACCCAGTATCGCAAACAAATGATCTATGTTGACCAAGAAACGCCAGACTTGCCAAACGCTACAAGACCCAATGCCCTCTATATTCCAACCTCCGAAACTCATGCATGCCCTTAGTAAGTCAGGCTAATACTCTCATTCACCCAATTAGTTTTAATATCGTCCTTGACGAACCTCTCAAACATAAACAACCCCACATCTTCCCTCCTCATACTATACCCAATCGCCGGCTTCCTGATTGTCCCGAACCTTATCTTCTTCAGACCCAAACTACGTCCGTCCATCAACAAACTCGGCTTGACATTGACATATCCGGAAATTCCAGCTTGCGAGTCCTTCACTTCTGAAGCGAGGCGAGTCTCCAACACCTCTTTATCCGCATGCGGATCTTGCAACATCCAACGATAGAAGGCGATATAGAGGAATGGGATGTCGCGAGGAGATTCTCTCGTACCGTGGTACATGCCTGTGGTGGAGACATTTACGAGAAGCGGCTTCTTGGCGGTAGCAGAGGAGGAGGCGGTAGTGGTGGTTGCAAGCTCGCGCGCAGCTTGTAGAATCGTCGCTCCAGCATCTTGACAAATCGCGGGATCCGTAAGAGTAACCGGTTTGAAGAGACTCCACTGTAATGTTGGGGTGCCCCCTATTCCGGAGATAATCACATCCACGACTTTGCCCCCAGGAGCCAAAGTCCTTTTGACGTCTTCGAGGGTTCGCACGTTTCCGGATATGATGGTGAGATTTGCGTCGATGATGTTGCGAGGGACACCCTTAGATTCCATGAATGTGATTAACTTGGTAGGTGTTCGGGCGAGGGCGGAGCATTTGTAGTTTGCTTTGAGGGAAAGGGCGAGGCAGGAGCCTGCGCAGCCGCCTGTTGCGCCGAAGAAGGCGAGGGTCTTTGCTGGTGATGTTGTAGTGGACATGGCCGTTGTCTGATGTTTGGTGTCTGAAGGTTGAGTCTCTGTGACTAGAGTCCTAGGTTGGTATTGATGTTCGTGTTTGTTGGTGTCTTTCGCTATGTAGGCTGTTGGGATGAAAGGTTTATGCAAATGTAGATGTGCTGCTGGTGTTTGCTTGCTGTGCTTTTCAGATGAAGAACGGCCAACGAAAGCGGAAGAAGTGTTGTTTTATACTTATACCAATCTTCACCCTCGCAAGTCGCAGCGATCGTATACCGACTTCACTACGCAAGGGCCACCACTAAGCACATTGCAGGAATAACAGGCATCACAATGGAGGAACAAAGCGCCATTGTGTGCATCGCAACGCGTTCGAGTTCGGTTAGACATTTGCTGTGCCGCCTGTTCCAGGTACAAAATAGGTGTATAGCGCACGAATGCGAAGCGAGCTGAAGAGGAGTTCGTCCGGTTCACGCAGAAAGGGAGAGGGATCGGAATGTCGGAAGTCGCGGTCTGAACGCGAATGCGAAGTCGATTTCTGGCCGCAGAAGAGTTCGTCCGGTCAGGTTGAAAGGGTTCTGATTGGATCGGAGCTAAGACCGACCTTTTTTAGCGGCAGTCGAGCACTGGAATAAGACCAGTACCGCGCACATGCAGCAAGCCGACAATAGCATCAACGAAAGGAGGACGACGTCAAGGATATGGTTTTGATTGTTGGTTCCTGCATTGAGCTGCCGAAGCCTTTTCTGGCGAGAGCCCTATCTGTCTGGCCCTGGATGCGGCTGTTCCATTCCTTCTTAGCATGTGGCACAGAACGGAAAGTGTGAATCCGCGACAGGACTCAAGACTTTTGCTGTTGATGCAACTACGCCAAAGTCCTCGCTCTGGGAGAGAGTAGCTCTCGAGGCATATCCGTCATGGTTGCGTAAGCTTGGTAGGCAAGGAGCTCGTGGCGGAAGCATGGCGACAGATCGTCCATTCGAGTACGAGAACCTCGAATCCAGGTGTATATGTCCGATGGTTGTGAGGTGAGTGAGTTCCGGATTTAGTTCTGATCTGGCATGCCGCCCGGTATCAACTGCGACAAATTAGTCAAACATGTCCAACCTAACACACCACGTGAACTGACCATGCACACGTTGTTGCCATTGAGAAGTATCTTGGGAAGCTTGGTGTGCGCGCCGGTGTAGTCGCTGTCTTGCCGTCAGTCTGAATCCGTCTGGCTGCAAGTTTCGGGGCAATAGCATACTATTCAGTCACATCCTCAAGGACCATGTCTGCAACGGGTTTCAGTGCCAGGACGATAGACCATCGAAGTTTTGATACTAGACGTACTGACGAAGTCATCGAATCCTAATAGCGTGCCGCTGAATTCTGCTCTTGCCGTTAGCAATATGCTCTGTTCGCGGCAGGATTCAGTTGCACCTTTATCGCCCTTCATGATGACCCAGATGGGTGATCCGACACAGCGGTCGATCAATTCGAGCGGAAGCAGTTGAGAAGACATGTCGTGGAGTCGATGTATGGTCGCCGGCTATCGCATGCTGTTTCTTGGAAGTCAATATCGGAATTGAAGTGGTGAACGTGACGGCGCGTTTCGACTTTGCGGAGAAAGCTCGGGAGTGCCTTGCCGCCCGGAAAAGGACCAATGATGTTTCGAAGCTGCTCTGCGACTTCAGCGAACTGCAACTTGAAGGGAGAATGACTAGAGCTTTTGGCTTGGGAGAAGTATTCTGTGCCTGGTGCCTGGAGTCCCGTTGAGTCCAGCCGATGAAATGATAACCCGTCGATGCCCATGTCCCTCCCGCCGCCCGTCTGGTCAGATGTGGCTCAACGACTCCGTCCAACCGCCCAAATGGCCAGCGACATGGCAAAGGCCGCTGTGCTCGAGAACGCCGCCGTCGCTGTCTTGCCCACACCGACGACCACCGCCCGTCTGCCTTCCACTCGACCTCTCGACTATCGATGGGACAAGTCTCGAGGCATTCTCTTCAACAATGCCAAAAGAGTCGTTGCCCAGGACCGGACATGGTCTCATAGCAAAGGCATCGTTTTTGGGCCTACGCCAGCCTCCAAGAGATTCGCATCAAGAGTGGTAGGCTCGTCTATGCGCAAGCCTGACCTCAGATCCAGTACCTCAGTCGACAACCCACACCTAGGCGGCTTTGAAACCTCAGGTGGAGGAGTCGCATCCTCGAAGGAGTTGGCGGACAGGCAGAGTGAAATTACTGAGCTCAAGAAGGAGATTGAGCAACAGAAGCAAGAGAGCGCTAAATTGCGCTCTCAGACTACGGAGAAGGACAAGTCTTTGGCCACACTAGACAGGGACGTGAGGGAGTTGCAGTATCGACTGGACAAGACCGAAAAGCTGCTCAAAGCTGAAACGGACAATTACACCCGCGAGACAAAGGAGACATTACGCCTGCAGGGCGAGATCAAGACGAAAGATGCAACAATCAATCAAGCACAAACCCAGATCAAGAGCTTAAAAGAAACCATTACCGATGTGACCGACAAGGGCAAGGTAGTGGCAGAGAAGATTGCCCTCGAGAAGGAAGGAGAAAGAAGGTCGCTCGAGAAAGAAATCGAACACGTTCGTGAAATATCTTCCGAAGGACTATCCAACAACGAACCGCTCTTAGCAGCAGCCCGCTCAGAGGGCGAACAGCGCGCACAGGGACGTTTCGACAAAGAACTGCAGGATCTCAAGTCTGCACATCTTGTGGACCGGGCAAGAGCTCTCGAGGCAGAACGCAGGCCTCTTCAAAGGCAGGTGCGCGCGCTGGAGTCCGAACTGCATGACGCCATTAAACGTGCAATAGAGATCTCTACAAGAAACAATGAGCTTGAGAAGATCTTCAAGGCCAGAATGGCGCGCGGTGAAGAGAACCGGCACAATTATGCGGCTTATCGAGAGCTCTTCATCCCCATGAACAACGCCAGTTATGCTTTATCAAAGCAAGTCCGCAATATGCAGAATCATCTCAGCAGAGAATCGCAGGCATGGCATCAGTCAGCAGATACGTTCCAAAATACACAGGAGCTGCTCGTGTTCCGACAACAAGCCAAGTATAACTCGCTCAAAATCTCAATCAACGACTTCTTGGCCGGCAGGAGACAGAATGCACTGGCAGCGAGGGACAAACTACGCGATTTGGGCGATCGACTTGAGGCAGACTTGAAGACAATGACCAATCAAGCCCACGACAGCCGCACATTGACAAGACATCTCCACTTCGCTGAGCCCGCTGAAGCAGAGAGCGTTGATCTTGCGCACTTGATCTCGAATGTGACTGAGTTCTACGCGCGTAAGGCACAGTGCAGTGAGAGGCTTCAAGAGATCCAAACGGCAATTGAGTCAAGCTCTGAATCTGAAGCGAATGTGCAGGAGCTTCGAGAAGAGGGAAGAGCTGTCAGGAAGAGGGAAGAGATGTACCAGCTTTTCATCCTCCACGCTATGGCAATCCGGGACCAGCAATACTTCAAAGTGCTGTTGAGCAACCCTGTAGAGGCTGAAGTCTACCTGCGATCACGAGATTTGGTTAACGATCTACAATACTCCAAGGCCTCGTTCCACGAAATCGCTGGTGAAGGAGGCCCTGAGGAAAGCAAGATAAAGAATCAAGGGAGGGACACGACTCGTGCACTAGAAGAGTACCAGCAGTCTCTTCGGAAAGCAGTCATCTATCAGGAGGAACTTGGACAGCTGGATTGTGCGGGTATTGAACGACAGATCAACCAGCTCATCGCTCGCGAAGATCAAATGGCCCAGGGGCTTATGGCACGGCTCACTGGAGCGCGTGACATAGCACTCAAACCCAGAAGACAACGAACGATTGATACTGCGGTGGCGTCGTCCCGAAGCCTTGACAAATTGAGAAGCGAGCTCAGCTCCTCCGTGGCGAAGCACAAGACGCGGTCACTAGCCAGAACTACCAAACAACCTCCCCGTCGAATGCCCAACGAGGACCGTGAAGCGTATCACAGAAGAAGAATTCGCTTCGCCCTGGAGAAGTCCTCGCCTGAGCAGCTGCTGCAATTATACGAGTCAAATTTTCGACATGCGCAAAGAGATCAAGCGAAACAGACGTCCCAGGGCATCGATCCACATAAGGAATTAAAGAAGCGAATCAAGTCTTTGCCGGAGAGAATTGCTGTCTTGAAGGCGATGATGGACGAGAAGAAATCCTCGGCTCCGAAGACACGAAAGATGCGCATTATGCAATCGAGGCTTGCAAGATCGAAGACGGCGGCGGAGAAGAATGTTGAACAGAAGGGCCTTGACTCCGCAGAGCAAGCGACAGACTTGACCCACGGGGAACCGGGACCAGCCTCAGGAGGGTTGAATCTCAGGCCCACTGAGGTGAAGCAGGCTCGACGCATGTCTTCTTGGAATCCGATTGGACCCGAGGAAACCCGTACGAAAGCTCGAGCCTCACATGAAGACATACAATGGGCGACGTTGAGCGAAGTATTACGAGCTCAGCCAGAGCAAACGACGAGCCTCTTGGCCTCTCAGGAGTCGATTGACGAAATTCCGGTCAATGAAGATATGAGCAGCACTGGGCTCTCTGCTAGCAGCTCGGATAGTAGGCCGGGACTATCAGAGCGCGGTACATCCAACATGCCGACGCCTCCCGTCACCATTGATGCAAACAAATCCGGCGAGGTCGAAGTCGACCATTCTCAGTCGTCCAACGACTCTTACCGTCTGGACAGCTTGTCGCAGGGTGGTGAGGCCCTTTCATCGCCTGCTGAAGAGTCTGACACAGAGCCTCAGACGATCTTAGACTTCCAGATCCCTGCCCAAGACTACCGCGAGGCTGTCATGGCATCTCCGACCTCCAATGCAGCGTTTTGGTCCCACAAACTCTACAAGAGCTCGGACGGTCGACGTACTCCTACGATATACTACTGCCAAAACTTCGACGCCGCAGAGAAACAAATCAAGCTCTTTTCGGAAGAGCCAGTGATTGGATTCGATCTCGAATGGGAGCAGTTTGCTACAATGAGCAAGCACGGCATCAAGGAAAACATGTCCTTGGTCCAGATTGCAGCTGAGGACAAGATTTGTCTGATACAGATTGCGCGATTCGCTGGCAAAGCTCCCGGCGAGCTAATGCCTCCGTCTTTGCGTGCAATTCTGGAGAATCCTGATGTCGTAAAGGCCGGAGTCAACATACAGGGCGACGCTCGTCGTGTGCGAGACCTTTTCGACATCCACATGAAGGGGATCTTTGAGCTGAGTCACATGTACCGTCTCGTCAAATACTCGGCTACTGAGCCCCGGCAGGTCAGTTTCAAGCTTGTCAGCTTGTCAGTGCAGGTGCAAAACGTGCTCCTGCTACCTTTACTCAAGGGTGAGGTTCGCGTGAGCGCTTGGTCTAGGCCCCTGAATCAACAGCAGACAACGTACGCTGCGGCTGATGCTTATGCCGGCTTTCGATTGTTTCATCAGCTGGATAATGAACGAAAGTTGATGAAGCCAGCTCCCCCAAGGCCTGCATTCTATGAGACCGGGCTACCCATTGTTCTTCCGAATGGAGACAAGGTCGAAAGATCGAAGCAGAAGCCCCGAGTTGGTGCCAAGAAAATTGCGGTGCCTGGTGTCGATGGGGAAGAAGAGGAAGAGGAAGAGTTCTTTGACGCATGGGAGGAGCTTCCTGACACCTACGACCTTAATGCAGGTGGGGCCCCTGCCACTGAGCCTGCTGTGAAGACGGACATGTCGAACGCCGTTGACGGAGAGGGCCCTATCCAACCTGAAGGCTTTTCTTACCCCGTTCTGCCTCCGCTTCCAGAAGCATCGACGGAGCAGCGATCGACAACCAAAAAGCCAGCATTGAAGAAGACGTCGTCCGTCTGCAAAGCTCCTGAGGAGAAGCCTGCAACACCATCTCCCACGACCAGAGCGCCGAAGACACAGTCTCTACAGAATCCACAAACGCAGCAAGCAGACGCCTGGGTCGAAGAACACATCGCTGCTCGTGAGAATCAACCGAGACGCCCAGTTGGAACTGCCAGCCTTCGCGCGTACCACATCTGGCATCACCAATCCTTCAGCTTGCAAGAAGTCGCTTCCTTGTGTCGTGAGCCTCCGCTGGCGTTGACGACCGTGGCGAGCTATGTGATGCAGGCTCTCAAAGAGGAGAGGCTGCCTTATGATCTGGTGAGGGCGAAGGAGGCATTGGAGGTGCTGCCCAGGACTGTGTGGCCTGCTTATCGAGGAGTTGTTGATATTGGTGGAAAATGAAGCCTGCCAACAGATTTATATGATCTTTTTATATTTGATGAGCATAGCGGAGGCGTTTGCATATGCATGGATCATAGCATGGGATCTTTCGGTTTTGACGTTGCTCGTTGGAGCAGCGCTTGTACAGATCGTGTACAGTCGAGTGCACCTCAAACAGGAGAGGCAACACAGTACGTCATTTCTCTGCTCCCAATGATTGCCCGTAATCATATCTCATGATCAACATTATATCATTACTGTATCACATCATATCATATCGTAACAAGGTCGCTCTCCAGTGCTCTCCTTCCTCATAACGGTCTTACCTTCTCTCCCTTCCAGAAGCCCATCACTTCTCCTGTTTCTCCGACCCATTCTCTCACTCCGTTCACAGCTGCTTTGGCCATCCCACTCTGCGTATTACTTCTCTTATGTCTTGTCCTGACCTCTCCAACACCTCCTATCCCACCATTTGCTCGTATGTTTTCTTGTCCGGGAGAAATGAATGAACTTCCTTGTCCTGTCGCATACTCGCTTCCCATGGACGGTAGGACGTTCTCGCCCGCGCTTAGGCTCACGAAGAGAGCGAATGGGACAAACCAGACGTTCAACCCGAAGAACGATGCGATTTCGGTGAAGGTGGGGATTTCGCGAGTCTGTTCGTAGTAGCTGTACCGTCCTCCCGAACTCGTATGATGACTCGGCCCAGCTGAAAAGTGTCGAAACCATAACCAATGATTCGCCAGCACAAGGACACAACTCGCCAGAAACACGGGATCCGTCAATTTCACAACTGGAAATCTCCTCAAGTTGAGACTGTAGACCACATGGCTTGCGATGCTGAATGCGCTGAGGGTGAGGGGGAAGCGATCGATTGCCGCGAGGAGGACTTGGAAGGCGACGATGAAGTAGATGAGGCGGGTGAGGAGTTTCTTGGTAAGGACGGTGTGTTCTTCGACGAGCTCGGAGAGGTAGTAGAGGCCGGAGGCGATGGCGAGGGTTAGGAAGAGGAAGCCGAGGGAGAGGCCGAGGTAGCCCTAACAAATCAATATGTTGATGTCAGTCTCTTAGTTGTTATGCTTACTAGCAGTGGTAATATCCACATGGTTGTTGGAGTATTGTGTGAAAGTGGAGTTGATGTCGCATGTTCAAGTGAGATTGCCAGGTTGCTTTGACTTTCGCGTACCCTTGCATGTCTTATCGATAAGCCGGCAAGTGAATCCTCTAATTTCTTCGATCGCGAACTTCTTGACCGACATTGACAACATCACGTTCGCTATATGCTTGTCGCATTACCACACCACACTCACTGCCACAAGACCTCTGAGACCGTACCACCGCCACCATGTCGCGCCCCGAAGACACCCTCCCACCCGACCTCTTCTACAACGATACCGAATCGCGCAAGTACACCACCTCCTCGCGAATAAAAAACATTCAAGCCGACATGACCAATCGCGCCCTCGAACTCCTCGACCTCGACCAACCCTCCTTCATCCTCGATCTAGGCTGCGGTTCCGGCCTCTCAGGCGAAATCCTCTCCGAAAACGAACACACATGGGTCGGCATGGATATTTCTTCTTCCATGCTCGCCCAGGCTCTCGAACGAGATACAGAAGGAGATATGTTCCTCGCGGATATTGGGCAGGGAGTACCATTCAGAGCAGGCACGTTTGATGCGGCAATTTCAATAAGTGCGATTCAGTGGCTGTGTAATGCGGAGACGGCGGATGTGAGTCCCGAAGGGAGATTGAAGAGGTTTTTTGATGGGTTATATGCGAGTCTACGAAGAGGAGGGAAAGCGGTTTGTCAATTCTATCCCAAGAACAACCAACAAAGATCTATGATCTCCAATGCAGCGATCAAAGCGGGTTTCGGAGCTGGCATACTGGAAGATGACCCGGAGACGAAGAATGTCAAGTACTACTTGGTGCTCACGGTGGGTGGGGGAGATGTAAAGAACACAGTGAACGGGATGGATAATGTGGATGTGATGGATGCGAGAAGGAAGGAGAGGAAGAGAGGGCAAGATGTGGGAAAGAAAGGGAGTAAGGCCTGGATCATGAAGAAGAAGGCCCAGATGGAGGCTAAGGGAAAGGTTGTCAAGCAGAGTTCCAAGTATACGGGTAGGAAGAGGAGGATTGCGTTCTAGAATACCCAAGAACAGAGGCGAAAGACGCGAATTGTCGCAAAAGACCAAAATGGGCATTTAGTCGGGTCTCGAAGAAGACGAGCACAGTCTCGTACATCGCTCTTCAGCATCGAAGTTGAAGGAGACTTCTCATCCAACGACTTGAGAACCCGGCGCTTAACCACGGCAGACGGAAGAGGAAGGATGTTTGCCACTGTCACAGGGATGTGTGGGATGTTTGCCGGACGATCCCGAAGTGTTGGTTTTACTACCCGTGAGGATGAGCATGACCTGCCGCTCGCCTTCTTCACGAGAGCCTCCTAGCCAACGGACTGAAAAATCCGGGCGCTTGATGCCACGACCGGTTGAGAGACACCTCATCACGGATATGTGCTTCGCCACAATGCACTACACCTTACAACGCATCCGCGAATTCTGAGATACCCGTGCACGTTCTCATTGCACATCTACGCGCTCGAATATGAACGGACGCGTATTACTATGGCGATCGGCACAACACGATGTGCCAGAAAACTTCTGCCCACAACCTCATCGTCATCGCTGCTGCTATGTCGATCGACCAACACCAGGGAGAAGCTCGCATACCAACTGCATTGCTCCCTTCCATGCACGTCTTACGAGGAGCCGATGCCCTGTTGTTAAGCGCTGATATACCGAGTGATGTGCCTCGCTGATCAGAGTCGTCGCTGAGCATAAGGCTGAAAAGGTCGGAAAGTAAGCGTATACCATACGAATGCAGGAGTAGACTTCGAGACTGTTCTAGTTTCATCGTGATCGATTTCTTCGCTACCCGCTACCCGCTACATACTACCACTTCATGAACCGCTGAGCTCGGTGCCGAAAATTTTGAGCCAGTGAGGCCAAGACAGTCTTGTTTCCACCTGAGTATCTTTTCGCTAGATTGCTATTTCGATTCGTAAATTCATGCGCTGCGTCGAGCTGTAAGAGCTGGGTATCCAAAGTAAATTAATGCCTTCGCTAAAATGATGTCCAAGAATAAGTAATGCCGAGCATGAGGCGCGTTGGGCGGGCGTTCATGGGCAGTCAAGTCGTGAGTGAAATGTAACAACGCTGATCCCTCCGAACGGCAGAAAAAGAAAGCATGCAGTAGAGAATGACTTGTCGTGAAGGGGGCCAAGTTGAGTTTATGGGAGAGACATCAAGCCTGCACGCCATTAACCTCAACCTCATACCCTTTGCCCTTCTGCTCCCTCGCCTTCGCTAGCATCAACTCCCGCATCCAGTCAATCCTCTCATCCTTTGACTTGACAGCGAAATGATGTGTCTTGCCATGCGAAGCGAGAGACTTCTTATTCTCGCCCTCCTTCAATGCGGGAACGAGCTGGAATGCAAAAGCCGTAGGATCGATTTGTGTAGATCCAGAAACCGAGGAAGATGAGGAGGATTTGATATTGAGAGCTTTGAAGGCAGACGTGAGTTTGTGGTTTGACGAAACGGAAGAGCAGGCGACTGCGTAGTCATCCACATTGATGGAATCTTTGACCTCAGCTGAGAGGCGGGCGGAGGCATGTTGCGTGAGTTGAGTTCCCTTGAGACGGAAATGGGCGTCTTGCCATTCGTGGCGAAGAATCTTGTTCTTGCGCTTCCTCATCCAGCCTGCGTGGGTAGTCTCAGCTCCATACCCGAAAGTCTTGGTGACGGGGCTGTGTTTAGCCGGATCACGGATGGAGGTGCTCCGTGGTATGCTGCCAGATGAGTGGGATGTGGAGATGCTTGGACGAGAAGCGGTGTCTGAAGAGGGCGAGAAAACCTCGCCTTCCTTGACGGATGGGAGCATACTAGGACGACGCCAGTGAGGTGCCTCGTTACGAGAGTGCGAGCGGGAGAGTTGAGGTCGGAATTGCATGTTTGGTGGTACCGATTGAGATGCATCGCGGGCAATGGGTGCTGGTTGAGGGATGGTGGCAGAGATATGTGGGACATCCATCTCGGATGCTGGAGTTCCCAGACGGTAGATCTGGCCAGGAGAGGCGGTTGCACTGCGGCAGATGGTCATACCAGCGGCGACCGGTGTTTGAGTAGAGGCAGATTGTGGAGATGCAATCGCTGAGCGGTGGAGCTGAGGTCCTGCCGATTGAGATCGTGGAATATCCAGTCTGGGAAGGTTCTGGAGCTTTTCATTGGGACCGGGTGTGTACTGTCTAGGCTGCAGCACAGCTGGAGCTTCGTGGTGTTGAGGCATCGCTGCTGGGAATGGGCTGACGGATTTGGACGGGAACATCTCGAATGGCGGCGTAGGTGGTCTGGTCTCTTCTATCGGAGACTGCATGTGTTGGAAGTTCAGAAATTGCTTCACATTGTCTTGTGGGTCCCGAGAGCCAAGCTGATTGAGCATGTCTTCGTGAAGAGCAAACTCGGGCATCTGTCCAGGACCGAGTAGGTCAGAGGAAGCGACGACAGAAGGGAATCCAGCCGACTGAAGCCCAGCAGAAATCATGGGAACTTCTGTGGTTGCGCGGAATGGATCTTCCAAGCGAAGTTGACCTTGAACCTGAGCTTGAGGTTGAGGCTTGACATTGGAGATCAAGTTGTCGGCAGTCGATGCGTTCCCTGGGTTGCCTGCCACATAGATGTGGCCTCCCCTAGTGGGGCTGATGGGAAAGCGGCCGAATCCGTGGCCATTTTGAAGTTGTTCGAGCTCCCGTTGTTGCTTTCTCCATTTCGCACAGCGTTCACCTTTCGCACACTTGTGAGGCTTTGGTAGTAATTGCTCAATAGCAACGATGGAAACAGACTCTGCAGGCGTAATGACATCGTTGGCCTTTGGCATCTTACGGCCTCGGCGTTTCTTGCCACCAGATGGGCTCGTGGAACGATGGTCATCGCCAACAGGCCACTCTCCGACCCGGCCACGGCTTGGCGAGCGTCGTGAGTTTGATGTGCAAGGTCGGCTGATGTCTTGGAAAGGAGTGGGCTGCGGGCTAGGGTGGCCTTCTTCACCCTTCAGCAAACAGATGGCGTTCCACAGTTGGTGGCGTTTGCCGAAAGAGGTAATGTCGAGCTCCTTGAGGTCTTCGAATTGCAGATCGAGGAGTACGTTTCCGTCAATGTCGTGGATGTCAAAGCATTCGATGACGGTCGAGTCGATGCCTGTCTCGTACATCCAGTCAATCACTTGCTGGGTGGACCATGATCGAATCTGGGCCTCAGAGTCATTCAAATCGGCTCCAGGTTGTTGCAGTGCCGATTCAATCGAGAAACTCTGGTCAGGTCGTGAGGTGATGGGTGTGATGGTCTCATCCGAGAAAGCAGTCTCGGTCCTTACAGGTTGGTCTTTAGGAAGAAGCGGCGACATCTGGAGGGCGTATTCAAAGCCAAACTCTGCCGAGACTTGTGACGACCGGAACAGATGCGGTCCTTTGGGTCCCTCTACAGGTTGGATGCGGAGCTCCAAGATGTTCCTGCTCTGCGTGCTAGTCCTTGGACTTGGCGTTCGAGCTTCATCGTAAGAAGAGATGGTCGTTTGACTTCGCCGTCTGCTGTCGTACTAGAATGATATCAGATCAAGTCCAGCTTCTGCAAACACTGTCGATACTCACGGAATCAAAGCTGCCTTTGGGCGACGCCTCGTCAAAATCGCTGTCATCCTCGAAGTCGGTATCAAAGATCTCCGTGGCTTCCGATAGTTGAGATACAGGTCTAGACTGGAACATCGAAGCCGTCTTCATTCTCGAAAACATTTCTCCTCCCGCCTCCAGAGGCGTGATTGGGGTGATGGCCTGCATCACGGGTGTGTCTGCACAGTCTGGGTCCAGTGAGTGAGGGAGTCGGGTGTTCGACAGCTTAACGATCGTCAGTTCACTGTTGCCAGTGTATCATAGTCTTCACCGCAATGGTGTATGTACGTTTGCGGCACGGGAAAAGGGTCGCTAGATGGTCTCCGTGCGCGGGTGGGCGTTGTGGAGGCCTTGTATACAAGGCGGACGTCGTCCTCGTTGCGCGCGCATAAGCTCCGACATGTTGTGCAGCGCTGCCTCCTCCTGTGCAGGGCTCTTGCCGGCGCCAAAAACGGTCTCATAGGGTGCATGCGGCTGCATGTCGACCGCCTAGGCTCTCCAATGGCTTCCTGTAGGTGATGGCTGGGGTCACTCCCGGCCTGAGATTCGTGAGTGATGGCCTGGTCTATCCTTGTCACGCACACCCAGCCAGAGCACAAGAGCCGGGCGGCTACGCACGATTGGCCGTGGAGACGCAGAGCTAGAGCTGTACTTGACTCGTTCCTTCCTAACGTGGACTTAATGCACGTAAATAGCTCTGAGCAGCAGGCAAAGAGAGCTAATTAGCCAAAGATCGAGCTGCTCGCTTGGAGTGGCGTCTTTGCTCAGTTGACTTTCTTTTGACTTTCTGATGGATCGACGCTGCGGGACGATGCGGCAAACTCGCGCCGGATGACTGCCCTGCTTTTCGCGATATCGAGAAAGTGTGATGGAGGATGTCGGTTCCGAAGCTCTGGCTTCAATATTGATGAGATGGTCGCATGGTCGCATGCTGCAGTCTCTTGAGCACCGCAGCGTTCGTGTCATCGTGTTTCCATCTCGCTGCGACGCGACAATCGGTGCATGACGCGGATAAAGTGCTTGCAGCACGACCGAAAGTGCTCGCACACCGCGACGCAAGGCACACAGGCACACGAGTTGCACAAATTGACGCCTCCCAGACACCGCCGCACGACGGCCACGAGAGAACATCGATGGCGTAGTGCCCGTTGTGCTCCGACTGCTTTGTGCGCCATATCACGACAGCAATGTCCACAGGTTACAAGAACTCGCACGTGCCATTGCGGGACCGACGTGCACTACG
Organism: Nothophaeocryptopus gaeumannii; assembly: GCA_031771865.1. Lineage (NCBI taxonomy): Eukaryota > Fungi > Ascomycota > Dothideomycetes > Mycosphaerellales > Mycosphaerellaceae > Nothophaeocryptopus > Nothophaeocryptopus gaeumannii. The sequence goes on along the minus strand of JASISA010000042.1, from coordinate 1,752,774 downwards.
AGGCCTGGGAAATGACACCGATATCGTCCTACAGCGTGTTCGATAGGGTGGCGAATGGTGACATGTCCCCACTCGAGTGAACGACGGTGGCAGGCAGGCTAGCGGACGTGGTTTGCCGGCCAGCGGAGTCTGCATTGGTGAGGGTTTCGGCTGGTGAGTCGACGGGGGAAAGATGCGCGTGGTCCAGGAGAGCGCTGGACGGCAGAGAGCGGTGACTCTCGCAATAATAATACGCTGCCATTGTGCTGGTATCCAGTGAGCATTCTCGCAGCAGCTTTCTCGGTTACGCGACTCCACCAGCAGGACTCGAGCTGTCGACCTGGAGCGAACAACCCGAACGCCCGATAGGAAAAGCATACCGTGCGTGATTTGGTCTGGACGACGCAAGGCGTTGATATGGACTGTCCCATGAGTGGAAGAAAACGGTGTGATGATGGATGCGCCATGGTCGCCCTCGTGGAAGCCAGACACCACCGCTCTCTCTCTCTCCCCATCACTATTGGTATCCACCGTCGAGCAGAGGGCGTGTCGTTGATGTGGTCGATGTGCTCTGTGTGCAGTTCGAGCCGTACCCTCGACGCCACGGCCCCATCTCCGCTCGGCGAGTTTATCTCACAACGGCGCGAAGGATGCTGTCTGATTCGCTATTGCAGGCATCTACCATCACAGGCCAGGCCGCTAGCGCTGCAGGCGTTCGACTTCATCACACTCCACGACGACCGCACTTGTCCATTGAGCGCTTCCAAGTCCGCTCTTGCACGCTGTCACGCTCACAGTGACCCACTGACAGACACCTACACACTTTCTCGCCTTTCCTGCTCTGCCTGCGTCTGTCGCCAAAATCGGCTTCAGTCTCACCCGATGATCCCGCTGCTGAATTTAGCCTGCGAAAAAGGGCCTTGCTGGACTCCCAGCTATCCTTCTAAACTTCGGGCCAGAGGATCGCTGAGATCTTGTGAGCAGGTCATGGACTCACAGTGTGACGGGATACTCGTTGCAGACAGCAGGAGCTGCTCCTCGTCGGCAGCATAGCTCTATTCGGTCGTTCTGCAGGACCGGCAGTCCTGCCTGGCAACAGGACTCACCTGGCCATAGCTGACCGCTGGCACATTCTGCAGTACATGCAGACGCATGGATGATCCCCATGTTTGCAACAGTCCGCATCGGGCACCTATCGCGGGCTAATGCACGCAAGCTATCAGTTTTGTGATCTTCCGCAACCGAACTAGCGCAACATCAGAATGCGGTCAACCACGACCCACCCCGTGCCGACTTCGCTCAAAAACACCATTTACTGACAGTCCAGTAGATTGGTATGGGGCAGATAGCGACCAAGATTAGGCAAGTGAAGGCTGCCTATCGCTCAGAGTCTGATCATCTTCATGAAAAGAGTCTACCAGTGCCGGCGCAGGGTACGCCAGTGGGGCCAAGTGCGCTCATTCAACCAGCAAGCACAAGCCTTTTAGCGGGCATATGCCATATTGCATCTTTGGCCAGTCGGGTGACCGCATGAGCAGGAGCAAGAATAGTGCCAACGAAAGCGGGCCGTTCGATTCGACAGACATGCAGCCACCAGCTCACAACGGCCAATAGCTACATGGTCAGCCTTTCACAACCCCACCTCGATTAACAGGAAATGGCAGGAACCCCACCCGCTCGAGTCCCGCTTTAATGCACATTCATACCTCCTCCAAGAATAGAATCGAGGCATTTAGCTCAGAATATCTTCGAGAGAGGAGATATAAGGTACCTCTCCCAGCCCTCTCTCACCAACACAGCAGTCGTTGATCGATTAATTTACAGTCTTTTTTGCCTCGTTCCTTCGAACCAAAGCCCGCAGGCCAGGCTTTGTACCCTGTCGTTTAATCGAAAGCATCTCGGTCCCCTACTCGTGTTCCCGGCCATTGTTGCGGTCGGCACCTTACTGTACATATACACTCATGTCTTCTTCCGCGCAGACTCCGACGGCCTCATCCAAGCAGACCTCCAACATGGCCGCACCCAAAAATGCGCCTTCTTCGGATGCGAAGTCAGTCGCATCGAAGATGCATAGGCGTTCACGGTCAGGTACGTTTCTTTCTGGGGTGCATGATTCGCGCGAGCTTTGAAGAACTGACTTGTTTCAGGTTGCTTTACTTGCAGGTTGCGAAGGAAGAAGTGTGAAGAAGGCAAGCCTGCTTGCAAGGCATGCAGACATCTTGGCCTTCGATGCGACTACAAGCGACCAATGTGGTGGAGCAATGGCGAGCAACGAAGAAACCAAAAAGAGGTCATCAAGAATGTCATCAAGAAGACGCAGGTGTCCAAGAAGCAGGCTCAAGCTTCCCAGCAGCCACTCAACACCAGCTCGCCGCCACCACCGCTCAGCCATTCAGTGCCATCGTCAGCAGAGGCTCCATTCGCAGAGTCTTTCCCTCAATCGAGATGTGGATCAGAGGGATCCCCTTCTTCGACTGGCTATGATTACCCCTACGCTTCGCCTGATGGCTACTTCGCGATGCCTCCGCCTGCGCAACCATTCCTTCCATCAGGGCCTTACCCAATATTCTCGCCCTACGAGGTTGACATCAAGACGGAACGCGAGATCTTTGTCAACAACGTTCCTACTCGCAAGGACTCGACACTATCGACTTTCAGCACTTATCAAGCGCCTCCGACAGAGGATGGCGTGTCCGGCCTCCCGGCCGACAGTTGGATTCAACAGGAGCACTTCGAGAGCACATGCGAGGAATTCGGCACTGAAGAGCCGGTCGACTTCAACTTCTTCGAGTTTCCACACGGCCCAATGACACCCAACCACGAGACCGTGATCAACGTCGAGGACTGCGACAAGTATCTGCTTAACCACTTTCTCGACAAAGTGGCGAAGTTGATCTTCCCTGTGCTCGATGCCAACCAGCATGGTTCAGCGCGCACAGATGTGATCCTTCCAGCGTTGGAGTCGAACAAGGCATACCTCCACTGTTGTTTGAGCATTGCAGCCACGCACATGAAGGCGACTGAAGGTGTTACTGGTGAGCAAGTCGACAACGACATCGTTCGTCATCGATACGCTGCCGTTTCTGAGCTCTGCGATGCCCTCAACTTGGACAGCCACCACGCTCAAATCCTTGAAGCGACCCTTGGCATGATCTTCTTCCAATGCTCGGTTGGCCGACCCAACGATGCGCTTCCAGACATCCCATGGCACCAACACTTCCAGGCAGCGACGAGTTTGATCCACAGGCTAGATCTGCAGAACAGCGTGATCGACATGGCCGGCACTGGTCAGCACCCGCCTTTCAACATGACCCTCGCATCTTGGATTGATATCTTGGGATCTACAATCGCAGGTCGGCAGCCGACCTTCGCCGACACATACCGCGAGCTCAACATGGGTTGCTCTTCCATCGGTCTGGCTGAGCTTATGGGATGTGACGACAACATCATGTTCCTGATCTCCGAGATTGCCTGCCTTGACTACCAGAAGTCGCTCGGCATGGATGAGACAGCAGTCTGCGGCTATGTTTCGAGCTTGGGCAACGCGATCACTGCCACTGAACAACCACCTGGGTCTGTCCAGAACTGCTTCTCCGCTACCGGCGCCATTCGCCCGAAGCAGCTGGCCACGAACGTGTCAGCGATCTTCCGGCTAGCAGCTCGCATCTACCTTTGCACGCTGGTTCCAGGCTACTCTCCAACTCAGCCAAGCATGTGCCACCTCATCGCGCAGTTCTCTGATCTCATGAACTACATCCCGGCCGGACCAGAGGGCTTCGATCGATCCCTCGCCTGGCCTCTCCTCATCGCGGGCGCTTCTTCCACCACTGGCTCGCCATTCCGATCCATGTTCGAGGAACGTTGCCAACGACTCGGCGACGCATCCAACTTCGGCTCTTTCGGCCGAATCCGAGAGCTTCTCAAAGACACCTGGCAGATCAACGACACTGCCGCCGCACAGGGAGACTACCAGGGCATCCGCTGGCGCGATGTGATGCAGAAGAAGGGCTGGGACTTCCTCCTGATCTAAGCTCTTCTCTGCATCCTGGCCTGCAACTTCTCCCTCCATTATCACCCGACGACTTTCGATTAAACAACAACAACAACAACGACGCATTTTCCATTCACATGCATAGCGATGGCGCAAGCAGCCTCAACAGGCTCATCATCTGGGATGACTTTTACTTTTTCTTGCAAATATGATACCCACGGCAACAACATTATATAACTGCCAAATGCTTTGGACAACAATGAAACGGACGGCCATGATCTAGTGCAGCTCTCGGGCCTGGAGGACAGATTAATTTTACGCTTATCTAGCATATTGCATCAGTCTAGAGGGAAGAAGGAAGTCCTTCATCACAGACATCGTGGTGGAGATGGAACACCTGGAAGGAAGGAGGAAAGAAGGAAGGAAGAGAGAAATGAATTAAATCAAACAAAATCATCATCACATCAACAAATCTCTACTGTTACGTCCCTTCTCATCGCGGTCGTCTTTTGAAGCATGCCAAGTATTCATATTAGGACGGACAGTATAAATAGCTTGGAGAGCTCCTCCACATCGGTCTGCGGCTCTCCAAGCAAGCTCCGTCATCCGCCGCCCACTCGGATCTACGGCTCATGCAGCTCGGATCTTGCACGTGTGGCTGATCGTGGTGGCGGGAGTGACTATTCTAACCTCAGGCTCATACACGCCCGAAATAGATAACTACGAATGTGGTCTCATCGCGTAGATCATCAGTGAGCAAAGTCCGACCATGTCTCTGGGCAGCGCGCAGAATTCATCTTTCATGTTTATGACCGCGTTATCGGATTTGATCGAAACATAGCCGACACGAGCTGCATTTGACTGAGATTTCTCGCGTGGTTGTCTGCAGGGAGGTTCGCTGCTGCTCTCCTGGATGCGCGTGGCCAGCCAGACCGTGCTGATCACCTCAGAGAAAGAGAAGCCAGACCAGACGTTGTGGGGCTAAAGCCGCATTTTGAGTCTTCCCTAGGGCTGTCGCGAACCAAAGATACTCCTCGGTCCCAAACAAGTCACCCTATATTCTCGTGTCCGGACGGTTCGTGTCGCAGGATAAGAGAGAAAACATCCCACACCTCCCGTGAAGAAAGAAGCTCCGGGGTTTGGTTCGAGCAAGGAACGACGAAATGATGACGACCGCCACAACATCCTCATCCTCGTCCTCCAACCGACCCATCTTCGACCCCGTCGACACAACCTTCGACCCATCCTTCAACTCCACCCGCGATCGCGCCGATTATGTCGAATCACCCAGTCTCACGTCCGGCAACGCCCTCGCGCGATTCGAATTCGAGCACGGGAGGAGTAAAGATGGGACGAAAGTGCTCATGGTAGAGTGGGAAGAAGACGAATCCACCAAAGACGTATCGGGGGATTGGGAGATAAGCTGGGAAGGGAAGAGGACTGTCCTGCCTGCGCGGGATGCTGAGCAAGAGAGGGAGAGGAAGGTGGGAGATGGGGAAGAGCCGGTGAATAGGTTATATTTTTTGTTGGGGCCCGGGGTTGTTATACCGACTACGGTGCAGTTGAAGAAAGGAGGGGTGGCGTGGAGGACTTCTCCCTTGCCGGCGATTTTTAGTCAGGAGTTGGGAGCGACGGCGAGGCAGGCGGGGAAGAAGGGGGTTTTGCATACGATTTGGGCGAAGAAGAGGTTACAGGTTCTGCAGAAAGAGATTGCGGAGGAGTCGAAGGAGAACGTTGAAGGGATCGGGTTGGAAATGGCTGTCGCGGAGAAGGAATGGATTGAACAGAATTTTGGGATTGTCGCTAAACCCGCGAACATCTCTATATCGACTGGACAATCAGCTATGTCTTCCGCACTCTCCAACAACAACAACAACGCAAGCTTAAATAGCCCAACTAGCCCACGGAGTCCGGGTGGTGGAAGACTATTGGACAAACTGAAAGGTCTCAAACTCGGTACTTCTGCGCAGGACCTCTCCACACGACGAACGAGCGGCGAAGCATCTCAAGCAGACAGCAACTGGCACAACCCCCTCTCTCCCGAATCCTCCGACGTAGCAGTCACCTCCTTCGGCTCCTTCGCAGCACTCAAAGGCGCACCTCCTACTTCCTCCTTAGCCGCAAAACCCCCTCAACCCCCTTCCTCATCATCGTCATCATCAGAACCACAACCGCAGCAGCAGCGGAAAATCGTCGCTCAAAGACCTCCCGAATCATTCGCCTCGCAACAAAGAGGGATGGCGGCGATGGGATCGTTGAATGCTTTCGCAGATACAGGATTCTCACAAGCCGGTCCGGACGAAGGTGGAGGTGGAGGGGCAGCAGTGGAGGATGAAGATGATTTATTCGCTTTACCGATGAGTCCCCGGAGTCCGGAGATGACGAAAAGTCCGTTCTCGTTTGGGAGCGAGGATACGATGCGGTATTTGAAGGATCCGGAGAAGGCGAGCTCATGAAAGCTGTATGATGGGGTACGGTAGGGAGGGGGGGAGGGAGGGGGGGCAGAGGCTGCATATGGGAGGATCTTTAGAAAGTAGTGGACGGAAGGGAGGGAATGAAACGAAATTATATTGGGTGGACAGTTTAGCTAACCGGAGCTATTATGCTACGGTTAGAGGCATGCGTGCTTAGGACTTTTTACATACCCCCAAATAAGGCTTATATGTTGATATGTATAGTTGGATTGTGCAGGATGGAGTGATAGTCAGTCGTCATGCAACCCGTTCCTTCAAGCGACCATATCAATTCTCTCCCGCTAAGCTGCGCAAGATAAAGCCAAGTCCATCATCCCGACTAACATGTGAGAAAGGCAATACTCCAAGACACACATCCAGGCCATCATCGAAGTTCATGAGTGATTTATTATTTGAGTGAAAGAAAATGAATGAAGAAGTGTTTCAGAACATCAAATCCGCTTTTGTGATAAACGAACTATCCAATGTTCCGCTTAGCGCAAAAGGTCGCATGTAGTATTATTTTCCTTAGCCTTGCCCGTCCCAAGAAGACGTAACCGACTCGCCCAGTATGTATGTGTATACCACTGTGCATGTGTATACAAAAGATGATGGAAATCCCAAGAATCCGAAAAGTTTGCCGTTGAAAACCCTCAATCATCATGGTGTTGATGATGGAAGGTCGGCCAAGCCCCATCCGAGGAATGGCCATGTTGTTGTGTTTAGTCAACCAGAGTTGTCGTTGGCGGTTCATGTCGATGCTAGCGAGACGCTTACAAGTAAGTGGCAACAGCCTCGTTAAGGCTGTGCTCGATCTCTTGGAGATCACGCTCCATGTTGACGCAAGCACCACCCTCCTCGTAGCAAGCCTGAGCATCACGCTTGGCCTTCTCATCACCAGCAGCAACAGCCTCAGCAAGCTCACTGGCGACCTCGTCGTCAGTCTCAGCAGCACGGGCCTCGTAGTTGTGCTCAATAGCCTCGGCTTCACGCTTGATAGCGTGGAAAGCCTTGTGTGCCTTCAGGAGAGCAGCGCACTCGTTACCCTCCTCCTTGCACTCGCCGACGAGCGCGGTGGGGTCGTACTCCTCAATAGAGCGGACAATGTTCTGCGCGGTCTGGCCGTCCAAGTCGCGGGAGCAAGGGGAGCCCTCGACACCACACCATCCGATGTAGCCACCACGAGCCTTGCGGAGCTTGGCGTCCGCCTCGGCGTCACGTTTGACTTTGGAGCAGGGCGAGCCTTCGACACCACACCAGCCAATGTAGCCGCCCTTGGCCTTGCGGAGCGTGGGCTCGGCGGGGGCGTCACGCTTGACCTTGGAGCAAGGAGAGCCTTCGACACCGCACCAGCCGATATATCCACCACGAGCCTTGCGGAGCTTCGCGTCGGCCTCAGCCTCAGCCTCAGCGGAACGGGTGTTGAGCTCGCTGACGGAGCGCTCAACCATCTCGCCGATGTCGAGGAGGTCGCGCTTGGCCTTGGAGCAGGGGGAGCCCTCGACACCGCACCAGCCGATATAACCGCCACGAGCCTTGCGGAGCTTTGGCTGAGCGGAGGCGAAAGCCTCCGCGATGGCGTCGGCAGACCGCTTCATGCGGGAGCAAGGGGAGCCCTCGACGCCGCACCAACCGATGTAGCCACCGCCAGCCTTGCGGAGGCTAGCCTCAGCCTCTGGGAGTGCATCACGCTTGGTCTTGCTGCATGGGGAGCCCTCGACACCACACCAGCCGATGTAGCCACCACGAGCCTTGCGGAGCTTGGCATCTGGGGCTGGGTCCGCGACAGCGATGGCCGAGACCAGGGTGCTGGAGGCCAGCAGGAAGCTGGTGAATTCCAACTTCATGTTGACTTGTTGTTTTAGTTTTCTTGAAGTGAGTGCTGGATGGTTATGTTGAAGTAGATGTCGTAAAGTCTTATGATCTAGACTTGGTTTGTATTCGTATTCGAATCGGTAAATGAATGACACTTGTGGGTGAGCAAGAAAAGGCTACGCAAACGAACGAGGCGGGTTTAAGATATAGGAGAGAGTCGCGTGGCGAGTGTGTGTTGTAAATCCCAATACATACCTCAATAGAGCATCAATAAAGAGAAGTTCACTTTGACAGTCTGAATAGCTCCCGAGGCGTGGCTATTGGGTGGTTGATTGAGAGACGCCGAGTTCATTGGGGACCCTTTCAATAAACCGAGGCGAATCAGTTCAACAATGAAACTTTGGTGAGGCGAAGTCTTATGGTGGAAGACCAGAAAGGATGTCCAAGTAGGTAGGCCATGGTAGAATCGATCGTGAGCATCAAAGTCTCGTTCAGGCCTCTTGTGACAGTGGAGTCCCGTGCACAGTGCTCGGACAAGCTGTTATGATGATTCAGGCACAGACCGAGCCCGGAAGTGACCGTGGACTGAGATCGAGAGGTCCTCTAACGGGGTGAGTCTTCCACTCGACACGCAAATGGCCCGTGTGGATGAATCCAGGCAGTGAACTTCATCTCCTCCATTGTAAGTGAATACAATGGTCTCGGTTCCACCAGCCATGTGGCTATCTTGGCTGTGCGCCGCGTGGCCGGGTCTCAAGGTTGGCATTCCGAATGTAGTCCTCAATAGAATTTTTGAGGCGAGGTTATTGATGACCAAATCAGGTAAAGCGTGGTCGGCTTTGTTTAAGTGTCAAGTGAATCTTCAAGTATCCAGTTCTGCGGGCAGTCGAACATGCTCTAGGTCAGCTGAGCAGCACCATGTATCTGCAGAGCTCAGCGGTTCTTGAAGCGTTTTCATCATGGTGTGTCTTGCGGGCACAGCAGAAGACGTTTCTGAGTCGCGTACGTGTCGTCCATAATGGCTCCAGGCCAGCTTAGAGACCAAGATATTAAGTCGAGTACGAAAGCTGCTCTAGGCACATTGAGATCGACCTATGCGGCATCGGAGAGTCTCTATCTGGCGTGTCAGCTCCCATAGGCGAGTCTTTATGGAGGAAAAGTTGTTGTTGACACGGGGTTCGCGGCGTATCACTTGTCGTCAAAGAGTTTCGCGTGTGTGTCTATTTCATGCCTCAGATATGCGCTCCGGAGTGGCGGGAAGGGAGGAGGAGGGTTGGTGAATGTGCGATGAGCTTCCCACATGAGCTGTGATGGAGGTCTTGGAAGTGATGTCTTGGGACGTCAGGCGTCTGAAGTGAGAGGAACGCGTGGTGAACCTAGCCACGCGAAACGCGCTAGGATTAATGCTCGGCCCGGGTCTTTGCGGCAACCTGAACGGCAGCGAGTTCGGCAGGAAGCAGCAACTCAAAGATTGCAGCTTTGCTTCTGTTTGAGCACCCATTCCACCACTCCACGCCTCACACCATGTTCTCCAGACGGGCCGTTCAGGTATAGAAGACTACCGCCACTACATCAATCTCTATAGCTGACAACATCGACCCCTCAGGCCCTCCGCAGCAATGCGCTCTCCGCCGCACAATCCCCGTCGATCGCCGCACGATGTACGCGAACAATGCTATAGCAACGACCAAGGAAGATGCGTAGGACTGACACATTATGTACAGCATACGCGACGGTGCAGTCGGACATCTTCAAGCCAACCAAGTTTGGCGGCAAGTACACAGTCACGCTGATCCCAGGTACGCGACAGCAAAAGCAAGATTGTGATAAAGAAAGTGACGACTAAGACGGATACTCTAGGTGATGGTATTGGTGCTGAGGTGTCGGAATCGGTCAAGACCATCTTCAAGGCCGACAATGTGCCCGTCGAGTGGGAGCAGGTCGATGTTTCTGGTATGGAGACAGGCGGCAAGCACTCAGAGGAGCTCTTCCGCGAGTCGATCGCATCGCTCAAGCGCAACAAGCTCGGTCTCAAGGGTATCCTGCATACTCCAGTTACCCGCTCTGGACACCAGTCTTTCAACGTCGCCCTCCGACAAGAGCTCGACATCTACGCTTCCATTGTCCTGATCAAGAACATCCCCGGGTACGAGACAAGGCACAAGAACGTCGACCTTTGCATCATCCGCGAGAACACCGAGGGAGAGTACTCCGGACTCGAGCACCAGTCTGTCAGCGGCGTCGTCGAATCGCTCAAAATAATCACACGCGCGAAGTCTGAGCGCATCGCCAAGTTCGCTTTCTCCTTTGCGCTTGCCAACAACCGCCGCAAGGTCACCTGTATCCACAAGGCCAACATCATGAAGTTGGCCGACGGCCTCTTCCGCAACACTGTCCGCAAGGTCGGCGAGGAGTACCCGACAATCGAGACCAACGACATGATCGTCGACAACGCATCGATGCAATGCGTCTCCCGGCCACAACAATTCGACGTCATGGTCATGCCCAACCTTTACGGGTCCATCCTGTCCAACATCGGCGCTGGTCTCGTCGGCGGCCCAGGTATCGTCCCGGGCTGCAACATGGGTCGCGATGTTGCTGTATTCGAGCCAGGATGCCGTCACGTCGGTCTTGATATCCAGGGCAAGGACCAGGCTAACCCAGTGGCCCTTATTCTCTCCGGAAGCATGATGCTGAGACATTTGGGTCTGGACGAGCACGCGAACCGTATCAGCAAGGCCGTTTACGATGTCATTGCAGAGGGCAAGACGAGGACACGCGATATGGGTGGTGAGTCCACCACACACCAGTTTACCAGGGCCGTCTTGGACTCCATGGAGGCACAGGGATAGATACACCAGAAGAGCTTGACTGTAACATGGCGTACTCAGCGGCTTGTCTTTTTGATCATTTTGCATTATGTTTCGATACTCCGGCGCGTAGAGATGTGTACATTGGAAAGTAAGAAGCAAATGGCATTATTCATAACGACGCACAAACTCTCGAGGCATCCTGTCAGTCTGCACGCTTCACACGGAGTCCCGATCCTGTTTTCACCCATGCCATACACTTCGCTCCTTCGCCAGCTCACTACCTACAACATCGCCCTATACCTCCCACCCTCAGCCTTCAACTCCACTCCCAAGAAATCCATCATCTGTCCAATATGATCTACTCCCCAAAACTTCTCCGTCTCTCCCTTTTCATTCGTCGCTACGAACCAGGGGAGTCCGAAACAATCATCTTTGAATGCCGCATCGGTATTCTCGCGGAGGGTTGACTTCGCTTCCTCACCCTTAATTCCTTTCATTATATCCTCCACTTCTTTCTCCCCAAACTTCGTCGCGAGTGCTTCTTGTATCGTCTCCACCTTTCCAATCGACTTTCCTTCTACCCAAAACGCTTTATACAGCGCATCCAAGGCCTTCTCCAGCGCCTCCAATGACTTGGTTTTCTGGATATAGCACAACGCCCGCTGGGCGTTTACGGTTGGTTGTGGGAAGGGGTTTGGCATGGCTTGGACGATTGGGACTCCGAGGGATTTGGACCACCGCAGTCTTTCGATACCGATCCATTTGGATTTGTTGGTTATGCTTATGGGTGTGACGTTGCCGGTTTGTTGCATTATGCCGCCGAGGAGCATGGGCACGTATGTGATATCAATCTCCTTGAAGGCCGGCGAATTCTGTATCGCACATCGTGGTGGTTAGCCATAGCGTGTAAATATCCGGACGCGAAAGCTGGGTTTCGCAAAGGCAAGGCGAAGGATTTGAAGAGAGAGATTTTGTGTCTCGCAACTGCCCTGGATAGGAAGAATGCGAACCAATGTTTACTCTACCACTCCCCGGTCCCTCCGCAAAGCACGCAAGAGAAACATGCATACACATACCCTTGTTAACCAATAAGCAATATAACCAAAAGGACTAACGACGTCCACGTAAAGCACAACCGATTTGCCCATTTTGTCGGCTCCTTGTCGTAGGACTTGATCTGCCATTTCCCAAGAGACCTGGTTCTTCTTATGAGGCTCTCTCTGAACGAAGTTGTATTGTTCGTGACGTGACGTCGAGCTCGGACGTGAGAGTGAATGCCTCGGCAAGCGGAGTTATAGCCGGAGATGCTGGAAAGCTTATTTTGGGGCTCAACATGCGAGAGACGCTCACAATTCAAAGTTGTGATTCGGTCTTGGATGTGGATATGTATGGCGCACAGTGCCCATCACAGGAGGACACGACTCGATGAAGGATATCCAATGCTGCGCATTCATACCACAAATTTGTTGGTATCTGAAGTACACTCAGGCCTTCCCCTTGCTCTCACCCTTTCTCCTCTCCCAAACCATAACATAACTCTCCTTGGTCGCCAACAAATCCGCATTGACCTTCTCTACGAAAAGATCCTGCATCTCCCACCACTGATTACTATCTCCACCCTCCTTAACCTGCACCTTCCACACCTTTCTCTCCGCCTCACCCTCCACAGAGTCATCTCGGACCTTCACGCCCTCATACGTAACATTCGCAACAAGGTCATAGATGATCGGCTCACCCGTCGAATGCACCTTCGGAGCAGGCTCAATATACGGACTCATGTCAAGCGCGCGAGGGTTGAAAGTGACGATTGTTGGATTTCGTTGAGATTGGAGGAATTTGTTTGGTTGGAAGCGTTTGATGTGCATTATCAAGTATGGCGGGAGTGGGTGTAGGAGTCGGTATCGCATTCGAGTGTTCATTCGTTCTTGTGCGGTGATGCCGTTGTATTTCTGCAGAACGGTCGTAAGAGGCACTTGAGGAATGATGTTCTTCTCCACGTCGTCTTGGAAGAGAGGCGCGGGTGGCAGATCCAAAGTGAGAATCATGAAGGGTGAGGTTTGCGATTTGATGGCTGTGTCTTCAAAGCGCAGTCGATCGCCTGCGTCGGCACGGGCCGTAATCTCTTGCGATTCCACTCGTAGTGATCCTTGAAAGATCTTCTGGATGAGTGAACTTTTAGGTTTCGTTTTGCTTCCGCCGAGCGCTAGATGGAGATTGTTGAGGAACCAGCTGAGGAAGTCTACGGGATCCGCTTGCTCTGTGAGAGAGAATTTCTTGTTCGATTTTAAGCTGATGTTTTGTATGAGCTCGTGAGGGGACACGTGTGACTTGAAGGCCTTGGGATTCCAGATCTTTCGCACCATGGTGCTGAATCGCTTGACCAGCTCTGACCGTGAAGATAAATTTTCGAGCATGAGGAAGTTCCGCAAAGGCGTGACATGCGATAGCGCCTGAACCACGACGTTGAGATAGTCATTGGCCTTGATGTTGTTCAACCCTACGAAACCTGGGATGTATTTTCGGCCTAGCAGATCCCACTGAGGCTTCGGCTCTTTGTCCATAGCCTTCACCTCTTCACGTGTAAAGCGCGGATCCACCACGAACTTGATATCGTCCAAGCTCTTGTTTTTGACCTCATATCCCTCAGGCAAGACATACACCTTCTTCGTCTCCATGTTGATGTAGACGTGATGCCCCTCTTCTAAGGCATGATAGTATGCCGGCGTCTTTCCTCCTCTTCCTTGGAAATATTTGCCGCATACTAGACAGGCGTATACGTTGATATTTGAGAGCGTGACGGAGCATAGCTTCTCGAAATCGAAATCCAGTCGCGGTCGTGATATCGTGTCCAGGTAAAGATCTGAGTAGCCATCCGCTGGCGCATTCTGCCGCGATGACAGTTCTTGATCATCCTCATCGTCCAAGTCATCCTCCTCATCCTTCGTGCCGCCGTTCGGTGCATCTCCGTTCACACGTCCGTTTCTCGTTGCAGGCTCCCTCGGAGGTGGAGGCGGAGGAGGTAAATCTTCGTCGGCGACATCCTGGACACGCACTCTTTTGAATGCTGGCGAATCTGTTATTCTGTCCTCTAGGGACGTCTCTGCCGGTCGTTTCGCCATTTTTCGCGTTGGCGCAAGGCAAGTAGGAGGTGGATGCCTACTTAAGCAAGCTTCGAAAGTCTACGCGACACGCCAAATTTAGGATGTGGCCTGTGCGGGCATGTGCACCGATCTCTCCCTCCGCTCCTGTTCCTCTCCGCCTTCTTCGTCGCTCTACTTCCCTTCCGTTCACACCACTTCACCAATTTGTCTATGACATGAAACTGTTAAGTCAAAAAGTCAATGCATATGTGATCTTATGTGTGCTACGGGACCGACCATGAACGATCGAAGTGCGCACCTAGCCGCTGGGCTGCTAACACTCATCATCTTGACACACCCTCTCTCCCTCACGGTCCATTCTAATATTCAATCTTTGTGCTTGTCGGCTTCCTGTGGATTTCCTCCCATTCCCCAGGCTCCAGTCTTACCAGCAAAATGATTGCTCTTCGGGCAGGCTAGCGGCGAAATTCAAGCTGATCGCCAATCTTGCAAACCATGATGCTCTTGTCCTCTCCGGAGATGCGGTCCAGAACGCCAAAGTGGTGAGCATCAAGATCAACAGCGTCTGGTCTCTTCCTCAATCATTTCACCAAGTCATCAAGCTTCTGACCAACGAACGGAAGTCCAAAGTCTGAGATAGGTGGCTCGGTGCCCAAGTTCGACTCATTCTCTTTCCTCCATGGAGCCTTTTCGTAATCTGGAGTGGCGAGCCAGAGTGTTTGAATGTTCACGCCAGGTATCGCTTTCGCGACGGCGAGGATCTCGTTCAGCGCCTGCTCTCTTTAGACACTGGCATATATGAGATAATGGGGCACAATCTACCTCTAGATCAAGCTTTGCCACAACGAATAAGGCAAACGGATATTGAGTCCATACCATATGGGCGATGAGGCTAGAAAGCAGCAGTGAAAGATGTAACATAAGCGTAAGTGCGAACAGAGATCAGCGAAGGGACCAGTTGCTTGTCTCCAAAGCATCTGATTCTTCAGCTCCAGGCTTCACCTGCAGGTAATAAAACGACCTCTAAATCTTACGTTTCGCTATAAACACCGACTCTCCACCCCCTCCTCCCTAATACCGAATCCTCGTATCAGTCGGCTGCCTATGAATCTCCTCCCACTGCCCATACCGCAACGCCTGGAGCATTAAACTAGCCTCCTGCGCAATATACCTTCTTCAATCCAACTTATCCTCTTTTAGCTCCTTATCCCCAACTCTACAAACAACAATACTCCTATCCCCCCTCGAATACCGATCCTCAACTTCAAAATGATTACTGTCCAAATCCACGATCTCCGGCTTATCGATTATCCACTTGGCTACTTCGCGTATTTTCCAACCCGCGAAGGGAAACTCGAAGTAAAGAGGGATTGGAGGAGTTGTGCCGAAATTGGAGGCCTTGTCGGGTTTCTCTCGAGGGGCTTTGTCATAATCCGGTACTGCAAGCCAAAGGTAGAGGACAATGAGACTGGGGTAGGAATGGGCTTCGACGATAATGTAATTGATTACCTGCGGAATGTCAGGAATCATCGTGAGGCGGATCAATGTTGGGGTGTTGGGGTACCTCATGATCGAGTTTGACGAGGACGAATAGACCGAATGGTTCGTGGGTCCATATCATGGTGCCGATTGGAGCTACATGGACGTGTGCAAAGACGACGATTTGCCAGTCACTGGGATCAGACCGTTGTACATAAGTAGATCCAAAGCTGTGCCATATGGCTGCCTGCCTACTGCATGACATGGCTACATGCATCTCTACCCGCGCGGCAGTCTTCAGCTGGAACGACGCCCATCGTCAAATAAATCATCGCGAAGGCCTCCCACTCCGCTGTGCCGTCGGATCCATAGCCTCTGCAATACATTCCGCAACGTACTTCGCCTTTCCCGCCCCCTTCATCCTCAGTCAGCCATGTCCCAAAACCCAACACAAGCAAGAGCATGTGGAGCGAAACTCACCAAAACCTCAAAATGATGTCCCTCAACTCTCCTAACCCTTACCTCACAACACCCAGGAAACAACCTTCCCCACCCACCAGTCCCAAAATCGTCCCTACTCCTCGTCAGAAACGCGCAATCCTTCGATTCTCCCTCTCTAAGCTCAAAAGGTTCTTCCCCCTTCGCCTCAAGAATACTCTTATCCGCCCATATAATCCTCACATTCTGTATCGAGCCCCTTGCGATGGGTTGTGCGTAGTATGTGCTCAGCAGCTTTGCGAATGCGCCGAAATGTGGCAGAATCCCTCTTGGAGGGGTCTTCTTGTTTTGTAGTGACGATCCGAAGACGCCAAGTGCTTCAAGACGATCGCATAACCTTCGCGGTAGCGTCTCAATCTTGAACGGAGGTTGGGAATCAATAAGCGTTAGACAATCGATTTTTTCGCCTCCTTCGACTAGCAATTGAGCGGCTCGAAAAGCGAGGGCGCCACCTCCCGCATACCCGGCAAGTTTGTACGATCCGTTCAATTGTAGGCGACAAATTTCGAGAATAAAAGATTCGACTAGATTGTCAAAGGATAATGGAATGGCTTGAGGGCAGCTGAGGTAAGGTGAGTTGAGGCCGTAGACTGCCACATCAGGCGCAATCTGTGGGAGATCGGCGTATACTGTCGCAGAGCCGCTGGCGTCCGGGAAGAGAAATAGTGTCTTCTTTGCAGCTTTCCGGCTCTCTTGAAGGAGCACTGAGGAAGCTCGCGTGATTGTCTTGGGAGAATTTGACGGCGATTCCAAATTCGTTCTTGTTGGTAAATTCTCCGGCGTGGCGTGTCGAAGGATGTCTATCACGTCGGTGTCGGTCACTGAGGAGGACGGACTGCCGTGGTCGGAGGGCATCCTGCCTCACTTTAAAGACAGACTTCTCGGCCTGATGGGCGGGATAGGCGAAATATGTAAACCGAGACACGACTATGGCTGCCTGGACGGCAGACGAGGCCCATGCTAGAATGCTGCCGGTCGTACATATCGAGCTATGTCGGCGCATAGAACAACGCACGAGAAGTAGCACGTAAGTTCATACGTAAGTGGGGGACAGATGCACGGACCGGGTCGTTTCACATCGTATAATCAATATGCCGGAGTTAGATCGCAGCGTTCATAGAGTCCTTGAGTCGCTTTCGGGTGACCGTCCATGTGCCATGAGAGACATATCGCACAGGATGCCGAGGCCCAGGTCCGTCCGATATGAGATGCGCCGATCGCAAGGAAAGGCACGCCAATGAGTGGCAAGAGCACATGGAGGTAATGTCACTCCCGTACCAACAGGTTGAGTCTTTCATCTTTGTCTTCGTCGTAAGGTGTCCAGCGGACTATCGCACCGAGTGCGACAGACATTATTGACGCGACGCAAGCCTTCGCGTATCTCTTGGCAGCAAACCCAGAACCATGCTCCCGCAGAATGACAGGTGGCAATCTGGAATAAGTTGCGCTCCGACAGATGCCTCCTTCCATCATCCCTGTTGAAACGCTTCAGCATGTCTCAATGCGGGCAATGCAAATCGTATGGCGCGATTGCAAATAGAGAAGGGTCCCAGATAGCTGCTCGTCGATTTAGAAGCCGATGACCGCGGCAGGGCTCAAACAATCGTAACACCAGCCTGTTGAATCCCAGGAACCTCGTGAATTTCACCGTCCATGAAGCCCTGAACATAGCAGTCTCCGATTAGTCTATGATGCTGGCCAGATCTGCGGAGCACGAAGGGAACGTTGCCTCCTTCAAGAACCCAGATATGGTCTCCGATTTCTGCCGTCGGGTAGCATAACCCAAGATGTCCAGATGAACTTACGAACATTGAACGCCCGTACAGCGCACATAGAAGAGCGTTGACATAGCAGTCCTCCATAGTCGGCCATAATAGAAGGAGCCGGCGTGTAAGGATCTGCCAGAGCCAATACTGATAAGGCCTGACATCAGCAGATGTAAAGCGACGGAATCGTCTCCCATCCGCTTCCGCGATCAAGTCACCCAGGAGTAACCGCCAGAATGGCTCCTTGTGTACGTCAGGAAACAGGAATGACACCTGTTGACCGGCCTTCTTCGCTGCAACGCGCCAGCTGAAGAGGATTTGTCCAACCTGCCGCCAGTTACCGCCTTCAATCGCGACGTCTAGCGGATCGCACACAGTCTCGATGGTATCTAACTCATAGCCACGCGATCTCAGAGTCAGATGGCACTGCCCTAGATGTCGCATTTGTCCTTCTCCGTGGGCTTGATAGAGATGATAGGCTTCCAAACGCCGCATCTCAAGCTTGACAGCAGGGAGAGGCGGTGTAAGACTGAGATCGCGGACCCAAGAGGGCAGATCAGGTCGTTCGGAATTGAATCCGGTGCCAGTCAGACATCGGAGACCGTTCTTTGATCGCAGACCACTGTCTGAGCTTTCCAAAATCATTTCCATGGCATTTGTATACACCTGACCAACGACAAGTCGGTAATTTACCTTTAGGGCTGCCTTGGCATTTGTTAATGCCAGGATGCCATATACCTTATCTCGAGGGTCGCGGCAGTCTTTGTACCTGTACGTCCGAAACAGGGTCTCAAGGTTCAGTGTAGTCGCCGCCATTTCATCGTAAAGCATGTCCGGGAAGAAAGCATAGCTGGATGGTATTAGCTTCTCGGCGTCCGAACAGCAGGTATAAAGGTGTTTCCGATGATTCCGTAGACTCTGTCTTATCACGGAGAAAGGTATCCTCCAACCACCATAGACCACGACTGCTTCAGCGGGAAGTAGCGCTTCTTGCACGCACCAAAACCGGGAATGCCATGGCGTCTCCAGCAGCTGTCGGAGCTATGCCCACATCGAACGAAAGTAGAGCGTCTCTTTGAAGACTAGCTTTCCGTGGAAGGCCGAGCGCGTGAAGCAGGGAAGCTCAGATATGTGTCTATCCTTGGCAAAGTGATGAATGATCTCGAATGGATCGTTGCTGACTTCCGGAATTCCATCTTCAAGCTTGTCGTACCCAGAGGCCGCATGAGAAGGCCATATACATCTCATTACTGCGGAAAACGCACTTTCCACCGCCGCACCCACTTTCTCCAGGCACAGCTCAGTGAGATCGCGCGGCTCCGGCGTCAGTATTGGAGGATCCGCAGGGCCAAGCCAAATACACACAGCGTCGCATTGCCGGTATATCCTCTGCATCATGCCAACCTGATGGCCCTTTTCGTATTCGTCGAGCTGATTGATGCATAGGGCGTCTACCCATAGAAGCAAAGCTTCATCCGGCCTGCGGAGCTGGCGTAATGCAGCATGCAGACTGCGAGTGACCGCTACCGGCTGTCCATTGACAAGAATCGGCCTTTGAGGTCGCGCGTCACCCCATGCGTACGAAAGCGCGGAGTATTCGGGATCGTCATCCAAAGACACGATGTCCAGCTGGCAATGCAAGTCGTCATTCCAAGTCCCGGGCAGGAGCGTCAAGATCCGGATCTCCTTGCCATTGGTGGCCAGCGGCTTGTACGCGATTCCGTACCTCTCGGGGTCGGTGATGGTCCCGTAACTGTGTAGTCTCCGTCCGCTGGACATGTGGGCCAATGCTAGAGTATGCTGCTCATGTCGTGGTATCTGGAAGGCTGCGCGGCTTCATCCGGAGGAGATGAAGTAAAAATAGAGCTCAGTCGATGGCTTTGAAGGATCACCTACCTGGCGTGTAATCACAGGCTTCTCAACCATTGCGGAAGTTCCGTTCTATGATTCACGACTGCTAGGCGGCAGCACTTAGGTGGCATGTGTTACTACATAAGCTGTATTGCGCAAAAACAGATAGATTCTGAGATGTTCATGTCGTTGTGGAAAAGAAAAACAAAGTCGTAGTGGAAGGAAGTCACAGCCTCGCTGCTCTCCGAGGTTGAGCCGAATCAACCGGTCCGGCTGCTCGGTTACTTCGACGTCCTTATTCCCGTACTCCGATGTTGGTCGGAGCTCAAATTGACATGGTCCTCTCCTCGTCGGCGAAAGACGGATTCAGCATCGTAGTAGGCGAGGTCTGCGTCTCGAAGCCCTCGGTGCAAGCAAAGTATAGCATCGCGATGACCCGACGCAGGTAAATGGAAATACGTGTCTCCCAAGCGGGTCGTTGCCTCGGTTGACGCGAGCTGATGAGTCCGAAGTCCGAAGAGCAAACAAACATCAATAGCAAAGGTACGAAGGAATTGTGAAATGTCTGCACATATATCATTTCAAGCGTATTTTCAACAGTAGCTGGACGCCCAACAGTAGACCATTCACGCGCAATCCGTCCACACTCAAGCCTTCTCAATCTTGCAGATCAGGTCCTGTGAATCCACAGAGTCTCCCTCCCGAACACTCAGGTCACTCACACTACCAGAGTGAGGTGAGCTGATGACCATCTCCATCTTCATGGCACTGAGAATGGCAATTGGGTCGCCCTTTTTGATCTCGTGACCGTCCTTGACGCGGATCTCGACAACCATTCCGCTCATTGGAGCACCGACCTGGCTGCTGTCGCCAGAGTCGGCCTTTGGTCGGCTGACGTTCTCGACTGCAGCGTGCTTGTCTTGAACTGTGACTTGTCGCATCTCACCATTGACTTCGAAGAAGACTTCTCTCTGACCAGTCTGATCGCTGAGTGGGCCGATCGCGAGGAGCTTCAGAATGAGGACCTTGCCCTTCTCCAGCTCAACGTGGAATTCCTCGCCAATCGCTGGCTTGTTGAGGAAGTACTTGGTTGGCAGGACAGAAAGGTCGCCATAGTCCGATGTCCACTTCTTGTAGTCCTCGAAGACCTTCGCGTACATGACATAGCTGGCCACATCGGTCTCGGAGCAGCCTCCATACTTTTCCTTGAGCGTCTTGCGAACTTCATCAAAGTTGATGGCCTTGAGGTAGTGGCCAGGACGCTTGTCCATCTTTCTGCGGTCGCGGAGAGCCTTGGAGCGCAGCGGCTCTGGGAAGCCGCCGTATGGCTGACCCATGAGACCCTCGAAGAACTCCAGCACTGAGGATGGGAAGTCGAGTTGATCTGCCTTCTCGTGAACGTCTTCAGGAGTGAGGTTGTTGGAGACCATGAACTGGGCCAAGTCACCAACAACTTTGGAGGTAGGTGTGACCTTAACAATATCGCCAAGAAGGTCATTTGCCTGCTCGTAGGCCTTCTTGGTCTCTGCCCACTTCTCACCCAGACCGGTTTGAGAAGCCTGGAAAATCAAGTTCGTCAGCTGGCCACCTGGAATCTCGTGCTCGTACACCTCTGGGTCAGGTCCTGTGAGCCAGGCCTCGAATGGCGAGTAGAGCATGCGAATCTGAGCCCAGTATGTGTCGATCGCGCGCAAGTGGTGAGCGTCGAGTCCAGATTCGAACTCGCTGCCTTCAAGGGATGCATTCAGGGCGCCGATGCTCGGCTGGGAGGTGGTACCAGACATGCTGTCGGTGGCAGCATCGACCGCGTCCGCGCCGGCCTGAGCGCAAGCAACCATAGAGGCGACACCAGTACCAGCCGAATCGTGGGTGTGGACGTGGATCGGAAGATCTGGGTACTTCTTGCGAATGGAACCGATCAGGAGTGTGGCAGCCTTTGGCTTGAGCACACCAGCCATGTCCTTGATTCCGAGGATGTGAGCGCCCATACCTACAATGCGGTCAACGCACTTGAGGTAGTACTCCAGGTTGTATTTCTTGTCTGGGTTAAGCATGTCGCCAGAGTAGCACACGGTACCCTCAGCAACACCACCAGCCTTGAGGACGGCCTTAACACCAACCTCAAGCTGCTCCATATCGTTCAATGCGTCGAAGACTCGGAAGATGTCCATACCATTCTTCTTTGCCTGCTCGCAGAAGTGATAGATGGCGTTGTCGGGGAGCGAAGAGTACGCGACACCGTTGGCACCACGCAGCAGCATCTGGAATGGGATGTTCGGCACCAGCTTGCGCATCTTCCTCAGGCGGTCCCACGGGTCCTCGTACAAGAAACGCATGGCAACATCGAATGTAGCACCACCCCAGCACTCCAGAGCCCAAGCGTTGCTGAGAGCGTAGCTCGTCTCCTTCGCAATGTTGATGAGGTCGATGGTACGCATTCTCGTTGCGAGCAGAGACTGGTGGGCATCACGCCATGTTGTGTCCATGATCAAACATCCCTTGTTTGCTCTTACTGCCTTTGCGAAGGCCTCTGGGCCCTGATCGACAATGATGTTTCTCCAGCCCTTCGTGCATGGCTGCGTGGTATCAATCTGCTTGCCGCTCGCATCGTGCAGCTGTGGAATGATAGCGTCGCCCTTGAACTTGGACTCGCCCATTTGGCCAACGACTTGTGCGCCGTTGACAATGAGCTCACCAAGGTAGCTGACCAACTTCTGAGCACGGTTCTGGCTGCCAATGAGGTTGAAGAGCTCTGGGGTATCGTCGATGAAGGTCGTCCAGCAGGTTCCGTCGATGAACGTTGGGTGGGTGAGGAGTGAGGCGAGGAAGGGAATGTTCGTCTTCAGGCCACGAATACGGAACTCGACAAGAGCACGAAGCACCTTTCTCCGTGCGATCTCGTAAGTTGAGCCAAGGCAAGTACATTTGACCAGCATGGAATCGTAGTAAGCTGGCGGAGATGTCAGTACGCGTTAGAACACCAATGCCATACGGTCTCAAGGACTCACGCGTAATGACTGCTCCAGAAAATCCGTTGCCGCCATCTAATCTCACTCCATTGCCTCCTATTGAGGAAGTCAGCGCAAGTCTTCTCCATTTAATGCCGTCGATCACTTACCAGCGCTTCTGTAGACCTCAATCTTGCCAGTGTCTGGGCTGAAGCCCTGCGATGGGTCTTCCGTGGTGATACGACATTGAATGGCAAATCCACGAGTGCTGATTCGATCCTGGGTCAAGCCAAGTTGCTCGAGCGAGGCACCTGCAGCAATTTGGATTTGAGCAGCTACAATGTCAATGCCCGTGATCTCCTCAGTGATGGTGTGCTCAACCTGGATGCGAGGGTTAATCTCAATGAAGTAGTGGCGATTCTCCTTGTCAACCAAAAACTCAGCAGTACCAGCATTGCGGTAGTTGGCCGACTTCGCGAGTCTGACAGCATCGTTCAAGATGGCGTCGCGAGTCTCCTGTGGCAGATCCTTGGCCGGTGCGAGCTCAACAACCTTCTGGTGACGACGCTGAACCGAGCAATCACGCTCGTACAGGTGAACCACGTTTCCGTAGCTGTCACCGAGAAGCTGCACCTCAATGTGCTTCGGCTGATATAGGAAGCGCTCAATGAAGACCGTGCCATTTCCGAAGGCGGACTTAGCCTCGGATGTAGCGCGCTCGAACGAATCCTTGAGGTCTTCTTGCTTCCAGACGACACGCATACCGCGGCCACCTCCTCCGAAGGCAGCCTTGATGATGATGGGGAAGCCGTACTCATCAGTGAAGCCTTTAGCTTCCTCGAATCTTGCAACCGGTCCGTCAGTACCGGGAACAGTCGGAACGTCTGCTTTTGCGGCAAGCGTACGGGCGGAAACCTTGTCTCCAAGGTCATTGATCGTTTGAGGCTTGGGACCGACCCAGATGATGCCCGCGGCCTCGACGGCCTTTGCGAATTCGTAGTTCTCACTGAGAAAACCGTATCCAGGATGAATCATGTTGACATTGTGCTCCTTCGCGATCTTGATGATCTCGTCGCCAGCCAGGTAGGCGCCCACAGGCGTGAATTGCCCTCTCTTTCCAATCACATAAGCCTCGTCAGCCTTTTGTCTGTGCATAGAAAGGCGGTCTTCGTGACTGTAGACAGCCACTGTTTGGAGGGACAGCTCGTGTGCGGTACGGAAGATACGGATGGGAATCTCTCCACGGTTGGCGACGAGGATCTTGTTCAGTTGCATGATTGAGCTGTTGGCTCGCAGGCGCTGGTGGACGGTGTTGGCGTTCTGGTGCGTCTCACCGTCCGCGTGCGGTGTGCCGAAGTCGCCATTCTGGTTGGCCTTGGAGTCAGACATGCTGGGCGGCGGAGTCCAAGTAGGACGTTTAAAATAGCTGCTGCAACACTCCCACGAGCGTCGTCCCCTAAATGAACGATTGTGAGGGAGGATGGAGGTGTTGTAGAGCACTAATACTCTTCGTCGTGCGAAGAAAAAGAAGCAATGGCGGAGCGTGGTAGGTCGAAGGTCGGCTTTGTCTTTCAGAGCTCCAGCCCAGCAAAAAGCTATGGCCTATGACGAGAGGGGGCAGGCACCAGGGATTGGCCCGAGGTGTGAGCTCCTGCAGATAAGGCTATCGGCTACCGTTCGTAGCGCTCAAATGGACGGCTTCCAATTGATCTTATACCCGGTCGTCCTCGCCAAGCAACGTGCGACGTGTTTCGACGACGAGAACAAGATGTGTGTTGAAGGTGTCGTTCTTGGCGGTGCTGCGTCTATTGCAGAGAATTGGCAGGGCGGAACTTTGGGCGCGCATGAGCCGGATCTTGACTTCTTTTGCTTATCCCTCCGCTATCCGTCTCCCCTGTCGTCCAGGCGACACTGTGACACGCTTTACCATTACTTTTTGTTTGGCGTCAAAAGGCGAACGTAGATCTCCACTCCATGGCACCACACACTCCCTTGGCGTGCTACTGCCGTGGCTCCACCGCGCTGTCGAAACGGCTACTGCCAAGTGCGCCGTGATGAACAAGCAGAACCATGCTCACTTTCCAAGGGAATGATGGACGTTGGCGGGAGGAGATCCGCGCAACCGCCGCAGGAACAGCAGTGAGATATGACTCTAATGTACCTCCACCATGCTGCAGCAAAACTTGCTGTACGATCTGTGCTTTGAGTCCGGATGATGGAGAAAATACGCACGTGCTGAAAGACGTTTCCTCTGGAAACCTTGATATTGATGGCTCCGAGCCCGCCTACCCTTGAAACCATGCTCGTTCGTGGAGAGCAGATCTCAAGAGTGGCCTGATACTGGCATGTCCAGTGCTCGTTCAGCAGAACAACGCTGGACATTCCACTTCAAAATTCACGGTCGTCCGTGATATGGCCGAATAGTCATCTCAGCAGGAAAAGTCTCCTCAAAAGGCGAGGTGCATGCTGCCCAGAATGATTATCACTTGGCTGACCCACGACGGTGGACCCAATGTGAGACCGATAAAGTCAACAAAGCAAGAATGTATATGATGCAAGCGTGCGACTTTCAGGAGGCATGTTGTTGGCCAAGACAATGCCCACGCAGTCATCTTTTCCAGGAGCTCATGCCTGCTCAGTAAGATCTTGGGGGACGCGGCAGGTATGACACCATGCGTATTTCCCTGTCCGGTTTCATGCGCATGCATATGAGAAGAAAGCATAAAGTGAGCAATCTGACACTTCCGCCTTGGCCTCGGAGATCAAGTCTTAATGATCCAATGATGGTTTGTGTGCATTAGAAGAGGCTCTCTGGCCCGGTTGTTAAGGATTTCTATGTTTACTGAAAGTTCTCACACCACCGCGGTCAGGCCTTTGGAGCCTGAGGCCGAAACCACAGCCCGCGAAGTCCGCAACGTCCAGCGTCGCATGCCGACGACAACCCCTTCGAAATACTTACCCATGGACGGTACACGATGATCAGAAGCGGAAAGCTATGACGATGTTCACTATGGTCACAGTTAGCAAAGAAGAGGTGAGGTCGAAACAAGGTCGCCTAGATCTCGTTACCCCTTCCGAAAACACCCGTAAGAGTCGGAGATCCTCCACAGGGAATCCAAGGAAGGAGGAAATGAACCCGGCAAGATCTGGAGATGCATCTCTACACTCGCTATCCGTTACGCCGAAGTCAAAGTGGACAGCAGGAAGTGTACAACTCATGTTTGGCTTCGAACCCGAACCTCAGGCGGCCGCTCTCACTGACAGACACAATAAGTTTGGATGAACCTTTCTTCGTCACTTTTGAAGACTGACAGCGAATCAAGCAAAAGCTTCCATATTCTGTAGATCTTTGTCTGGTATCTTCGAGCTAGCAGCGCCCTCAAAAGGAAAACTAGCAGCGAGCTTTGTCACTGAGCTTCGCGCAAACAGGGCCGAACACGAACGGAAGATCATGTCTACCTGTTGCGAAGCTCCCTTCACCCTTGCCATTGACACGAACAAACATGGAAGATACCCGAACATCATCTCTCACATGTCATCACATTTCCCATCTGTTCTAGGGCAAATTTCTAGCACACTTCCTATACTCTCAATCCGTCCAGGACGCCAACAGAGAGCAATGTTATAGTAACCATGGAGCATGAACGAGCTTGCAGCAACATAGAGCTATGTTGATAACGAACATGACAAGGCTTGACTCTTCCCGATTCCCCACCGGCTTCGCCGCATTACAGCCTTTCTCTTTGTTATCGTCAATGGCCGATGACAGTCACGAGACCTTCCACAAGATTGGTACAAGCATTGTTGTCAAACCTCTTTGTCGTACTCCACGCAAGCGCAAGTAAAAAAACCATGGACCTCCTCGAAAGGTCTTCCTGACCCTCACTCACCTCTAGTCTCCATCGTAGAGGGTAATCAAACACTGAACAAACGCTTAACAACGCAAAAGCTACAAGAAAGAAGAACTGGGAGATATCTATCACCCGAAAACACTCAAAATCGCCACAAAATGCAGCTCCAACTCGTCACCACCACCACCACCACCACCACCCTCCTCCTCGCCTCCGCAAGTGCATTCGCAGCAGCAAAGACAGATTATCAGTACGCAGTGACATGTGCCGGAAAAAATCCAGCCACAAACGCCGCCATATCCGCCTTTTGCAACAAACGCGGTCCCGCCGGAAAGCCCACCGACACAATCATGGTCCCCGGCCCGCGCTCCTCCAAAGGCATCGTAACCCAAGGCGTGCGCGTCAAAATCACAGGAAACTGTAATCCCGCGCAATGGGTGCCTAGAGAGTACTGTGGACTGCAGTTTCATATGATGTGTGCGAATGCGGGGAGTGGGAAGGGGTATAATACGAAGTGGTTTGGGAGGGGTGGGTGTCAGAAATGGACGATTGAGAGTGCGGATGCTGGTGCGGAGGCGGTGTTGACGGGGTTGCATGGACGGAATGTTGAAGAGGGGGAGGGGGAGGGCGATGAGGTGGATGTCGAGGATTTTTGAAGAGACGGCTGAGGTATTGCCTGCGAAGGAGATCTAGAATTGATGCAATAGGAGGATGGGAGGAATGTAATGAGATATGGTTTCGGTCAATAGTGTCTCAGGATCGTAAAATGTCATACGACAACGCTTCGTGTGTATTCATGTCGGTGAAACAATAGTAGTAAAGGAGAAAGGGCTGTTTTGCGAAATGTGCGATAGGGAAATTACCTACCTTACCCGTACCTTAGAAGCAACTTACCTCAAAGAAATCATGATAGATCTTCGTCTCCCGGACGAATCGTCCATCCTTACGATCCCCCAAACCCATCCTCGCCTTACGATTATGAAGTCTGAGAGTGAAGCACACCGTCTCAGATGAGACTTGATACCCCGTCTTCCTCCAACGCGCATTCAGCCAATCGGTGAGCGCATCGCTTGAGGCGTTCCAGTCATGAGAATCCCATTCTTTCAACACCATGTTCACCAGTGCCGGTGGCAGAGGTTCCTTGCCAGAGGAAGCCTCAGATGCCGTCCAGACGGGCTTTGAGTGGGCGCAAATGCCCAGCATCCTGGTGATGACTGACACGTATGGATATCTAGAAAGTTCAAAGATATCGGGATAGCTCGTTCAACGAGTTACGTGGCTCAGAATAGGGATCTCTCGGACTGTCGAGTACCAGGTCTGGCTGTAGCAGATGCTGTGGATGCGCTCGACTTTTGTAGGCGGGTGCAATGCATTGTTGCATTGCGTAGAAAACAATGCACAAAGAACAGGACCAGAGGGATGTCACGAAGACAAAGAGCTGCAAGCGATTGTGGCAAGAGAAGGGCGAAAGAGTCCATTGTTGCGGTCCCATTGTCTTGTACCGTTCAAATGGCAGACGGTACATGTCCTCTTCGACCGGATGACGGTCGCGTGCAATGATGGCTTCGGCAGCCGGATACAGCAGCTTCCAGCAGGCTGATTGATGGGCGGCAGCTATCTTGACTCTTGATCCATGAGCTCTGGTAGCCGGCGTTCGATGGGGACAGATGGCGTTCGGTGGGCGGGCGACATCTGCAAGATGAGGTGGACGTAACCTCTCAAGATTGGCAGAGTGTCGTGAGAGCTTCTTGCTGGACAAGCGGAGACGGACAACGGGGCATCGGCAATTGGTCTGTCCGGCGGGCAATGCAGCCAATCGAGAGCATTCAAGACCGAGAAGATGCATCGGCCTTCCCGAAACGAAGGACCGGCTCGAACTCAATTCACGTTCTCGATTCCCTTTCATCAGGGCTCTCGCTTCCTGTGCCGCACTTTCATATGCAGCTGATCACGACCGCATGAGGCAATACCAAAGTCCAAGCCTTATGGGGTACATGAACGAGTGACATTGTTTCGATGATGTTGATGATGAGACGGTGTCTTTGGCTGAGCCTGTGAGGCTCAAAGCATGACGCAGCGCGATGTCCCAGCAGCCCTCGATGCCCCTCTGCCGGATGCAGCTGTCTCGCCCGAGCCTCAAGTAACTGCGATGCTCAAAGAGACCTTGCATTTCGCAGAGATCCACTCATCGGTACAGTACTTCGTGGCAGCCACTGGAACTAGAACTAGCTCCCTCGTGTCTTCGATCAGTGGCGCATTCCTCTTCTTTGCAGGTGCTTGGCCTTCGTCTTGCCTGCCTTCTAACACCGCGTGGTTGCCTGGCGTGAAAGGACGTCCAGTTCTATGTCCGTGTCCGCTCCAAGCGCCCAATATCTAGACTTCGCGTTGCAGGTGTACAGGATCCAGGACCACAGGACTGACTCGCACTCGTCGTCCAAGATCTGGACTCTCATTCAACATTCTTGAAGACAGATACACGACTTCAACGACAGACGAGATGCCCTTCTTCAGCAAGACGCGCAAAGCCTCGGGCGATAACGAAGCGCCTCCAACTTCCGCATACAGCAGCCAACCTTCAATTCACAAGGACGATGCATCCGAAAAGCCAGAGCCAGGCGAGACTGTCGCTCCAGCATCTAGATTAGGCTCTGCCAACAGCGAGGATGCCACCGATGCCACCCCTCACAACGCGCTCGAAGCGCAGGAGAAGAAGGTCGAGGGATTCGAGGCCGATGCAGACGCCCAGGCGGAAGAGGACGACGGCGTGGAGTACCCTAAAGCAATGAAGTTGGTCCTCATTACCATCGCCCTGTCCCTCTCAGTCTTCTGCATGGCGCTCGACAACACCATCATCAGCACGGCTATTCCCAGAATCACGGATCAATTCAAAGCGATCAACGACGTGGGCTGGTATGGATCAAGCTACCTCCTGACGACTTGCGCCTTCCAGCTTTTCTTCGGCAAGCTGTATACCTTCTTCTCGATCAAATGGGTTTACATGATTGCACTTTTCATCTTCGAGGTCGGATCGGCTATCTGTGGCGCTGCTCCTAACTCGACTGCCCTCATCATTGGCCGCGCTGTTGCTGGTTTGGGATCTGCCGGCATCTTCTCAGGAGCTATTCTCATCGTCGCCAACACTGTTCCTTTGATCAAGCGACCAATTTACACTGGTATCATCGGCGCCATGTACGGGATTGCATCTGTTGCTGGTCCACTCATGGGCGGTGCATTCACTGACCATGTGTCATGGAGATGGGTACGTTATGGATCTGACAAGCCCCGTCGGTACATTCGCTGACAATAGAACAGTGCTTTTACATCAACTTGCCCATCGGCGCCGTCACCCTGGCCTTCATCTTCTTCTTTTACCACCCGACCAAGCGGGCGAAGGCTCTTAAGGGAAGCCACTGGAGAGAGAAGCCGGAGCAGTTCGACCTTTGGGGTTTGTTCGTCTTCCTCCCGATGATCGTCTGCCTCCTACTTGCTTTGCAATGGGGCGGCAGCACTTACGAATGGAGCAACGGCCGCATCATTGCCCTTTTCGTTCTATTCGGCGTCCTACTCGTGATCTTCATCGGCATCCAATTCTGGAAGCAAGACAACGCAACACTCCCGCCAAGAGTCATGAAGCAGCGAACGGTCTACTCGGCCGCATGGTTTGGAGCTACGTTGGGGGCCGCTTTCTTCATCTTCATTTACTATTTGGTAAGATCTCACCCACATCCTCCTCACGTTGAATGCCGAGTGCTAATACCCTCCCCAGCCCATCTGGTTCCAAGCAATCAAAGGCGCCTCCGCAATGAAATCCGGCATCATGAACATCCCCATGATTCTCGGACTCGTCATCGTCTCCCTAATAGCCGGCGGCGTCATCACAGTAATCGGCTACTACACCCCCTTCGTAATCGCCTCCTCAATCCTCATGGCCATCGGTGCCGGCCTCCTCTCAACCTTCACCCCAGAAACCGGCTCGTCGAAATGGATCGGATACCAAGTCATTTTCGGCGCTGGAGTGGGAATGGGCCTGCAACAAACTTTGATTGCCGTACAGGCCGTCCTCAAACCAGCCGACGTCCCCATCGGCATAGCAACAGTCATGTTCGCACAAACCCTCGGCGGAGCACTCTTCATCTCCGTCGCGCAAAACGTTTTTACAAACCAATTGTTGAAACACGTCGAATCCATCATCCCCGACCTCGACCCGGCTATCGTCCTCGGCACAGGAGCAACGGAACTGGTCAACATAATCCCTTCGCAATTCATTTCCGGCGTGAAACTCGCATACAATGATGCGATCATGGATACTTTCTACGTAGCCGTGGCCATGTCCGTAGTGACGATATTCGGGAGTTTGGCTTTTGAGTGGAAGAGTGTCAAGGGGAAGAAGATTGAGATGGCTGCTGCGTAAGCTCCAGCATAGCAAAGAGAAAGGGAGAGGCTAATGTCTATGCTTTCGTATTTTGGACGTGTATGTGTGTGCGGTCGGGGTTTGAAGCATTGTCGGCGTTGCTTGCTTGTGAAAAGAGATACCCCTTGTTTGATTGAGCAATTTGCATGTGTACGGCGTTCTGGGAAGGATAACGGCCACCAATAGAAGTGAGCTATCATCTCGACTCTCAGAAATGATGAAGACAGACAGGCCAGAGGTGCCAGCCAGGATGGGAAAACGCTAGAATAGAGCAGTAATGTGATGAATATGATAGGATGAGAAGATTCTGTATACTGGAGTGAAGCTCATATCATATCCTCCTAATCCTGCATCGCTGCAAGTCTCCTTGCTACTCTAAGAGCTCTCGTACCATCAACGCAAATGCAGCCCATCTACTATGAACTCCTATCCCTCTCTCAAGGCAAATAACGAAATAACGCAAGCCATGCTCTGAATCTGGGTATCATCGCTATCATCTCGCATAAAGCAATCAAGCTTTATATCTAGTGTGGTGAGGGCATCCATCATCATCGACGCGGGCCAGCCCAGAAGTCGAGAGAAAACACCCAATACATTCGTTGAAGTCGCCCTCAGCCAAGGATATAACTCTCTAGGCCGGGAAGGTGTTGTTGCGTGGCAAGTTGAAGTAATCTCTCGGAAGCATCTCCGCCGAGATCTTGGCCAGCTTCTGCAGCACCGTAAGAAGACCACTCGAGCCTTGCGTCAAAGTCGCCATAGCCACGGTGTTTCGCTTGCCAACGGTAACGGAGAAGACATCTCGGACTTTGCCCGCCTTGCCGAGATCGTTGGCCCATTTGAAGATGACTTCGTCTTCGCGATCATCGCCCGCAACCACCATAAAATCGGGGCACGACAGACCTTTGCTGTCCTTGCAGAGCTGCTCGAAGACGTGAGTTGCGGCGGTGCCTTTGCTGAAGTCTTCTTGCTCGATGAGGACGGCTTTGTTGATGGGTACCGCTCGAATGCGCATGCTCTTGCACGATCCATTGATCTGATCGGCGCATTCTCCGGCGAAGCGCATGGCAGCTTCTTGATCGGCGGATTTGTCGTAGCGGAAGAGAAGGCTGCAGTGGCGCTCCTCGAGATAGCTGCCTTCGAGACGCTCCTCATAGTATTCCAAGATACCACGAACTTGCTCCTTCCACTCTCTCACTTTGCCCATGTCAACGAACGGAGTCCACTTCATATGCTGTGCGCCAAATTCGCGCACGAAACACCCGTTCTCGGCGATGAGACCGGCCTTTGGAAGAGTTCGAAAGTGATTCTCCAGTTCCTCGGGCTTGCGGCCGGACATGACATAGACAACGTTCCTTGGGTCGGTCAAGAGATCATTCAACGTTTCCACAATTCGAGCTGGTGAGCCGAGTGGAATGCCAGAAGAGGTTTTGTGAGGGGCAAGCGTGCCCTCGAAATCGATGACGAACAGTCTCGACTCGGCAGCCTTGTACTTGTCAGACAGTTGCGATACGTTAAGCCGTGGGACTGAAGCCGAAGCGCGCTGATGGTGCTCGTCGAACACGCGGTTGAGCTCTTTGCTGAGGAAATCCATCCAGCGGCTACCAGTCTGCTTCAAAACAGTACCGTGCAGTCTCTCCCAGCGTCGCTTCTTCTCGGACTCGTCCATTTCGAGAGCTTGCTTGATGGCTTCGGCCATGCCAGAGAAGTCCCAAGGGTTGATCGAGATGATGTCGTGGCCCAGAGCAGCAGTGCTTCCCATGAACTCACTCAGAATCAGAGGACCGTACTTCTTCTCACCTCCACGGCCGTCTTGGCAGTAAACATACTCGTGTGGCGTCAAATTCATACCATCGCGTAGTGCTGTGACCATCAAAGCGTCGGCGACAGTGAGCAGGGCTATGTATTGTGAGAACGCAATATCCTGCTTCAGGAAGACGAGCGGCTGGTGTGCAAGGGTACTGTGTACCGAATCAATGCGGGTTTGGATGTCGGACACCGTAGTCAGCAGCTCCGACTGCTCGTTCGTAGAGGTAGCGACCTGGACCAAGACGACCTTCTCGCGCCACTCAGGATGTCTGTTGAGGAATAGTTCGTAGCTCAGCAGCTTTTGTCGAATACCGTGCACGTGGTCAAGTCTGTCGCGAGCCACGATCAAATACTTGCCCTTGTATTTCTCTTTGATAGTCTGAACCCACTCCTGAACTTCGTCGTCCGTCAGAGCTTCTTCGAACATTGCTGGGTTGATGCCGATTGGCTGCCAAGTGACGTTCACGAAATGGTTCTCCAGCTGAACACCGTCCGCAGTGGTCTCGACAGCGAGTAGACGACTGCAAGTCTGGAGGAAGTGCGAAGCGTATTCCTCAGTTTGGAAGCCGACTAGGTTTGCGCCAAGCATTCCTTCAAGGAGCTCTTTCCGAGTAGACAAGCAACGGAAGACCTCAGATGACGGGAATGCAGTGTGCAGGAAGAAGCCGATCTTAGCGTCTGGTAGCCTCTCCCGGACCATCCCAGGTACGAGCAAGAGATGGTAGTCGTGGATCCAGATGGTGTCGCCCCTCTTGTAGCTAGCAACGACTTGATCGGCGAAGGCCTGGTTCACGTTGCGATAGAACTCCCAGCTGTGATCCGCGTAGGCCTTGCTCTTTGGGTGGTCGGGCACCTGGTAGTGGAAGATTGGCCAAAGAATCGTCTTGCAGTAGTGCGCGTAATGCCCATCGATGTCCTTGTCTGAGCAATAGACAACCACTGACTGGTGCTCGTTGATCAGGTTGTCATGGATATTGTCTTTCGTACTCTCTGGCAGGGCATCTGTTGGCATGCCAAGAGTTCCAATCCAAGTAGTATCGACAGGCTGATCAGACTCGGGATCGATCTCGGAGACTTGACGGATGGCGTTGACCAGACCTCCGTTGCCGTGGATGGCTGGCTCTACTGTCCATGACTTGCTCTCGAAGCCTCGCTCAGAACTGCCAGAGCGCGAGCTATACGCGTGGGGTGGAGAAGGCTTTGTGATTCGGCGGGCGTGCTTATTCCGCTTTCTCTCCTCCACCTCTTTCATCTCGTCATAGTACTTCTGGAAATCCTGGATCGATGCGGAGGGCAGAGGGCCCGCACGGGAGCGTGGCTGATTGAATATTGCCTGAGTGCCCCATTCTGCATGATTGTCATTTCGGAGGAGTGACCGAGGGTCGCCGGGTTTAGTAAACATGCGCTTCTGGACGTCGAGTGCCCCTGGAGTAAAGAAGTGCTCGTTTGCTGCTTGCACAGCTTGCAGGTTCGCGGGAGTGAGAGGCGGCGTAGGGCCATTGAAAAAGCTTGCACTGCTGGGATTGGTGTTTGTTGCAGGCAGCTCGCTACTCGAGTGCGTCTTCTGGAGTTGAAAGGCAGGAGTACGTTTGGTCTCTCTCGGCGGCAGCTCCGAGAAGTTGACCGTGTTTGGTAGGAAGCTATACACGTATAAGCGCATGTTGAATGATACCGTCTAGATGAGTTGAGACTTACAGAGAAACGGTCAGGTTGGTCGCCATGGCGGCGATATGACCCTATGCTCGTTTGGCGGGATAGAGTGGGAGTTGTTGGTGCCGTCACTTGCGCGGATGCAATGAGCCCGTTGAGTGGTCCAGGTGAGGCGGTTTTCGTTTCTGTGATTGCGAGCGCATGAAAGGAGTTGAAGTGCAGATTGTCACGGCGCGGTCTGTGGTGGAGTGTGATGGTGGTGTTTGTTCAAACGTGAGAAGTTTCGAGACGGACGTTAGAGCGGTCTTGGGGAAAGAAGGAAAGAAGTGTCGAGGGAAATTAAGCTTCAAGCCGTCTGCATGCGAAGCATGTGAGGTTCGTGAGTGAAAGGAAGTAGTATAAGGGAGTTTCGAGAAACGTCTACTAGAGACGAATGCACTGCACTGCACTTTCCTCGGGAACGCCCGTTCCAGCTGTGGCTCCCTCGTTGGACCGTAATAGAATCGTAACAAGCGGTAGGCACGATGCACAGTTGTGATGCAATACCCAAACTGCTGCCCAGTTTTCTGATCGTGGTCAGAGCGACCGCAGGGGCCAAACGCTGGCCGCTTTTAGCTTTGCGCTATCCCGGCTTGCCGTTCCGACGACGCTACTAGCCGCTTGCCCAGCACGCGCTGCCGAGACACTGGCGCTGGAATGTTCTTCGACCTCACCCTCTTGCAATTCTGACCGCATGCTCACCACCATCAGCCCCTTCCTTCCTTGACCTAAACGAACCCCCCGTGGAGATGGTTTGGAGATTGCAAGGCCGAGCATGTGAGGCCAGGCCGCAAGTTTCACCCAGCCCACGGCACCGTCGCAGCATACGGTCCGCTCACCCGGCCAAACAGATTGTTAGGAACCATGTGCGAAGTTCCGGAGTGTCAACTTTTATCAAGGATCTCATGTCGGCCGCCATCCGCATCATCCCGTCTGCACTACAACCGGCAAACCGACTCAGCCTTTCGTCTTGTCGGCAAACGAAGACCTGTTTCCACGCATTTGGGTCGCTGCGAAGTGAGGCTGACTACAACATTCAAGCCACTGGAAGTGCAACGCGCGGCGTCATTGCAGGCCTCCTCCAACAGGATCCTCACTACACCTTCGCTACATCACCGCCACATCCCCCTGCGTGAACTCATTCATTCGTGGCCGCCTGAAGCCCATAGGTCTTCTATTTGAGATCCCTTCCGTCTGCAATTTGACATCATCACAGGTGAACCTGTGGCGCAGCGGTGTACAGGGTTGCCAGCAGGATGGCGATGACATGCCCGACCGAGCACGGCATCATACACCGATCTGATGTTGGATGAAGATCAAACTGCGGACTTCGCCTGCGCCCACTGACCAGCGCGCGTATGGCTGGACTCTAGACGGTAGGCGTTGGGGGTGAGTCGCACCACCATACTCAAATCCCACGTTTAAAAGCCCGAGTCATCCCACTGCCAGACAATAAACAGGAGAGCCAAAGTACCGAACTTTCCCGCAGCAGGATCTGCAGGACCCGCCACGCGTGGCATGCGTACATACGATATGTACTTCTGCAATGCCGATCCACTACTATTCCAACAACGTGGAAGACGATAAGTCTGGTCACAAGACACTGTTCGAGACGAATGTCCGGTTACCATGATAGAACTGGGTCTATTGGACCTTCTACCGAGGTCAAATATTCTTTGCGGATCAAGGCAATCACCCATGAGTGAGAACAATCATCGCGACTAGGAAGATCAATCCTGCTTCATCGGGACCTTTGAGAGACATCACGCGCACAGAGGTCGCGACACTGGCCACACGCAGATGTCTCATCATCCCTTCCGTCAAAGCCACAGAACAAAAGCTAGGTTGCTCCACCCGACCATCCGAACAGGCTTGTGCCCGGGAACATCGAGAGCGAATGACTGCAACTGAATATCGAACGGGCAAGTATCGTCAGGCGTAACACTTACCTCGGACCAAACTGCCGAACCTGCTGCCTTCTCACACGACACGTGGCCCTATTTTTCAACTTCTCGAAAGGTACCATCGTATTCCAACCCTGAAAATGGCGCAAGTCACACGTGGCTGAGCGCTAGCACTCTGCACGACCTCTATACCTGTATACTCGCTAAAGTGACGAGAATATCTCGGATAGGGGTCGATCCAGCCTGTTCGACGACAGCAGGCGTCACACGCAACAGTCTTTCAGAGTATTCACGTGGTCACTAAGACAACCGAGTGGGACAGAAAAAGAAGTAAGAGTTGAACTCAAGCGCAAATCATTCCCATTCCCCGTGATCAAAAACACAACCCCTATCACCATCATCGCCTTTGCCTCATCAAACACGCCATCTATGCGCCTTCATTACACCTCTATAGTAGATTTCTCTTGCTTTGCACAATCGCACCGCAGCACGATCGTACGCAACGACAGCCTCTGCCATCGCCACAAACCCCCACAAATAACACAATGCTCCATAGAAGCCGCGATGTAAAAAGTCTAAATGAAGCCAGAGTAGACAGAACGCTCCAAATAAAGCAATCCAGAAATCAGCGTGTCCGTCGGCCATATGTGGATGAAGAAAGTGAGGATCACGTGCTGCTAACAGTCTGGGTATACTTGGGGTGGGATGAAACAAGCAGCCGGTGAGTCAAAAAGGGTGCAGTAGCAGCCGACGAAATGTTTGGATGTGCGGGTTGTCGGTGATGTTCTATCGATCTAACGGGGTGGGTGATATGGTGTATCGTTTGACGATGTAGGTATTTGAATCGAATCACTGTGCAGCAGAATTGGCTCCCTGGTGTTTGAGAAAGACTCCGTCGTATCGTTCGTCAAATTGGTCCAAGTTGTCCGCGCATGTTGCGCGCAGGACGTTGCTGAGGTGGTAGGCGTATGCATGCTTCTGAAAGATGATCGGCCCGGTCTACGCAGCTTCCACCTAAGCTACTGCGCGGACAGTACTGGTGCTGTCGGAGCTGCTCTCAGACAGCGACCTCATCTGCATGGCCTATGCAGCTTGCTTCTGCGCCACGACCTCCCGGGCGTAGAACTCAACAAGCATCGTCCCGTAAGCTTCAATTTCCTCAACGGGAATTGACAGTCGAAAGTCGTTTAGTAGAAGGAACTGAAGTTCGAGGTGATTCAGCTCCGGGAGCGGCAAGCCGCCAACCTAAACATGCACACGTCAGTCGGTTTCATCGCGAGGTTTGAGGTTGTTTCAATCCTGTGATGCTTGATGTTATGTCTCAAAAGGCGTGGGATGCGACGATGCTGTTTGTGATAGATGAAGAGTGCAAGACCCACCTTAGCGTATCTCGAGTTGGTGTAGAAGATGTCCGAGAAGAATTTGCTCGCACATGTCACTCCCGCAATAACGAGTCGGTGGATGTTAAAGCTGTCCACCACGAAGAAATGTGAAAGGTTATAGGGGTCGATGCCCATTGAAAGCTCCGGCGGGATTGAAGGCGAGTCGGGCTGGTTCGGCCTGCTGTGGGGTGTTCCTGGGATATTCCGTTCTGACGGTTTCTCCACTCCTCCTGAATTAGGAGGCGTGGCTTGCTGGGTTCCTGAAGGTGTAGTCGCGGTCACTCCCTCCATGCCATCTGAGCCGAGTGACTCGCTGGAAGAGCTCCTTGACTCCACGGCGTGCTGATTCGCTTCCCTGAGCGACTGCATTGGGCCAGCGTTCACCCTCTCCGTCATCCTGTCGAAGTAAACCAGCAAGCTGAGGAATACCTCGTAGCTTGTTGGGCAATACTTGTTGATTCTACTCAAATAGCTCAGAATTGTTATGCTGGGCACGTTCTTCCCGTGGAATGCCAGGACGCTGCTCGTCTGAGGATTTAGATGCGATGCTGCATCAATCGATGGCGGTTGGCGGTGAAGATGTTCATGTTGTCTATCATTCGTTGTAGTAATCTTGGTGAGAAGGCCTGCGACCATCTCGATGATATGTTCAACCTTCATCTCACTAATCTCGTACTGCGGGCCGTCGTCTGCTGCTCCTCTTGAACGTGACCGGCTCCTGCTGCGGATCTCGGAGAAGCTGCCCATGTCCTCGCTGGCGAAGCTCTGAATGTGCTCGAGGTCGCGCACCTTGATCTTCCTCGGCCTAGCCGGTCTACGGTCGGTGGGCGATAGAGTGGACGAGGTGTCTTCTGCCAGCGTCGTACCAGAGAGCGAAACTGCGTCATCTGCTGGTGGTGGTGCAGATTTCGCCTCTAGCCCTGGACTGGACGGTGGCTGCGACGCCTGCGACGCCGCTCGTGCATCTGGAGGTTGAACAGTATTGGCAGCAGACGAGCTTGATGCTCTCTGCGCCGAATCGGACATATGGGCCTCCGAGCTTCGCAAAGGCGTCCGGCTACGTTTCGGCTGCGGGCTGGGTGTGGGTACTGCTGCTTGTGCAGGAGTCGATCTCGGCGCTTCTCGAAATGCGCTGTGCTGCTGATGGCTGGGTGAGGTGTGTTGGGCGTGGGCGTGCGAGTGATGACCAAAAAAGGAGTTCACGGCATCGAGTACGACCGAGCCCATATTAGCTCATCGGCGGAATAGCGGTGGCGGTAGTAGTGCTGGTGCTGCGCGGGCGGTAATCTGCTATGTGCTGCTGAGATAAGATCAGTGTCGCGTTCGTGGCGGCGGATAGTGCGACGGAGAGCGTCGTGATGGGTCGGAGTGACGGCCGGCGGGTCTCGGTTGGGAATGCAATGTGAGGCTGGTATCGTGGTAGTCGAGGTTGGGTCGGGTAGTCGCAACACGTGCAGGCATGTGAAAGTCGAAGGGCGGTCGGCATGGATGAGGCGGAGAGTGGCCCGCGAAGAAGCCGCGCGGTGGTGAAGGCGCGACGGCGCCAGCAGTGAATGGTCGTCGGCGGGCAAGTCCAATGGGTGTATGTCGTATGTCTCGAGTGTGTCTCGGGGTGATGTCAAGACTGGAGGCGGTGACTGCGGCGCATATCTCTAAAGGAGCCTCCCGCTTCGCAACCGTGACGCGATTGATACAAAGGCTGGCCTTGGGCAAACATCTGTACAGTGTAGGAGACTTCTTACCTCGTTTTTCATGCCCGTCGCGGCTCTGCTGGCTGTCCTGCGCTGTGCTCAAAGTCAATTGGACAGCGGGCGACGGTGACGATGGGCGGTGGCAAGGTGGGAGGAGAGGAGTTGTCGTTGGGCTGGTGTCAAGTTCAACTGGGAGGCAACGTAATTGCAGGGCCCGCGAAGGAAGGGGACCCTCGCCTGCTGGCTGCCGCCAAGCCAAAGCCTCGCAACAGATCTCTGGCGCCGTAGCTGCGGTACATTCATCAGACTTCACGCTATGCTAGCCTTATCTGCTGTACAGAACTTCCAAGCGAAGAATTGGAATTAAGCTTGAAATACAAGTGCCGACGCTGGTTTGCAGGATTCTCGCGTTTGCTGGACTCCTCGTGCAACTCTTCGAGAACTTTTCCTGTCTTCTCGTCCTCGTACTCAGCGCGTTTGATGACGCCTCAACTCCATCTTTCTGTCGTCAGCGAGCAGAGGTGAGAGGCGCTAAGCTGCAACCCCGGTGGCCATCGGACAAAGTCGATTCAAGGATGAGTGGCAGTCCAGTGGAGTCTCTTTGCACGATATAGTCCACGACGCTGAGAATCGAGACGATCTGCTAGGACAGAATAACCGGGAGTCCACACGCTTTCATTTGATACCGATTTTGCTGCTACACGATCGTTATAGGTAGTGCAATTATTCCTAAAAGAGAAGTTGTAGTCTTGGCGGACTGCCACTTATTCTTGGACCGACCCTGCGAAGCAGCAAGGAAACAACCCGACGAATCCCCAACGCCATACTGCAGTCGTACTATTGGCACGTGTCCACACCGCTGTCGAAGCATGCTGTGATACATCTCCTCATGCCTGCTCAACCTTACCGATACGACCTTCAAAGGCTCAAAGCCTGGCCTGGCCATCGTCAGTCTGACATCCAAACGAATACGCAGGCGGTGGAGTTTATCATGTTGGGGTGCAGACAGTGCGTCCACAAGTCTTCTTGTTCTTTTCTACATCATATCCTTAGCGCGCGGCGTCTCTTCCGCCATCTGCGCGCGATGCTGCTCTGCCCCTCGAGAACGCCGATCGTATGGTACAAGTATGCATCTCGCAACTCATTACTTCTTGTCAATGGGGTCCGTTCCTGGTCCCTCGTAGTTCCGATCGGGCAGGTAAAGGTGCCGGACTGCGCCCTTCGCTGTGAGCACGACCATTCGAATCACACCACCAGAGCTTCCATCCCACTTGATCGCCTCTTTCAAGGAGCCCTTGACGAACTCGATACCCTCTTGCTCGGTCATACCCTCCTTCCAGTTCGCATCAGTATATCCGTAGATGTATGTTGAGCCTGATCCAGCAATCGCAAACGCCTGCTTGTGCAGCGAGCCGCCTAGAGGAATCTGGTACACCTGCCCGCCGTGTCTCTGATCCCAGCCCGCAATGATGATACCCGCGCTCAGCATGTCCTTGTTCTCGTAGCACAGCTCTTGAAATAGCGCCGCGGCGGTCTGTGTGGTCGGTGGCTCGTCGTTGGTGATGCCGTACATCCCCAGGTGGTACTGCACAATGTCTGCGACGGCTTGTGTGTCTGCTGCGGAGCCTGACCGACAGCACCATATCGTGTCGTGTACTTGTGTGAGCTTGTCGGTGACTCGATTGGCGATGTATGCGCCGGTGGTTGTTCTGCTGTCTGCGCCGAGAATGACACCGTCCTTGAAGTTGATGGCCATGATGGATGTACCGAGGTTGACCTCGCCAGACTTGAGGTGGTTCATGTCGATGTGGATGCCATCTGTAGGTTTCATTAGAGCCGAGCAGTGAGAGAACAATGATGGTCTTGTGCCTACCTTCACCCAGCATGCCCGTTTGGTGGATCATGATGGCGGGATGTGTGAGGATTGTGTAGAGTTCGAGATGTTCGTTCGGCCGTGGAAGGAGTGTATCGGCGGGATGTGATGGGTGATGAAGGGGGGTCGGTGGTGTTTTGGTGTTTGCAGTTCGATGGCTGCGAGGCTTCCACACGATGCGCGTCAAGCTCAAGGTGGAAGCCGCGTCCGAGCTTCTTGCCCCCGACTTTTGTCATCAAAGCTGCCACCATGTGAACCATGGCATCTGGAAGTAATGGAATCGATGCTGCAACAACCACAAGGATGATTATACGAGGTTGACCACGCTTCCGTTCTTCCTGTCTTCTTTCGAACCCGATCAGCTACAGGGTCCCGGCTGGAAAGCTGTCGCCATTCGCCACAGACGCAATACTTCCCCAACCGTCACAATGGCCTCCCTGTGGCCGTGGCTACGATTACCCTTCTATCTAAGCGCAGCAGCCGTGAGCTTTGGAGGAGGGGCTCTTTACTACTTTCAGAAGTATCTATGTCCCCACTCATGTCTCGCCTTCGCCTCTGACGGTGAGCAGTGAGATCATCTACCCTCGCAACCTTCCTCCAGGAACCAGAACAGAAGTCCCACGGCCCAGTCAATTCGGCATAGAAGACTACGAAGAACTTTCAATCCCAACGCCAGATGGCGAGACCCTTAGTGCTTTCCTCGTCAAGCCTCCGAATAAAGCCCAAGCCAGGCCAATCACGGTACTCAACTTCCATGGAAACGCAGGCAACATTGGCCATCGGTTACCTATCGCCAAAGTCCTCGCGCACGACCTTCAATGCACGACATTGATGCTGGAGTACCGTGGCTACGGTCTTTCCACCGGCAATCCCAACGAGAAAGGCCTCTGTATCGATGCTCAAACGGGCCTGGACTACATCCGCAACCGAGCAGATCTCAAAGCCAACAAGATCGTCGTCTACGGTCAAAGTCTAGGAGGCGCCGTCAGTATTGATCTTGTCGCTAAGAACAAAGGCGCTGGTGATATCAAGGGCCTCATTCTGGAGAACACGTTTCTGAGCATTGCGAAAATGATTCCAAAGGCAGTGCCTGTGGCCAAGTACCTGACTCCGTTGTGTCATGAATTTTGGAGGAGTGAGGATATGATTTCTCAGATCACTGATATCCCGATTCTCTTCTTGAGTGGACTGCGGGATGAAATAGTGCCGTGAGTGCTGTTTGGGGTGACCATCTTAATGCCTTTGCTGATCTTTTGTAGGCCATCGCACATGAAGGAGCTCTTTAAGAAAGCCAGGTCTCCCAACGTTGTATGGCAGGAGCTGCCTTATGGAGATCACAATAACTCGGTCGCGGAGGCTGGCTATTTTGTGCACGTCGAAGAGTTCCTGAGGAAGTTCGTGCTGGGCTCATGAGGACCGGATCCCACGATCGCGAAGCTCGAAGAGGACACCTTTCCTCGCAGACACCTAGAACCTGTCTAGAAACCGCAAGATGCAGTATAGTAATCAGCAAATCAGGTCATTGTCCGACCATTGTTCTGCATCTGTTGAAAAGGAAGTGGACTCCCTGGGACAGGACATAACAACCTTCGCCCGTACTTTGCGATGATACTGATGTTATGAAACCAAAAATCACTGATCAATATAGGCTATAGACATTTCAGAGGCCCTATTGTACAATAACACTAGTCTTACGGCTATTCACGGGCGTTAGCAGCGGCAGAATCACAGACAGCGGACCGTGTGCTTCCTTTTACGACCTTTCATGTCCGATTCTGGGCGGCTGCACGGGCCGTCTGAATACGCATTTCCTTCCACGGTATTCTGCGGAACACCGACTCCGCTCGTCATCCTCGACATTGACCCGACCGATCATAC
The DNA here is from genome assembly GCA_031771865.1 of Nothophaeocryptopus gaeumannii. Taxonomy (NCBI): domain Eukaryota; kingdom Fungi; phylum Ascomycota; class Dothideomycetes; order Mycosphaerellales; family Mycosphaerellaceae; genus Nothophaeocryptopus; species Nothophaeocryptopus gaeumannii. Next base: position 1,709,595 of record JASISA010000042.1, on the reverse strand, counting down.
ATCAACACCAACCTCATCCCCACGATCGGCTGCACCTACGGTGCACTGCTAAGCGAGCTCACGTCATCGCTTAAGACGCTTCTTATACACCTGACTTCTGTTCGACTCGAAGCAGACATGACCACCACAACAGAGGACGCAACCACGTCGAACAGCGAGCCAAACTTTCTGTAAGACGGCCCTAACATCGCCTGCTCACACTGTACTAACAATATTGCCCTTGCAGTTCTGACATCCTCCTCGAGCTGCCGCTTAAGACGCTTCAAGTCGAGGGCGGTAACGTTATCATGTACCTCGATGAAGACAGCACCCTCATCGTCGACAGCAAAGTCTTAGTCGCTGCTTCGGATCGCTTCAAACTCCGCATGGGCCGCAATTGGGCCAGCATCTCCGCCAAGGAGGTTACGTACTGCCTGACGAAGGAGAAGCTGCTTGTGTACCACTATCGGCTATGCTTCACTGACGGTGCCTTCACGATCACGGACGAGGTACGTAACGCGATCGTGACTATTCGTGCCTTCTCTAAGAGTCGATAGAAAAATAAGCAGCTCGATGCTCCATCCACCACTGACTCACCGTAGTTTCGACCTTTCCGGCGTGCTGAGGGCTTCGCGTTCGGTTTACCGTACTCTACTTACAACGGCTCAGGATTGACGAGATTTAGAATCCAAACGCGCCAATACAACCTCAAGCCCACCGCCGAGCTTCGTGAGGACGCCGTCATTGAGCACGGACTCCTCTTTCAAAACTCTATAATCAACCGGTAGACCTCGACCTCGATCACGAGAGCATCATACTTCACGTGGCAAACGCCACTGCGTACGCTGAATACTACTCTCTGCTGCCTGCTGTTTCCAATGGACTCGAGTCCCTCATACTCGAGCTTCCTGCTTGTGGAAGAACGTCTCCGAACTGCCGCTTCTCTATCTCGCCGTTGCCAGGAAGCTTCGGTCGACCGATCTGTTCAACGATGCAGTCCGTCACTTCGTTGGGCAAGAAGGTAGCTGACGGTACATCGTCAACGGCGGGATCATGCCCAAGGGCGAGGCGTGTGGAGCAATCCTTCCGCCGCAAGAATGCCTTCGCAATCGCATTCAAAGCACCATCGATGGCATCCACCGTGCATGCCTGCCCACTTACCAAGCCCACGCCATGGTAGTCAACGTCAACAAGGACCAATAGTCCCTACCTCCTTCCTCGAGTCATCGCTCGGAGCGAAGACCATGACCGACAAGTGCGAAGCCATCGCTAGATCAATCGTGCGCGAGTACATCGACTCTCGTCGCATGTCAAGTACGCCCGATCGGGAAAAGAGAAGGATAGCAACGTCCCGGCAAGCTCTTTCCGAGACATCATCGAGACCATCATCAAGTCCTGCCACAATCACTGCGACTCGGCGTTCTTGGGCAAGAAGATCAGCAAGGCCCACGAGACGATCTTCAACCTGCAGCGCGAGCAGACTGATGGCAAGAAGGGCGAGCCACCGTTGGTGACGATCACGAAGAAGGTCAAGGCCATCATCTACGCCTGCGCTAAGATCATTCTGCGTCACCTCACACAATACTCGGGTCGAGAAGACCAGGACCAGGTGAGTGTCGATTGGTCCATCTCCTGCGAATGCAACTTTCAGGCTGGAATGACCTCTGCCTCTCCTCACAGATCAGCACACTACGACACTGGCCTCGAGTATCTGACTTTCATGGCTGTGAGCACTGAGCGGGAGTACATGCCATGGGCCGACGAGCGGCAGTGGGAGCCGTTTGTCCTACCAATTCGGGACGTGGTTGAGGCGAGTGGAGAGTGAACGGAATTGGTGGGAGCAAAGACGCCCCAGAAGTGAGCGACGAAATGAACATACATGAGAAGAGGTCGGAATGGGTATGAGCATCAGGGAGAATCACAGGAGCGCTAGCTCGCGAAAGTCTGCCAGAGTTCCCTACGTGCGGATGCTTCATCGTATACTGTAGCACAAAGTAACAGACCTCATCTCGAAACCAAGATCGTATTCAACGTCTATTTCAACACTGAAACAAATCTCCACGCCACTAGCATCACAGACAAGCACACAGAACTTGCGTAGAGATCGAGAAACACTGTTAAGAAGTGATAGTTGACTTCGGTCTCTCTTGACATGAGAAGTACTTTCTAAGCCATTGTCCTCAAAGACAATCGTACAAAACCAGACCGATACTATGAGAGCTTTTGGGAATACCCGGAGCAGTCTAACCTGTCTCAATATTGACAGGAGTCTCTGAGCCCGTACCCTCGAAAGCAGCTTCTCGGAAGTTGCATTGTGTCCGAGAGAGCTTCACTGGAGACCTTCATCGATCTCAGGATTGGCAATATCAGCCAAGCTGCTAGCCTCACGAGCAGGATCGCAAGATGTGATCGACCAAAAGAGGGCTTTCGGAGACTAGCTGAGAGATTTTACTTCTCCCATCGCGTACGATGCCCTCAGGCTGCTGTCTTCCAAATCAGAAGGCACATCGACATTGAAAGGCCTGTTGAGAGTTGAGCAAAAAATGTATTAAGCGACTGCCTCACATTGTCCAAGCAAGTCACTCGACTTGGAAGAGGAACGTCCATCTTGACCACCAATGTCAACGACACGCCATAACACCCAACTGTGGCATGAGAGAAAGCAAGATCAGACGAACGGAAGAAGACAACCACAAACCCTCTTCCATTCCCAGCAGAACCATATTACTCCTCATTCCTCTCCAAACGACCAAACTCCTCCCATCCCTAGCATGCCTCACACCACATAGGGCATTTCCGCCCACTTGGTCATCCAATCAAACCCTTACTCATCACCCACCATCTTTCCAGATCAACCTTCATTTAACAAGGGATAAGCCATCCCTCGCCACCTCACCACTTCTCCCCCCAAAAACACCACGCATAGCGACACTCAACAGCAAAGTTAAGCTTCTCTGAGGCACATACGTGAAGGTTCAAGGTACAGCCGTCAACCCGAGCATGAGGCGCGCAGGAAAAGCAAGTCTGAGCCGCGAAGAAGTGAGGTCAGGCCATCCATTCGTCACTCTGTTCTCGGGCGCGAGAGGTTAAATGGGATCAGGTCATAAGATTGAATTATTAGACCACTTCAGGCGGACCTGTACGCACAACCCGGGAAGCCCTTCTCGGCAGTCTTGAGATCTCGATTCAGCAAAGACGCCTCGAAGGGTTGAGGTGGCCGCACAAAGTTCTGTGCGGAGGGAACGTTGCCTTCTCTTGGCAATTCTCACGGCGTTTTGTCTAAAAAGCGTATCTTGTTGATGCTTTACTACGAGATCCGAACGCGAAGAGGACGTGTTTAAATGATTGCGGTGTTTTCCGTAAGCTCAGGACACTACCGTTTACGGATATGCCGACGCGGCCATTTCAAGTAACTCAGGTTGTCCCTACAGGTCCGGCTGACGTGGTCTAATGGGGTAAGAAGGAATGGGCTGTTGAAACTATCGATCACGGGTACCTGAGCTGTGCGGTTCAACGGTGGATGGGGTCGAGCTCTGTTGATGCGGGTTGTGCCGATGTTGATATTGTGCAGAGAAGGTGACTTTGCCATCTCCTGACGGTGTTTCTTGACGGTCCCTATTTCGAGATAACACAGAGTCCAGCCTTGGAAAAGAGAATCCCCAGAGGACGTTGATGAAGGCTGTGTGAAGGCTCGCAAGTGCTCTCTGTCATTACAATGGTATATCTGATATTGCTTTTTGGAGTTTGTGAAAGGCTGTTCATCTGTCGAGTTTTCTCTTGTGATACTGTACAGAGGCCATGCTATGGCTCTAGCATGCCACGAAAGAACTTCGTTCATTTGGCGAGGTTCATGGCGTTGTACTTCCAGCCAGTCTCCCCCCAAGCTCCCTCATCGTGAACTGAATGCGTGATTTCAAAAATCCACCCATATATCCATACAAACGCCCGCCCTCTCCCATCTGATTGACAAGCCCGTCAGAACAAAACCGTGAGTCGTAATGCTGTACGAGCTCATTGAGTCTCTGCAATTGCCCAAGAACTATATGGTTCTTGAGGACCCAGCCCATCTTGTCGTCGAGCTTGTATGCCCCAAATGCCACATTTCCGTTGACAACAACTTCCGATGGCAGACGTGCACCATCCGCCAGATCCGCATGCGGGTCTTGAATGAGGGTGACAGCCTGATACCATGCTAGAATCCTTGAGGCAATGATCGCAATGAGCAGAGGTAGATGGAAATCCTTCGGGCACGCCCACGAGATGAGATCATGGCAGACCTGAACGGCATGCGCTGTGCTGTTGAGGACTTGATCTGCAGACAACTGCTTCGTGTTGGGATCCAGTTGAATCGCGGGCATGTCGTAGAGCTTGTCAAGTGTGTCGGTAGCGATTCTGATGCACTTATCGCCACCCTCCGCTCCTGGACTAAGCGACCCAGGAGTTGTCATCGGCATCCCAGGTAACTCTCCAAATGGCCCGACTCCAGAAAGCTGCGATGTGTTGCCTGATCGTTTGTAATCATATGGCGGGCTGGGTCGCTGCATTGGATCTCCATGAGACATGCTATTGAGAGAATCAGATCCACTGTTGAAGTCAAAGAACCAGTCTGAATCAAGCGGCGAAGGTGAGTCTGGCCTGTTCGTCATGTCCGGAAAGAACGAAACGTCTGCACTCCCGTTGGGCGCTATCGCTGGTGGAGTAGGATAAGATGCAGCATGGGACGTCCAGGCCGGATCTTTTGTGTTCGTCGGGCTGATCGCTCCATAAGACATATTCGCTGCAATACCGTGGTATGTTGGCCCGCCATTGAGGGGAAGCGTGACCTCCGGTATCGGAGGTTGTCGAGGCAAGACTGGGGCGTTCGAGAGTTTACGGTGCAGTCCTTGGCTAGATCGTGGAGGCTTGCCAGCTCTGAGGGATCTGCTGTAGTGGCAATCTCTCCCCAATGCGCGACATCTTGCGCATGAAGGTCGTTCTTGTGTGCATTTTATCTTCGTGGCTGAGCAGTGATCGCAAGCTGCGCGGTATTTGATGGTAGTTCCAGTCATGGTGAAAAAGTAATCTTTGAAGAGGCTCGAACCGGTGAGACATGGGACAGCCATCTGCGTCTGCCAGGCCACTTCTTCATATACTCGTACAAAGCCTGTATGGTGAGATGCTCCGCATTTCGCATGCAGTTCGCGAGCTTTTCGCTACTTCGTCGGTCGACCTAGGTGACTGAGAGTGTTCGCCCAGCCAACTGGTCGTGTTATCTGAGCACCTAGTAGATCGACTCCGAGGGTGCCAGGGTCCGTGACGCCATCTCGTGTCCTCTTCCCCAAGGAACAGGGCAATCGATACTCTGCCTTGTGGCCTGAACTTTTTCCGCACTGGCCATTTCCCTGTATCGCAAACCATGGGCATCGAGAGGAAAGAAAGGTCACACCACCTCTGAGTGCTTTTGATGTGTCGGTCTGCGACTACGAAAAAGTTTTCCGGTCCATTGTTGGTGGTGGTGGTGGTAGGTTTGAGGGCGCTTCCATACAGCATCTCCACGCATCGGAAGGCTATTCATCTTAAGCTTGCCAGGATTTTTGAGGAGTCCTATTCGCCCAAACCCTTGCTAGCGAGCGATAGCGTAGTTTGCAATAGCCTTCCAATGCGAGAAGACGCAGTATCAAAGGCAATTTCGAAGTTTGACCCTAGATCGTCTGGCTGACCCGGTACAAAGTCAAAATAGGGTCGATCAGAACAGGCAGCTGCAAGTCGATCCGCTAGCAGCAAAGAAGCGCTCACCAGATTGGGTGTGCGAGGCCAATGCTCAAACGCCTTACAAACGTTCAGGAGCTTCCGAGCGGCGTAGTCATCGTCACAACCACGGCATGGCAAAGGGTGTTGGTAAAGTCCTGGAGTAGCCAATCAGTACCTAGAATGCCTATAGTGCAGGCACTTGACAAAACTCAAACGCTTGTATTATGCTTGAATCGAGCAGACAGCTTCCCAGGAGGGTTCGACTGTACCTGCTTCGATACGGTGCTGCCACTTCGGATACCTGGCGATGTGCGGCTTGTAGGCAATCCTCAGGCTTGTCACTGGCTCTTCGTTTCACATGCGTTGACCTTTTTGGGCGAGACCCTGTCCTCCGCAACGAACCAGTTCTAGCGTTATTCATCGACTAGTCCAGACACTAACGAGTCGGTCGTAGAGATAATCATCCCAACCCCTCAACGCGACACTTCTCAACGCAAGCGCCCGGCTCTATACCATTCCTGGGTATTCTTTAGTCCGATATCCGCCTCAGAACGCCTGCAAAAGCCGGGGTAGACGTAAGCGCGAACGATCATCACATACTCCTTGAAGACTTCTAGAAGTGGTATAGCGGCTCGCGCTTGCGTTGAGAGGTAGTTGCGTCCAGAGGTTGAGATGGTTAGTGTGCACTGAGCTCGTTCTGGAAAGCTGATGCTGGATGCTCGTTTCAAAGAAAATGCAAACTAGTCTGCCATGAACTCGAGGCTGGCAAGCAGCGGCAGAGCGTCTTTGATGGTCTTGGTTCGGCAAGCAGAATGCGTCGCGCTGTAGCGGAATTCGCCCATGAACAGAGGTCTTCAGTCAATTTGGGCTATCCTCCTTTTCGGACGCGTCCAGAGGCCTTCACTTGCTCTTTGCAGAGCATTGCGGCCGCTCCAGGTGCGAGAGCGAGGGAGGAAACCCGGGGTGGACGTCATGATACCAGCGGTGAGTTGCCGCGATGGGCGCGCTCAGGAGAGCGCGGTTGGTGAAGGCTGGAAGGAGTTGTCTGATGAGACGTGGTTCAAAGAAGGTTCGAGACTTGCCGGCAGTCGCCGTGGGCAAACACGTGTGAAGCGAGAAGCGAGCAAGCGAGCATCCTCGGACTCCTGGGGGCGGCCCGAGCTCCACTGAAAATCAAGGAAATCAAGAGGGAATCAATGCGCTGGTCTTCTGTATTGTGTCTGCCCTCATTCCGGGGTATACGAATTGACAGCTAGTAGCATGATTGTCAATTCAGCCTGCAGGTAGATTGCTATACTTGCGGTGGCCCCGGAACCTCAACGGTGTTCATCAGAGCCAAGAGGTGGCCTCTGCCCTCGTATATTCCCGTATCTCGCGAGCACTGAAGACATGGTGCGACCGACGTTGCCGGCCGGAGCTGGCCCCAGGGTGGCGAGAGATCGTGATTGATGAACAGAATGGATATGGGCGGTTGGCATCGATGATGCCTTCTCCGCCGATCAGCTTCGTTGCTACGTCTACATATCGTGTGCCCACCTCAGTCAATACTTTGAAAGCCGAGAGACCCTCCAGTGATCATTCCAGAACCAACCCGCTGCCCGCTAGCAAGTTGTCAATTGCTTCTGATTGTGCACCCATTCTTGCCCTCAAAGGCATGATACCAAATATCTTGTAAATCTTTCCATAGCGGGCGACCAGAAATGTCTGTTTGAAGAACATCTCATCGCGAAATCTGAGGTACTCATCTGGCGTTCCCACCTTCCAAAGGAGCTTCACAAAGTGTTGACCCTCCTCCAAGTCCCTCGGTATGAAGCATGAGACCTGAATGTCGCTGCGCCCGTAGAAGTCCAAGAATCGATTGTATATCTCGTTCAAGAGCTCATCGCCACTTTTTGAAATGGCGTCCGCCTTAACTGCTGCAGTTGACGAGAATATGCAGCTTGAGGCATCGACATTTTCAATCTCGAGTTATTGCGCCCCTCCAGCAATCTCTGTACTTGTGAAAGCGCTCTTCGACGGAGCGGGCGCAGTTGGTTTCATCTCGGGCAGGTATATTCCTCCGGGGGATAGTGCTGCCGTTCTATGATGATCAGTAGCTTCGAAGTCAGTGTCGGCTGGGTAGAGAAACCTGATTCTCCAACCCGCACGTTGTCTCCTACTGCAATTGATGCGTTTGCCAGACCATTCACGCCGTACTCGCGCGATGGGTTTGGGTTCTAGCGCTGCGATGCCATTATGACATGCAATGAATTGGTAAGTAATTTGAGTGTCCTGCTATCCGTGCGCCAATTCGTTGATGTGAGTGATGTTGTTGCAACAGCCACGCCATTTACGCAACAGCAGCTTTCGTAGTTAGCAGACCCAGCAGTCCCTTCCGGTACTCCCAGTAGTTCTTCCTGATCGGATCGTACCGGGTAGCCAGAAGGTCAAGAGCCTCCTGCGCCTTCTGCTTGCCATCCGCTTCCTCCCCAAGCACATCGGCCAGCAAGTCCAGCGCATGGCTAGAGCGAACCTGCTCCGGCTTCGACAAATCCGCGTACTCCAGCGCCAACCCCTTCAAACTCGCCAGCTTCATCCCACTCGCGCGCACAATGCCACGCAAATAGCTCCAAGGGCTATGATTCTGCGGCGCCTTCTCAATCGCCTTCTTCGCAAACTCAATCTCCCTCTCGCGCACACCCTCGTCCGTCTTCACACCCTTAACACCCTCCTCCTCCCGCCCATTCACAATATACCACCGATGATTCCACGCCGAATTATTCCTCATATCCTTCGCTAACGTCCTCTCCGTAAACTCCAACTCCCCCATCTCCCATAATCCAAATCTCTTCACTAACCATTGTCGATAACTCCACACATGATAATTCTTCGCGTCCTTCTCAAACATCTTCTCCACAAACTCACATTCCCCCTTCAGTCCCCCAGCATCCATCTGTCCCGCTTCACCAAGCTTCTCTACAATCAAATTGCGATGATGCCAGATCTGGTAGTTTTTCTGGTGTGCCAGTGCGGTTTCGTTCAGCCAAGCTAGCTCTGTCTTGAGGTCGGAGCCCAGCTCGAAGAGAGTTTTGGCGCGATAGAGCCAGACGGTGTAGTGGGCGGGGTTCATGTCGATGAGATCTTCGGTGAGCTCGAGGACGCGCGTGGAGTACTCGTTGGCGGCCATAACGGCGCGGAGGTAGGACATTGTTTCGCCGTATTCGTCGCTGTAGGCGATTGCGGCGAGAGGGTTGGGGCCGCCCTCGTCGGTTGGGATGGGTGTTACGTCTGCCCATTTGGGCGAGTCGGAGTAGTTGCCCATGGTTGTTGTGATGTGTGTTCGTGTCAGATGTCAAAAGTGCATAGGTTGCAGGATCAATTGAAGTTGGAGGGGCTTTTGAAGGTTCGAGATGTGGGGCACTGAGAAGTGAAGGACAAACGCCTGTGAACGAACAATACCAAAGCTTCGACAGACGCAAATGGAAAGAAACACCACAAAACGATGAAGATGGAAGGTGACGGTCATTCAACAGTACGTGTTGAATTTGTGATTTGCTACCAACTTTTGCACCAAAGTGTCTCTATTCAGCCTGACTCTGCTCTTGAAGCTGGTATCTCAATGCATCGCTTCATTCCAACGCCGTTAAGTTCATCATGATATTTCCGATGCTTGTTGCTCATCTACAGTCCGCCATCCGCAGGCCAACTAATGATGGAACAGGCGGATGTGTTGCTCGACGTAGGTAATGCCAAGTTGCTCCGCAGTCGAGAAGCAGGCCTGATCGTTTTGGCTGCCGGTTGGTGCAGCAATGTACTTGACACCGCTGCGTCCAACACGGTATACATTGTCCGTGAAAGGGAAGAAAGCGTCGCTCGAGACAGCGACTTCGGACAGCTTGCTCAACCAAGCTTCACGCTCCTCAAGGGTGAATGGCTTGGGGACTTCTACGAAGCCCTTCTCCCAATCTTCACGCTCCGCTCCGCTGTCAGGCACGATACCAGAGCAGAGCAGATCGATGGCATTGCTCTTATCAGCGCGCTTGGTGCCCTTCTCCCACTTGATAGCAAGGACCCGCTCGTGGAAGCGCATCCACCAGTTGTCAGCCTTGTCACCAGCCAAGCGTGTACAGTGAATTCGCGACTGCTGGCCAGCACCAAGACCAATGACTTGGCCATTGAGAGCATAGCATACGGAGTTAGACTGCGTGTACTTCAATGCAATGGTCGCAACAGTGAGATCCCTGAGCGCAGACTCCGGAAGAGGCTTCGATTCCTTGGGTACCAAAATTGAGTTGAAGGTGTTTTGGGGTGAGATGCGGGCGTCATTACGGTGCTGAGTCAGGTTGATACCGTACACCGTTCGCTGCTCATGCGATGCCGGCGCAAAGTTTGGATCCATTTGGAGCACCAAGTACTTGCCGGCCTTCTTCTTGCGAAGAATCTCAAGGGCCTCTGGCTGGTAGCTTGGTGCAACAACACCGTCGCTGACCTCCTTGCCAATGATCTTGGCAGTGGGTATATCGACCTCGTGCGAGAGCGCAATCACATCTCCGAAGCTTGACATTCGATCGGCTCCCCGAGCTCGGGCGTATGCTTGCGCAAGGCCGGAGGTGTCAATGCCCTCAATGTCCTCAACCATGTACACCTTCTTCTCGATGTCGTTCAACGGCACACCAATAGCAGCACCAGCAGGTGAGACGTGTTTGAAAGAGGCAGCAGCTGGGTACTCAAGAGCTTCACTCAGCTCCTTAACGAGTGGCCAGGCATTCAGGGCATCGAGGAGATTGATGTAGCCAGGTGAGCCAGAGAGAACCTTGAATGGAAGAGGGCCATCGGTGACGAACGCGGATGCCGGCTTTTGGTGTGGGTTGGCACCGTATCTTAGAGTGAGGTGCTGGTTGCCCTCACCAGCATATTTCTTGCGGAAGAAGTCGGAGATGGCAGCATCGTAATCGGCAGTGTGCGTGAAGGCCTTCAAGGCATACAATTGCCTCTGCTTCTCAGTCACTTCGCCCTTGGCCAGCTCCTGCAGAAAGTCGTGGTAGTCCTCGGGATCGCTGAGGATTGTGACACGGCTGTGATTCTTCGCAGCAGCACGAATTAGAGTCACACCTCCGATGTCGATCTCTTCCACAGCCTCGGGGATGGTGACATTGATCTTCGCTACAGTGTCTTTGAAGGGGTAAAGGTTGCAAATGACATAGTCGACCTTGTTGATGTTCTGCTCAGCTAGGTCTTTCTCGTCCGACGCGAGGTCGCGGGCCAGGATACCAGCGTGGACTGCAGGATGAAGGGTCTTGACTCTGCCAGACAACATCTCTGGTGCTTTCGTGATGGCGGATACATCTCTGCAAACTTGTCAGTGATGTGGCACCGAGCAAGCATGCTTCTCATCTTTCGTACTCCACCGGAAAGCCACCTTCGCGAATGAGTCTCGCCGTCCCTCCCGAAGCAAGAAGTCGAACATTCTGCTTGACAAGACCTTTAGCCAGGTCAAGCAGGCCGGTCTTGTCGTAGACCGACAGGATCGCTTTTGAGGTGTTAGAATGAGCAGTAATGTGGTATTCAAATACCGAACTCACCGATCTTTTGAGGCGCTTCTGAAGCCATGGTGATGGTACGAAAGATGTCCAGAAATTATTTGCAGATCCGCGAGCGTTTTGACTTTCCCACGGAGACCCCACGGCGTATCAACGTCAACGGACTCGCGGCTCGGACCGCCACGCCGAAGTCCAAATCGCGACTTCCTTCTTCGAGACGCGCCCTTGAAGAGAAACATCCACATCTTTCGCAGACAACGACCGTCTTCACGCGGTCGAATAGGAGGCGCCAGCCGAATACTGGCTACGCTGCCTCTGCGCTTCAAGGCACTACTATTTAGGCTTCCGCGCCTCGTATCAGGAGATTCAACAGCAGCTACCTCATCGATCCATCCGCTCGATCAATATGAAGAAAGAGCACTTGAGGCACTTGATTGACTCTGTGCACAAAAGAAGAAGAACTCAGCAGGAAATAGATCTTCTGGCGAATCTGTCAAGTCAAGGTTCATCCATTGAAGAGATTCAGCAGAAGCTCCCAGATTAGAGTCTGCTCTCAATTCGGTGGAAAAAGGACGCAATGAAGCTCTTAATGGATCATGATAGCCAGAATCCTACTAGCGAAGCCGTTCACTGAGAGAATCGAGTCACAGTCAAAGCGCCCTATTAATCTGCACAACCTTGTCCATCCCCCCACTGACAATCCCCATCTCCCCATCCCAACACACTCCATAAACCGTACTCTCACTCCCTTGTTCCTGCTTCTGACCCTTCTGACTCTCCCTCTCAATCGTATACACCGGTTTCGCCACAATCCCACCCCCAGCCTCGCTCGCCTGAGACCGAACATCCCAAATCTTCAGTGTACTGTCATCGCTCGCGGAGACGAACTGGTATGAAGAAGAAGGGGAGAGGTGAATAGATCGGATCCAATTTTTGTGGCCCCGGCATGTAAGAGCGGAGATTTTTTGGGAGGAGGCGCGGAGGTCTATGAGGTCGATCTTGGAGAGGGTGCCGCCTGCCGCCATTAAAGAATGTTCGGAGAGATGACACAGCGCGAGCAGGCTTTGGTTTGTCGCTTTCGTGTCGACGCATGTGGATGTGGGCAGGTCCCAAGTTTTGATGGAGTGGTCGATGGAACAGCTGTAAGCTACTGTAGCGTCTCGGGAATCGAAGGTGATGTCTTTGACGTGTTGCTGATGGCCTTCGAGCATAGCTAGAGCACCACGTTGGGGTGTCTGAACGTGAGGGCCGGAGAGTTTGCGGCGTTTGTTGGAGGTCGGTTCGGGAATGTCAGGGGCTGCCGGTGCGTCTGATTTCTTGGTTGACCAGACGCCTATTCGGTTGTCTGAGGATGCGGAGAGGATACGTGATGTTGAGGCGTTTATTGCAAGGCTGCCGACTACTGATCTGTGACCGCAGAGCTCGAGTTTTGGAGTGAACTTTCCTTGGCCGCCGGTTGCAGAGTCTTCGAAATCCCAAAGTCGTACGGATCGATCACTTCCAGTGCTGACAACTTGTGTCTTTGAGAGCCACTTGACGCTGTGAACGGATCCCTTGTGCCACTGTCCGACCGCTACCACGTTCGCGCTTTCGTCCCAGACACGGAGGGAGCCGTCGAATGACCCGGATAGAATGCGATTTTGGGGACCTCCGGATGAGACGTCCACAGATGATACCCAGTCATCATGTTCATAGCTGGCAACATGTAAAGGCGGCACGAGCGCCTTGACATATTCAACAGAGAGTGTTGTTTCCGCGGAGATGCCGTTTTGTGTGAGAAATTCATCGATTGAGGTTCGTAGAAACTGGCCATTGATTAAGAACTCGAGCGGGATCGGCTTGTCCGTGTCCAGCAATTTGTTGACCAGCGTCGAGAGTTGATATCTTTTGAGCTCTGTGTATGGAATCAGTCTCATTATGAGCAGCGTAAGCATTTGATTGTAGATTCACTTACCCGTAGACACGAGGATTGGTCCTGTCTCTTGCGGCAGCTCAATGTCTGCATCTCTCGCCTTCAGGTGTATCCTGACCTGCGCAGCGTTGTCCCCGTGTTGTGTCGCCATTTCGATGCTTCACAACGCCTTGAACGCCAAATACCAAAGTTCAGAGAGTTTGTTGTTGACGGCGGTGTCGTCGGCGTTCGGACTGTGGATTTTTCTTCGCCGATCGCTGCAGTCTCTCAAGTGTGGGGAAGACAAGGTTCGCCTGCCGAGTGGGCCTTGGCGGAGCACTTTCACATGCTTGCGGGTCAGCTTTTGCATTGGTCCTCCGACGTCAGAGCTCCAAGAGGCCCACAGGCGCCCGTGCCTGTCTCAGCTGCGTTTCCCCTCTTCCTCAACACACAACATACATACACTTCAATTTGCTCCTTCTAGCATCACTTTCTTCTTCTTTTCAGCATTCGCATTCTTCCTTCCGTACACAAGAACGACGCTCAGGCCTGCAAGGAAACCGTAAAGAAGCCGAGCGAAGAAGTCCACTCAAAATCATACCATTTATCACGCGAGAGGCATCAGTATATACATATTATAGAGCCATGAGCCATCCCGCTCCACACACCCTCACCACCGAAGAAGATGACCTTCCCCAACTAAAGCCAAGACCGCGAAGACCCTTCGAACTCGGCTCCTCCACGCCCAGCTCCGCCGCAAACTCCTCCCCGTCAACACCATCCGCGGCCGACGCGCCCGATTTCCCACCCAACGGCCTCCAACCTCTCAAAACAAACGGTATGGCAGACGGAACAATACCAAAAGACGGCAACTCCACTCCAAACCGGACGCGTTCATTCCTCAACTTGACAGCGAGCACGCTCTTTGGCATCTACCAGCCCTCGGGCTTCGAAACCGAAAGCCAACAGCCCACACCATGGGGAACAGGCGCGCAGACACCTGCGGATAGCCGACATCCGAGCTTCGATTGGTCGCGTGCGAATTTGCCGGCAGATGCTTTTGAGAAGGGAACGGATGGGAGGATGAGGAGGAGAAGCACTGCTCCTCAACTACATCGTCAACCTACAGGCAAGAAAAGATTCAAGGGGTACTACCTCCCGCTTGTGGGCAGGATACTTGCGCTTTTTGGAGTGGGTGTGCTATACGGTCTGTTGATTAGCCATCTCCATGACCGGCAGCAGCTCGCGCCGGTGCAGGTCAACTTGGACCGCGGACACTGGCTGTACCTCGCAACATGGGGCTTGATCGGCGTCGCGTTGGGAGAAGCACTTCCCTGGGCCGATATGCTCTGGGCACCCGACGAAGACGACGCAATTGAAGAAGAGTCAGAAGAGATAGAAGCAAAGCGGAAAACAAAACGCGGAGCAGGACTAGATGGATGGCTGGAGGTCGTGCGCTCCGTCAGCGCATTCGTCGGCATAGCCTTTGCTATTCGCAAACTACCTTGGCAGAGTACTCTCCAGCTCTCCCTCACCCTCGCCTTAGCCAACCCAGCCGTCTGGTACCTGATCGATCGCTCTCCGCCAGGGTTCATCCTTTCAACCATTGTCGCGCTGAGCGGGACCGCTGCTTTGATCGGTATAAACCCAGCTTTGATTCCACCTCCTTCGCCCGCGTACCTTCTGCACGAGAACACGATCAGACACGGCGGAATAGTGAATGGAAGTTTGGAGCCTTGGAAAAGCGAGGAGCATGTACTTGGGATGTTCAGCCAGGAGTCTGTGGGCGTTGCGACTTGGATTGCGAGTGTATTGTTTGTGAGCGCGGTATGTTTCGGAAACATTGGACGGAGATTGGTTGGCAAAGAGCGCGTGGCCTAGACGATGCGCGCGCGCCCCGAGGTCATGGTGCGGAATTGATAGCTACTTCAATCGAGAAGCATCTCGTCGTCCTGCGCCTTCTTTGAGTCCCGTCTCGCTTTCTCGTCGCCCGCCGGGGTTTCATCTGTTGCTCCGAAGCGCAGCCCGTTCAGATCAATTGAACTGGCAGGAAATTTTGTTAGAGAACCAGCCCTCGCCGGGGTCCCTTTTGCCGGCCCAAAGCTCAGGCCGTTCAGGTCCACAACATCGGGAGGAAACTTCGCGAGACGAAACGGCTTCTCTACCACGCCCTCTTGTGGTTGTGAGTCCTCTTGTGGTCGTGCATTCTCAACCATCTCAACATCCCAACCCTCTCCTCTGCCCTCACCAGGGCCTTCAACAGGACTATCGATCTTCTCTTCCGCCCCTATCTCTGGCTTGGGAGGACTTTGAACTCCTACTCTCTCCACTCGATCGCCAATTGCCATCAAGCTCTCCGCCGCGCTTCGTTTGGCCTTTGCCTCCTCGCGTCTAGCCTTCGCTTCTGTCGCACGCAGGTAGAGCCCCGATTTCAGCTTTTTGTATGTGACATGTGTGTTTACAGGATCCATAGCTACATGCACCGCTGTCCTTCGTTCCTCGAAAAACCCGCGTATCGCGGCTGGATCTGTCGCTGTTGGGACTGTGAAGCCTGGTGGTGCTGGAGGGTTGAAGAAGAAGGCGCAGTTCGGGACCGCGATCTGGGCACAAGCGTGAGTAAATCCGGCCATGTTGCCTTAGGACTGGGATGGGTTGATACACTCACCTTCTCCATAAACCCTTTCACCATCTCAATGATCATCGGAAACCCACTGATCAGCACCTTCCTCCCTCCCTTCTCAACCATCCCCCTCACCTGAGTCTCCAAGATCTCAAGCAGATACTTCGCCGGTGGCATTTGCCTCCTCCTCACACAATCCGCCAAAGCGTCTTCATGGAAGGACCCCGGCATCTGCCGTACTGAACGCTTATACTCTTGTGTGTATTCGTAGGCGGACTGTAAGACCCTGTTGACTTCGCGAAGATAGTAGGAGACTGGGCTGTGGAAGAATCCGAAGTCGTCGGCGAATTGTTTTGTTACTCGGTGCATTGGTTCGACGTCTGGGCCGAAGGTGAGGATGACAGTGAGGCCTGGCGGTGCTGGTGGCGGCGGAAAGTGTTTGGGTAGTTGGAAGCTACGGCAGAAGTTGTTTCGCGTGAAGTAATGATAGCGCTCGACCGGTTCGGCGGGCATGATGGCGATAATGCTGTCGGTGGTGTTGATGTCTGTTGCGCGACTGTGCGGAGAATGTCGACTGCGATGCTAAGGGGATGAAATCGAATGTATCGTTTGTTTTGCCTTGGTCGAGCACGGAGGTGAAGTCTGCGGTCAATGTGGTCAAATGTCTCGAAGCAGGAGCGAAACGCCAGTGAGTGAAGGAGGGGAGGGAACGAACGATTCAAAACGTCTTTCCTCATGCCTGCCTAATCCGTGCTTGCTTTCACATGCACCTGCACGTGCTGAAGTCTAAAAGCTTACTTCGCCTTGCTCGGGTTCGCCTCTGTTATAGGAATGCCCAAATCGTATCCAGTCTCGTAATAGAAGGGTATCCGCACTGCTGCCTGCTGCCGACAGCATTCTGTCCGAGCCAGCTTGTCCTGTTACCATACTCCTCGTGAATCATTGCTTGGCCTGCTCTCGGTCACACCAAACGCCTGTTCGCCAATGCCAGTGAGAGAGAGGCGCCACCATAGTGGTAGTCTCTCACATGAACAACTTGGCCATCTGCATCAAACTGCCCGCGTTCTCCATCAACCCGCCTCCACCTCCTCCACGGCCACCGTACCCAGAACTTCCATAGTATCCTCCACCACCTCGACTCGTAGATCCATCCATAAACGGCACTTTCACGCCAAACTGCCTCAGCAATCCATGAATAGCACCTCCCGCACTAAGCAACGGCACAATCACCGCAAAGAACGCCTTGATTGGATGTCTCCTGGCATAATACCATAGCTCTTTAAACATCCTCTGTAGCCGATTGATCAAATAACTGATATACCCATCCCTCGGCCTTCTCTTATAATACGAAGAGCCACTCCCACCTCCAAAGATTCCTCTCGAGTTTCCAAACATGCCTTTGGAGTTATACGAGCTTCCACTCCCTCCTCCTCCTAACCCTCCGAAGAACGAATCGGAGTACGACCGCGAGCCCGCGTTCGGTCGCACATAGTATCCATGCCCGCTCTTCTCGGTCTTGACGCTTCGTGCGCTGCGCGCGGGTGACACGCCTCTGTGTTTCGAGTTGCCGTGGCCTGGGTTGAGGAACGCATCGCTTGTACTGCTGTAGTACGATTTCCCGTCAAACAGACCCATGACGAAGCTTGTTCGGCTTTATTTATTCTCGGTCGCTCCAAGGGTCGCTATACGCTATGAGCTGGGGTTGGTATTGGATATCGGCAATGCGGTGTGTGTTCCGTTCTCCCAATGGTGTCGTTCCACGTTGCGTACAAGGCCCTGCCTTTGATCAGATCGGCGTCGCGTGGGAGTATGCGACTTCGATCGCACAACCAGGAAACGAGCGATCGATTACTATAGGCAAATTTCTGAGGAAGCCAGCTGCTCGAATATGGCTGTGCGCAGAGCTGCGGATCGTCTCTGCAGTCCAAGGACTCGTAGTGTGGATGCGCAAAGTGGTTGGGAAGTGCCATGCGAGGTCATTTTGACCATGCCATCTCTGGCCAAGTGCTGGCTCCTCCATCTGCAAGGGCGTTTCCATTCCGAACTCTGCCTGCGCGCGTGCTTCAAGCTCGGAGTGTGGAGTCGGCGGCGATGACGGCGCAAAACAGCTTCTCGGAAGACACTCACGGGTAAGATATTACCCAAATCTCTACAGTAGAAAGTGCCATGACGAACCATGTAGCTAAAGAATACTTGTTTCCTGACTGTTTATGCTTCGAGTCACTCCCGGATTGAAGCACTTCCGCGCCTTCCATACCATCGCAACAGCCAAGATGAAGCATCATTTAATGGTTGGAACTTGGTATGTGCACTCTCCTCCATCATTCACCTGACCAGTCGCATCGAAATGGTGGACCTCGACCGCTCCAGAACATGAGCAAGATCCGCCTTGGACAGCACATCTGGGCAAAGTTTTACAATTCCTCGCCGCCTTGTTGGGCAGGAGCATCGCCCGAACATTTGGCGGCATGGACCCAATGGTGGGACTTCAACGATTTGCTCACACATCTCGGTCCGCAGGACGCCACCAGGAGCCATATTCACAGTCGCGTTCGACGATGAGAAGTTGACGCTGGAGCTGGTCAAGCGAACAGAAATCCCAGAAGATCAGCCAATTTCATGGATGACATTCGACGTACGACCCACAAAGAGTCCGATCTGGACCATGATTCTGATGCTAATGTGTTGGCAATAGCATGCTCGCAAGAACATCTATGGAGCTGGGATGAAGAAATGGGGATCATACACTGTTCAAAGCCCAACAGAGATTACCCATCATGTATCGCTGCCTATGGGTGGACATCGTAGGTGGCTCAACAAATGCTGGAGACGATAATTCGACTCACCATTCATGCAGCGCGAGCGAATGATACAGATACCAAGACACGAGCCATCTTCGTCTTAGCAGCAAAGACGGCACCCTTTTGCGTTTATGGCAATCCATTTTACGATCACGCAGGCTTCCTAAACGTCCACTCCGTAACCGAAACTGGCGCATTAGACAAAAACATCCAAAATGCTCCACTGGATGAGAAATCCGCAATTCACGGAATGGTCTTCGACTCAGCTGAAGAATACCTCTATTCGGCGGATATGTGGGCCAATAAGATCTGGACTCATAAGAAGGTGAGCCTGAGCCCATCCACTTCCATCCCAACCTATTCATATCTGACCAACCCATCCTTCAGAATCCCGACGGCACTCTCACCCTCGTCGGCAGCGTTCACGCCCCTGATCCCGGCGACCACCCGCGCTGGGTCGAAATCTCCCCCAACAACGCCTACCTCTATGTCCTAATGGAAGCCGGCAACCGTCTCTGCACCTACCTCCTCGACCCATCCACCCGCCTCCCGATCTATACCCAGCAAACCTACCCTCTCATCCCGCCCAACTTCTCCACCCACCACCCAAAAATGTATCGCTCCGACGTCGTATTCACTTCCCCCTCGGGCAAATACCTCTTCGCAACCGCGCGCTCAAACTCGCCAAAGCTCACCGGTTACTTGAGTGTGTTTCGCTTGGGCAAGGAGGGCATGATTGAGAGACAGATATGTATGAATCCCACACCTACATCGGGAGGGCATTCGAATGCTGTGAGTCCGTTTCCTTGGAGCGATGAGTGGGTTGCGCTTTGTGATGATGAACAAGGGTGGGTGGAGGTTTATAGATGGGATCAGGAATTGCTTGGGAGGGTGGCGCATTTGGATGTGAAAGAGTCGGGGTTTGGGATGAACGCGATTTGGTATGATTAGATTGAATTGGAGGAGGGGAGAGGGGAGTATTGGTATGATAGAATAGAGGAAATCCTGGGAAGATGTGAGTAGATATCTCTGCTGCTTTTCTCTTCGCCATCTGAGTGTACTGGACACACTGAGGGTGACGATGGGAGCATAGAGCATGCTCCAGCCATAGAGACAATTTTCATCAATCGTTCGAGTTTGACTAAAGACCAAGGAAGTGGACAGTCATCGCTACCGCATCTCTCTTGGCCGTATGAACGCCTGAGCAGTACGGCTTGTGACAATGGTAAGAGAGTGTGCTTAAACTGTGGAGAGAGACTCCAAATATCTCACAGATCCGCCTAAAGGCGAAGAAGGTGGATGGGTATCAATCCAGCTTCCCTCTTTACCATCTCAAAGAATTTGAGACCCCAATCGCGACAAAAGGAGCAGAAAGCGTGCTTCAGCCTGGGAAAGAGGCTCTGTCAATGCCACTACTTTGACCGAGAGACAAAAGTGCGAGCGGGTGTCACTTCCGCTTTTCTCTTTATAACGGAATACTTCTCCAGTCTAGGGCGGCGGGCTAGTCCAGAGCTTGGTCTATATAGGACAAAGTCTATTGAATCGTTCATTGTTTGTATAAGGAAACGAGACGTCGAGAATGGAGAGGAGATATGAAAATTCATGGAGGTATGAAGCCTTTCACACGTCTTCTCTTTGTATTTCCCAACCCTATTCTGCTAAGTACTTATGACGCTTGTGACTTGACATAATTGAGGACTACGTCTGCCTTAGGTCTTTTGTAGAACCTGAAAGACGGTGTAAACAGTTCTCCTGAATGTCCACTTTTCATTCATATCTTCAAGCGAGCTGTAGGATATTCACGGCATCTGGAGCATGTGAAGATTACAGCTTAATCAGCTGCAAGTGCATTTGTGTGAGTGGTATCGAGCGGCACTATCTACGACAGTAGGCTCTCCTCGCGGACTAGAGATTCTCGTTGTAGCGAGTCCGAGTTGAGTAGCGTGGAGTATACTTAAGCTAATGAGAATAACAAGGAGGCGCTTTTAGAAGCCAAAGCACACTCTCAGCTCTATCATCGCAGACCGTGTGTCAAGAGCGCTCAGTTAGGGAAGAGAGAAGCGGCAGTAACGTCCGTCCTCTTCCTTGGCCTTTCGTTAGATTCTCATGAGTCGTAGGCTTCCAGGCTGAAACATACTCTCTGCCTCCGTCGTCACAGACCTCGCGACCTAAACGTTGAGACGGCGAAGGGAGAAGCGTTGTTTGAATGCTCGTATTTCGCTCTACTTTCGTTTCAAGCGGGACGCAAGATTCTGCTTCAAGATCTCATTCAATCTTGCTTGGTAGGCCGCCGCTTCAGCTGCTCGAGCATCTCTCTCAGCTTCCAACATCGGTGGATGGTCTTCTTCCGTTCGACCTGTTTCGCTCTCATCGCTAGCTGGCTCTACTTTACCCATCTTCGCGCGGGCTTCAATCGTCTTCTCGAGCAGTCGCATTCTCCGTGGGGTCCCTTGTGGCGGCGGTGTGCGTGACGGCCTCTCTGCCTCGGACGCAGGTGGGCCATCACCCATCGGCTCTGCTTCATCTCTCTTCTTCCGTGCCGCAACTACTGCTGCGATTCTTTTCGCTTTCCCTGAAGGTTGCTTCGATATTGCTCGTAACGTATACCCTAAAGGCTCTCTGCTCGAGGCGGCCTTCGCAGGAGGTCGGGCAGTCAGCACCGCTTCTTTTATGATACCCATGGCATCAACGACACGGGCGACGTCGGCAAAGTCGAAACCCGAATCCAGCCATACTGCTCCAATAATGGCCTCTACGATCGTGGCATCTGCCCATTCACTAGTCTTGCGAGCAGGTGTTACACCCAGGGACTCCGCGATTCTGGCCAGGTGTCGATTTGTGCCTATCGTCCCACCGAACGCGACGTTGTCTCTGGCTAGAAAGACAGTAAGTATGAAATAGTGAGTGATTTAAATAAGAAGCGCGCAAATGCTCACCTAGATCTGTCGAAGGAAACTGCTGAACAAAATATACTGCCTTTAGCATACTGTCACCGATAATGGCTAGATGTTGCTGCATGCCATGATATCGATGGCCATCAACGATCAAGGTACTGGACCATAGTGCTGCTTTTGCATGGCCGTAATCTTTGAACGTGTACCTACAGGATCTCAATCTCAGCACAATGGGCGGATCAAGCACGTATCATTTGGTGAGCGTACTGAATCTTCCTCTGCAGCTCGACAAGACTTCTTGCGAAGCTGTATTCGAAGGAGAGCTTTCTCGGACCAAAAGCCGCAGCCTTGATCAAAGGTGAATCGGCAGAGCCAGTGCCAATCCCGGGTTCGGATGTGCTGGAAAGCTCCTTGCCAACATAATTGTTCACATGGGCGCCGGTCGAAAATGTGTGATTGGCAGCTGGAACATATCGGCTTGGCTGTGAGAACGTCTTCGACCTGAGGCATCTTCGTGCCTGGGGCCATCGACGAGATGCACAGCTCATCCAGCTTGGAGATATTGATGATGTTTGTCCGCAAAGACCACGCTGCGATGGAAATTGCACGTGAAGTCAGCGAATAGAGTTCCACGAGTCAAGTATGCAGGGAGCACCGAACGGCATAGCTCCTTGAAGCTAGTGGATCTCGCCCAATAAAAGCTCTTCGCGGGGAGAAAGTTTACTTTCGGGTTCTCGAACAACGCCAGTCGCCAGTCGCGAGCTGAACGAACATCGTGTACCTGGTACAGAGTTCAATGCTATGCACCACCCCGATCAAGCAGCCCTCGCCTGGGACTGGGCGTCGGCAGATCAAGTAAAGTCAAGGCATAAGTATTCCCCTATCCCGTCCTAAATCGCTCGCTTCTCGTACCACCACATACTTCACTCGGACGCGTATTGACAGCCCGGGACGACTTTACTCAACGGTCACTACTAGCAACGCGAGACTCAGTGCCACGGCAGCCACCATGCATCAGCTCGCGATCTTCGCACTCTTCGCCGGCGCGGTCGTGGCCCAGATTCCAGGCCTCCCAGACTGTTCGCAGACCTGTATCATGGACTACGGAGGATGTAGCCAAGTCGACGTGAAATGCATTTGCACAAACACCGCCCTTCTCACAAGACTCTCATGCTGTGTGAGCAAGCAATGCTCACAATCCGACATCAATGGTACAATACAGCCCACACTCCCAAAACCACCACGACCAAGCTAATGTATCTTCTTTCACACAGAGGTCATCTCCTTCGCCGACTCCCTTTGCGGCGGCTACGGCGTCAAGGGTCTCCCGACAGCAGCAGGCTGCACCGGCGCCGCCGCCTCCAAGACCGCCTCTTCCACAGCGACCGCCTCTTCCATGGCGACTACCTCTTCCATAGCAACCGCTTCTTCCGCGACAATGATAATGACTGGATCTGCCGCGACAATGACAATGAGTGAATCTACCGCGATGACTACGACGAGCGTCGCAGCGAGCGTTTCCAGCGCGATCTCCAGCGCTGCATCCGCTGCTTCTAGCAGTGCTAGTGAAGCCACCGCAAGCGCTTCTTCTGCTGCGTCTGCTGCTACTGCAAGTGCTGCTGCGGCGCCGACGAACTATGTGCAGCAGGTACTTGGATTGGGGTTGGGTGCTGCGGGTATTCTGGCTGTGTTGTAAGGTGGTATAAGCAAGAGAAGGCGATGGAGAGATGTAGGATGGGAAAGAGCAGGTGTATATTTGAGCGTAATGAGCATGTACTGGAAGTAAAATGGCTATACTGCATAACGCGATTCATCAAAGCGTCTGATCAGTCCTGCAAATGCATCCCCATATCCGTCCGTGCGGAGCACAACGATCGTAGTTATGTTCGCACGTCGATGGCATAGGAGGAATTGCAACAGTCCATCTGTGAACATCGAATCAACGCGTACAAATTGAGCTCTTTGCGCATGGAACTCTTCTGCTCGAGCGATTCTTGTGCGGCTGCGTGCTACTTACCATGAAGCTGGCTTCAAACATCAGCTAGGACGCTACCCCATCACTTTCTTCTTATTCTTCTAATTCTTCTTGGAATAATACACCTTCGCTAATAAGTCCATAAAAATGGCACCATCACATGCTAACATGAACTTCGAAGAAATTAAGTCAAGCTAACAAAAGCTTCTAAGCGTTCCTTCGTGTTACCCTCTCTCCTCAAGCTGCAATTCCTCCCCCACATACATACCTGCACCCCATTGACCATACATATTATCCATCCATCCCTCTTTTGAGCACATGCATCGATCCATAGACTAGAGTCTGGACAATTCTTATCGGCCAGTCTTACGCGTACTCCAATCAGTCAGCACACCCTATTGACAGCAAAGCTTGGAAGGATATTTTCAATTGCCGATTACATCCTGGTAGATACAATACAGTATGTAGCTCTAAGCGATATGCCATGCCACGTCTTACCTGGGTGAGTGCGATCCAATGAATACGGTGGACAGACTCAACTGAGGGGAAACTGGCAATACGCCTGTGGACCAGGATCCATGTTCTTCGACATTCACTGAAGAGTCGTCCGCATTAGCGAGTGATTGACCTTGTCGCTTTCAGCTGACAGTAAGAAGTTGAAAGCAAGGGAGATCAGATCGATGGGCTGTGCGGAGGTCTTCATATTACTGCGCCGACATAGTTCTCCTTCTTTAATATAAAAATATTGATACGAAACAATAATGATCAATGATCAATGCAACATCAAATCTAATCCCCGTATGCTCGCAGTCCAGCCCAGTCATTACCATAAGACCCCTCCCCAATTATCCCCTTCTACTTTTTCATCACTTAAAGACCGCAACCAGTCTGCTGGAAGCAAGAATAAGCAAAATCCGCATCCGCAATGGTGGTGAAGTCGTTGTCGACATCATTGTAAAGCGTGCACTGTCCGGTGCTGTACTGGAAAGTGAACGAAGTCGTGCTGAAGCTGTTGTCGACAAGCGTGAAGCAGTCGAACCACGAAGCTTCGGTGGTCTGCGAGATGACGGTGCCGCCGTTGTTGGCGTTGGTACCGCACTGTGTGAGGATAGGGAACTGGTCGGCTGGGCCGGCCTGGGTGGTGCCGCAAGCGTTCACGGTGGTAATGGCGCCGGCAGCGGTGGTGGTAGTGGTGACGTCCGCGCCTCCGACGGTGCTGGTCACGGTGAGAGTGGCACCGTTGGCGAGGGTGGTAGTGCGTGTGATGGTGGAAGTCCTAGTGACAGTTGCTTGGGCGCCATTGCTGCGGGTGGTGGTCTTGATGCGGGTTACGGTATCCTGGGGAAGATGTGTTAGTTTAAGAGTCGCTGAGTGTTGGCTCGCATTACTTACGTATTCGGTAGCAGGAGTCTCAAGGCAATAGCATGCAGTGGAGATGATGCTACGGGCACGGCCGCTTGTAAGCGAGGCGAGTGCGCTTGAAGCTCTGTTGGCCTTGGTTGTTGTTGTCTTAGAGTTGCCGTAGCCGTACTGAGCATCACGCTTGGCGATGATGTTCTGGTGAGCCATGTGGCGATCAGAATCGTCACGCTCGACGAGGTCCGCCTCAGCAGTCGGCATAGCCTCACGAGCCGCGAGAGTGCGCTTGAAGACGTTGCCGGCAGCGTCAGTGACGATAGTAGTCGTGGCAACTGCGCCAGTAAGGGTGACAGTGTCCGTTGCACCGGCGTCGGTGGTAGTGACGGTGATTGTCGAGCCGGCAGCACCACCGACACGGCTAGTGTGTGTGACAGTCCTGGTCGACGTGGTAGTGCCGCGGACGCCATTGACAGTGGAAGTCACAGTCCTCTGTTGTTCAGGTCAGCGAATGCATTACATGGCTATCTGCTTCAATTGACGGACTGTGCTGGTGTGGGTGTATGGCTCAACTGGGAAGTAAGACGAGCAGAAAGATTCGACGGCTGGGTACTCGGACAGCGGCAGAAGGTTGACATATGGCTTCTTGTTGCAGACGGAGCCCGGAGCTGCGAGAGCTGTGCCAGCGGCGGCGAGGAGGAATGGAGCGAATGTATGCATTTTGATAGCGAGAGACTGAATTAAAGATGTGTGTTCGGCGAGGTGACTGTAGATGTCGGTGTACTGAAGTCCTGCGAGCTGCTGTATTGTTGTTGAGGAGCATGAAGACCTACTTATACGTATCTTCGGGTCGTCTCTCTTCCTTCTCTGGTAGGCCAAGATTGTACCCACTGGTGGAAGAGCAATTTGCAGATTCGTGGTAGCCACGAGCGCTTCTGTGCAAATGCTCCATGTCTTACCAAAGACTTCGTCTTCCACAAGACTGTCTAGTAACGTCCGATACCATTCAAGTGAAAGGAGAGGTGGCTCAATGAGTGCTGGATGGGGCAGATAGCCACGTGAGGGCCGAGTAAGGTGATGCTCGATCGCAATAGGCATATTTCGACCCGGTCTTGCACCAGAAAGGACATTTGTCTCTGCAAGGCCGCCGATTTCCCCGGCGTTAAGGTTGATAATATTGGAAGTGGCGTCTCGTTATGTTAAGGAGTGCTTTTGTGATCCCGAGGCCATGGAGATGTTTTGACAAGAGCATTATTAACCCTGAGACGACTGTTCAATTTACCAGTAGCTTGCATCGGAGGCGAATTCCTTCATGGCGCTCGAGTGGTGGCTCGCAAGCCTACAGTCAGCGGAGTGGAGAGGCCAGCACGCTCGAGAGCACATCGGCATGCTCGCCTGCAGAGTTCCACGTGGGAAGCGAGAATAACACACTGGTACGGGTTATTATGAGCGACCAATATGGATGGATCAGGGTGGACTGCAAGCAGAAGGAGAAGGACGTCTCGAGAGTACCTTGGATTCTGTGAGATTGCTGTTGCTTGGCTTCAGCCCTGCGGGGACATCGCCATCAACGCAGCCAGCCGGCGAAATTCTTCGGAGGCCACTCCCTTCTTTAGGCCTTCTCCAGGTTGTCAACTGAGGGGTAGCTCATTGATGAGGCTTGATGTCGCGTGCGTTGGCATGCAAGTCATGTTGGCTGTAGTGAGCATGTCGATATGTCCATGTCGAGGAGAAAGAAAGCTCGGTGGCAGGCGCCACAACCACCAAAGTCGAAGCTCGGACCGTTTGCTCCTTCCCCTTTGCACGTCCATCTCACACCCACAGCAAAATGACGGTTCTCATCTCCACGATCGCGGTGATCACATCTCATTCCGCTCCCGTAATCAACGACGTCCCATCGTCCAAGAGCAACAGTGCATCTGATCGACAGAAGCATAGAGGCCTCGCATGAAGACAAGACCTGAGCACAGCATCTCTTCCTTCCAACGCTGTACCACCATTCTCTTCAATTTCACAACGGAGAAGCACACGCACAGCATACCTGCACGAGGATCTTCGAAGCATGATATATCGAAATCTTGTCTTACCCACTCAAAGCAGATCTGCCAACAGACAGCGATAGCCGCACGGCCGACTCTTTGCAAATTCCTGGAGCTCTTGCAGGATGCAGCTGGCCGAGCATATCCCCGCCGGAGATGCGCAGAGCGAAAATCTTTCAAAGAAGTGCATCAGCTCTCCATTTCTCTTAGAAGTAGGTCTTCGAGCAGTATAGGTGAGTAACTCGAAGATATGGCTGTAGTGATAACTTGACAGCTGCTGTGGGATTGGGATCTGCGCGCGGTGCCCGCTTGTGCCATACTGGTGCCAGCTTCGTGACCAAAAGTCTTTGTTCAGGCGTAGCACACGCAGCACCAGGTCAACTGTCAATCTTCAGTCGCTCAGCCATCGCCATAGCAGCTGGCCCTCGATAAGAAAAGAGTGCCCGCAAAAGCCTTTGCTTGCTTGAACATCATCTGATATTGATACAACGCTCGCTGGCGACTATTCTATACCTCTCGATATATCGATGCATCATGCATGCCGTAATCGCATGGTGTCGTCGTCGTTCATCATTCAGGCCAGTGTGAATTCCTTTTCCCCACCCGTCAATGCAAATGCTCTGGAGGTATCCACGCTGCAAAACAAAAATCATCGGAAAACACACTAGCAGAAGAATTTGTACGTTCGCCTCCACGTAGGCCACGTTGCGCGCTCGGCCTTCTCCTCTTCGATCAGGTCCGCGATATTAAGATCGCGGATACCGGTGTGCAGATCCATGTTGTGGCTTCGGATGAATGGTCTATGTCAGATGTTAGTTATTGTTCTTGTGAAGAGCGCTTAATGTTACTCACGTCTTCTTCCAGATCTTGTACACAAGGTAGAAGATGATGACGATAGGAGCAGCAAGGTAGACTTGGAAGAAGGTGTTCGCTTGCTCCGCACCAGTCATGTCACCGTAACCAACTGGCCACGCACCGGTCCAGAATTGTGCGATCAGGACCAAGCAGTTGAAGATGAAGCCTACCCAAGATCCGATGATACCTGGCTGAGACTTGAATGCGAGCTCGGTGAGAGTGTGGCCTTGCTTCTTCCAGGCTGTCCGGAACCGGATATGGGCGAGACAAACACTGCCCCAGGTGAAGATCGATGACAGACCAGAAAGGGCCAACATCCAATTAAAAGCATCGGTCCGATAGTGGGAGCCAGCGAAGAAGGCGAGGAGTCCGAGGAGGGAGGCAATTCCAATGGATACAATGGGACGTCCCTTGCGATCGATGTATCCGAGGATTTTCGGTGCCTGGTTCTGGTCTGCCAGCGCAGCGAGAGTGCGTGAGCTGCCGTAAATGGAGGAGTTTCCGACAGAGAGCACAGCAATCATGATGACCACGTTGAAGACGGACGGCAGACCGCTGATTCCGGCATTGACGATGGAGATGACGAATGGAGAGGCCTTGGCGTCGGCGCTGGAGCTACCATTCAGGAGGCGTGAGTCGTCGTATGGGACCAAAAGACCGACGATCGTCAAGGAGACAATGTAGAACAAAGCGATTCTCCAGAACACCTGCTTGACGGCAGTTGGCAGCGATTTCCTGGGGTTCGCAGTCTCGGCGGCGGCCAGACCGACCAACTCAGTACCAGCAAAGGCGAATGCGGCTGTGACGAAGACGGAGCAGAGCCCTTTGAATCCGTTGTGGAAAGCGCCTGGGTTGTGCCAGAACTTGCCTCCAATATACCCGGCTTCGTTCACGCGGACATACGCCTGAGAGTATTGAGCCAGTTCCTGGCCCCGATCTGAGTTGGCTGGTCCGCCACCACAGTTGAGGATAATGCCCAGAAGGATGTATCCAATCACGGCGATGACCTTGATGATGGCAAAAACGAACTCGGCCTCACCATATCCCTTGACTCCGAACAAGTTGATAACTACGATCAGGACCAGGAAAATGGCGACCCAGGCATCAGGGTTGATGGACTCATTCCAGTATTGGATCGTGATGGTCGCGGCGACGATTTCCAGAGGTAAGACGACCAGCCATTGCATGGCGTAGTTCCAACCCATGGCGAAACCCCATGCCGGGTCCAGGAAACGAGTGGAGTAGGCCGAGAAAGAACCAGCGACGGGGAACAGGACAGCCATTTCGCCAAGCGCGTGTACAGTGCAGTACAACATGATTCCGATGAGGACAAAGGCGATGACGAGCGAAGCGGGACCGCCAGTCGCAAGGGCACTACCAGAGCCGACGAATAAGCCCGTTCCAATGGATCCGCCTTTGAATAGTTAGTATGGGCCTAGGAATGCTACCGCAGTCACAAGGACTCACCAATGGCAATCATTTGCAGGTGACGGCCCTTCAAGTGTCGCTGGAGGGGCGAGGAAGCAGTCGCGGCAGCGGCGCCCTCGACGTCGAAGACTCTACCATCGGCGCCGACCGCGCCCTTGGGCGTAGCATGTGCGTTAGGATCGCGCTTGAAGCTGTTTAGGAGGCGCTGGCTGAAGGTGGTGTTGTGATTCATTGTGTGGCCATATTCGGGAAGCTCTGGGCTACGTTCGCCGGAGGGCGAGTAGTCGCCCGTGCCTTTAGCGATATTCTTCTCGTCGGTACCTTCCATGGTGTCGGGTTGCCGTGCAGTCGTGAAGAAAATGGATCGATCAGTCGCAGCTGCCAGTCGCAGTCGTAGTAGTGAAGGTGGTGTTTCGCTCGCTGCGGCTACCGTCGGTGACTGCGGAAACGACACGATACTGATTAGCGATGCTGCTCGATATTCGCGCTGGTGACGACCCGATCGCTTGGCAGGCGAGGGCGGGCTCTCACACACGACACCGAGGTGCGCGGTGCAGTGGCAGTATGTATAAGTAGACGGAGGTGCTGGTGGTGTTATTAAGACACGAGACTGGTGAAATTAGACTTTCGAGAGTGACAGGCTTTGGAGGGGACGGCGGTACGTGAGTGGATCATCGGGTATGAGCCTTAGCCTTATCAGCGCCCGGCGAGTTCACTTCTTTGAGCAGCAGACAAAGAGTGCACACTCGCGCGCCGTGAGTGGCTGCAACCGGAAGACCCCTGCCCGCAGAAGTTGCAGACCTTGCAGTACTTGCATGCGCTGTGTAACCACGCAACGCTCACCACGGCAAGTTCGGCGCTCTCTTTGGATGCCGCTTGAGCGTGCGTCTGCAAGTAAAGTGAAGTCCCGCCGCTAAGTGGAGAGTCCGAGCTTCCTTCTTTCGCATCGCAACCACCACATGGAGAAGCGCTTCTCTAGCGAAGCAGCAGCGTCGAATCCTCCACTCCACTGCACACGAGGCCAGCCATGTGCCTGCAAGATAGCGTCCATTCCAGCAGTCAACATAGTCAACATCGCTGCTTTGTTGAGCACATGCTTGTTCTTTGTCAAGCCTGCGGTCCGAATGAGTGGCGTTGCCACGACGCACGCAGATTGCGCATGGAATGCTCGATGCCAGATCTCATCGAAAAGTCGCTCGTGTTACCATCCCCCATTCCGATGCAGTACAAGTGATCGTCAGAGACCTTCAGTACAGCCTGTACAGCATGGCCCAAGCGCTGCAGCAGTGTAAGTCCGAAACGTAACAGAAATCTGTGCGATTCGCCTCTCCACAACTGTTCATTGCGGAGACTTCGACGACTCTGGAGACCGCTGTCCATCAGTGCACGGAACTGGTCGCCAGACACGCGACTTTGCCATGTGTCCAACAACGCGCTTCCCCATCAAGTCAAACTTCCGTCCAATGTCAGCACGAGCTTCGCGAGGTTACAGCTGTTCTGAATCCTTTGTGTTTCTGGGCCTTGGCGTAGAACATCATCTTCCTTCTTCAGGCGGCTGGTCCGGCTTGGCACAGCTGCTAAGTGCGAGCAAGCATTATTATCGATTGCCACGGTACCCATAACTCTTGCACTGGCGACCATTCGCAGCACGTCCACATATCAATGACTGTTTGCTATCAGTACTGGTGACTCTCGTACTGTTATAATCGAGGTGGTCCTGTCTCGCAAAATCTTCTGTTTCGCTCCACCCTTCGCCGTCGAATCCTACAAGGTGTCCGGTCCGGAGTAGGGAACAGCCCTCCGTGTCGCGTTGCGCATGCGCCTTCCCGAGACCGATGGAGTCCAGTGGTTATCCTGTGGATGTGTCGATGGAGGCTGTCGTGCAACGAGAAGTCTGCGAAAAGCTGAAAATGGCTCAAGGAGACATCCTGCCGAGTCAAGGTCCATGCTGTATGCGAATTATCGAGAAGCGTGACCGGAGTAGGACACTAATGCGTCCTTACTGCATCGAACGACCTCCTGCGTCTTACAACTGCATCTTCCAGCTTTCTCAAGTACAATGCATTCGAAATTGAGATACAAGTATACGCACTACTTAACCCTCCATCGGTGAGCTTGGCCGTAAATCGAGCAGTAGCACGAGATTCTCGCGTGGCGGCGGGTCTATCGATTCCATGGACGGTCTTTCTGCGAGAGCATGCGCGTCGCCGTCGTACCTTGCGAGAACGTGACCGCTTCGACGGGTCTGGAAAGCTCACCGCGAGAGTCCCAATTTCCACATTCAAGGACAGGAGACAGAGCGATCCGGTCTGTACAGTTCGTCTTGCGACTCTTCAACCTGCAAGACGAACATCTTCGACGTTTGGAAAGTGTCGGTGAAGACGTGGTCTGCATCGCGGCAACAGAACCTGCATAGAAGTGGCGGGTATGCAGCAATAATGTCGACATCGGCATCGTCTCCGCATACACGCGGTATGGTTGGGAATTGACCCGTCGTGCTGGGTTTGAGCTGAATTTATCCGACTTCTCAATTTCCCTCGATCTCGATATCCGGAGCCTTTGTTGGCAATATGTTGCGCTGTCTCGCTCTTCGGTCTGCGTCCTGTTCAGAAACGACGTGTTCGTATAACAGCTGAGTCGCGTCCATCAGCGTGGATCTTAAGCCAGAGTTCCGAGGAGTCGCATTCGGTCGAAGGCCTTCAACATACATGTTCCTAATTGTTGGGCAACATTGAGCATTGTCGAGAGCGGCGACGTGAAGCTTTAATGTTTCCGGGACTCCGCTCGACTTGTTTCGCGTTTGTCGTCAAGCGTCAACTCAAAGCCAACGACTCGCACACCGTCTCCGGGTTTCCAGCAAAGTTCATCACAAAACTGCAGCATCTCGAAAAAGGACGAAAGCGCCCGAAAGCTCTGAATATATCTGAGTTGTTCATCGCATCGTCCAAACGGTCCAGCTGTCTTCCTCGACGCCACCAATCCGTCAAGCTGCAGCCCAATCCGTGTATTGCCTCAAAATCGTATCTGGAGGCTTCGGCTGGAACCGTGGACGCAAAACAACACCTTCACACAAAAATAAGTCGAAGAAAACCAAAAGCTGCGAGAAATGCGCTCCCTATAATAAAGGTGGGTTCGCATCGTAGGTCAGCAATGTCTTCTGTTGGCGAGGAAATATGTTTCTCTTACTCATTCCATCGAGGATCGTCCGAGCACACACTATGTACTGACCTCATGTCATCATCTTACCATTTTTATAGGAGCGCATTCTGGACCAGTTGGACCGTGATGGCTTGGCGCGCCCTATAACACGCGGCAATCCTGGAAGACGAACGCGGCAGGATTTTGTTGAATTGTGGAATTTGGGGGGCCGTCGCTTTGCGCGCCTTTCAAACAAGTGTTACTACTGAAGAATGGACTTGGGCTGATAAGCAGGAAATCACACCCGAGTAACTAATAAGTTCAACATGGACTGCTTCCGGCACCACATCAGATGATCTGGATCCGACGACGGAAGAAGGAACTAAGTTGTGTGTGCGCAAGCTTCCCTTCCGATTGATCCATCATGCCATGCCATGCCAGTCCAGCTTTCCACGGCCGTTTAATAACAAGAAATAACTTCTTACCATTTCGGCACTGCGATTTGAAGAATATTGGCCCAACGATTGGGCCAACAAATGCGATATACATCATCCTGGCTTTTTCGCATGTATCGGCAACAATTACATACATACCCCTCCCTATTCACCTACTCACGGTGAAGACGCGCGAATCGGTACTCACAACTTCCTGTTCCAACGTCTCCGCCTACGCCTATGCTTGCTTCCCTATAGTACAATTACATAGGCAACATACAAGATCGAAAACAAGCCAGAGCCTTTTTCCTTTCGTACGATTGATCCTGGCTTTCGCACGTATAGTACCCCTCACAGCCTATGCACCCTATAAAGAGGGAGGGCTCTCGCTAGTGAGCCAGCCAAAGCTCCTTCCTCATCATTGATTACTTTGCCTACACTGCCCTTCCATCTCATTCATTACGTCTCCGTCTCAATCCCGGGCTCCCTCGTATGTCTGGTGAAGATCCCGGAAAGTCGACTTTGTACTCTCTGCACTTTATCGCCTGCCCATTGCGCGTTTCGTGGAACCTGTCAGATTCGTTAACCATAATCTTCGTACACGTCCCCAAGGATAAGCGGTCGAACGTACCTTATACTGCATCAACCCCCTATGCTGCCGATGTTTTTGCTTAGCGTGTTTCTTATACTCCTTCACATCATCCACAAGTGGAATCTTGCTGCCCCCACCATCCTTCTCTCCATCCTTCTCCTCTTCCTCTTCTCCCTGCTCGGCCTTTTCGCCGTGGACTTCTTCGTTTGCAGTGTCGGCCGAACTATCGTCCGAATCGTCGTCGGAGTCAGAGTCGCTGGTGTCGTTCCCGTCACCTTTTGTGATTCCCAGATGATCCGCATTTTTCTTCGCTTCATAATTATCCCTCGCCGTACTCAATACCTCCATGACTTGTCGTAAGTCCGGATCCCTCGATGCCCAGCGGTTATGCGCCTCACTCAAACCGGAGTGGAAGGTGACTTTTACTTTGAGACTTCCGACTTGCTCACCGGGCTTCTCGAGAAAATTCGCCACCGCGCGGTCATAATCGCCCGTCCATACAGGGAGTGTGAGCTCTTGTTCTTCATCGTCAGGGATGTCTTTGAGCCAGAGGACTGTGAAAGCGGCGGTCTTATCCTTCCCCACCATACTATGCCTCTTAAACCTGGCGGATAGGCTGGAGGCATATCTCTTATGCACAGGCAGATACAAACCCCTGCCCTTTCGTGTGGAGAACGTCTGCTCAGCTTTATTGGGGTACATCTTCCCCGCGCCGATGGTAGTATGCCATTTCATCTTTAAATCTTGCAGGTCAGATGGAAGTTCTGAGGTGGATATGGAAGGTTTGAGTTCGACAGTCCCATAGTCCCAACCGATCTGATTCGGAGACGCTTGGAGTTGTACAGAACGCCAAACCATACTGATCCTCACGCGGCCGAAGCCGATGCCGCCGGAGATGGGATAGAAAGCATTAACTTGCGAGCGATGTTTGAATATCTCACCCAGAGGGAGATGGACAATTCCCAAGAGAGCATCATTTTCGTCTACGCGGGCGTCGCGGACGGAAATGTAGACTTCGGCGTTTCGCCAGTCACCAATGAAGCGCTCTGTGCCGGCATTGAAGAAAGGTTTCGAATTCTTCGGCTTCGTGCGAGTCTTGAAGACTTTCTTGTGGTTGATGATGACAGTCGCATAGGAAGAAGGTAGGCTTTCACCTTCCTCTTGTTCGTCTTCGTGTTGGAGGTTCTTGTCGGCAACAGTCTTGTTTTGTGTTTCCAGGCCGAGACCAGTGATTTGATGGACGACGATGCTGAAGATGCCGCTGGGGTAGTCGTCTGGTGGAGGAGCGGAGATTGTAATGGCGTCTGAGATCATCTTCTTCTCTTGAGCTTTTTGTTGCTCGAGTTCGCCTTCGGCGCGGGAGTGGCGGCCTTTCTTGATCATTGCTTCGCGGAGTTTTCGTTCGCATGTCTCCTGGACTTTCTTCTCCAGATCGTCGTGAGAGCGGATGTCTTTGTTGTAGTCCTGCTTCCCGTACTGGCACGGCTGTAGACGTGTTTTGGAGAAGTATCCGACCAGCCATTCCAGCTTGCCTGGCATGGTCTCGCCAGCTTTGAGTGCCTTGAAGCCATCAGTACGGTAGCACAGCTTGCCATTGGTCTCTTCGCCTCTCACGATTGACTTAAGATCGACCTCGATCCGGCCGAGATCATCATCGGCTGTGAAGCGATCAGAATCCCACAGCTGCAGACGCAGTCGCTCGTCGACATTGAGCTCTTCCGATGTAACG
This sequence comes from Nothophaeocryptopus gaeumannii, assembly GCA_031771865.1. NCBI lineage: Eukaryota > Fungi > Ascomycota > Dothideomycetes > Mycosphaerellales > Mycosphaerellaceae > Nothophaeocryptopus > Nothophaeocryptopus gaeumannii. Next base: position 1,674,615 of record JASISA010000042.1, on the reverse strand, counting down.
AGCAAGTAGCATCTTTCGTGCCAGTAAGGTTCCATCTCGCTGATCAGCACCCTCGTCGAGAAGAGAGGTTTGCCAAATTTGGCCCAAGCCACCGAAACATACGGATCTGAGCTGCCATCCGAGATCATGGGGATCTTTGTATCGCCCATCTTGAAGTCATAGCCGTGCATAATGTCAACAACGAGAACGCCCCTAGCATTCGTGTCCTTTTTGAAATCATCACCGGCAAGCATGTCCTTCAAGTCGAGAGTCAACGACTTAGGCGCGACATATTCCGCCATCGCGGCGTCCACGCTCGATTGAACGAAGTTTGAGATGAGTGGCAGGTCCATGATGTTCAAGCCTCGCTTCACCAGTGGAATGCAGCTGATGTCAACCTTTGGCTGGCCGAGGAAGGTCAATGTGCAAAGAGCGAAGAATGGAGGGTCTGGAGCAAGCTGTAATCGCAGTCGGCAAGTCCCAACAATGCCCTTCATGTCAACCCAGACAGGTATCTTCAAATTTCCGGGCAGATAGAAAGCAAGGTAGAGGTGGATGTCCTTCGTGCGGTCCTTGAACGACTTCGAGGCTCTGGCTCGATACGCAAAAGCGACTTCGAGGTTGATGAAGTCACCCTCCTCGGCCTCCATACCTTCAGCGACATCAGCACGTTCAGTCCCATCGCCCTCGCCGTCTTGCTGCTTATTTTCCTTGCTTTCGTCGGTGTGCTGGTCATCTCCTTCGGCACCCGTATCGACTTCGCCCTTTCCAGGCACCGCACGGTCGTTTGGCTTTTGACCTTCCTTCTTCGACTGTAGCTGGCCATTATCACCCACAGAGCGCGCAGCGGCGCCGGATGGTAGATGCCTGATGCCAAGGATTCGAATAGACTCGGAGCCTTGTCCGATGTCTTCGACACTGACCATCTGAATCAGCCGAGGAAGAGAAGCTTGCATGACATCCTCCAACGTGTCAGCCAAGCTTGTGAATAGATCCGGATTGATGAGAGGCCAGACTGATCCTAGAAGGGAGTTGAGCCAGGATACCGATTCTGTCCGGTGAGCCTTTGCCTCACGTTCCTTGGCTTCGAGATTCGCTTCCCAGACCTGATCTTCCCAGACGTCGTCCATGCGGTTGGCCATCCATACTCGAACGCCAGCAACCAACACCCATATGCTTGCACCAGTCAGTAAGATCAGGATCACCCAAGTGCCAGACTTGTAGATCCACCATCTTGCTACTCCGTCTGTGCCTGTGAAGTGCGCTATTCCGTGAGGGGTGAAGAGATGCTCCAGTCCTACAGCGAACAGGATGACAGCTGCTGTCCCGAACAGGCCAGCAGTCACACCTGTCTTGTTGATGCTGATAAGGTCTGCTCGTATCGCGTCGAAGCTTGGAGGCGGAAAGTGCGCGTTCATCGACTCTGTTCCATCTTGCATCTCCGACCGCTCACCTTCTAGCTGGCTCTTAGACTTGTTCTGGTTGCTCAGTCCCGTGGCTGTTCTGGGAGTGCTACCGAATGCCGGAGGGTTCTCCTCCACCCCTTTGAGAGCATCGCTTGTGAAGTCATATATACGAACAGGCAGATGTGTTACGGGATCTGTGACCTCTCGCTCTGCTCGCTCTTCCCTGTTCTTCTTCAGCCCTTTCCGTATGGCCTTCGGGTCTCGCGGAACGGCTTCGGATGTGTCGACAGCTTGCTCGTCTTCATCGTCAATGCCATTGTCGTTCCCGTCCTGTATGTCCTCTTCTCCATCGGCGCCTGCATCTTGATCCTTGTCCTCTTTAGCTTCATCATCCTGTCTCTGCTCGCCTGACTCTTGCTCGTCTCCTCTCCAGTAATCCCTCCAACTCTGCTTGGCACGCGCGGTCTTCGAAGGCTCGAGATCGGCGCCATTGGCACCTTCTACCTCTCCTGGAAGAGCATTCGCTTTCCGATCTTCCTTCTCTTGGCGATACTTTGCTATGGTCGGTATTGGGTTCCTCTGTGTATATGGCGCCTTGAAGTCCCGCCTCGTGCGTTCGGCATCCTCGTGGCCGCTCATGATCGATTGAGGTCGTTTTTCACCGGTGCGGCACGGCCGATATCACCCAGAGCTGTCACAGGGCTGGAGCTATTTGACCGACTTGGGAAACGGTGTAGCCTATCTGCACGTCTGCACCTTCCTCAAAGGATCACCTTCGTCCGGCGAAGGGAAGGCACCGGTCAGTCGTTCACGCACCTGCCTTTGCAGAGCTTCGAGTCCCAGTGTTGAATGGGGAGCACGTGAGTGAGGTGAAGGTAAACAGATTGACACAGACCTGCGACACGTAAGGTAAATTGTTTGTACCTACGTCATGATGGGCTAACATAAGCACATGGATCCAAGAAAGAGGTTGGTCGTGGAGCATCGGTCTCGTGTGGGAGCCCGTCACAGTGAGAGAAGACTCCCGCAGACTCTGCGGCGTTTGGCAGCGTCTGGTTGGAGCTCGCAAGGCTGATGAAAGCTTGCGACGGGATGCGGAGACAGCTTGCATCATCTCCCGTGATTCTGCAGACTCAATCCCGAGGTGCAAGAGTCATGATCGAAGTATGCACATTGAAAGTCTGTCACATGGTCCAGAAGGGCGGATCTTTTGCAATAAAGAGGGAAAGCTCACCGGAGTCGAGAGCAGAGAATGGTCACAGGTGCTCGGAGACGGCGGGGAGGTGGGAGTACATGGACGACCATGTCGTTGCACGGGGGGGAGAAGGATTGCGAACCAGACCAAGGCATCCAGGGCCAGCCTCACATGTGTACCTGTACTTTGGTGGTAGGGGAGGTTGTGTATGTAGCAGTGGGAGATGATGGGAATGATTGACGTGGCCGTCGGACCCGAAATGCTCTTCATGCACCATCCTCACTGCGCCCCGTTCCAGAAGAAGCGAGGCCACTGGCGCCAGTCACCTCCAAACTGGAGCTCTCACTTGCGACCGACCTCACTTCCTCACTGAATTACTGCCCTTTGCGACGCGCTTCATGTGGCCTCGTTTTTGGCGACGACGGCGTCTCTTATACACTTCATAAGCTCGGGACTGTCCATCACATTCGCCACCGTCACACGGCCTCTACCCTTCACCGGAAATCACTCGGCGTCGGCGCTAAACACGGGAAGGATCTTTGACCGGTCTACGCCTGTCGCCTGAGGCAGAATTTGCTCCATCCCAGACTCTCCCATCTGACGCGAACAGCAGAGCCGCGGGAGTTGAGGCTGGTCCTGGCTCAATTCGAACGCGAGGGAGGAGAACGAGTGCGAGAGTAGCTTGCTCCACTCAGCAGAGCGCAGCCGCACACACCGGTGTCCTCTAAGTGGCGTGGCAAGCGATCAAAGTCATGGCCGCTCCCCAGACGCAGCCCTTTGGGGAGCCCTCTGTCCCTCTAGGCTTCGACGATGGTCTAGCATTTCTCACAGATTCATCGGCCCTCCCGCTTCTTGGAGACGGCTTCGGCGCATTCGATATGACGCAGCTCCCGTTCGACGATGAGGCGGGCTCATGGATTCTCCAGGAAGCATTCGACACGGCGTTGCAGCATTCAACAGACGGCGGCGTGGTAGCAAAGTCTCCCGGGCAGCAGAGTCATCGAGCCAGCAGCAACACCGAAGGCAGCCTGTCGCTGTCGCCGAGGGACATCCTCACCCCGACTTCAGCCCACTTTGCCAGTCCATACGTCACTGTCCTTGACGACCCAGAATCATCAGACAACAGCGCAACATCGCCGGAGAGTGATCTGAGTCCTGTCGAGGACTATGTTCACGTCAGCCAACCACGCTCAAGAGGCAGAAGCAGCATGAATTCGCGGCCCGCACGAGCCTCCCATCATCAGCCTTCCCGCGCACCTCAGGCACAACAGCAGCAACAACAACAGCAACCGGCACAAATATCATTATTCGCTGCACAATGGCCATCTTTCGCCTCATCTTCTAGCGGCATGGACGAATTCAGTGCCGGTGCTTACCCGCCCTTCACCTCCTCCGCCGACTTTGAGCTTTTTGGCGACGACCTCCTCACGTCTAACGGCGGCCAGTTCGACGACTCCTTTCCATCTACGCAGCACTTCCAGAACTTCAACCTACCTTTTCGGAATCTGCAAGATGGCTCACTCGTCCCGAACAATTACGGCCCCGTCCCGCAACACTTTCCTCAGGCGACTAGCTTTCCTCAGGCGACACAGTCTAACGTGGCATATCCCGTCGACTTCTATCCACAACTACTGAACACCGCGAACCCGGCCATAGCCCTCAACCGATCACAGCATTTCAACCAAAGCTTCGCCCAGCAGCCGCATGGCAACCAGCAATCTCGCCAACTTCGCCAGCAAGCAGCCCCACTCCTAGGCTCTGCCCAAAACTCAAACCGTCGCGTCAGAAATGCAGCATTGCACAACAATGGGTCATCAAGATCTCCCCCGGCAGGTCACAGCCATAGTAACCCTCAACGGCCGTCGATGCGCGCATCACCTTCAGAGATGAAGGCAAGTCCTACCAGTAGTCAAGGCTCTGGAATAGACCACGCCTTCTTCAACGCGCAGTCATCTTCTCTTGGTGGACTGTATCCACCGATTGCACCGACTGACGCATCACGACAAGCTGCGGTCGCTCAACGGTCAACCAAACCGGAGCGTGTTCAGAAGGGGGGTCGAAAGAAGAACACTCATCTCCCAGAGACCTCTCGAGCGCGAAGTCATGCCATGCGCAAAGTCGGTGCATGCTGGCGCTGCGTCATGCAGCGAGACCCGTGTGACGAGACCGAGAGTGGCTGTTGCTCACGCTGTGCAATGCGTGAGCAGAGAGGACAGGCTTACTTTTTCCCCTGCGATCGCTCGAAGCTGCCCGACTTTGTAACAGACTTCTTGCCGTCGTATCTGTGCCGCGATCACCAGAAACAGGTCCTTGAAGACTTTGTGACCAAGGAGGTCGTGTCCTGGCACACTGAGAACTGCATCGACGTCTATCTGTCGAGTGGTTATGGCCCGCCGTTGCGATGGAAGCTGTATGAGTTCTCACCGAAGACTGAAGAGCTGCTCTATCAACTTCAGTGCTTCCAAGATTCAGATTCAGGACGACCTTACACAAAGAAGAAGTACTCGCCGCCGTATGGGCTGCTCATGATCGATAGCAATGATGAGCGAAATTTCGAAGACTACCTGCACGACTTGCTGGAGCCCTATCACCTGAGGGAGCTTGGGCGGAGCTGTTACCAAGAAGAGAACCTCGTCGACAAGCAGGAGTTCCAGTCCACACTGCTTAACCTCATGTGTCAGTTATACATGCAGACAGAAGACCAAGCGGTATGTCCCTCTCGCCCAGAACAAAAGCCTAGCGCTAACACTCCCCAGCTCAGAGTCCTCCTCCGCGACATCCTCCGCATGCAAGTCATAACCTACATAATGTCGCATACCCTCACCATTACCGAAGACACCCTCTATCCCGTCGTGACCAACATTCGCCACTCCGCTCGCCCGCCCGCGATCGAAAAGTTCACCTCCCCCCGCCTCGCCAACCGTCAGCTAAAATTCTTCTTCCATCAGCTCCGCAACAACATCTATGAGAAGTTGTTGAAGTGGCACCAACATACCCTCCACACCGCTGGCAAAAAAGAACAGACCTGGATCCACGCCTTCTGCGTCATGTTGGGTTTCGCTATGGTCCTTGAGGAAATCCAAAGAACCATCTTATGCCAAGCCGACGCCTTAGTCTGGCGCGACATGGCGACTCGCGAATCCGCCACAAAGGACGCGTATAATGCCTGCGACAAGATCGACACTCGCTTTAAACTCCTCGTCGGTCTGTTTCAATGCAAATACCGCGATAAGAAATGGGGACAATTTGGATCTTTCGGGAATGGGACACCTGAGTTGCAAGATCGGGCTGCGAAAGACTTTGCTTTCCGTGTGAGGAGGTTGGTGGAGAGCAGGAGGGAACATTTGGAGAAAAGGGAAACTGTGGAGTTTGATGTGGAGAATGCGCCGAGGTATACGACGAGGTTGGTCGCGAAGTTTTTGTTACCGTTTCTGCGGTTGCCGCCCAACTAAAGGATGAGGGAGAACCGAGGAGGAGTAAATGACGATGGCGACACTACCGAAACCGTCATGTGCTACTCGTAGGTCCGCGTCGGCTCGATAGAGGTGTTCATGGAGAATGCAGATATGACATACGGCAAACACAATCTGGTCCGCTACCAAGGCAGACGGTAGTGGCTTGGGTCATTGAAGGGTTTCGGGCTTGGGTCATCGAAGAGTTTCCGGCAAAGACTTCAGGGTGGCACTCTGTTTTACGTTTCATCACACACTCTGTACTCTTATACTTGCAAAGCACCAACTGGGCAAGGGGGTCACGAAGGAGAGGCTACATCATGATATCAAGACTTTTTTTTCACGGCCGTAGTCAGTAGCATTAGCATCAGCATCAGCATCATGAAGACTTAAGGATGCAAAAAGGTTCGATCACGCATCACCCTTCCTACAGGGCTAGGACCATTATATCATTCAAGTATCAACGGACATCGCCACAGTAACATTTTAAACGCGGCCTAAAGGTTTGAATTGGTATGAATTTGTGGACTGTGGACATCTGCATTTCGCTGTCCATCCATTCATCCGGGCTTTCTCCCCACCTCGTCCTATCTCGAGCGGAAAAATGAACTCTTCAGCTGCCCGGCTCTTTGCACGGTCATTAGCCCGTACACACATACAGAGAGATGAGCGTTCCAATCATAAGCGAGTCAGGCGACACTTCCTCCGGCTCACTATCTCATTGCTGGTCTGTGTGCGGGTTAAGACGAACGTCTCGGTTGAGCGTGAGGCAAGATGCCACAAGGAAGCCTAAGATTTCGCGGTGCTTGAATACATGTACGCAATTTATGGTGTCCTAAGAAGGGGAGCGGATTTGCTATGAGTGTTTGCGTGTGGGAGGGGATGGATCGGATAGTCCTTTGGCGAGACAAGACTCTCTTACGAGGAACGTCGGGTATATGGAAGGTGCAGGATGGCAGAGCGTTGAGCAGAAGGGTAAGGTAAGATTCAGAGCCCCATAAATACGCTCTTAATCTCTCGATACTACAGTACTTGTGCTTCGGAATTCGAGACTGGCATGGAGAGGAAATAAGCCGACTCGGTAGGGTGGGCGAGATGTGCTCTGGCTGAGATCTTGGGTAGGACAAGGGAAATGCTTCTTGGGACCAAAGTGATAGACCGTCAGGAAGTATCAGAACTTCAGATATGAGGAGAGTAGGGAGCCTTGTTAGGAAGGGAAGAAAAGGAAAAGGAAGAGGGGATCTGACGCTAAGAGCGACATCCATTTTCGATTCATCTGAAACCGATTGCACCTGCTCTACTTATTCGCTCTCCGCGCTATTGTAGCAGAAGGAGACATAGAAGCCGCTCTCAGTTCCTTATTGATCTCCCGTCATTGAGAGATAAGAGTTCGCGATGCCTCGTTTCTTCATGCGAGAATCTTTATCGACTCAGGAGAAAGCACCACCGCGACCCATACGGTCTCGAAGAGCAGCGAGGAAATCAGCATCCCCATCCTCGCCGTCGTCGTCTTCGTCCTCATCATCCTCCATGCTGTCGTCATCATCCTCTTCCTCCTCCTCCGGGCCTTCGAGAATCTCCTTCTTCCACTGCTCTCGAGTCTTGAGTGCGTGCTTGCGTACGTGGGAGCGGACCTCGCCAGCAAAGTCGACCTGATCGTGGTGGTAGTCCAGAGTCGAAATGGTAGACGTAGAGTCGCTCATCTCGGCGTTGAGCAGCAGGCCATAGATAGAGTTGAGGAGAGTGAGCATGCTCGTGTCGCTCGTGAAGTCTCGATCCATGATAGGATGGCAGATGCGGCCGTAGGTGGAGATATTTGGGTGCTTGATGGGTGTGATGAAGCGGACTTTCGGCGCGAAGGTAGGGTAGCTGTCGTCGGCGTGGAGAAAGAGCAAGAAGGTTCCCTCGGCGTATGGACCATCTGGCCCGGACACGACGATCTTCCAGCAGCTGATGTCGTATTCGGAGACGTAGATGTCGAAGGTGCGGTTAGAGCGATCGGCCACGATGGCACGCATCTCTGCCATGAGACGGTTGACACGAAGGTTGGAACGCGAACTGCCCGTCGGAGCCTTCGTTGAGCGTGTCGAAGTAGCTGACAGCTCGACATAGTCATCAGACAGATTGGGGTGCGTCTTACGAGGTGGATACTTGTCAGCAGTCACCGTCGTTGCAGTCACGCGGTTCTTCGCACTCCAGTAATGAGCCAAGAAAGCTCCGCGGCTGGATGGAACTCCAGGAGGTGGAACCACATCTGGTCGCTCGGAGAGCGACAGGAAAGGCTCGAGCTCGCACATCTGAAGGGCGTTCACCAGACTCTTGGGCGTGAAGCGATACCCACCACCTAGATAGGAGACAGTCATGAGGTCGCGATTACCTTCGTCGCCGATGACAATGCTGTCAAGAACGATGTTGTTGGTGCGTAGAGCCCAAGCAATCTCTTGTGGAGTGTTAGTACGCGATTCCGTGTCGACGCCGTCGAAAATGGTTACGATTCGCTTCTTGGATGCAGGGTAGCGGGCTCCATATTGGAGAAGCTGATCCTTCGCAAGAGCGAGAGCGTCCCAGAGCGCGGTATCACCGGCTGCCCTCATACCGCTGGTTGCACGGCGGAAGTTCTCGATGACGTGGCTGATTGGAGTCTCGACCTTGGCTTCTGTGGAGAACGTGATCAGACCAATATGAGTCTTGTACCCGTATGCGATCAGTCTGTTGACCACAGCCTCGAACTGCTGCTTCAGCACGTCAAGCCGGGTGAGACCATTGAATTCCTTCTTGCCAGCAGGGCGCTTGGCGAGAAGCTAGAGTTTCAAGACTCGAGGCTGAGACGTAGCTTGGAATACGTTCTGTGCACTCGTGTCTTTCCAAACGGGCTCGTCTTCAAGCTTGCCGAAGCAGTGGGTCACATTCAGAAGCTGAGCGAGTCTCTCGGTGTGTTCGTGGGGCTGTCCATTCATGTAGCCATCTCCGCTGTTGGATAGATCGCTCCAAACCTGGGATTTCTAATGGTTAGCGCAGACACCTCATGGAGTGCTGAGATGGATGTCTTACCTCGAGATCGCTGTAGACACAGAAACCCCTTTTCTCAAAGCTGTTTCTGTAGTACTTCCACAGCAGCTGAGCTACCGTCGCACCGCCAATGTTCCGCTGCACCCAATACGAGAATTCAAGTCTCTGGTTGTGGTAGACTTTGATGAGGCGCATGTTGCTAGTGCCCGATCCCGTTGCACGTGAGGATTGACCTGCGGCAGGGTCTACCATGTCGCTGTCATCAGCGATTCGGATGTTGGTTCGCTCACCATCTTCAATCCCGAGAGAGCCCACAGTGGCCGCGTTGGTGGGGCGGATTGGCTCATTCTCGCGTGCTAGCTGGAAGGCGAGGAAGCGAGCCTTTAGCCCACGGTATGCCAGCTTGTAGAGGAGAACGGTGGTAGTCCCAGGAGTAACCTGCCTATCGAATTGGCCATCTGTGCTCACGAAGGTAACGGTGAGAGTCTGTGGAGTCGACAATCGAGGCTTCTTTGGTGTTTGCCGCGGCTGTAACTCGAGATCGGTGCCCATGATCCAGCTAGCAACGGCTGCAGACGTTGGGTCCCGAGAAGTAACGTTTCTGTCGTCCAGTCGGAGACCCGTCATGGGCGATAAGACCGATGTCTGACGCATAGAGAACCACTTCTCGATCGCCTCTCGCGAGTAGCTGAATCCGTCGGATGCCGACACTGCGTCTTCCATCAGATTCTGCGAGATCGGGCATTTCAGCTCATTTGGGACGTCCGTAATGTCGGCAGGTAAAGTGGGAATGTGGGTAGAAGGGGACGCAGCTGGCAGCGCCTCCCCAGGATACCACTGCCACTTCTTAGACAGGCTGGAAACGTTGGATGCCCGAAACCTCAAAAAGTCAGCCAGTGCCTCCTCATGAGTCTTCAATCCGGCCCAACGAAGCTTGAGTAGGTCCAGGGCATTTCGCATCTCAGATATCGCAGCGCGAGCATGGTAGCTTCGAGCGGTCTCCGTAGAGTCCACAATCTGTATGTGCTTGGAGGCGATCTCGTGTCCGAGGAGTTGACGAAGGAAGCCGAGAACGTCCAGCGCTATTGAGCGACTGCCGTTGCCAGCCTGACCAGCTGTGATAGCGAGCATATCGTTGAAAGATTCGTGATGGCTGAGGAAGTCTTTCAACTGATCGAATGTGGCCTTGTCGTAGTTTTCGGCTTCCACGAGGCTAGCGGCTGAGACGTCAGGCGCTGGGCTATCGTCGTTGACCTCGGGAAAGTCACACTTTGATCGCATGCTCGCGCTCACATCGACGACGAACATGGTGATCTCGTCTGGAGATTGCAGCCGACGAACGGCAGCGCCACCGAGCGAGTCAAATACAGCCGTACCATCGTTCTCGAAACCCTTCAAGATGGGAGCAGCAACTTGCTCAACGACAGTGGCGTTGATCGTTGCCTCGCCGTGTCTCGGACGGAACACGAGAGATGATTCCCCCGGCTCACTGCACGGTTGCTGGCCCGTATACACGCCTAGATGAGCGTCTCGATCGAACGTGAGGCAAGGTGCCACGGCGGAGCTCAAATTCCGCGGCGATTGAACGCCTAGCTGATTACGACCCGCAAGCTCAGCAAGGTGATTCAACTCGAGCTCGCTGAAGTCGATAGCAGCACGGGCGTCACCCTTGTCGGTATAGAAGTACTGATCAGAACGGACAGAGGCCAATTTGATGGTGAGAACATCAGCCGATTTGCCACCGCCAGCGTTGAGAGGGCAGCACGGCGTACGGAGGGCTCGCAGTCGACCAGGGACACGTCAGGCAGGACGTGGTATTGACCCAGGACCCCGTTAGGACCACATGCATCAAACAGGCTCTTCTCCATTAAGCCGGAGCTGGTGAGAACAGCTCGCATGACGGCCTCGTTGGTCTTGAAGTCCTTGATGTCGATGGTGTTGAAACTTGTGAGATAGGGAAGCGAAACCACCTCTGTGGACAACTTCAAGCCGCGAGCCTTCTCCAGAACGAAGCCGAAGAAGAGTCGGGAGCCTTCCAGCACGCGAGTCCGATCGTGGCCGATCAACTCGAAGATGGCGTGACTGATAGCTGCGCTCTCCATGGGAGTTGGAGTCTTGCCCTCAAATAAGACGCAGAGAGCACGGACGGCAGGTGGAAAGCGAGACATCAGATCGACCACGTGAAGAATGGCATCTTTCATTCTGTCGTCATGATCTCCGCTCTCGACGAGAGCGGCGAATACCCGCAGCGAAGACAGGAAGAGGGCCATACCGCGGTCAGACTGAATCACTGGTGGTTCCCAGTGAGGACGCGCACGGAAAATGGCACCACGTCCACTGCCGAGAACGCCACTGCCAGCGGAGAGGCGGGAGACGACGTAGACATCGATCACTCCGTCAACAGCCAGTTGAGCGAACTCTGCGTCCTCAAGCTGGGCGTTCATGCTGGCAGAGTAAATGGGCTGCTCTGATGTGTGAAGGTCGATCACTCTGTGCTTGAAGACTTGGGTGTGGGTGTAGTCCTCTTCGTCTAGACGTGCGTGCACTGGAATGTGACGCTGCTTTGAGCAGATGGCGACGACTGGCGGCTTAGAGTTGGTGAACGAGTCTGTCTCCGCGCTGTAGTAGCCGATCTTCTTGCCAGCCAGATATGGGCTGCCGAACTTGGAGTGGAGGACTCCGTTCACGCCAGTCTCGGATGGATCGGCGAGGTCGAAACGCTCCACCTGGCTCTTCCCATGAACGACCACGAAGTGTGAAGATGCGAGATAGCCATCGGCCAGCTCCTTGGCGAGGTGACAGTTGCACTCATTGTCCATAGATGAGTTGTCGAAAGCTGCAGGGAGGCCAAGATGACGTGCTGCACTCTCGTGAAGTTGCTTCACGGTCGCATTCTTCGGTATAGCGACGGGTAGGATGGACGACTTCTCCTGCTGCTTGGCAAGAGCCGGGGTGATGAATCGGACGCTGAAGTGTCCATCGCCGCCTTTGCTCTCGAGGCTGCTAGCCTCAAGGGCCTGGGTGACCTGGTCAGCGGTGGAGTGAGCGGCGCTCCCATCGCGCTTCTCCGTCTGCTGCTGCTTGGTGATGACAGCGAAGATTTTCTCGTGCGCCAGATCCGTCACGACTGTGTCGAGAACATCCTCGCAGTCGATGATGGGGCCAGTCCTGCTAAGTGTCAGTACAGCCCAGCAGTGCAAGGAAGGTGAGTGGGATGCCTTACTCGCTGCGGAGGTGCAGCGTGGCAGTGTGCTCGCTAGGCGAGAGCTTCAGGCCCTGCCGACCTGCACGAGTCCAGAGATCGTCGATGAATGCCGATACCAAGGCGCTGGAGCTGAAAGGAACTACCAAAGTGGGCGCCGAGCCTGGCGAAGCGCCAGGCGCGATTGCCGTGACGGTGTATCGCTGCATGGTCGCTCAGGCCACTCAGCAACGTAGAGCAGTTGGAAGAGCAGTTAGACTGCTGAGTCGGCAGCCTTGCTGTCGAGAAGGCGCCGGTAAGACGATGAGTTTGCTCTCGTCTCTGGTGACCGACTGAGGTTGCAGAGAGGACTTCCGGGGCGTGTGAATCAACGCGATGCGCGAGTTGGTGTGATGTGGTGTGTTGGTGTGTTGTGTCGTGTTGTGGGATGAGTTGAGAAATCAGGCTGCGTTTTCGGCGGCGTTTGTTTGGTGGGGCCAGCCTTTCACATGCGCGACCCTGAGGCTTCTCCGTATGGAAGGCAGGTGCGACCTGCGTTTGACACGCGCTTTCCTTCGCCCTCATGACACACATGCGGGTTCTTGAACGGTCCTCTCTGAAGGTGAAGCGTCTCCTGAGATATGAAACAAGCAGTCACCTTTCTGTCACTTATGTTTAACGCGTCTGGACGCGTGCCTTTCACGCGAAGTCCACCATCTCGAGCTCACCTCTTCATGAGCCGCTGCCGATCGGGCCTATACAAACGAATTCGACAAAGGTCTTTTAGCACGGTATTTCTCAGCGCGTCTCGGTCTTTTGCATATGAATATGCTCTGTGCCAGTCACCATGACGCCGGGATCATTGCAAACGCGTCTAGCAATGGAGACAGCGAAATTGACACCATGTGGTTCGGACGGAAAAGAGCCATAGTTGGAGAGGAAAAGCGAGCCTCGCAGAGATACATCAGCTCCGAGCTCTCGCAAATTTGATAGTCCACTGGACTGGACTTGTTGTTCTACTCACCGCACAGCGGAAGGCTATACCATATTCTTCACGATTGTGTCTGCTATCATACGCATCATGCCTGCTTTGCATGCTGCCGCGCGCCAACTCTTGCCTACTTGAATGGCGACCCGCACACCACGGTGCGACTCGCAGACGGGAGAGGTTCCCTTGAGCGGACAACGATCGTATCGAGCGGTTTCGTCTGCACGTTGCCAGCAGAGGACCCGTCGAACCGCTCGTGCACGGTCCAAGCCTTGGCACCATCAAGACAAACCATCATGCACAGCCACTGCACAGGGTAGCGTCTCAGTCATGCTCGCTAGTCTACGGCCAGACCTCAGCTCAGGACCTCTCTACCACTTCGAGATGTTGCTTCGAGATAGCTGGCTTCCGGCGGATTGAGGCCAGAGCTAGTTCGGATTACTGCTGTCCTCGTTGGCGGTGAAGAGGGAGTTTTATCGGAGGAGAGGGGCTGCCTGACCGCTGTCTCTGGTTCCGCACCACAACTGCAGCAACTTTTGCCATCCGAAGCCGTGCAGAAACTACAAGAGACGCCGTGGCCGATATGCCGTGGCGTTGCAGATCTTGACGACAACTACGAAAATAATAGTTGAGTATATCGACATTGGCCCAGGTGCGCCGAGTGAACACGAGTGTTAAGACAGCGGAAGGCCGCTGCAGGTACAATTTTTAGACCAAGGCGAAGCCCAATTGGGCTAGCTGTGGCGCTTACTGGGGATGAAAGCAGGCCGCTTGCGTGTGTGGTAGGACTGCGGGTGGGCAACGAGCTGGAGAGGTTGTGCAGTGAACTCGCAAAGATAGCACATGGACGCTGCAAGCATCATCTAGTATACGTGTTGGCGGTACATAGCAGCAGAATAGGGGGGCGACAGTCAGTACACACTGTTGAGGCTGAATGTGAGCTTCAAACTCTATTGGTTGCAGAGGAAGATCTTGAAACGGTGTCGGGTGTACATAAAGCGTGCTGGGCCCTTCAGCCAGTGTGTGGGATACATCACCAGCAAGAACCCTTTCTCTCCTGATCCGCATTGCAATCTGTGCTTCGTTCGCTCTTACGACACTTGACAACTTCTCTCCTTCATTGACCAGCAAGCATTAACACGACTGCGACTGCTGCCCACGAGCTGACGACAACTGTTTTTCCTTTCATTCCCTAGACGTCTGCCATCATGTGGTGCGTAACAGCGCCCGCACGACAATGGGCTGAGCGCGAGACTGACTTGACAACAGTGGAATCTTTGGGTACATCAACTACCTGGTGGAGAAGGACAGGAAGTACATCCTTGACACACTCGTCAACGGTGAGCTCGAAATTCGGGAGCCCTCAAAAGCTTGCCTGCCTCTAGCATGTAACCTGGACTGACAGTGGACAACGCAGGTCTCTCCCGTCTCGAATACAGAGGCTACGACTCTGCCGGTCTAGCCGTCGACGGCGACAAGCGCAATGAGGTGTTCGCTTTCAAAGAGGTTGGCAAGGTCGTCAAGCTGAAGGAGCTGATCGCAGAGGAGAAGCCAGACCTCACCAAGGTCTTTGACAACCACGCAGGCATTGCGCACACTCGATGGGCCACCCACGGTCCCCCAAGCAGAGTGAACTGCCACCCTCACAGATCCGACCCTAAGTGGGAGTTCGCGGTCGTGCACAACGGTATCATCACCAACTACAAGGAGCTGAAGACGCTGCTTGAGGGCAAGGGCTTCAGATTCGAGACGGAGACGGACACTGAGGCCATTGCTAAGCTGGCCAAGTATATCTACGATGAGCACCCAACCATCGACTTCACCACCCTCGTGAAGGCTGTCATCAAGGAGCTGCAGGGCGCCTTCGGTCTGTTGATCAAGAGCGTGCGCTTCCCAGGCGAGGTCGTGGCTGCCCGTAAGGGTTCTCCTCTCGTCGTTGGTGTGCGCACTCAGAAGAAGATGAAGGTCGACTTCGTTGATGTCGAGTTTGGCGACAGCGGTGATGTTCTGCCTGCCGAGCAGGCCAGCCAGAATGTCGCCCTCAAGAAGAGCCCAGGCATGCTCGGCGGCAACCTCCTTGCTCCACCAGACAAGTCCCTTCTCCATCGCTCGCAGTCGCGCGCTTTTCTTTCCGACGATGGCGTCCCGCAGCCCACCGAGTTCTTCCTTTCTTCCGACCCTGCCGCTATCATCGAGCACACGAAGAAGGTGTTGTACCTTGAGGACGACGACATTGCCCACATCCACGAGGGCCAGCTGAACATCCACCGTCTCTCCAAGACCGATGGCACTAGCAATGTGCGCGCCATCCAGACGATCGAGATCGAGCTCCAGGAGATCATGAAGGGTCGCTTCGACCACTTCATGCAAAAAGAAATCTTCGAGCAGCCAGAGTCAGTTGTCAACGCCATGCGCGGTCGTTTGAATTTGGAAGACAAAACGGTGACACTCGGTGGCTTGAAGCAGTACCTCAGCACAATCCGACGATGCAGACGTCTGATCTTCATCGCCTGCGGTACCTCGTACCACTCCTGCATGGCTGTTCGTGGAGCCTTCGAGGAGCTGACTGACATCCCGATCTCGGTTGAGCTTGCCTCTGACTTCCTCGATCGTCAAGCGCCAGTCTTCCGTGACGACACCTGCGTCTTCGTCTCTCAGTCTGGTGAGACCGCGGACTCCCTGATGGCCCTCCGCTACTGCTTGGAGCGTGGTGCCCTGACCGTTGGTATTGTCAACACTGTCGGCTCGTCCATCTCTCTCATGACACACTGCGGTGTCCACATCAACGCTGGTCCCGAGATTGGTGTCGCTTCCACCAAGGCTTACACTTCTCAATTCGTCTGCATGATCATGTTTGCTCTGTTGCTGTCTGAGGACCGCGCGAGCAAGCAGCAGCGTAGACTGGAGATCATGGAGGGTCTCGGCAAGATCTCCGAGCAGTTCAAGACTATCCTCAAGATGGACCAGGAGATCAAGCAGCTCTGCCTCAAATTTAAGGACCAGAAATCTCTGCTTCTTCTCGGCCGTGGAGCACAGCACGCTACTGCCTTGGAGGGTGCGCTCAAGATCAAGGAAATCTCCTACTTGCACTGCGAAGCCGTTATGTCCGGTGAGCTGAAGCACGGAGTGCTCGCTCTTGTCGACGAGAACCTGCCAATAGTGATGATCCTTACCCGCGACGACATTTTCGCCAAGTCCCTCAACGCCTACCAGCAAGTCATCGCTCGCAAGGGCCGACCAATTGTCATCTGCAACACTGGCGACAAGGAATTCCCAGGCGAGAAGACGGACAAGATTGAAGTGCCACACACCGTCGACGTCCTCCAGGGTCTGCTCAACGTAATTCCACTGCAGCTCATGTCCTACTGGCTCGCAGTTGCTGAGGGCTTGAACGTCGACTTCCCGCGTAATTTGGCGAAGTCAGTCACCGTGGAGTAAATCATATGTTTCGAGTTACAGCGGCGTGGATAGTGGGTTGGGAAAAGGAAAGGAAAGGTCATTACGGGACTAAGAGGCATCAGCTGGCTCTGTGCGTCTTCTGATTGTAAGATTGGAGCAGTGGCTGATGATGAGCGAGCGAGCGAGCAAGCATCTAGGGCTGAGTTGGATTATGTATCATGGACTGAGCTGGCGTAGACATGGTCTCGAGAGAGTTCGGCAGCCCAGGTTGATCGAATAAACATCGATAATGAATGCATTTGGTTTAAGACAGGGTCTCCTCGTACCAAGGTCTTCCCCTAAACATACAGGCCGCGCGGATCACGTCGTGTGCTTGAACGTATGTGTAAGACCCCTGCCAAGAGCCCCACTTGATGTTTCAGATGCCTGTGAAATGGATTCGAGCTTTCCAATGCTTCACCGCTGTCGATCGTCAAGCCATTGCAGCACAAAGCGACATTCACAATGTCTGCTGCAAGCAAGACGCCCGGTGCGTCTTTGGTCGAGGACGATTTCGAGTTCATCCAGACTCCCGCGCACACTTCAAGTCCCAACTCGGAGGTTGAGGACTTTGGCGTCCGCGCGACCAATGTACGCCAATACCTCCAATCTTCACTTACAAGACTCTTCTCTAACAAAAATTTGTTCAGTACCCTGCCATTAAGAACGCACCCCTCCCCGCCGACGGTCCCTCCAGCGATAGCTTCAACAACGCCTTCCTCTTCACCCTGCTCACTGCCATCCCCGGCTACTTCGCCTGGCAAGTTGGCGGAGGCATCCTAACATGGATCTTCTTCGCTATCCTCACTGCCATCCCAATCCTCATGGCCTTCTGGACCGTCGCCTCCTCCATGTCTCCCCGCCTCAACGAGAAGGCTCGCTTCCCTGGCCTCCCCATCGACCACTACCTCCACTTCAAGAAAGATGAGGATCGCAGGAAATACCGCGGCAAGAATAAGATTCCCATGGAGACTTTCCACGAGATGTATTTCGCTGAAGAGGTGGATTTCAAGGGAGACTGTTTGGAGATTATGGAGTATAGACATGACTGGGCGAACTTCCGGTTCACGTTGAGTCTGTTCTGGTTTTTCTTAACGGGTATGATGCCTGAGGTGATTATGCACACAAGGAGTCAGGATGAAGAGCAAGTCCGAGACCACTATGATCGTGGTGATGATTTTTATGGCTGGTTCTTGGGTCCTCGCATGATTTACACTAGTGGGATTATTTCGGACATCAACAAGGAGGAGAGTCTGGAGCAGCTGCAAGATAACAAGTTGAGCATCGTCTGTGAGAAGATTGGGCTCAAGAAAGATGAGACTCTGCTCGACATTGGCTGTGGATGGGGCACCCTCGCCAAATTCGCTTCCGTCAACTACGGCGCTCAGGCTACCGGTGTCACTCTCGGTCGCAACCAGACTGTCTGGGGCAACAGCGGTCTCCGCAAGGCTGGCATCCCAGAAGAGCAATCCCGAATCCTCTGCATGGACTACCGCGACATTCCTGTCCCACACGGTGGCTACAACAAAATCACCTGTCTCGAGATGGCCGAGCACGTCGGAGTCCGCTACTTCGGTACTTTCCTCAAGCAAGTCTACGACATGCTCGATGACGACGGAGTCTTCTTCTTGCAGATCGCCGGTCTGCGCAAGAGCTGGCAGTACGAGGACCTCATCTGGGGTCTTTTCATGAACAAGTACATCTTCCCTGGCGCGGACGCTTCGACTCCTCTCGGGTTCTTTGTTGATAAGTTGGAGGGTGCGGGCTTTGAGGTTAAGGCTGTTGATACGATTGGTGTTCATTACTCGGCTACGCTTTGGAGGTGGTATCGGAATTGGATGGCGAATAAGGGTAAAATCATCGCGAAGTATGGGACTCGGTGGTTTAGGGTAAGGCTTCTCTCCAACACCCTCGCTTCTTCTCCGTGCGAATATCTGCTGACTTGCTTTTGCTTTAGATCTGGGAATATTTTCTCGCCTACAGCACCATCATCTCTCGCCAAGGCAGCGCGACTTGCTACCAACTCACACTCGTCAAGAATATCAATTCGACGCATCGTATTGAGGGTGTGCAGAACCAGTGGGGTCTCCAGGGCGCACTTGCTGCTAGTCAGGCGGCGGGCAAGTCAAGCTTCCCGGGCTCCAAGTAGAGCGTGGAGTTTTTGGATGAGCAGGCGATGGCGGCTTGAGTGAGGGGATAATGGCTCTGGTGAGAAGGAAATGATGGTGGTAGTGAGCGCTGTACATGGAGGCTAGGCTTGGTACGCATGTCATGTGCGTTAGACCAAAGCATCCCGATCATCGAAGCTAGCATGGACAAATATGAAGTGTCAAAAACGCCAAATGGGTATCATTAATCTCGCCTCATGCCTTCCTACAAAAGTAACGCTTCACAAACGCCTGGCATCCTCTCCAGCAGCAAGGTTCGTCTCATTCCTCTCGAGTGTCCCTCGTCCCCAGCCATATATTTACCCCTTCTCCGTCCTACTAGTGCCTCCAAATACGCACGGCTTTATCCTCACCACCACTCCCAACGCGCTCCCCATCAGGAGACCAATCAACCGCAAACACACGACTCTGATGCCCAGGTAAATTCTCCGCCAATTTCCCCGTCCTCACATCCCAAGCCTTCAACGTTGTATCCTCACTAGCACTAACCAGCAACCTCGAATCCGCCGAGAAAGCAGATTGATACACGGGACCGACGTGACCTCGTAAGGTTGTGAGAAATTTTCCGTCGCGGGCGGACCATAGTTTTACGTGGTTGTCGAAACCTGAAGAGGCGATTGTTGTGCCGTCGGGGGAAAAGGTTACGTGGTTGATGGGTTTTTGGTGGCCGTGCATGCGCGTCAGCGCCTTGGGTGTCTTATTAGAGTCGGAGGCGAAGGATTTGGGGATGGAGAAGAGGAACATTGTCATGTCGTCTGAGACGGTGACTAGCCTCTCGATGCCGCCTGATGACGCCAGAGCTGCCTGATATCTCTGCTTTGCTTTCTCGCGCTTTTCTTCAATTGTCGCAGGAACGGATTTCCGGCCGGTGTGGTCGAAGTAGCCCGTTCGAATTGCGAAGTCAGTTGAGAGGGCCAGGGAATTCACTCGATGGGCGTGGTCTTTGAGTGTGAACACGAGAGTGCCTTTGAAGGCGTCCCAGATTTTGACGGTTTTGTCGATGGAGGCGGAGTAAATCCAGCCTTGTCCGCCCCATTTGACGCATTGTACGGAGCCTTTGTGGCCTGTGAGGGCCATGTCTGTGTGTCCTGAAACGGCGTCCCATACTCGAATCGTGAAGTCTTTTGATGCGGAGGCTAATCGCGGTCGACCCGGCTCTCGAGAATGGTAGGGCTCCCAAGCTATGCTCGTGACGTAGTTTGTGTGTCCTTTGAGAGGTCCTCCCAGAGAAGAGCCTTTTTTGGGGTCCCACAATCGTACCGTATTATCGTAGCTCCCCGTCGCTAAGATCCCTTCATCGGGCGACCAAGCGACTGCTAATACCCATCCGGTGTGCCCTTTCAACGTGTGTTGAGGTGTTCCGGTATCACAATCCCAAATGCGAGCCGTCTTGTCTCCGCCTCCAGTCGCTAACCTCGAAGAACTTGCAGGTGAGAATGCTGCACTCAGAATCGCTTCTCCATGCCCTGATATCGATGCTGAGCAGCGGGTAACTGGCTTCACCTTAAAAACCGCCTCCGCCCTACAGGGGATATCCAGCTGTAGTTCTGTTGTCGCCGTTCCATCGAGGTGTTTTCGAATCACTTCCGCCTGAGAGAACTCCCCGCCTTCGTCTCCAAATGGATTATAGAATCGATATGGCAGGCGGTCGCCTGGATCTATTTTGCCGAGCAACGAATTTAGGAGAAGCGAGAGGTTTTTGGGAGTGAGGTCGGCTAACGCGACAGAGACCACCGGCCCTTGGGCAACTCCGGTGTCTGCATCTCGAAATTGAATGCGCTGGGTGCCTTCGGGAATCGCTGTGGGCGTGGTATCGACTTGTTCTCGCTGTCGGGAGGCGGATTCGGTCTTTTGGCGTTTCGATGGGGGCGGCGGAACGGTTGACATCTCGAAGGATGTGAGCTCGTTCGATGCTCGAGAGAGTTGTCGGTCGGTTGAAAATGCACCTTCAAAGAGAGAGAGAGCGCGCGCGCGCTGTGTCGAGAAGCTCGCGAACATTTCTGATGTCGCCCGCGTAAAATTGCCTTTAGAGGTCCGGGCTTGGCAGTCGTGCATCGGCGGTAAGCTGTATGTCCGAGGCGGCAGAACACCCTCACACGTCGTCCGCGACTGGGCTGCCTCCATTCGACCTGACATCAACCTCATCGACCTGAATCTCCAGATATTTCCGCGCTGCCATGCTCGTAGTGTGGTACGTTGTTCTGGAGACTGATTTGGTTCACGCGTTCGTGAGACGCTGCCGGTCCGCTCCTTGAGTGGCGGCATCGCAGTATGTGGCAGAGCACCACCGCCATACGGAACATGGACCACGGCCGAGGAGAGGCTGCGGCGGCAGATGGTCAAGCAGCTCCGAAAAGACCAAAGGTTGCACAGATCAGAGACCACAGGGACGAACCTATCAAGTTGGCTTGGATGACTTCCCGATGGCATTCCAGCCAGGACCCAATACCTCCATTTCCCTTCCAGATCTACATCTTGAACAGCGCCGACGAGGTGATTGCAGACCCAAAATTCCCGGCCAAGTTCGTCGAGTGGTTTGACAGCTCTGAACGCTTTGCTCAGCTGTCTCGCCGTGCAGCTCATCGTGCTAGGAGTGCACGAGATCCACACGCCTCGGAATGCGAGTATCACTTCCAGATCTATTCCGGAGGCTTTAGCAACATCTTGGCTTGTATTGCGCATCAGATGAGAGAAATTCCACACCGAAACGGAGATGAAGGCTGGCCAGCGATGCTGTGGCGCTGGGATCGCACAATGGCTGGAGCCATGCACGCCCATCGCGGTCGAATAATTGTCATCGATTCCAATGACTGGCAATCAAATGGACTTTTGTTCACCAGTTTCGACCGGAACCAGTTTGATCGCGATGAATTCCAACAAGGCGTGCCGTCTGGTCACGAGATCGCGACTTATGCGACAAGAATACGTGGCAGCGAGCTGCTTCAACGACGGCTGGCAAATTGCTGGAGAGAAGCTGGAAGCGTTTGGGCTCAGCTCGATCTCCAGAGAATCAACGAACGCGCCGTGTCGCCTGCTTTGTATCCTGCCCAAGATCCTTCTGCGCAGCAAGACGCGCAGCCTGCGCTTTTACCTGGTCTCAACGGCGCGGTCAACCATACACTGGCGGCACAAACAGCTGCAGATCTTGCCGACCAAGAAGCAGAGGCAGACAATACGGAAGATCCACAGGAGTCTCCCCTAGCATTTGATTTGAAAGATCTCTGGAAGACGGCAAGTGATCTACCAGACGTACGCTGCGCTGTCTATGAGGACACCATTGGCTGGCCGACAACAAGCGTCTGGGATAGCCGAAGGAGTAAGTCACGGCCGCACTTTGCTTTCAATCTCTATCTCAGCGCCGATTGCCCTCATTTCGCACCAGAAGCACTTTTCGCTTGCCTGAACAGAGACCTCCTGGCGAGGACGTCTTGGAGGCTAGACATCACTCGTAATCTTCCCAGCCTTGACTCTGCTCTTTCACACTACAACCATGAGGCAAAATATCGCTGGTCTACAGGGCCCAACAGGAGGAACTGTGCGAAGATGATACTGGACAAAGTCGCAGGACACGTACTGCCAGAGGAGTTGTTGCTGCAGGTCGTAGACTTCATGATACCACCGCACTTTGTCGACTACTCCTCATGGCCATCGAGGAGCTTTCGAGATGTATTCCTCTTTTTGGACGAGGCGTCTCAGCTTGCCGGGCCAATGCTGATTTACAGCAACCCACAATCGCTGTACCCGGACAACTTCGAATCAGCTATACCTGCAAGCCACCCGGAATACGGTAGAATACCATTACGAGTCAGTCACCTTCAGTTCTGGCGCCTGGTTACAGACGAACTTCACACGATATGGAGCCTTTGTAGCCCACGGAACGAGATCTCGGAAGCACAACAACCGCGCGTAACACTGCGATACTCAGTTCCCGCCTTGTGCCCCGCTTGGGTTGAAGAAGACCCCGACAGTCAGATACCGAGCATCAGAATGAAGCTTAATTTGATGTCAAACCAAGCAATCACCATCCACCCCCTGTCTTGGCTCACTTTTGAAGACGCATTCGAGGTAGAGGATCTTACCACCGGGACATTGCTACTAAAGCCATCCATGCAGCTGTATGAATGGGCCGATTCGCGCGTGCAAAGCTGGTCCGAGGAATCAGCTCTTGGCTCTCAGCTACCAGACGACCAAAAGCCTTTGATGCTAACCGTGCATCCTGGAGAAGCCGGTTTATTGAGTATCAAAGCCTGCCGTCACCAGAATGAATACGGTCCATGGGTCTGGTGGCGCTGGCTTGTTCAAACAGAATTTCTTGAACAGGATCACGAGTACCGCGTCCGTCTGGTTCGCAACCCGTGCATTGAGCGGTGGACTTTTGGCGATGTTGGAGACCTTAAGGGACCGTGTAATCTGCCGCCCTTACAGTTGGAGGTTGAAGGGGAGAGGGAATGGACATTTCGCATCGAAGCCGATGATGGAGTCGGTACGCCGGGCTCTGGTGGAGATGGCGTGCCGGATGCGTCAATTAATTGAAGTCAATGTTGTCTACCGCATGCCAGGTACATCAAATGTTGTACAATTAGGCATCAAGAATGCCTTACAGACCCTGGACGCCGCCTACGCCATACCACAAAGCCGCCAAGCCGAGTGAGGATGTTTGTCCGTTCAGCTGAAAGAGCGCGACAGGCGCTTGGGGCACATGATCGCATGGACGCGATGCCTTCAACATGCGTATCATCGTGTTCACTAATCAGCGTCGCTGGTCCCACGGAATTCGTCTGCAAAGGATTGAAATGGTGGCATTGGAGGCCTTGGCTGGAGCTGCGTCACCAATAGTGGGATTCGACTTCAGGAACCGTGTGATGATCTTCCAGCTTTTTACCGCATAGGGAACCACATGGTCGCTCCGGCTAAAATGCGCAAACAATCTTGCCTCATTTGAGGATCCGCAGCCACAACCGAACGAATGAGGAACACTGATCAGCAATGGTGGGTGGCAGCACTTGGGCCGGACCTCGGAAGGGTCCATCTAGCAGCCGAGACATCATTGCAACTCTTCCGATAACAGATTCAACCCTTTGAGCGTTTCTCGAGTCTATCAAGACACCTGAACAACTCTGTCATACTCGAACACACACCACAGTCCAACGATCGAACACTGCCAATCGACTAGCCCGCAAAACACACCACACGCCCAACGGGCATCCAAACCACAAACCATGGCAACAACCCTCCCTCGCTACGCCGGCCCCGTTCACCAACCCAACTCCTCCCTCTCAATACTCCTCCCCTCAAACCCAACCTCCTCCTACCCACACCGCCACTCGCAAACCCCCTCGCACAATCAAACCGCCTCCGAAGACCTCATCCAACAATCCCGCGACCTCATCCAATGCTTCAATATCAGGAATTATCACCTCGCCAAGTCCTACGCCCACCCCAGATTCCGCGCAAAGCACAATGGCCTTTCCTCGGAGGTGGATAAAGCTACGCATTTTGCGATCTATGAGGCGATGTTGAATGCGCATCCGGACTGGAGGATGGACATTGTGGCTGCGAATGCGGATGTTGATGTTATCAAGGGGGAGGCGCTTGTGTGGTGTTTTGTGAGGATAACGGGGGACGGGGAGGGAGTTGGGAGGGATAGTCTGGGTTTACTTCATTGGGTGAGGGATAGGGCGAGTGGGAAGTGGTTGGTGATTTATCATTGGGGGTTTAGGTATGCGGCGAGCTTTTGAGACGAGGGGCATACATGGCCTTGATGATGTTTTGGGAGGCGTGGAGTTTCGGCGTTCGGGGCCGATCTAAGCCGTGGAGAATTCGACTCTGTGAGAGGATTACTTGTTGTGTAGATTGACGCGGTCAAAGGTGTCAGTAGTGGATGGCCGATGATACTCGACAGTGTTGGTGGAGCAGTTTGAGCAAGTGCCAGTTGCCTTAGATGTTGTTCAAAGCTACTTCATCGTGAAATTCGAGGATCAAACCGTATTGTTGGTTGGAAGAAGGGGGAGGAGAGAGGAATATTGACGAATACTTAAACCTGCTCTGCTCCCCAGATCACCAGGCCCTCTGAACAGGCGGACCTCTCTTGGTCAACGTTGCCCACACGAACATCACCTCTGATGCAACCTTGTGTTCGGCCCATCAGGTCCAGATTATGTTCGATATCTATTCTCAGCATAGCCCGTTCGCGTGCCTGATGTTTGAATTCGATTGCGTTGGTTGTTGAATGTGGTAGCCGATCATACTCTTAGTGAGCTCGATCTCCAGCGTTTCTTAGCATTCCCTGGCCTCTCACATGCATTTCACCATGCTCCAATCCAATCTGCAACACGTCCTGAGCCAGCGCCGCCGATGACGTTCCAAGCTAGAAGGCGCCGATGCAGGTCGCGATGTAGTGCATCTCTCAGACCTCAAATCCTGATCCTGCCTGATAATCGTCTTCGTCCTCCTCTTCAAGGTCAGTCTCCTCGGTATCGAAAGCCATCATTTTCTCGCCCTTGGCTTCAGTACCAGCTTCTACGATGAAGCCCGGCGCGACCTCACAGTCTGTAAGCGATGTCCTCTCATCATCATTTGCTGCCTTCTTGCCCTTCTTCTTGCTTTGCTCCCCGTCGGCGACTGGCTCCTGAGGCCTCATGCCTTCGATTCTTGCCCTCTTGCCAATCGTACATCCTGTTAGCTGTACACCATCGCCAATCGTCACGCTCTCCATGATGAGACAGCGTGTCAAACGGACATTGGCGCCAATGTCGCAATTTGGACCAACCACCGATTCTTTAATGAGCGAACGCATCCCAATCTTCACGTTCTCTGCCACGAGACTGTCCTCTTGTGAGACCCGAGCTTGTTGTGCAAGAATCGCAGTTGGATGAACCTTATGTTCATGGGAAAGCTGATGATTCTGCTGCTTCGCAAGGTAAAGCGAAACGCTGAGGAGGGTCTCGCTGTTGTCCACACGTCGAATCAAGGGTTGTCGGTTGGCGGCAGAGGGAGTAGGCTGCACGTAGGCCAGTAAGGGTGGGACAGAAAGCGGTTGTGAGGTGATGGTCGACGACGCGGGTCCGACTCTGGATGCGAATGTCGTGTTCTGTGGCAGCTGGACTGGTCTTGGCACCTTCGTTGTTGAAAGTGTAGCTGCATCTGCGGACTCCTCTTCCAGCAACGAGTTCTCCATATCTGCTGGCGATGTTGACTTTTGATCCAAGACTTCATGCAAGCCGAGCTTCTCAGCTAGTCCGCGCTGCCACTGAGTCTTTGCCCACCATCCGATGACGTCCTCGCTGATCGAATCAAACTTCTCGTTTCGCGCGACGTATTGTTTGACCCATTGCGGAAAAATGTAAACGTGTGCGTCGCGATGCTTGGTCTTCATCTTGACGCGGCCATACTTGGCTGACAAAGATGATCGAAGTCGGAACACTCCCTGCGCTTCATTCACCTTGTCGTTGAGTGTATCTGTAGGCATGGCCAGCACGAGCGACTCGACATCAGATCGAAGTGATCCCGCCGGGGGCAAAGCGGCAGGAGAGTCGAGAGCCGCAGTCGCAATGAAGTCTACTTCGTCCTTCTTAGCGTTGCCAATCCCCTCGACACCCAGAGTAGGGTAGAAGATCGCCATTCCGCCCTTGTGTTTCGTTCCGCTGTTAGAGACAGAGAGCGGATTGAGTGTCATCCATTGCTGAAGTATGCGAGTACCATCGAGCTCGGAGATGAGATCACAAGGTAGTATGATGAAGTCACATGTAATAGCCTTCTGAACTTCAGGCATTCGCAGTAGTTCCGCAGTAGCGGTGGTCTGTGTAAGATCTTCGGGAGAGACAATGTTGGCTTTGGGTGATGGAAGGCTTGTTAAAGATGGGTTCGTTCTCAGTGCAGCCTCCAAAGCCGGCCGGGATTCCGCAGGCGTGATCAATGTGATATCTGTATAATGTCAGAAATGGCATAACGTGCATACAGCGATCTAGATTCACCATTGACGCCCATTCGATGACACCAGTCCATAGGGTACCATACCATTGGCCGATTCGCTATGGGAATGAGGGCTTTCGAGAAGTCTTCAGGATGTGACGTGAAGGTACCGAGAGATGAGCCGGGACCGCATAGTATGAGAGCCTGTAGCCCCGGAGACGGTGCTGTGGCGTGGGGCATGCTGATATGTAGTTCTCTTCCGCAATAGTAATGCCTTTGCCGTTGCGAACTGCTGTGATTATCAAGTTTGCGACCCAGTACCTTGGATCTTCAAGTGGAACGCTCTTTCTCCTCGGATGAATAGAGAGTGTGTTTCATGAAGCGAAGGCGTTGCGTTGATATGGATTGTGCATATATTGAGAGAGTGATGACTCCGTTTGCATGTGACTTGGTGGGAAAGCACGGCCCATCGCGCCGAGAACGCGCAAACTGTCGCGATGCGGGGACCCACCTTCACTTCGAAGTTATAGCTCGCATTTCCACCTTGACAACAACCTCGCATCACACGAAGATTTCTCAACGCGACTCGGACTTGGCGACATCGACGCCCGCGACCATGTCGTTCTTCAAAGCGCCGGCTTGGGCGAAGACGCAGACGGTGGTAGACGACGATGAGGAGGACGACAATACCCAAGCGAACCTCTTCAGTCATTCCAAAGACTTCATGACCATGGAGAAGCAGAGGATCGTAAATGAGAAGCGCAGGAAAGAGAAGGAGAAGGAGAAGGAGGAACAGCGTGCGCAGCGTAAGAAGGAGAAGCAGGTCAAGAAGGAGCGCAAAACATCTCCAAAGCGCGAGAGTTCGGATCGGGATGACACTGGGACACCAAAGAGGCGGCGCATAAACTCGGACGATACTGCAAAGCTGCTGAAATTGGTGGGCGTGAACCCAATCACGATAGGTGACGACGAGGATGAGCAAGCGGAGAAGTCACTCCCGGTCAGACGATCACCAAGACACAATCGCACATCAAGAGAAGACAGTGCATTGTGCAGGACGAGCAGCAGCCGGTCCCACGCGATTGATCTTGGCGGAGACTCCGACGACGATGTCCAGATAGCGCCTGTCAGAGCAAGACCACCTCAATCGTCTCCACTTGCTGAGGAAGACCTGGATTCTGATCCGGAGATTGCTGCTATGCAAAGAGAGGCGCGAACACAACATAAGCTCAAAACGTGGCAAGAGAAAGAATTGAGGTCATCGAAACCCGGCGTAGCAAACTCAGATGGCGATGCAACAGCTGCGGGTCCGAGCCGAATAGGGCTACCAACTCCTCCACTCCCTGATTCAACTATATCTCTTCTCATCACATCGAATATACCCGACACGCAACCGCTCATGGTGAAGCGTAAACTTTCGCAACGTTTGCTAGAAGTGCGAAAGGCCTGGTGTCAGAAGCAAGGCTTTAGTACGGACTTTTCTGACAAGGTCTTTCTCACACACTGCGGGCACCGCGTATGGGACATCACCACCTGCCAACGCCTCGGCATTGAACTTGATTCAGAAGGCAACATTATCCGCTCTGATGACCACGACAAGGACGGTGTCGCCCGCGTGCATCTCGAAGCCACAACCCCGGAGCTTCACGAACAAGAAAGAGCAGAGAGGGCGCGCAAGGCGAAGACGGATGCGAGCGTATACGAGTCGGAGCTGGAGGAAGAACTGGAGCAACAAGAAGAACAACAGCCCGAGAAGCAAGAGATCAAGCTGACAGTGAAAGCAAAGGGCAAGCCGGATTTCAGGGTGAGGGTGACAAAGGTAAGATCTCCCGAATCGTATTCGAAGGCAGCTGGCTAATGTGTGTCTTTAAAGTCAACGTCCATCGCCAAAATTATCAAAACAACGAAGAAGAATCTCGGAATACCATCCGAGCAGCAGGCGTACTTGCAATTCGACGGCGAGAATCTGGATCCTGACGGGGAAGTTGGCGAGACCGAGATTGAAGACATGGACGCTGTCGACCTCGTACTCGGCTAGTGACGCCCAATGAGTATAGTTCCGAACGCTTCTAACGAATGCAGCGCTTGCTTGATAAACACGTTGGAGAAGGTGGCAAAGATCCTGCGTTGGCTCATGCGGATGGGCTCCACGACTCCACACTGGCTCGAACGGTTGCTCACCGCATCTTGCACATATTCTTCAAACACGATACCCCAATACTTGAATGATTTAATGTGAAGACAGGCCAGCCGCATTTCCTTCTACTCACATGATCGATTGCAAGGCGCTCCGAAATACAAGCGGAAGTACAAGCGCCTCACTACTCTCCAGGCCATGCCGCAGTTGTCACAATTCGCTTGGGCTTCAATCAATCTCTCAGGATGACTTTGGCGCCGGGACGGTCCATTGCATACCTCTCAAATAGGTGGCGGAAGAATGAGCAAGGTGGTGCCCTGGTCGCTGCCGGCTTCCTCGGACAGCAAATCCGCAGACGCTGCCACGTATGAGAGCCCAACGCTAACACATGCACTTCGTCATTCACTTGCAAGGTGTCCCATTGGCGAGAGCGCCTGGGCTTGACGCCCTCCTGCGCTTCGCTGCGTTGTCGCGGGTGGTGTTTTCGGCTGAGCGCAGGCTTCGCAGTCAACGCGATGTGGTGCTGAAGCAGGTAAGACTGATCCGCTTCCGTGTGCGGCGGCTGCGAATGGCGATGTGGCCTTTTCTGGGATGACTCCTGTTGGCCTAAAGGCCCGAAGGTCATCATATATTGCACGTGCGGCGATCTGGGCGATGTAGCTGGTCGCTGGAAAGTATATCTCGGTGCGACATTCGACTGCTCGGCGTTGTTAGGAGCACTGGCAATCTTCGGCTTTGGCGCTGTTGTGCCACGATGTCCGGCATCGAACCAGCCCACCTTCTGTGTCGCCGCAGTGTGTCGTTACCTTGCGCACTCAAAAATTTTGTTCATTCCTGGGCGGCGTGAAGTTTGGGCCGTCTCATCGTACACTTGGCCTTGCTCCCAATCTCTCAAATTCCCTGACCTTCCGGCAAAGTTCGTGCATACTCGCGAAGCTCTCAACTCAATTCAATCAATGTACATCCATGTCTGCCAACCACCCTCTTGCATATACAGAACTCCGTAGACTGCGACGACCTGTGTCTGTCTTGCATCGCGCACAGGCGTGAGAGACAAACCCACCGCAATTGAGATACCTGCGTGCTGCGCTGTTACATCAGGCTGGCCATACATTGGCTCGGTTGTCGAAGCAGCAATCCAGACTTTGGCGGGCACTCCACGCATCGCAGCTTGCTTGACGTTGCTGGAGTAACATCTTTTCGCCTCATCGTCTCAGCCCACCACGCCTGTTTCTACCCCTCGCAACTTTTCCATCGACAACCTCTGATACCCGGACCGATCTTGGAATTTGCGTTTGTCTTGACCGGTCGAGACAGAATCTGTGAGTCGATCCCACTTCCTTTGCGCTGTCTCTGCGGACTGCAGCCTTCCTGCCTGCGGAATCAGCATAGTGAGCGGGCTACTGCAAGACCATCGGTTGGACCCGGTCCTGGCCGCCGTCCATAAGGCCGGGGGTGTTGCGTCCTCTGTCACAGTCGTCCAGCGCCGTCGCTGCTCCTCCAGCACACTGACACGGCAGAAGGAAAATTGTGGTGCTGACTTGCGGACTGTGGACAGACGTTGGAACTACTGCATTGGATGCATCGACACTCGCCTCGTGACCTGGAATAGGCATTTTTGGACATCAGCCCCCTATCCTGGCGATAGCGGATTAGCAGGGCGAGACGAGCGATCTCCCGCATTCTTGTGCTGAGGAAATCGTTCCTCCCACTTCGCTGCTGCGTCATACCTCGCCTGGTGAGGGACCGCATACAACAACGGATCGACTTACGAGACGACCTCGCTTTCTGAGCAGTCATTCCGCATCCCCACTCCGCGCGAGCACTGCGCTCCAAACAAAGCGTCGCGACGTGTCTGACACGCTGTCCGCGAAAGTTAACCGTTTCAGATCGAGAGCGTGTCTGGCGGTTAGGACTCGACAAGCCAACCACTCGGCTTACGATTCATCTGGGAGGATCCTGGCTTGACAGCGCCTCGTCATTCAACCAACGAGAGCTTCTTCGGCCAAGACACAGGCCTGAGATCAGTACTCCTTGCACCCCGCCGACCCTCCCACTTCGTACTACAGACCCTCTTCTACGACCATTGAAGAGCGACTGCAGCCATTGCGACAACGTTGAACACACCAAACCGGAGAATTGATCCATCTGACCCGACCCGCATACTCCGCGACGCGCGGAGGTCTGGTACGTGGAAGCGGACTCCAAAGCCTCTGCCGCGGTAGCACTGTTTCTGGCATTGCTAGACGCGGGCCCGCCCAGCTCCCCGGAATACATCTTTTTCGACTGCTCGCATCTTTCTGGCCGCGAAACCTTGACCTTGCTTGCTGAAAGCTACAAGGCCGGGGTTCCTGCTTGGCTATACATCGCTCTGATCAATGCCGTGAGTCCCTCTAGTCTCCTTCCCTCCAGCTCAGCTTTGCTGCGAAGACACGAATGTCAGCGCGTAACCAAGTTGTACTTCCCAATGGCATCCCGCGTCCCGCGAAGAGGCGCAGCCAGGGTTACCCCTCCACGTACAAGTGCTCCTAAGGAGGCCTCAGCTGACAATGGCCCTCGGCGACGCAGACCAAGTTCATTCTCCGTCAGAACCGACCGTGACCAAGTCATTCACGTATTCCCCACCGACCGAACATCGTCCGGCGGCAGTGTATCAGTGCGCTCCCCAGTGTCCAGCGGCGGCGGAAGCCGCAGTAGTCCCAGCGACGACAGCTGGAGTGAGGTCGAATACGAGTCCGACGACATCGAACCGTCCGACTCTGCCTCGCGATCTCGCGGACCACAATCCAGAAGAAGAACGGTGGAGGCCATACCAGCTCCCACGAGACGGCACTCCTCTCGCAGCGCGGTGGAGCGTGAGCGCGAAGTAGTGCGAGAGGAGGTACCGTCGCGCAGACATTCTTCCCGCCGACACCAGTCGAGACACGAGAGTCGCCACGACAGCCACCATCGTCGCAGCTCGTCCCGGCGCGTCCCTTCTGACGACTCCACCGGCAGTGTGGCGTCGCACGATGACTACCCGTATAGCCACCATGGGCCACCGCCGCCGCGTGCACCGTATGCCGGATACAGACACGTCAACGGTACCAGCCATGGTGGATATCCTCCCAGCGTAGCCTCTGGCTATCCAGATCCATACTCTAACGACCCGCGCTCGGCATTAGTCGCGATGAGACACGATCCGTTTGGCTACCCATCGCAGCCAAATCCGTTCTCACCACACAGCCAACAACAGAACCCGTTCTCTCCCATGAGCGATGATCGATCGAATTACTTCGCAGCCGAGCCAATGGCACCGCCTCCACCTCGACGACACATGTCTGACGATCACCCTCATCGACGACCTCAAAGCTTCGCAGCGCCTTCGCACTACCCGAGCTCCGACATGCTCACGACGTATCAGCCTCCTGGGTTTCCGCCATATGGCATGCCAGGCTACCCTCCATATCCGCCAATGGGTTGGCCGCATTCCGCCGGCAGCTCACCACCGCCGAAAGATGAGAAGAACGCTGACCTCGAAGCGCTCAAGGACCTACTCATCAAGCGAAACGATGAAGAGAAGAAAGAGAAGACAGATAAGCAGGACGAGATTGCTGCGTTGAAGGAACTCATCAAAAAGCACGAGGAAGAGCGCGTCGCTCGTGAGAAGGCATGGATTGCAGAGAGAGAAGCCGAGGCTGCTGCAAAGGCTGCTGAGAAAGCCAGGGCTGAGGAAGAGAAGAAGCGCAAACAAGAAATTGAGGATGCGCGCAAGAAAGCCAAGGAAGACGCTGAGAAGAAGGCAGAAGAGGCTGCTAAGAAAGCCAAAGAGGAGCACGAGAAGAAACTTGCGGAGGCCGAGAAGGCCAAGGAGGAGTCTGAGAAGAAGAAGAAGGAGCTTGAAGATGAGATCGCCAAGAGCAAGCCTGAGCCCGACACTCTCAAGGCACCCATCAAATTCAAAGATGCTGTTGGCAGGAAGTTCAGCTTCCCATGGCACATTTGCAAGTCATGGAAGGGCATGGAGACATTGATCAAGCAAGCATTCTTGCACGTCGACGTGATTGGTGACCACGTTCACCAAGGACACTACGACCTCACTGGCCCAGATGGAGAGATCATTCTGCCTCAAATCTGGGATTCTATGATCAAGCCGGATATGGAAATCACCATGCATCTCTGGCCAATGGAGGAGGAGAAGGAGAAGGACCCTCCAATCCTCGATCCATTCGCTGGCATTAACTTGGGAGGCATGGGAGGCATGATGGGCCACGACATTGGCATGTTCCCCGGCGACCCACCAAAGAAGAAGTCGAGCAAAGGCAAAGACGGCAAGAAGGGCAAGAAAGGTGGCAGCCCCGAAATCGTCAATGTCATGCCTGGTATGCCACCACCTCCGCCCCCAGGTGGAATGCACATGCCGCCTCCACCTCCACCGCCCGCTGGCGGTGGGCATCCGGATCCTTTCGCTGGATTTGGCATGCCTCCGGGCATTAGCATGGTTCCAGAAAAGGAGAAGAAGGCTCGGCCGAAGTCCAAGTCGATCAAGAGCAAGGAGATCTCACCTCTCGCTGCCTGGTTTGCTGGTGGGTCAATGAGCAACGCCAAGCCCAGGAAGAAGTAGTCTGCCTGCTTCTGGATCAGATCGTCTCTAGTCTTCGTCCGACATGTTCTCTGGATTTTGCGATTTGATGCTGCATTTGAGCGACTGATTCTCCATGGTCCTGCAACCATCTACTACTAGTATACTTGATCTTCATCTGGCGGACATTTGAACAAAGCGACCTTTCTGAAAGGCAGAGTTTTGCTGCGCGGCTGCGGGAGATGAACGACGGAGCTGTGGTGGTATGATGAAAAGAGATGAAAGATTGGATGTTTACGGCGTTTACGGCCTTTACCCGATGGGACATGGGGCTTCGTATCTTTTCGCTGCTTGCTTGCTTGTTTGCGCTTGCGTTTTATACCCTTCTACTTCTTACGATTGCGATGGCATTTGGGAAGGACATGGTGGTCTAAAGGGAGATATACCAAGACGAAAGCAGGCTTTGATGTTTTGGAGGTTGGAGGGAAGAGAACGGGGATAAAGTCATCGCGGTTGGTTTGAAAACTTCTTCTTGATTCGGAATACCCACTTCGCGAGCGATTCTTGTTGGCGTTGGTGTTAAGTTTCCAGAAGGGAGGTACAAGGAAGTGGGTAAAGGAAGATCGGAGATGGGAGAGAGGTACACGAGGGAGAAGGCAAGCAAGGCGACACGTTTGGCTGAATGCTCACGCTGGCTGGTGTTCGCGCTGGAGAGTAGTAGTACGTATAATCTCTACGAGCGAGTTTCTTGATGCTTTAGCTCTCACACTGCTCCATTGTCGGCCGCTTAACCCATGGAATAGCACTCCCTTAGATGAAGGATTCTGTCGATCACTCGAAGCTTATTACGTAGCTCGACCTGAGGTCGAAGCGAGGTAAGAGCGTGGTGACTTTGAAATGGTATGGGTGCATAAGCTCGCAATTGCTCGCAATTCGTCCTGGAAAGGGATAGCTGCGCGATGAAGAGCACTTCTGACGAACGAATTCTGACTTCAGCGAGGGTTTGAATAGATATACGAGTGTTTGAGCTGCCTACGTCGCGCATTTACCTGAGTCCCTGCGCCCTCCTTTCAATCACCGACCACAGAACCATACTTCAGCAGACCAGAAAAAGGGGCACCATGGGCTCCATCGGCACTGAAGAAGCTTCAACGCATGGTATAATCCGCTTCGGCATCCCAGACCTCTCAGTATCAGCCCACGACCGCTCCCTCTTCGCCATACCGGGAAACAAAGAAGTCGTCGAACTTTCTCTTCCAATCCACGATTATCGCAAGACGCCATCTTCTGTCCTCTCGTGTGGCCTCTCAGGCCTTGACGCACAAGGCTTTACGTATGTCGAACATAATTCGAAGCTCAGCGGGGATCAATTCTTCGACGGGAGCAATATCGAAGGTGTTTACTTTCAGGAAGTAATCGAGTTGATCCTAGGTGTTACGGGCGCGAAGAGAGCGGTAGTGAATAATAGTGCATTCCGGCGAAAAGAGGCCGAATCACAAAAGGATCCAGCATTTTACTACAAGAGAGGCAGTGAACTCGATCATGTCTTGGGTGCATTGCCGAAGGACAGACCATTGATAGCCGGTCAGGGGGAAACGGAGAAGTCTCTGGAGCCGTTGAGGGTCGCGCATATGGATTTCACGAACGAGGGCCTGAGGAGAACTGCGAGGTATGTTAGGAAGCAGGTCGTGGATGCTGCGAGGGAGACGCTGGAGTTGGAGGATCGGGCGGAGAAGGGGGAGGATGTGAAGGTGCCGAGATATGCGGCGTATAGTGTTTGGGTAAGTTCGCCGTGTAGTCGTATGCTTGCACCTTCGAATGGCGTCACTGATTGAGTATCCACAGCGACCTTCCAAGACAGTCAAGCGCGACGGTCTCGCAGTTCTCGACTGGCGAAGTCTGGACAAGTGAGAGACATGCGCTTTTGACTATCGTGTTCCTAGCGAAGTGACCGAGAGTGGCGAGTTTCTTACTGAGGCGAATTCCGTTCTGCCACCGAAGGATCCGAAGAGTCACAGGTGGTACACAATGCCTGAACAGCAGCCTCATGAAGTCCTGATCATCAAACTGGCGGATACGAAATCTGATGAAGACCCTAACGTTGCTACCCACTCTGGGCATTGTGCGCCATACATTCCGGGCAGCGAGAGCGAGGAGCCGAGGTCGAGTGTTGAATGTAGAGTATTGGTGTTTTGGGATTGAGAGTACGTGTGGCCGAATCACACACATCGAGACGTCTACCTTGTATTCCATGGGAGGCTGCATATCAGGAATAAAAATTGCGTACCCAGCGAAGAGTGTGAGTGCAAGCTCCTTTGGCCTTTCAGTCTGCCACTTCAATGCTCAATGAGGTGTGCGCATACAAAGAAGGCTTCCAGGTAAAGCGCGAATCGCATGATTGAAGGGTTTTCCACTCGAGTCGCACGTATTGCTATCAGGAATATGTGGTCTGTAGTTGCCAAGTAGTAGCATCTGATGTCCCCTGCGGTGCTCAACGCCAAGCCATGTGCAATCCTGGTCAAGATCCGGACAATTCAGAATCTGAAAGCAGCTTCCACCTGCGCAAAGAAGCCTACGCAGTTATGCAGTCTTCGCGAGGGCCGCAATGTATAATGATGACGATAGCTTCTGGGCAACCGCGTTGGGCGTTGGGTGATACACCTCCTCGCCGTCCAGTACCCGCAGAACTGGACGAACGCCTGGCGGAGTGTTCCTAATGCTCTCACTCGATCCCGTTGACGACTCACGAGCCCCCGAGGACATTATGCCAGAGTAAGAGCTTGGATTATCTGCAATGGATGACTCGAGCGGTCGTATTCAGAATATGTCGATGAAGTGGTGCTGGCAGTCGATGCCCCAGAACATCTGAAGAACCACCCATGGCCAGCAAGACCCGTACGCGGTAGCAAGAGGCGATATATCGAAGGAAAAGAAGCAGATCATGTTGTGTACGGTTCCTCCTACCTCCTAGAAGAAGGTCGCTGCTCATCGGCAGAAGGCTGGCGAGGCTGGGTAGACGGGAGTAGGCGTTTGAGCCGCAGGACCGGCGCAAAGTCTACCCATACGCGTCGACCTGACGACCGGACCTCAGCCTCTACCTCTCTACCTCTCCCATCTTGGGATGTAATCGTACTTGTTCAAAAAGCTCAGGAACGGCCATTCTTCAGCATGGGCTTTCCCGCAAGACCACCATCGCCAGCATCTCGCTGGCTTCGCGGCCAGGACGTCCACGAGCCGGCTCCGCCCATGGATATGGACATCGAGATTGAGAGCACAGCCGGCAGTGCAATGATGGAGCCCCGAAAGCCGGCGACTACGCCATCAATTCCAAGACGTACGCCGATGCGCCAACTTCCAATGACAGAGAATGAGATAGATCAAGCCATCGAGACTGCATCCCCCCGCGCACTTCGGGCGTTGCTCCGCATGATGGTACACTCTCAGCCAGCATCAAAGGACCTTGCCAGCGCCTTCCTCGCTCGGGAGGCTTCAGAAGTCACAGTACGGAAGCGAAGGTTGTCTGGAGCCCACCAGGATCACCACAGCTGTCAGTCTAGTAATGACGCGTTGATGTCCTGGAGTCCGAGTATGCTCCATTCTACAGGATAGATGCATGCCGTTAGCTGACTCGGTTCAGATCATAAAGCTGCTTGTTGTCACGAATCAAATGACCCACACTGGCCGGCTCATGAATGTCTAGGCGAGGTGAACATCGAGGACAATCTGCAGCTGAGCAACGGCAGCCAAGTTGGCGATGGCTTTGAGTGGGCGCAGGCGAGACACCATGAATCCATCAAACGACTTCGACAACCCTAAATCGCATCGATGTTGAGCAAACATGAAGGCTCATAAATAATGCCAAGGTGGCGTTAACCCCAACGCAACTACGAGGTTGCTGCTTGGGGCCAGAAGAGGCCTCCGTCGAGATCCATGCATCGCGCGTACTTATCCAGCTTCCTCCGGGGAATGAGAACGTACGTCCGAATCTTCCAATCATACAACGAGACAGCACGGCTATCTTGAAAGCCTGTTACGGGGATCAGCACCACCTCGTGTCCAAAGGGCGGTCGGCGACAGTACACCAGAACTGTACTGCTGCCGTGCAACCGCCAGCATAGCGCCTGATGCAATAATCTCTTACATTCTCACAACAATGTCTCTCTAGGGTTCCGGAGACCTCGAGCCGGTGCTGCTTTCTGCGCCCAACATGGGGCCAAAACGCAAAGCTCTGTAATTGAAACGACGGGAAGACCGCGGCTATCGGGCACGCATCTATACGGCGGTTCTGCGCCTTCTAGGTGCGACATTAAGGACAAGCTCCGCCGCAATCGCCGAAGGGCCCCATTGGATGCGCTCTTTTGGATACTGCGACAAGGAGCGGAACATGATCCGGCGCTTACGGCGCGCTCGAAAGCCGCTAACCAGGGTCACGATTCGTTGCGAGGAATTGGTGCTCTTCCTGCCGTGCAACTTTGTTACAACGTCAGGTGGATTCCTGTCGTTCATGCGCGTACGCGCTCTGCGGCGACCAGCAGCCGGCTTCACTCTCGAGGCTGGCATGCATCGACGTCCTGGAATACACAGAACGGTCCGCACCGTAGCGTCCGCCGGGGAGCCTGGGAAGATGTCTTCGATGCCAGACATCGATGTAGCACCGTGGTGCCTAAGTGTACTACAGCCTCTGGACCAAGTTTTCGAAATCTCTGACTGCTCTCACGCTCGTGGACGGGCTCAGGAGGCGGGAACTGCACCTCAACAGAAACAAGGTCTTAGTCGGCGGTGAAGAGCAAGATGTCACCAGAAAGGGATGTTTGTGGGCCGCCATCGCGAGTGAAAAGCGGTCATCGCCACCTTGCGATGGCACAGCGTGCCCTTCCCTTTCCTTTCGATTACTAATCTGGTCAGTGCATCGATCATACACCCTAGCCGCACAGTCTGCTGGCGATTACAAGTTCCAATATGGGCAGTACCAGCCGACCTTTGGACTTGCCAGAGAGCCAAGACGTCCGTGTGCTTGCCAGAATATCGAATGCGGAGGTACAAAAATCAAATACCAACATACCCAACGTCCTAAGAATGCTCCATCGATTGCAACAACAGGTGGTCTGTTTACAGCTGAGGCGTCGCTCCGTTCCAACTTCTCGAACGAAGTCAATGCTGGATAATGAGACCTGTCTTCACCACTTGTTCTGTCTTGACGGGATGAAACAATACTCGATCGGCCAGTTCACGATTGTCGACGTCAAATATGGCGATGAGTGGAGCCGCAATCAACCGGTACAAAACGACAGGCCACACCCGCCTCGGAAAGCTATGAGGAACTGGTGGACCGATCTCGACAAGGTGCAAGAAGTTCCCTTAACCGGCTGGGGCCCTGGAAACGAAGCAGAGGAGAACAACATCATGGAGTCTCGTCACGATTCTCCCTTGCAATATGAAGAGGATTATCAAATCATCATACACCCACGAGGCTCAGCCGCTATTGTTTTCGCGGAAGTGCCTTCTAGCGCGAACATCAGCCAGCCAAGCAGACTTACGCCGCCAGAAGATGCGACGCATTGCGTCCTCTGTTCGCAAGACGTTGACGCCAGTGTTCTCGGAACGATGCCCTGCTACTTTCATCCAGGTAAGCTGCAACGTGAAGCTTTCCTGGGCACTATTTAGCATCATTGCTGACGGATCTTACAGGGCTCTGTGTGTCGAGGCAAGACGATCCGTGGGAGGAAGATAGCGACGAAAAAGGCTCTACCTCGTCCGATGGCAAGAGCGCACTAATTTATACTTGCTGCGGCAAGAGCGACGACACGCGTGGCTGTATGGTGGAATGCCATCACCTTGCCGTGGAGGATACGGACACGAAATTGACTGGTCGCAACTGGTACGCCTGGCGGGATTCGTGGTATTGGTTGAATGAGCCAGCTATAGGCGGCGAGGAGTCCAAAGGCGAGCTCCCAGAGGGCGCAGAAGACGACACCCAAGAGGACACCGAAGAGGAGGAATGAATATCATCAGACATGGGAACCTACGACGAGATCACGACGGCATGACGATTCTAGAGCAGGCCTTCTCACGAAGACAATATTGGTGTGAGGCAAGGCACAAGCCATTCGGGAGTTTGATTCAGCGTGAACGTGTATTGTTACTGATGTACTTAGGTAGACCTTTACGGCAGAAAAGCACAACGGTGCCTTCGAGATACATATTACACCGACAGATGGGTAGACCAGACTCAGCTCTTGACACGAGCATCGCGCAGTTCACAACAACATTCTGCCTCAGCTTCTTTTTCATTTTTGACAAGCGATCTCTCAGTCAAGTCCGATGACATTCGCGGCTGAGTCATGTGAGCGACGGTACGGTCACACAAATACCGGCACTTCATTCTAAGGTGCAGGGATCCCGCTCGCTTATGCAGCTGTCCGCTCGACTTCAGCTCCAATGCCCACGCATCGCGCACTACTGCTCCTTAAAAAACATGGGCAGTGGACACCTTACGGGCCTGCATCAAGTTGCCGCATTGAGACATTATTTGCGCCCTGGTAAGCACAAGCCGTGCGCATGCGCTGAGCTTCGAATCTCGCAACATGCGCTTACTCAATGTCTACACATTGGAGCTCAAGGAGTTCGTCAAGGCTCCTCAATACGCTATTCTGAGCCATCGTTGGACTGATGAGGAGCTCACATTCGATCAATACTCTGATCCATCATTCCATCATGGATTGGGCTACGATAAGATCATCAACTTCGCGCACTTCTGCAGAGCAACGGCGAGGGTCAAGCTCGAATGGGCATGGATCGATACCATCTGCATTGATAAACGGTCAAGTAGCGAGCTCTCGGAGTCGATAAATTCTATGTGGACCTGGTATTGGCACGCCGCGTACTGCGTCGCCTATCTTGCGGACGTGTCATCTTCACTGCCGCAGTCTGATGTGACGGCTGCAGTGGCACGCAGCGAGTGGTTTACTCGAGGCTGGACTTTACAGGAGCTTCTAGCTCCCGAGAACCTGACATTCTGCAACGAAGCTTGGGGTCCCATCGGAGACAAAGGGGGAGATGCGACTTGGATGAGAGCCCTGAGCAGAGCTTCTGAGGTTCCATCGCGATTTCTGCACAATCGAGGTCTCATTCGGCAGACAAGCATTGCGCAACGAATGAGCTGGGCAAGCCATCGAACAACAACGAGAGAAGAGGATGCTGCTTATTCGCTGCTTGGGCTTTTCTACATCAACATGCCACTGCTCTATGGCGAAGGCAAGCGCGCCTTCACTCGCCTGCAAGAGGAGATCATCCGACATTCGAATGATGAATCAATTTTCGCATGGACGTTGCCGGTCACTGCTGGCACTCAGGCTCATACGGCAAAGACCAGCATTCTAGCGCCGCGACCAGATTGCTTCGCCAAATCAAAGAACATCCACCGCCTTGATAGAATCACCAGACGACCATTCAGCTTGACAAACAAGGGTCTCGAGATCCACACTCCATTGATCTGGGTTCAGAGATACATCTATCTGATGCAACTGAACTGTGCACAGATCGAAAATGCTTGGATCAGCGGTATACTTCGAGCGAATGACGAAAGACCCAAAGGTCGAGGCTGCTTGATCCCTCTCGTCAAACGTCGAGACGGATCGTTCTGGAGGGCTCACATCAACATGTTCTCCGGACCTGTGGTCGCGAAGGAGAGCGAGTATGAAGAGTTCGCTACCCGAAATGTATCCGCCGACACTATCTACGTGCAGACTCTGACTAGGGACTTAAACAACTGGACGTCTACCAAACACTCTCTCGAGTTCGCCGAATACGTAGATCTTGTCGAAGAGGACTGCCTATGGGATCGCTCATGGCAAGAACACAGTCTGTATGACCGGATCAAAGCGCAAAAGATCCTTGACGAGCATTCTTCACCGTCGTCACCGACCAAGTCTTTTGAAGGGACTTCATCATAGCGGACACGCTCGGGCATTTACGTTAGTCTCTAGAAACCTTCGCGAACAACAAAGAAGATGATCAATCAGTTTCGGCTTTTAGGAAGCATCGTATTCCTGCACATCAACCTGGGAACTGCTGCTGGGGTCCGAAAACGAAGAGCGAGGATTGCCGGGCCGTGGCAGTGCTGAGCCTGATTACTCTCCACTAAAGCTGCTTTGAGTAGATATAACCTGAGCTCCACCTTCTCAGTGTCTGGGAATTTTATGTTAGCCGCGCTACGCGCGCATACAAACATCAGTGCGATGATGACCAAAATTGAGCTCATCAGTGCCTACTTCCCCACATTCCAAGAACGCCCGTGTCACCAGAACGGATCGTGGCGACTAGTCATGGGCTCCAACACGAAATGCCGCCAGAAGTCACTTCCAAGATCATCGATCTATCATGACCGTACCTAAGTCCAAAGCAAAAACAACTGGATGCTGAAACAAGAAATTGTGCGTCGCCCAGACCCGGTTGAATCGCTGCCGCAGAACGGCAAGCGTGCTTTGCTACGTAGATACGCACACGGTCAGAAACCATGTCGTTTTCTCTCGGTCGAATCGAGCAAGTCTGGCATGGCAAGACACCCTCTTTTCGATTCCTAAGGAACACCTTGACAACATCAGCGGCGACCTCAATACGATACGACTAAGATCAGATCGACGAACTCTCTCGCACCTAGACAGCCTGAGCCTCAAGCCCGTAACGTCGGCGTCTCTCGCAGAAGCACCCGGGGATTGATCTGGCGTCCACAGTCTGCGTGACACCTTCCTCCTTCATCACCGACCGCATAAAAGCGTCCCGGGCACACCATGCCTCCCATTATTCCCCTACCGCCCCTGCCGCATCACAGACAGCCCGACCATCCGGTACGCGCTGTCAGTGCACTGTCGCATTATTGACAACGGCAGACGGCATCTCAACGGCAGTCAAGTGCTCGCGGATGGACGGAGCGCTGTACTCTTGCATTAGCGGGAATTAAATCTCCGAAATGCATTGAGATGGTCGTACAGATTATTGAGAGTCTTCAGGGAAACAACCCGAACAATCGACGTGGGCGGTATCGCTGCGAGCGAGTGCATGGAGTCCGTGCCCAGTGATCTCTCCGCGCTGTGATGGTCAACGTGAGACAAAAGCCAGCGGGCTCACTCTGTCTCACCCATCAAGGGGAGACATCTATTCTTCGGTCCGCGGACAGGGAGCGTCGAAAAGTCTGCCTTCTACGAGACGCCCATTCGATCTCTCGAGACAGAGTAGCGGTGTCCACCGGCGAAAGTCGGCCATCTGATGAACATCAGCCAACAGTCCCGACATCTGTGTAACATAACTGCCAACTTACTATCTGCGCGCGTTGCGCTCCGCACGCCGATGAACCGACGGTCCAACGGTCGACTTCGCAACGGTTGCTCCTGCCAAGTTCAGTGCAAGCTCCATTTACTCTGCTGTCGCTCCTTCCATGTTCGTTTTGTCAACATAGACACCGTGGGAGAAGGACGGATCAAAGTAGCTTTTCTATCGTTCCAACCGCGTTGGTCTATCGATGCTCGCATTACTGTAAGCCATGCTCTTCAGATTCATATCCCCCATGACCAAGGCCGCGCCGTGTCTACCATCATCGGTGGCTTATAGATCGAAGAGCTTCTTAAGCTCTGCCATCGTCTCCTCCGGGTTCTTGACCGAATGACCAACGGTTCTCTTGTCCTCATAGATCTCATAGTCGTTACCGCCCTGGTAAGTCTTGTCGCCGAAGAAGTGGATGGTCGTGTAGTCGACGCCGTCGGGCTGCTTCTTCTCGTTCTCGATGTGTTGGAGACAGTACGTCTTGTCCCAGCCCTGTGGGAAGACATCGAAGGAGATCTGTCCACCGATGGAGTAGCTGTGAAGACACGAGTCAGTCAAAGCCCCCCAATCTGCTCGTTCCATCAGATCTGGTATTGGTGATACTCACGTCAACCCCAAATCCGGGAAAGCCTTCTTCATATCCTCAATCAACTGCTTCCTAATCCCCCTCTCCAAATCAATCTTCTCATAATCATTCCTCTCCTGCACACTACAATTTCTCCCCACCGGAGACACATTAATCATCCCATTCCGAAACTCCACGAACGTCCCTCTCTTGAACGGGATATCCAGATCCGCAATGTAGTGCAAGATCCAGCTGACCAGCTTCTTATACTTCTCTTCACCCAGCCACTTGATGAAGGAGTGCGAGGCCATGGGCTGGCCCATGCGATAGGCTGTGAGGCCGTTCTCGGCGAAGCAGAAATCGAAGAGGGTGGTTACGGGGATGGAGGAAGTGCCGAGTTGTTCTTGCTGTTTGGCGAGGTCGGAGCCGCCGACGAAGCCGATGGCAACTTTGTGGCGGAGGGCGGAGAGGAGTTGGAGCATTTCGGGGGAGACGGACTAGTTTAACATTGTTAGTGGTTGATTGGGAGAGCTGGTACAGGATATGATATACCCGTCTCGCTGGGGTAAGAGTGTCATCGACATCGAAGAGGACGATGGTGTTCTTGACTGGGCGGTCCTTCAAGGCTGGCACCACGCTTCCTGCTACTGCTGCCATGTTGTCGTCGTCCGGTCGGAAGTGCGTAAAGAATTGGTGCAGTCGTTCAATGGCTATCTCCAAATGCTCTTCTCGTCGCTCCCAATGGGTTTAAGTATTCGGTCTTGGACAGTCCTGTCTTGCTGGTGGTGTGTATGAGGCTTGTAGGATTAGACACGTATCGACAAGCTGACGACGACGAGCTTGTAAATTGTAGAAGGCGTATGTTCAGGAAATACAGAAGGAAGCAACAGCTGTTCCTTCCAGAGAATATCTGAAACATTTCGGCGGTGAATGAACGCGAATGCAGGCACAAAGTTAAACTCAGAGCCAATCTTACCCCACGGCAACCACAACCCCGCGATCACGTGGAATCTTCACATGTCAAAGTCGATGGGCAACTGGACAGCTGGATATTAGCAACGTTCAAGTGTCTTACCGTGAAACAGAAGCACACGCGGCCTGAAGAGGCGCACTTAGACGAAGATACTCATGTTGGGTCCTGATTTGAACGTTTCGTATTGGGCTCATTCAACTCTATCATGTTCATGCCACCTCGCCTTTTCACAGAGCGAACGCTGGACGCTTGACTGTCGCAAATGCCGTACATCGCTCGTTTCATGCAGCCCTTTTTGAGCACCGCCCCTGCAAACTCCATCGTCGTCAACAATACAAGCTCAAGCCCCCCAAACCTTCACCCTGCGCCCTTCTTAAGACGTTTGTGGGTCGAGTGTGTCTCCGCTCAAGATGGTAGCCCACCCAATCAATCGCCAATGCTTCTCGATTCTCCGGGAAAGTGCGACCTTCTCGTTGATGGCAGTGCAAGCCGGGCTGGTGAGTTGCAGCTTGGCAACATCGGACTTGACGGCAACGACCTTCGCACCAGTGGCAGTCGATCCAATATTGACCATCAGAACCTCGTTCTTGGCCAACT
Organism: Nothophaeocryptopus gaeumannii; assembly: GCA_031771865.1. Lineage (NCBI taxonomy): Eukaryota > Fungi > Ascomycota > Dothideomycetes > Mycosphaerellales > Mycosphaerellaceae > Nothophaeocryptopus > Nothophaeocryptopus gaeumannii. The sequence continues at coordinate 1,629,737 of JASISA010000042.1, read as the reverse complement.
TGGCAACCTTCGCCTGCTTGCCGTCTGCAGTCTTGACACCCAACAGTCTTCGCAGCAAGAAGTAGTTGACTTCGACCTCGGTGAAGATCTTGGGCAGTCTGCCCTTGAGTCCAAGTACGAAGCCGACTAGACGATCGGCACGGCAGAGTGTAGGATCAATGCGAGTACCAACACCAATGAGACCTCCAGGTACGGCGAACTTCAAGCTGTTGTTCTCGGCGAAGAGGGAGACGATGCGTGAGTAGATAGGCTTGCACTGGATCTTGCCCTGCTCGTCCTTGGACACGATACCGGGTCTGATCTCGATCTCGTCACCGAGCTTCAGAATACCAGTCAAGATAGATCCACCAGCAACACCTCCTTGTAGCTCGTCAATCTCTGAACCTGGCTTGTTGACGTCGAATGATCGGATGACAATAAGATGCGGGTCGTCCTGGAAGTTGCGGATTGGCACTGGGATCTTGGTGACCAACATCTCGTTGATAGCGTCGATGTTGAACTTCAGCTGGGCGGAGATGGGAATAATCGGTGAGTCGTCTGCGACAGTGCCACGGATGAATTTTCTAATCGATTCGTAGTGCTGAGCAGCAGCTTCTTCCCGCATCAGGTCAACCTTGTTCTGGAGGATGATGATGTGTTGCAGCTTCATGATCTCGATAGCTGCCAAGTGCTCGGAGGTCTGAGGCTGGGGGCAGGTTTCGTTTCCTGCGATAAGTAGAAGTGCGGCGTCCATGACGGCGGCACCAGACAACATGGTGCTCATGAGAATGTCGTGACCAGGGCAATCGACGAATCTAAGAAGCGTTAGTATATTTCTCCCAGCTTTAATCCCAAAGATCGTGAGCATAGCGCAAAGCATAGTCAGTGCTCCGGTCATACTCGAGGGCTTGCGTTGTCCCTCGAGTCTCCCACCGAAACACCAACTCTGCTTGCGGGCCACGATTCTTGCTAATGGATATTACTTACGAGACGTGTCGTAGCAGGCGATACGTGCCATCACATCCGGATCTCTCACACGGCGGATCAACCTCCTTCTCGCTCTTGAAACTCCTATAGCATGTCGGTCGAGGGCACTCCTCGTTGTCGCACTTGTAGACTTTTGCATTGGCATACCCCAGCTTGATTGTGATATTGCGCTCCAATTCGTTCTTGAATCTGACAGTCTGCACTCCCGATATCGCCTTCACCACCGTACTCTTTCCGTGAGCGACATGCCCGATGGTGCCGATGTTGATGGTCGCCTGTCGTGCGATGATCTCAGGCGAGAGAGGTGTGAGTTTTGACACATCCAAGTCCTTTGGATCCGGCTGTTCGGGAAGCGGTGGTTTCGCGGCGGCTGCTGCGGCGGCGGCGTTGGTCTTCTTCAGTGCTGATCTAGGCGCTGGTGCTGAGCCCTTGGGCCTTGCTACTTCCTCCTCCACATCGCCGGTTTCCTCTGCTTGCTCGGGCTGGTCGGCCTGCGGCTTGAGGGCCGGCGATTGTGGAGGCGAATCCTCCTCTGATGAGTAGTCGCCGTTCGTCGCCATGATTGCGGTGTTTCGTGGCACTCGAGGGAACTAAGTGTGCCTTCGTTGGCGGAGGAAGATCGTGTGCGCCGCTTCCTATGAACAATGGCTCTCGTCGGCGGTGTATCTGTGCGTGATCGAGCACTGGCCGTTATCTTCAGGCGTGCTTATTTATCGGCAGTGGTAGAGGTTTGTGTTGCGAAGGCGATCGAGGATGAATTTCGCGGTTGTCACTTCCTTTTCGCCCGTGAACTGTTCGCGATGAGTCGACACAAAATGGCAAGAGCCCCACGCAAGCCAAGCAAGTCCGTGCACTTTGTGCCTCAGGCTATAAAAATTGTCTTATCTGCGAGGTGCAACTTTCACAAGAATGTGAACATCATGCAAAAGCGACATGCCATTCGACTTCACCAAAAGCTGTTACACACGTACTAGAATATACCGGGTGAGGGTGAACGTATTGCGCCCGTCAACACGACCAAGCAAAGCCGACATCAGAAGATGAAGAGCAGGGTCCCGGCTACTCGTGAAACGCTTGAGTCGCAGAAGGTGTCATTGCCGTCGTAGAGGGAAACTTCCTAGTCAGTACGAACAGTATAAGGGGTAACGAAAGAGCCTTCTACATTTTATGCAAAGGAGCGATAAAAGCGAAGACGGTGAAGAGGTGTCAGCATGATGAATCTTGCAAACTACAAGCAATTTCCCGAGTCCTGTTAACCATCTCGAGAGACA